>CM077645.1:196035002-196635002 GCA_039707465.1 Rhabdophis nuchalis
GGCTGTGAAAGTTGGACCATAGGAAAGGCTGAGCGTCAAAGAATTGAGGCCTTTGAACTATGGTGCTGGAGAAGACTCCTGTGAGTCCCTTGGACTGCAAGGCAAACAAACCAGTCAGTCTTAGAGGAGATCAACCCAGACTGCTCTTTAGAAGGCCAGATCCTGAAGATGAAACTCAAATACTTTGGCCACCTAATGAGAAGGAAGGACTCACTGGAGAAGAGCCTAATGCTGCGAACGATGGAGGGCTAAAGAAAAAAGGGACGACAGAATGAGGTGGATGGATGAAGTCACTGAAGAAATCGGAGTGAGCTTAAATGGTCTCCAGGGAAGGTAGAGGACAGGAAGGTCTGGAGGAAAGTTGTCCATGTGGTCGTGATGGGTCGGACATGACTTCTCAACTAACAACAACAACAAATAATGAGGAGGAGGAGGAATAAATATAGTTTGTACAGTTATTTTGTGCTTTATTTTTAATGTCAACCTGACATGTTGGGAGAAGCAACAGATTCTGAATCCCTAAATAACCCAAGACAATGAGAACCATATAATTTTGCAAGATCCAATCTGGGCCGGTCACCGGGACCAGAGGTTTAATCTTCTGAGCTTTCGGACTTGTGCTGGAGCCCATCCTCAGGGAACTTCTCTCTACTGAAATGTGTATAATATAATTTACAATACCATATAATTTACATGAACGTATATACATGTATACATTTATATGGCCATTCATCTCATAAAAAGTGACTCTGGGTGACATACAGCAATCAATAAAACAGCAGATATACAAAAAGCAATCATCATAAAAAGTTTTAAAGTCATTATTAAAAATGAAAAAAAAAACCTCTATAAAATTTGTATACATACAAACCACATTATATTGACAAATTCTTTAACTGGGAAGTATTCTATTGATCTAAACTGGCTTTCTTGAAGGTTTAACATTCCTCAGCTAACATTTTCTCAAGTCAAATAGCAGCTTGAAAAGAAAACTGTCAGCTAGTTATACTCTTGTTTGTCTTCGGCCACATGGCTACAGGAGAAGTCGCCTTAAACCTGATACCACAGAGATCCAGCTGAAATCTTGGAATAACAAGGTAGCATAAACACAGTCAAAAACAGAAGGAGAATGGAATGGGAGCAACAATCTTTTCTTACTTTTCTTTTTTCTCCCCAACACTGCTGTCCAAATTAAAATCCTGCAGAAGCAAGCCTGTTACTAGCTACGTTTACTGTCACAGCAGGATAAAGCATAATACTGTACAGTATGCCCTGCTGGGATTTAGATCTGTAAGCCACTCAAGACCTGTTCCTCTGAAGGTCATCATACTTTTCCTGGTTCTGGAGGCAGCTCTGAGCCAAATTTGCCCCTGCTGGAAGCAGGAACAGCTGACAATGAACAGTTTTGATTTGATGATAGAAGGAGAGAAAGGTTTCTGAGTCAGAATTAGTACGTTCCATCCCTGTCATCTTGTCTGCTCACCAAGCCATCGAAATATAGCATGAACTCAGTGGAAAAACTACACTTGGCTATGCTTGTCTTTTGATGGACCTTGAGAGTTGCCTTACCTAGACAGGAGTTGTTTCTGAAAACCATTTCCCTTCCCATTACACCTTTCTCTCTCTTGCTTTCCTTTATCTTGGTCACATCTGGATTCTGATCTTGGTCTTCCTATTTTAATTTGTTCTATTGTCGATCGCTTCACCTTCCAGCCTGTGTGACCTCTGAGGATTTGCTCAGTGTTGCCTATTTGGATAATTAGAATACAGTGTTGCTGACTAACTTTGCCCATAGCAAAGAGTTCGATCCTGACCGGCTCAAGGTTGACTCAGCCTTCCATCCTTCTGAAGCTGGTAAAATGGGGACCGAGATTGTTGGGGGCAATATGCTGAAGTTTGTAAACCGTGTGCTGTAAAGCACTATGAAGAGGTGTATAAGTCTAAGTGCTATTGCTAATTCCAGTTACGGGTCCTTCTCTCCCAAATCAGACTGACATCTAACCTCTTACAAGTTGTAACAGGTTAATGGAGTGAAGCAAAGAGGCAGCAACTTTTGTCATGGCCAAAAGAAGGAAGGATATGGAATTGATGTGAAAGGGTATTTGGGTTTTTGTAATAAGGTGAAACAGATTCTTTAAGTCCCTGAAAAGCTTAATGCCCCATTTTGACATTTAGGTAAAGGTAAAGGCTCTCCTCGCACATATGTGCTAGTTGTTCCTGACTCTAAGGGGCGGTTCTCACCTCTGTTTCAAAGCCGAAGTCAGCACTGTCCAAAGACATATCCGTGGTCATATGGCCAGCATGACTAAATGCCGAAGGCTCATGGAACGCTGTTACCTTCCTACCAAAGTGATCCCTATTTTTCTACTTGCATTTTTATGTTCTTTCGAACTGTTATGTTGGCAGAAGCTGGGACAAGTAACCAGAGCTCACTCTGTTATATGGCTCTAGGGATTCGAACCACCGAAATGCTGAACTTTCTGATCGACAAGCTCAACATCTTAGCCACTGAGCCACTGAGTCACTCTTTTGACATTTATTTTCCCCAAAGTCTCCCAAACTGCAGAAGAGATATATAAGCAATACTCAACTTACAATCATTCATTTAGTGACCTTTTGAAGTTACAATGGTGCTGAAAAAGGTGACTTATGACCGGCTTTCACAATTATGAAAGTGTCCTCATGGTCACATGATCAAAATTCAGGTGCTTGGCAACTGGCATGCAGGGGTGGGTTCCTGCCAGTTCTAACCTCTTCTATGAAAGAGGTTCCACAAATCTATAGTGCCATTTAGAACCGGTTCCAGCTCCCTCCCTCCGCCCGTCCGCACATCATCAAGATGAAGAGCGAGAGGAGGAATTCTGGGAGTTGAAGTTCACAAGTCTTAAAGCTGTCAAGTTTGAACACCCCTGGGTTTTTTCCCTAAAGGGTTACTTGTGCAAGGGTCTTGTAACTTGGCAGCTTTAAGACTTGCGTGCTTCAAATGCCAGACTTCTTGAGCAAACATTTTAGTTGCTAAGCAAGAGCTCTGTTAAGTGAGTTTCTCCACATTTTACAAGTTGGCCACGCCCACCCAGTCACATGACTGCCAAGCCACTCCCGCTCAGTCACATGGCATCCACCTGGTCACATGGCCAGCAAGCCACTCCCACAAAGCAGGCCACACCTACAGAAGAGGTTCTAAAAAATTTTACCCACCACTACTGGCATGTATTTATGACTATTGCACTATCCCGAAATCATGTGATCACCATTTGTAACCTTCTCAACTTGCTTCTACACGCCAAATCAGCGGAGGAAGCCAGATTTGCTTAACGACTGCCCAATTCAGTTAACAATTGCAATGTTTTGTTTAACAACTGTGGCAACGAGGTCATAAAATGAGGTGCAACTCACTTAACATCTGCCTTGCTTAGGACATTTTGGGCTCTCTTTTGGTTGTAACTCAAGGATTACTTGTACAGTTTTGGGCCACATCTACTCTGCAACTGGAAAAAGCCTGCTGGTAGAGTTGCACTTTTCACATTCCTAAATGTGAACAGCAACATTTATTATTCTATAAATTAGTTCATTTCTTCTTTCAATCGAAGTCCTGTTTTCTGTACCTAAATAACCATTTAGCTATAGCTATTGTACAGCCTCTTGTCTACATATCCCTTTATTTATATATTTTGTTTGCTATATTTTATATTGCTTTTCATTCAGGCGATCCAGATGGCATATGTAGCATTTCCTCCCATTAATCTTCTTTATTCACATCTAAGGTGATGCCTCACTTACCCATAATAACAGACCAAGTTCTGCCTTGCAAAATGGCCTCACTGTGGCTCATTGTTGTTGTTGTTGTTAGTTGTGAAGTCATGTCCAACCCATCACGACCCCATGGACAACATTCCTCCAGGCCTTCCTGTCCTCTACCATCCTGGAGTCCATTTAAGCTCATGCCGACTGCTTCAATGATCCATCCAGCCCCCTCATTCTCTGTCATCTCCTTCTTCTTTTGCCCTCAGTCTTTCCCAGCATTAGGCTCTTCTCCTGTGAATCCTTCCTTCTCATTCAGTGGCCAAAGAACTTGAGTTTCTACTTTAGAATCTGGCCTTCTAAACAGCAGTCAGGTTTAATCTCCTCTAGGATTGATAAGTTGTAACATCTTAAAGTCCAAGCGACTCGCGGGAGTCTTCTCCAGCACCATAGTTCAAAGGCCTCAATTCTTTGGCGCTCAGCCTTTCTTAGGGTCCAACTTTCACAGCCATACACTGCAACTGGGAAAACCATAGCCTTGACTATGCGCACTTTTGTTGGCAAGGTGATGTCTCTTCTTTTTAGTATGGGTCATTACAGCCTCCTAACTATTCACCAATTCTTGTGCTTCTTTATATAGTGTTGTAAACGAATAAAGAAAATATTCCAACACTATACAGGCAGTCCTCGATTTACAACAGTTTGTTTAGTGACCATTGAAAGTTACAATGGCACAGAAAAAAGTGACTTATGACCATTTTTCAGTTACAACCTTTGCAGCATCCACATGATCATGAGATCAAAATCCAGGCGCTTGGCAACTGGTTCATATTTATGACATTTGCTGTGTCCCAAAGTCATGCGATCCCCTTTTGCGACCTTCTGACATGCACAGTCAAAGGGAAAGCCAGATTGACTTAACAACCAGCTTACTAACTTAACAACTGCAGTGATTCACTTAACAACTGTGGCAAGAAAGGTCATAAAATGGGGCAAAACTCACTTAACAAATGTCTCCCTTAACAACAGAAATGTGGAGCTCACTTGTGGTCATAAGTCAATCTGTAATCTTCTACTCAATGGTGGGTAGACAAGCATTATAACTTTATAGAAACACCCACGCTACCAATGGAAGGACGCAAATTGGCTTGTTTAATATAGGATCTAGCTCTATATAATTCCTGATTAATTCTTAAAATTTTGCAAACACAGCTTGACAAATCTTGCCTAAGGGCAGCAGCAAGAAGTAGCAGCAATATGGCTGTGATAGAGACCAGGTGCCTTGGAGCTGGCATTTTAATTGCCTTCCATCTGCTTGATGTAAAATGGTGGCTTTGAGAAGCCAAACAGAGGCCCAGGCTGAGTGGTGGTGTAGGAAGGGGAAGGCATATTGTCCATGGATGACATGTGTTGAAGCAGGCCTACTGCTAGGACCAACTGAATTAAGAGAAACAGGGTGGGTAATCGCAGCTAAATAAATACAACACAGGAAGACCAGAATGGAGCTTCTGGGTCAGCAATATTCCCTTTAAAATATTTTTTTTTTTAATGTAAATTGGCTGAAATACAAGTACCGTCATATAGATTAGAAACAGGTTGAGTCCTATAAACAAAGAGTATTAAATGATAAACAGCCAGGCGCAGAGTTCATCAGGAAGTATCCAGTGTGATACTAGAGGGCTCTGCGTTAGATCTGGTTTTATTTAGCATCTATATTAATGATCTGGAAGAGAGGAATAAACAGCATGTTAACTTGGTTTATATTCATTGTAGTAAATTATAACAAATTGGAGGTGTTGCAAACTGCTGCCAGATCACGAGGAGGGGGAAAAATATGGAGAATTGAAAGAAACACACACAGTGGGGACAATCAATATCTAACAGCTGTCGAGACTCTGGGTTGAAAATGACAAGATGCAAGCGATCCTGGAAACAGTGGTGTTTTTAAATGAATGAGATCTTGGATGGTTTATTTGACAGTAAAGCAACAGCAGAGAGATTTCTAGGGTTATATTCTTCCCTTTTGCTCTGTGAGCTCTGAAAAACCGATAGGGATGACTGCCAAGAGAATGATGTAGGACGTTATTCATGTATATTGAAAATCCTGCTGTTGAGTTCTTACATAGTTGTAGATGTGTACAAGAAACACTGAAGAAGCTATATGGTCAACATTTCTATGCCGGAAGCCAAAGGCGGATATGAAGGGAATCGCCTACCTACATTCTTGCTGTTTACATCCTTAGATTATTGAGTAGGTATCTGACATCACTACAATATCAATACATATCTGACATCAGTACAATCGAGTGGGTTCAGAAGTATTTCCTGAGAAAAGTCTTGCACTCGTCTGTACACAATAGAATTCCTAAGCTCGAAATTGCTGGTTTGGATAACTTACAACTGCGTCGCTTGCGGTCAGACCTAGGTATTGCATACAAAATTATACATAGTAATGTTTTACCTGTAAATAACTTTTTCTGTTTTAATTGCAATAATACGTGTGCAAACAACTGCTTTAAACTCAGTGTAAATCATTCTAAACTTGACTATAAAAATTATGATTTCTGTAATAGAGTTGTCAAAATCTGGAATGTCCTACCTGAGTTGGAAGATATTTATTTTCATGGCCTCTAATTCCCAGGATACTCTTTCACTTTTTCTTGGCACATAGACATATTTCCAAAGCACGGTGTTTTAGTCCCTTACCACTTTTATTTCCTTCAAAATACATAAACTGCAAATGATAGGCTCCTTTTAGTGACTGAGACGTATATCTTTGAGGGCAATAAATGGATGTGAGTGGGTGGTATACGTCAGGGGTCTCCAACCTTTGCAACTTTAAGTCTGAAGGACTTCAGCTCCCAGAATTCCCCAGCCAGCTTTGCTGGGAGCTAAAGTCCTTCAGACTTAAAGTTGCAAAGGTTGGAGACCCCTGGTATACGTTGTCTATGTAGTCAGGATAGAAATGTAGTTATAAGAGTTGGGTTCTTTTCTTCCATTGTGGAGGATTAAGTTGAGATGATAAACTTTTTTTGCATGTTCTTCCCCACATTTTTGCTGCAGACATATGGGGCCATCATCCAAGGATTCAGGGAAGACTTGATGCACACTCTTGCTTAAAATAAAACTCAGCATTATGGTAAAATTAGATGCTGCTAAATATAATCATGGTTTGATGGTTTTACAGCATTACAATTCTTCAATTTTTCATTTCCTTCCAAATATTTATGGCTTGGATCCCTGGCTGGCTACAGATATCTCTCATGCCATCTGCCAGATGTTATGATCCACCTAACTTTTTTATTTTTTTACAAATCTAGATATATCTTTAGCATTCAATGCATAAATATAAATATTTTAACTTCAAGAAATGGGAAGCCCTGGCATGCAACAAACACAGATTCCAGTTTTCAGCATATTTTTAAATTCCCAACATGGTTATGCCACCCCCCACCCCCCCGATGCTTTCTTAGAAGACAATTTGATGTCCGCCTGAAGCTTGGAACTAAATCTCTTGTTCTTCTATTTCTAGTTTTATGGTTGTTGATTTTACACTGTCTTGTTGGATGTAAGCTATTCAGAGCTGTTTCCAAGACAGGTGGCTTATAGAAATGTTTCAAATAAATAAATAAATCCCTTATTGTTGCTGGTCTTCATTCGGGATGATGGTGAATGAAACACAACACTAAATGGCCCGTTCCAAATTTTGTTTGGAAAATCGATCACCTTGCCTGGAAAAAGAATAATATGGCACAATTTGTACAGAGCATCCCATAGAGCAGGCATGTCCAAAGTCCGGCCCGCGGGCCATTTGCGGCCCGGGGGTCGGTTTAATATGGCCCTCCAACAGCCCTCCCTGCTCTGTATAAACGTGGCCCTCCCTTCCTCCCTCTGTCTCTGGGGCTGTGTGGCTGGGAGGGAGGTGGATGGAGGTTACGGACGCCTCCTCCCGCAGCAGGCGAGGGAGCAGGCGGGGTGAGCACCCAAGGCTACCGTCATCTTAAGCACCACCGAGGCTGTCGCCCGGCAGGGGCGTCAGGCAGGGAAGCCAGTCGCGCCTCCATCGCTGCACGTTCTGTGGCTGCGAAGCTAGGAGGGAGGTGAACGCGTGGCCCCAGAACGTCCGCTTGGCGCGTTCACCTCCCTCCCAGCCACACAGCCCCAGAACGTGCAGCTCCCACCACACAAGGTCGCCCGGCAGGGGCGTCAGGCAGGGAAGACGGACGCGCGGCCTCAGAACGTAAGCCGTGGTGCCTGCCGGAGGGAGCCACGATGGAGCCGCGACGGCTTCCCTGCCTGACGCCCCTGCCGGGCGACAGCCTCGGTGGTGCTTAAGATGAGGGTAGCCTTGGGTGCTCACCCCGCCTGCTCCCTCACCCGCTGCGAGTGGCAAGGGAGTGACTGACAGACACAGAGAGAGACAGAAGGGGAGGGAGGGAAAGACAGAGAGACAGACAGAGACAGAGAGAAAGAGAGGGAGGGAGAGAGACGGAGAGAGACACAGATAGAGAATGAATCAGAATCGGATTGAATCGGAGACAGACGGGGAAAGAGGGAGAGACAGACATACAGAGAGAGGGAGGGAGAGAATCAGAGAGAGTGACACACTCACAGAGACAGGGAGAGACAGAGAGAGGAAGGGAGAGACAGATAGATAGAGATTGATTACGTGAGTGAGAGACAGACAGACAGATAGACAGACAGACACACACACAGAGTGACAGAGAGAAAGAGAGAAAGAGAAAGAGAGAAAGAAAGAGAAAGAGAAAGAAAGAGAAAGAAAGGGAGAGAGAAAGAAAGAGACAGAAAGAGAGACAGAAAGAAAGAGAAAAAAAGAGAGAGAGAAAGAGAGAGAGAGAAAAAGGGAAAGAAAGAAAGAGCGAAAGAGAGAGAGAGAGAGAGAAAGAAAGAGAGAGAGAAAGAAAGAGAGAGAGAGAGAGAAAGAAAGAGAGAAAGAGAGAGAAATGGAGAGAGAGAAAGAGGAAGAAAGAGAGAGAAAGAGAGAGAGAGTGAGAGAGAAAGGGAGACAGAAAGAAAGAGAAAAAGAGAGAGAGAGAAAGAAAGAGAAAGAGGGAGAGAAATGGAGAGAGAGAGAGGGGAAGAAAGAGAGAGAGAGAGAGAAAGACAGAAAGAAAGAGAAAAGGAGAGAGAGAAAGAGAAAGAGAAAGAGCGAGAGAAATGGAGAGAGAGAGAGAGGAAGAAAGAGAGAAAGAGGTAGGTAAGTTTTTTTAAAATTTATTTTCAATACATTGTGAAAACTCAACTGTCAGTTGATCTTAATGTTATGAAATGAAAAGTATGTCATTTGCAATTAACTTGGCATAAAATAATTTATTTGCATTTAATTGTAATGGTTCAAAGAATGTTCGGAAAAATGTTCGGCCCTCCACCATGTTCACTTCAACCAATCTGGCCCTCTTTGAAAAAAGTTTGGACATCACTGCCATAGAGGCTTACATCACATTCAGGCAAAGTAAGTGACCAACTCTTTTTGTGAATGGGCGATCCCCCATACTGTAATTATTTGGTCAGAGTCCCCACAACAGTCCAAAATTCCAAATATATTCACCAGCCCAAAATATGGAGGATCTCTTTTTCTAGTTTTCTTTAACTTGGAGATTAAAACAATTGTGGAGAGGGAGAGAGGAGAAGGAGATGGATAGAGGGGGGGAGGGAGGGAGAGGGAGAGATTAAAATGGTGTCTTCCATCTTCAGAAAGCAATGCATATTCTATGAGTTTATTTGTTTCCAGCTCAGCCACAGCTGAATGCCTGAATGCAAGGTGTTTACTGTTGCTAACAGATGGAATGGCTGCTTGGAATGTTTAATTCATAGCAGAACACACAGCTCTTTCCCTGCGCAACTCAGCTCTTATCCAATGATGATGATATAAATAAACAAAGAAATATTCAGAGAAAACAAATCACCAGTCCATCAAAATGCCTGATAAATTAGTTCAACAGTCTGGACTACAGACATATCCAATGAATCATCATCTTCACCCAGAGTAAATAAATTCAGATTAAGCCAAACTTGATTGAACCCTGCTGAAGTTTGGCACTGTGAGCTGAATGGATCGGTCTGAAATCTTACATTAGGAACACATAATCTCGTAAGATTTATGACTGTTATTGCTCACCACATATGTTTCTAAGTTACTGTTTGCTGTGTTAAGAATGGGATGCTCAGAGTTTATAAAGTTTCTCCAGTTGCTATATACTTTAATCTCTTTAAAAGCATCTGTACTTTGCTTAAACTCACACACTTCTGGAAGTGAAAAGCACATTTTAACCTTTGTCACATTTTTTTATTCCCATCTTCCTGTCCTCATATCCCTGGCTTTTAAACTGACCTTTTGGATCAGAATTCTTGTCAACGGTATTGTTTGTTTTGTCTTGTTTTTAGCAGTGAAAATATGCAATTTAAAGGACGCAGTTTAGACCTGCAGCTTTTTTTTTGGGAGGGGGGGGAGGTGTTTCATTCTTGAAAGCCAGTTTCAAAAATATGTAGAAGTTACTCATTATATGTAGACAATCAGGATTCCTGACCAAATCTAGTGTGGAAAAAAATCATAATACTTCAAACCTATCTCTGAGATTAAAAAAGACAATAAATTTTGCAAAGGAATCCTTTGCAAAGATTATTAGAAAACCTTCCTAGAAAAGGCACAAAAAGCAGTAATATTGTTTTCCTCACTTTATGTCCAAAAAACATTTTGATTTTTTAAAAAACTATTTTTAAAGGAGAATATATAAATATTTTTAAGTCATTCTTTGGCTTAAAGTGAGAATGTACAGTAATTTCTGTTGTTTTATTTTTAGGATAGAATTCCCCAAATACAGCCCAACATATTGGAGTGCGACTGTTAAAATCCATCAACAATAATATAAAATGTTCTTCCTTCTCACCCTTGCTTCTATTCACCACTATCTATGATTGGGGTTTCCACCTTTCCTGGATCCAGGGATGCATTCAAAATAGGATCACTAACTAATGTTAGTTATAGTGTTATAACTCTAGTTATATTGTAATACTCTCTGCAATCGCTTTGTATCATTTAATGTCTTACTCTGTAAGTTTTTGTTTTTTAATGATTCAATAAAATTTAAAAAAAAATAAAAAAAAATAGGATCACTTCATGTAACTATTATGCTTGTGATTCTGTGCAAGAATCCATGGGCAAGTAATAAGTGCATGTTACTCTCCACTCAATGGAGATCATAAATCAACCAGAGTTGACTGTGGTACAGTGTTAAATTTTATGACCAGGACTAGGAAAATGGTGGAAAGCTCATTATCTTTGCAAATCTTTCAAAATGTTTCTATTCTTGTAAACCATGACTGCTTCCAACACATCCATATAATAATCCTCACTTAACATATTAATCCTTTTGTAATTTTGAGGGTCATTTTTATATTACCATTTGAATCTAATGCAACTTAATTTGAGAGTCATGTAATACAACAAATGAATCTATCAAATCATGGTTTGTTTAACCATGCTTTACTATATAAGTCACAATTGGTCCACGCAAGTTACCCTGTTTCCCCGAAAATAAGACCTCCCTGGATAAGCCCAATCAGACTTTTGAGCGTATGTGCTAAAATAAGCCCTCCTCTGAAAACAAGCCCTCCCTGAAAATACTGCAACACAGCAGCATCCATGAGGTGATCATGCTCGCCACCGCCTGCTCCTCAAAAATAATAAGACCTCCCTGAAAATAAGGCCAAACACTTATTTCAGGGGACAAAAGTAAATAAGACCCTGTGTTATTTTCGGGAAAACACAGTAGTAAACCATTAACTATGATTGCAAACTATTATTATGATTGCAAACTATTAACTATAAATTCAGTTAGAACAGTTAATCAGTGGAACAGCTTGCCTCCAGAAGTTGTGAATGCCCCAACACTGCAAGTCTTTAAGAAGATGTTAGATAGCCATTTGTCTGAAATGGCATAGGTTTTCCTGCCTAGGCAGGGGGTTGGACTAGAAGACCTCCAAGATCCCTTCCAACTCTGCTACTGTATTGTATTGTATTATGGCTGGGTTCATACAACATATTTAGCTAGAATTTGCTAAATGGATAAAATAAACAACTTATTGGGCTTAGTAAAATGTATGAACCACCTACACTGGTGCCAATTATCCATGAAAATTAAATATTATTCAATGTTAAAAAGAGTCAACTGTAAAATGCAATAGTTTCCTTTATAATTTGCTTAAGCTGCAAGATGCCAAGTATATGACTCAAATCCCCAGGCAGAAAATGATCTTGATATTTTAAGAAGGCTATAAAATGTAAGTAGCTTAATTGTAACCTTCCAGGATTTCTCCAACTATGTCTTTTCATTCTTTGTTTCCATACGATAATTCTCATTTTGCTGCTCGGAAAGACCTTTGAGTATTCAAGTCTCAGCATCTCATAAATTTGCAACCAGGTTGCAGCCCTGTCTCCAGTTAAGAATAGAACAAATGCATTTCCGAAAATAAAATAAAAAACACAGAGTTATTTAAGATGTATGATCTCATCCCTTAAACTTGGGCAACAGGTTCAATAATAATTCTTTGAAAACCTCTCATCCCATTCTTATCTATATAAATATCCCATTTGTATTCACCCATTGAAGTAAACCTGTGGCTATAAATAGAGAAAGAAAAACAACTTCCAACTAGAGTGTTTACAGTAAGACTGTTTTTATATATTTTTTTCAGGAGGATGAAATTTCACTTGCACAATTTAATCTTACGTTATTCTGATAAAAGAAGGTGTTCCAGTTCCTCCTTCTAAATCTCCTTTTAGGTTAAAAGAGAGATTTTGCCGTTGTTATAGTTATAAGATTGGGGAATCCTATTGCAGTGTTTAGTCCTAATCGTATAAATCAGGAGAATCCATTGTGTGAATGGTAAGGACTTTCACCTGACTCCACTGGCCATGTTAAGAAAAACTAGTAGGAACTGGAATTCTACTGAATATGAACAGTGGTGTCCCTCCTGTGACTGCTGTAAACTTGCTTTGGGAGAGCTGAGAATCAAGATGTGTTCTATTGTTCCTGTAAAAATGAGTCAGTACACAACTAGCCTTTGAAGTATGGTGCTGCAGAAGACTCCTGCGAATCCCTTGGACTGCAAGGCAATCAAACTGGTCAGTCCTAGAGGAGATCAACCCTGACTGCTCTTTAGAAGGCCAGATCCTGAAGATGAAACTCAAATACTTTGGCCACCTAATGAGAAGAACCTCATGCTGGGAAAGATTGAGGGCAAAAGAAGAATGGGATGACAGAGAATGAGGTGGCTGGATGGAGTCACTGAAATAGGCGTGAGCTTAAATGGACTCCAGAGGATGGTAGAGGACAGGAAGTCCTGGAGGAACATTGACCATGGGGTCACAATGGGTTGGACATGACATCACAACTAACAACATAAGTAGCAATAATCCCTTATGTTCTACCTCCTCCAAAGGTCTAAAACTGAGACAGTGAAAGTTTCCTCCAATGGCTTTTCACACATACATCCCAATCCTGACATTTGCCTCTCTTTGGTATTTGATATGTGCAACATCCATAGGGTAGACAACATGATCTCGTTGGAGAATACATATGTCTTGTCTACCATACTATTGGTTGATGGAAGAATAGAAGACACATTTCTGAGTTGAAATGTGGTAATTGCCGCAAGAGATCTGCTTCCATTGGTATAATTTTGTAGGATTCATTTGATACTGAAATACTGTGACATAATGTAGCATTAATATCTAGGCTTCTGCAATTTTGTTTTATCCACTCTGATACTTGACAAAAATAATAAATAGATGTTCTGCCATTGCCATTTATTATGATGCTAGCTCTTAGTCTCTGTTGATGTCACAGAATTATTTGGCTATTGCTGATTGTCCAAGATTTGGACTGCAACAATTGTCTGACCATCGGCTCATCTTTTAAAATAAGGATTAGGTCACTTCACTCATTTGGGGATGATGCTTGTTAGATTCTCGGCAGAGAATGAGAGTCCAGACCGGTAAGATTAACAGCTCTTTTTATTCGGAACAAAACAAGTGAATGAGAAGTGACCATTTTCAAAAAGTGCCGCCTTCTGCCCTACAGCTCCTTTTATGGGGAGCTGGTAGGCAGCCGGCCAATCAGCGCGTTCGGCACCCTCGGCTACAGCCAATCGCGCCCTAGCCAATCAGGACGTGGCTGGCTGTTGCCGGGGCTTGAATGTCCGTCAGGATGCAACACTCCTTCCCCCCCAGCGAGTCCACACGCGGTCCTTAGCACACGTATTCGCTGAGATAGGTGGGACTGCATCTACTCCGCCCCGAGCGTCTCAATGTCTCTACCGGGGCCGATGGGGGAGGACGGGCTGTGTCGTCCTGGCCCGCGCCGTTGCCGGGTACCGCTGTAGACGGGGGCGAGACGTCCGGGGGCGTGTTCTGTGGGTTGGTATCGTGCTCGAGTCCGTTGGGCGTAGGGCCTGGATCGACCGGAACCGGACGTGGAGCCCCAGGGGAGTGCTGTGCGTCGGGTTGTTTCAGGAACGGCGGTTCCGGCAGAAGCTGACCGGGAAAATGGTCAGGGATGGGGTAGTCGGTTAAGGTGGAGGGTAGCCAGGATGGTGCGGAGATGGGCCAGTCGTCCCGTTGGGTTGAGGCCTCGATGGTTGGCAACTCCGGAGGCCGTGACCGCATCGGCGGGGCTGGAGACGGAGGGCGGCGCCTCAATTGATCCAGGTGGCGCCGCCACTCGGATCCATCCGGTCGTCCGACCCTGTAGGAACAGGGGCCCGTTAGCTCGCGGACGACAGCGGGGACCCACCGCGGATCCCCAGCGAAGTTCCTGGCAAAAACTGCGTCGCCGACGGAGAAACGGCGGGGAGAGGGGACCCCCAGGTTGCACGGCTGCACCTCATTGTATTGGGGGTGCAGCCTGTCCAATTTGGTCCGCAAGCGGCGGCCCATTAGCAGCTCCGCGGGGCTTTTGCCTGTCGCCTGGCAAGGAGTAGAGTGCTGGCCCATGAGGTAAGCATCTACCCTTGACTGCCAATCCCCCCTATCCATCCTCCCGAGAGCCTCTTTGGCGGAGCGGACGGCTCTTTCCGCCCGGCCGTTTGCAGCCGGGTGGTAGGGGGCCGTTGGCGCGTGTCGGATCCCCTGGGAAGCCAGGAATTCCTGGAAGACGGTAAAATGAAATTGGGGCCCGTTGTCGGAGACCAGGGAGTCCGGCAACCCGTGCGTAGCGAAAAGGCGCCGAAGCGCGCGCACGGTGCTCTCGGCCATGGTCGAGGTCATCAGAATGACTTCGGTCCAGCGAGAGTAGGCGTCTACCACCACCATGAATGTCTGGCCATGGAAGGGGCCGGCGAAGTCAATGTGGACCCTGGACCACGGTGACCTGGGGGCGTCCCAATCCCGATGGGGAGCGGAGGGGGGGCGGGGCGGGAGGCCTGGCATGCCTGGCAAGCGCCGACCCAGGCGGCCACCTCGTCGTCCATGCGCGGCCACCAGACATAGCTCCTGGCCAATGCCTTCATGCGAGCTATGCCTGGGTGGTTGGCATGGAGGGAGTTGAGTACCTGGTGGCGGAGGGGCGGGGGAACGATGACCCGGTCTCCCCATAGCAAGCACCCGCTGTGGAGCGACAGCTCCAGTTGGCGGGACCTGAAGGGCCGATATACGTCCGGCAGCGAGCCCGGGGGCCACCCTCGCAGGACCCAGGTGGTGACCTGGGACAGGACAGGGTCGGCCTTGGTCTGCGCGGCTACGTCAGACGAGGTGAGGGGTAAATCGGAATCGGCCACCGACAGGACGGACAGGGCTGGCACCGGCGCCCGATCCGTCCGGGGGAGGGGGCAACGGCTGAGGGCGTCTGCGTGCCCCAGCTGCTTCCCCGGGCGGTAGAACAGCGTATAGTCGTACGCTGTCAGGAACTCCGTCCACCTGGTCATCCTGGGCGAGAGAATGGGAGGGGTGGGCCGGTCCCCCGCCAGCAACCCAAGAAGCGGCTTGTGGTCGGTGAAGACGGAGAAGTGGCGGCCGTACAGGTACTCGTGGAATTTTTTAATCCCGGACACTACAGCCAGGGCCTCCTTGTCAATCTGACTGTAGTTGCGCTCCGTAGGAGACAGAGTCCGGGAGTAAAAGGCAATGGGGGCCTCCGACCCGTCGGGGCGGACGTGGCTCAGAACGGCCCCTACTCCAAAGGGAGAGGCGTCGGATGCCAATGCCAAAGGCAAACGGTCAGAGTACTGAACCAACACGGCCTTTGATGTTAGCGTGTCTTTAATGGCCGCGAACGCTTGCGCCTCGCGGCTGCCCCAGTGCCAAGCCGCCGATCGATCGAGTAATCGATGGAGCGGCTCGGCTAGTGACGCCTTGTGCGGAATAAAGGGCGCGTAAAAATTGAGCAGGCCGAGGAATGCCTGCAGCTCCTGTTTGGAGGTGGGGGTGGGGGCGTCGTGAATTGCTTCAACCTTGGAGGGGGTGGGGTGAATGCCCTGGGCGTCCACCAAGAACCCCAGGAATTCAACCTTCGGCTCAGCGAACTTGCACTTGCTGAGCTTCAATTTGAACCCCGCGCCCCTGAAAATAGTGAGGACCTTCCGCAGTACCTTGGCGAGGTCTGATATGCTGGCGGCAGCTATCAGAATGTCGTCAAAATACGGAACGACCCCCGGAAGCCCATGGAGCAGCTGCTCCATGAGGCTCTGGAAGATCCCCGGGGCCACGGAAACGCCGAATTGGAGGCGGCGGCAGCGAAAAGCTCCTCGGTGAGTGACGATAGTCTGCGCCTCCGCCGCATCGTCGTCCACCGGAAGCTGTTGGTAGGCCTGCGCCATATCCAGCTTCGCGAAAATGCAGCCCTGCCCCAAAGAGTGTAGCAGGTGTTGCACCACCGGAACCGGATATGGGTTCGCCTGGAGCCCGCGGTTGATCGTCGACTTATAGTCGGCGCAGATGCGTATGGAACCGTCGGGCTTAATGGGAACTACGATGGGGGTCTCCCATTTCGCCTGGTCGACCGGCTCCAGTACGCCCTGCGCTACTAGGCGGTCGAGTTCCACGTCAACCCTCAGCTTCAGTGCAAAAGGCAGCCTGCGGGCCTTGAGTCGAATCGGGGCCACCTGGGGGTCTAAGTTAAGGGAAACTGGGGAGCCCCTGTAAGTGCCCAAGGTTCCGTCGAAAACATCGGGGAAGTCCGCTAGGACCGCGTCCACCGGCGAGGCCGTTGGCACCCAGTGTACGCACTGGACCGAGAGACCCAAGGCGGCGAACCAGTCTAAGCCTATGAGGGCGGTCAGGGGGCGCTTAACGACCAGGATGGGCAGGAACCCGGAGAAGCGACCATAGCGGACGTGGGCGCGGAATTGGCCCAGCACATCGATGGGGTTGCCCTGGTAGTCCTTTAACAGAGTCCCGGGCTGTGACAAATCGGTAGGCTTAACGGCGGGGCAAAGGCTAGCCAGCTGCGGCCAGGAAACGAGGGATCGAGACGAGCCCGAGTCAACCTCCATAGTAAGAGGCCTGCCGTTTAAAAGAAGGGACGTGGAAATACGCCTACGGTCATCCGTCGGAAGCGGCATGGAGTCCTGGAGCTCCGTCGCGGCGAAACAGTCGGCCTCCGGCTGCGGCCTTCGGGACGGGCGGCGCTGATTGTAGTTTCGGAATGGCGCGGCCGTCGTCGCAGGATGATCCGGCGGGGGGGCCATGGCTGGGAGGTTGGCTCTGCAGACGCGGGCGATGTGGCCCTTGCGGTCGCATCGTCGGCAAATGGTGGCCCGGAAAGGGCAGTCGTTCCTCGCGTGGCCGCCGCCGCACCCAATGCACATTGTGGGCGGGCGGCGGGGTGGTTGTGCTCTGGCGCGGCTCCGGCCTGTGGCTTGGATGCGTGCCACCTGGTCGTAGGCCTCGAAGTCCTCCGTCGGATCGAGGGGGGCGTGGTCATCCACCAGGCAGGCCCGTGGGGCGGGCAATGGCGTTGCCAGTTGACCGTGGCCTAGGTCAGGGGAGGCGGCCTTGGCCAACTCGGCGCCCCTGGCTTCTTCCACGGCCTGCTCCAAGGTGACGTCCGAGCGGGCCATCAGCCGGCGCCTGAGTTTCACATCTTTGAGCCCGCAGACGAATTGTTCGAGTAGCGATTCGTCGAGGTGTGGGGCTGCGAACTCACACAAAATGGCCGTGGTTCTCAACGCCTGCAGGAAATCCGCCGCCGACTGTGTGGGGAGCTGGCGGCATTGCCGAAATGCGAACCGTCGAGAGATCCGCGAGGGTGCAGGCGCGAAGTGGGCCTTCAGGCGAGCCTGCAGCGTGTCCCATGCCAAAGTGTGGACCGCTGCCGGCGCGGCGATATTCCGTGCTACCGCGAAAACTGTGCGGCCCCCGCAGCCCAGGAAGAGCCCCATTCGACGCTCCGGGGTGAGTTCTCCGTGGTCGCCCGCGAGGAGGAAGCATTCGAATCGGGCTAGGAAGGCTTCCCACGACTCTTGCGACGCCTCGTAGGGGGCGAAGGGCGGCAGGGTGGCCATCGTGCGTAGCGGCAGTCTTGTAGGCTCGCTGAAGAAGTAGCGAGAGCGGAGGTAGCCCGGTGCAGGATTTCTTCGGTTGCAGCGAGAGAGCTTGTTCCGTGTAATCAGTACCGGCCCCAGTCCTTCGTCGCCAGTGTTAGATTCTCGGCAGAGAATGAGAGTCCAGACCGGTAAGATTAACAGCTCTTTTTATTCGGAACAAAACAAGTGAATGAGAAGTGACCATTTTCAAAAAGTGCCGCCTTCTGCCCTACAGCTCCTTTTATGGGGAGCTGGTAGGCAGCCGGCCAATCAGCGCGTTCGGCACCCTCGGCTACAGCCAATCGCGCCCTAGCCAATCAGGACGTGGCTGGCTGTTGCCGGGGCTTGAATGTCCGTCAGGATGCAACAATGCTGATGAGTCCATTGTATTTTATAAGTCTAATAATTAAATTAAATTTAAGCTACAGCGATAACATTTTACGTATTGGCTCAGCCATGTTCATTTCATGTTCAAAGATCAGTTCAATCCCTCTGCTTGCAGACGTTTTTAAAGAAAGGAGAAATGTAAACACAATGCTGTAAGCCTTTTGAGCATTGAGTCACTGACTTGTAGTTGGTTACCTAGTCAAGTACTTATTCTGTGTTTAAGGGCAAATTCCAGCTCCTGTTTAAACACAATGACTTAAGTCTTTTGAGCATTGAGTCACACGTGTGTGTGTGTGTGTTTGTGTGTGCTGGTGTACACCCATGAAAATCTACATGTATGTATGTACGTATGGTACGTTTTTGTGCTGATAAATAAATAAAGGGAGACTAGTATAGATCTATTTCAAGCTATTTAACTCTCATCAGCTAGCCATACCCTTACTGGGATTTGAATCTGGGAAGTATTATATGTGAGGCAGTTGTAATTGCCACTAGGCCACAGGTTCTCCCCCTTAATAAGCTGAGCCAGGGGAATAAGTATATATAGCAGGGGTGTCCAAACTGGGAAACTTTAAGACTTGTGGACTTAGCTGGGGAATTCTGGGAGTTGAAGTCCACAAGTCTTAAAGTTTCCAAGTTTGGACACCCCTGATATATAGTGTCACAACACCCTGGTATGTCCCAAATATTGGAGGGAGCAGAACTGCTTCCCTTTTCTGTCTTTTGGCTCACTCTAGGAGCCATCCAGGCAGAAAGCAATTTTTTCAAAGGCAACAGGTGAGCCGAAAGACAGAAAAGGGAAGCAGTTCTGCTCCCTCCTACATTTGGGACATACCAGGGTGTTGTGACACTATATATATATTCCTGTCTGTCTGTCTGTCTGTCTGTCTGTCTGTCTGTCTGTCTGTCTGTCTGTCTGTCTGTCTGTCTGTCTGTCTGTCTGTCTGTCTGTCTGTCTGTCTGTCTGTCTATCTATCTATCTATCTATCTATCTACTCTCTCTTTCTCACACACACACACCTGTGATAGACTTCACCTAGCACAATTACCAGAGTCATTTAAAGACTTACAGACTGCATTCATACAATATATAATGTTTGGTTAGTTTACCTGTGGAATGGCATAGGCTTTATTTTATGATGCAATTTAATGCTAATTAAATAGTAATTAATTAGACTGCTGTTTAGAAGGTCAGATCCTGAAGATGAAACTTAAATACTTTGGCCACCTAATGAGAAGGAAGGACTTCCTGGAGAAGAGCCTAATGCTGGGAACGATTGAGGGCAGAGAATGAGATGGCTGGATGGAGTCACTGAAGCAGTAGGCGTGAGCTTAAATGGACCTCAGAGGATGGTAGACGACAGGAAGGTCTGGAGGAACATTGTCTATGGGTCGCAATGGGTCGGACACGACTTCTCAACTAAAAACAACAACAACAATGAGCCACAGTGAGGCCATTTTGCAGGGTAGAACTTGTTCTGTTATTATGGGTAAGTGAGGCATCACCATAGATGTGCATGGGGAAGATTAATGGGAGAAAATGCTACATATGACATCTGGATCTCCATCTGGAAAAACAACAGAAAATATAGCAAACAAAAAAATATAAATAAAGGGGTAGTAGAGGACAGGAAGGCCTGGAGGAACGTTGTCCATGGGGTCACGATGGGTCGGAGAGAACTTCCCAACTAACAACAACAAATAGTGATTATTACTTATTTTACATTTTTATCCCACCTTTATTATTTTTATAGATAACTCGGGTAGCGAACATACCTACTACTCCTTCCTCATCCTATTTCCCTCACAACAGCAACCCTGTGAGGTGGGTTGGGGTAAGAGAGTGATTGTGTCAGATCACCATGCTTTACGGTGTCCTGCTATGTGCTATAGGGTGGTGGGGGTAGGGATTGCAGTGGTAATGTGTTCTGACCCCCCCCCCCCTTTCTCCGACTAACACAAGATTGACTGCTTGCCACTAACTCTCTTGGCTGCTTGCCTGAATGACTCTGAATAGATATGAAGCTTGCTAACTTGACTAAACACGAACCTGAAAATCAACACGAATAAACACGAACCTAGAAATCCAATGTTGTTCTCTGCAAGGACTTTCTTAGCAAAGACTTTCTTTTAAATCCTCTTGGGAGGGGCCAGTCATTAGGCAGCTGGGAAAATCGATCAAATTCGGGACAGGTTGGCCTCTGACTGGACTAGTTCAGACGGGTTGACTGAGGCAGGTCCTGAGAATGTCATCTGGGACTAGTTCGATCCTGTGACTCCTGAGGACATGGACAGGATACTGGGGCGGCTGAATGCCACTACATGTTTATTGGACCCGTGTCCCTCCTGGTTGGTACTGGCCTCCCGGGAGGTTACACAAGGCTGGCTCCAGGGAATTGTCAATGCTTCTTTGAGTGAGGGGTTTCTACCGGTCACCTTGAAAGAGGCGGTGGTGAGGCCCCTCCTCAAGAAGCCCTCTCTGGATTCGGCTGTTTTGGCCAACTATCGTCCTGTCTCCAACCTTCGATTTATTGCAAAGGTTGTTGAGAGTGTGGTGGCACGACAGCTCCCTCAGCACCTGGATGAAGCTGTCTATCTGGGCACGCACCACTCCAGCTTTCGGCCTGGGCATAGCACGGAGACAGCATTGGTCGCATTGGTAGATGATCTCTGGAGGGCCCAGGATAGGGGTTGCTCATCTATCCTGGTCCTGTTAGATCTCTCAGCGGCTTTTGATACCATCGACCATGGTATCATGCTGCACCGGTTGGAGAGGTTGGGGGTGGGGGGCACCGTTTTATGGTGGTTCTCCTCCTATCTCTCTGACCGGTCGCAGTTTGTGTTGGCAGGGGGGCAGAGGTCGACTTTGAGGCGCCTCACTTGTGGGGTCCCACAGGGGTCAGTCCTCTCGCCCCTTCTGTTCAACATCTACGTGAAGCCACTGGGTGAGATCATCCATGGTTTTTGGGTAGAGTTCCATCAGTACGCTGATGATACTCAGCTGTACTTCTCTACTCCGGACCACCCCAACGATGCAGTGGAAGTGATGTCCTGGTGTCTGTAGGCCGTGCGAGTCTGGATGGGGAGGAACAGGCTCCGACTCAACCCATCCAAGACCGAGTGGCTGTGGCTTCTGGCATCACGGTATAGCCAGCTGATGCCATCTCTGGCTACTGGGGGCAAGGCATTGGCCCCCACAGAGAGGGCTCGCAACTTGGGCGTCCTCCTGAACTCTCAGCTGTCTCTAGAAGATCACATGATGGCCGCAGCCAGGGGGGCTTTCTACCAGGTTTGCCTGATACGCCATTTGAGCCCCTTTCTGGATCGTGACACCTTATGCACGGTCACTCAAGCCCTCGTCACCTCCCGCCTGGACTATTGTAACGCTCTCTACATGGGGTTTCCATTGAGGTGCACCGAGAGGCTCCAGTTGGTCCAGAATGCGGCCGTGTGGGGGATTTTGAGAGCATCTTGATGCTCCCATGTGACACCTCTCCTGTGTGAGCTGCACTGGCTGCCTGTGGCTTTCCGGGTGCGCTTCAAGATATTAGTGACCACCTTTAAAGCGCTCCATGGCAAGAGACCTGGTTACCTGCAAGACCGCCTCCTGCTGCCAAATACCTCCCACCGACCAGTTCGCTCCCACAGAGAGGGCCTCCTCAGGATGCCGTCGACCAGACAATGTTGGCTGGCGACCCCCAGGGGGAGAGCCTTCTCTGTGGCAGCTCCCGCCCTTTGGAATGACCTAGCCCCTGAACTACGTACCATCACAGACCTACGTCTCTTCTGTCGGCCCCTGAAGACACATTTATTTCATGCTGCCGGCCTCTCATAGTTTTTAATTGATTTTAGTACGGGGGTTTAACTGCAGGCCAAAACATTTAATACATTTTAATATATCATCTTAGCTTTTGTATTACCCATTTTTACTATGGCTGTGCACCGCCCTGGGTCCCGGAAGGGAGAAGGGCGGTATATAAATTGAATAAATTGAATTGAATTGAATTGAATTTACTGACTTTTCTGCAGCCAGTTTCTCTCAGCAAAAGTTCTTTTGATTCAACTCAATGGATTCAAGAGTGTTGCTTTCCAGAGCGGGTCGGCTGAGGCAAATCTGACAGATTGACCCAAAGTCACTCAGCCGACTTTCATGTCTAAAGTGGAACTAGAACTCCCAGCCCTGGTTTCTAGCCCAGTGCTTTAACCACCAGACCAAACTCGTGACATCCCACCTAAACTACTGTAATGCTCTCTACATGGGGCTCCCCTTGAGGTACACCCGAAGACTACAGCTAGTTCAGAATGCGGTCGCGCAGGGGATTTTGGGAGCCTCACGGCATTCCCACATAACACCGCTCCTGCGCGAGCTGCTCTGGCTGCCTGTGGCCTTTCGGGTGCGCTTCAAGGTGTTGATAACCATCTTTAAAATGCTCCATGGCACGGGGCCTAGTTATCTGCGGGACCGTATCCTACCTCATACATCCCTTCGTCCGATTCGCTCCCATAGAGAGGGACTTCTCCAGGTGCCGTCCATCGGACAATGCCAGCTGGCGACGCCCAGGGGAAGGGCCTTCTCTGTGGCGGGCCCAACCCTCTGGAACGACCTACCCTCCCGAACTTAGGACTATCACGGACCTCCGCTCCTTCTGCCAACATTTGAAGACACTTCTCTTCCATCTTGCCAGCCTGGCCTAATCCTCACAACCATGTTTGTAGACTGAATTTTAAATTGTTTAAATTGGATTTTAAATGGGTTAATAGTATTAGGGAATTTTTAGCACAGGGCAGCTCATATTTAATTGGATTTTAGCTTTAAATTATATTTATTATTGCTATGTTTTGTACTTCCTGTTTTAATTTCCTGTGCACCGCCCTAAGTCCCTTAGGGGAGATAGGCATGGTTATATAAATGTAATTAAATAAATAAATAAATAAACTTGTATAATCATTAATAATAAATACATTGTGGATATTTTTTTCAATGAGTAGGTTAAGTGTATGAATCAATGCAGCCATGCTGAAATACGTATAATGCTATGCAGATTTCCAGGAAAGTCTTGTAAGACTCAGTAGGTCTTTGTTCCTGGCAAGTGTGATTAGGACCATAATATGCTTCTAAAGGCCTTTTTTAGGGAAGCAGCTCTGAGGTTGATTGACGGTATGAATGGGGGAAACAGGCTTAGGGAGCACTGTTGCTTTGATTATTTAGAATGAACAGGCAGATCATGTTTTTTCTCCAACAGAGCCAATCAAACCAAACCCAACTTAACTCCTATTTTTACTAAGCCGCTGATTCTAAAGGACAATGGAGAAAAATAACAATCACATAAGAAACCGTACAAAGAAAGGGAAGGAATACACGAAGAATGATTATTCTGTTCTAAGCACTCTCCAAGTCTTAACCAATCATTGACTTGGAGCCAACATTGCTGGAATGGAAATGGGATGCATTTCAGGAGGGGGGGAAAAACTTTCTTGAATCATGAGAATAGCCATCCATGTTGTTGTTGTTGTTGTTGTTGTTAGCAAGATATACAATATACAATAGCAGAGTTGGAAGGAACCTTGGAGGTCTTCTAGTCCAACCCCCTGCCTAGGCAGGAACCTTATACAGTTTCAGACAAATGGCTATCCAAAAACCTCTTAAAGACTTGCAGTGTTGGGGCATGCACAACTTCTGGAGGCAACTTCTGTTCCACTGACTAATTGTCCTAACTGTCAGGAAATTTCTCCTCCGTTCTAAGTTGCTTCTCTCCTTGATTAGTTTCCACCCATCGCTTCTTGTTCTGCCCTCAGGTGCCTTGGAGGATAGCTAGACTCCCTCTTTTTTGTGGCAACCCCTGAGATACTGGAACATTGCTATCATGTCCTTCTTTTCATTAAACTTGACCTACCCAGTTCCTTTAACTGTTCTCCATATGTTTTAGTCTTTTTACGCATCAGTAGAACATAATATGTTTCAAACACTAAAATGTCACCTTGTCCCTCTATCTGAATTGAAGAGTATCAGGCAAAAGCTCTCAGCTGTTCTTTTATGCTTACGTTTACTCCTGGTATTGCAACTAATTGCTATGAAATCCATAAAAAGGGGGCGAAGGAAAAGGTGAAGCAGAATAAATGTAGTCGTGTGCAACACATTCTATGCCTTTTTCTATTTTTTTAAATAGTGTGATTAAGCTGCAAAGAAAGACACCGGTTGAATCCCACCACTGGATAACACAGGGATGCACAAGTGACACCAGGTTGAGCTTCACCTGCACTGTCATGGCTGCCATTTTGTTTCTGTATCCGGTGCACCTCCAATAAGGCACTAGAGGCCTTGGGAATGCTCCTCCTGAAATCAGAACCCATCGGTGCACCTGGCTAGCTCACAAGAGGCTCAGATAATGCTGTGCAAACAGCCAGAGGTCCTTTTACTCAATTTCTTATAGGCATTATTTACATTACACATTAACAGTCGTTTCCCCCCTAAACACATGCAAGGCGTGCGTTGCAGCCAAGCTAATTGGTATTTATAAAGCTCTTTCAAGATCCTGAGCTGGGAACCACCAGGATTTTGATTTGCCTCAAGACCACCTGCATAGAAAAGAGATGCTTTCCTTTGAATGCTGCCTGGTCCGATGCAGCCGCCGATCTGATAGCACTCCGGGAAACTCACGGAACAGATGTGGCTGTCACTTTTAATTTTTATTTTTCTAGAAACACAGAAGGCAAGGAACGCCTTGAGGTGGAGCAAAAACAAAGCAAAAGGAGTAGGGGGGAACAATCCCAAATGAAGCCCAGAAAATGGAAGAGCAAAATAAAGCCCATTGTTTCTATCCCTGCCATTTGAAGGGGTGCAATCTACGTGTCAGGGATGGCTGAGTCTTTCCCCAGAAATACAAAAGAGCTAGATTTGGCATCCCCTCCCCTCATACTGAGCAGATAGACTGTATGACGCGCCCTTTCATCTTTGTCGTCCTATTCTTGCATCTGGAAAGAGTACTACAGAATGAGCAAATTGAATATGCAACCGAGAGACGCTTTCATTCTTTCCTCTCTCCCTGCTCCATAATTATCTGCTTGCATTCTTGCAAACAGAGATTCTTCTTTGTATCTTTTATCACTATCTACATTCACAGCAATATTTTTTTTAAAAATCATTTTTTTTAACCTTGCATCTGCAACATCTTTCTCCCTATGGAACCTTCCATTTAAAAGCAAGCACAAAAGCACACATTTCTAGCATCGGGATTGCAAAGAAGAACTTCATCATCTGCCACTCAGCATCTTTAAGCCCTTAAGAAGAAAACATACATCTCAATGTATGAATAAGCAAAAACGATTCAGTCCATAGATCATATTAACCGAGGAATCATGATATGGATAACCCGGTGACCGGTTCAAACGACAACAACTGCCCCAAATTCTATGACACAAAACTCAGAATTAAATCCCATGATGATTCAGATCTTTACCCCATTCTACTTAAGGACTTGGTTATCTTTGGGACGATCTATCCCCAGTTATTTCTGCCTGCCCAATATGGTTGGGCAGTGTGGGTAACTCCAAGGACCCTTCCTTCAATGCCATCATCTCATGGAACCAAGGAAGTGTGTATTTGCTCCTGCTCTCTGGAATAGCATCCCATCAGAGATACATATGGCAGCAACTCTTTCTGGGATTCCAGCAAGCCCTTGGGATCTGGCTCTTTTCCTTAACCTGGGGTAGTGTGTGTATGTGAGTGGTGTGTGGCCCCAAACATGTATTATATACATCATTCTCCTGCATTCAAACTTGGCAACTTTAAGACTTGTGGAGTTCAACTCCCAAAATTCTCCAGCCAGCTGAAGTTGAAGTTCTGGGAGTTGAAGTTCACAAGTCTTAAAGCTGCCAAGTTTGAAGACCTCTGATATACATGTTTTTATATAATAATGTGTTAAACTGCCCAGCCCCAGTAGGCCAGGAGTCAGCAATCTTAAACATTCAAAGAGCCACAAAGGTCCTAAACGGAAGCCCCTTATTCAAAAATCCGGTTTCCCCCACCATAGAGTTTCCTCCTAACACAGCATCCTTTTTCCTCTACCTGTCCTAACCAAAAGCCCTATCAATTATGGAGCCGACTGGTGACAGGGAGCCGCAGCAGAGAGATGAAAGAGCCATATGCGGCTCCGGAGCCAGTTTTCTGACCCTTGAAGTACTGAATCATAAACAAATTTATGTTGTCATCATCACCCTTATCATCAGATGACAGCAGCAATTCCCTCTCATCCTTTTGGCTCTTCCCTTACTTTGTCCTTAGCCCAGGAGCTAAACATGCTTCATATGCATGCTACATTGAGATAAATGTAGTATTTTCTCTCTTTCTAATGCTTCATTTCATTTCATTTATTAAATTTCATTTATTAAATTTATAAACCGCATCCTCTCCCCAGAGGGACTCGGGGCGGTGCACAGGAAATTAAAATAGAAAAAAATACAAACATCGCAATTAATAATACTAAAAATAGATTAAATCCCAATACCCTGTGCTAAAAATCCTAAAACCTTAAAATCCTAAAACTCTGCCCCTTAAAATCTGAATTAAAACAATTTAAACTACAGTCTACAGCTTGATGGTATGGGTTAGGCCAGGCCGGCGAGATGGAAGAAGTGCGTCTTCAAGCTTTGGCGGAAGGAGCAGAGGTCCATGATGGTTCTAAGTTCGGGGGGGTAGGTCGTTCCAGAGGGTTGGGCCTGACACAGAGAAGGCCCTTCCCCTGGACGTCGCCCGCTGGCACTGCCTAGTGGATGGCACCCGGAGAAGTCCCTCTCTGTGGGAGCGGATCGGCCGAAGGGATGTTTGAGGCAGGATACTATCCCGCAGATAACTAGGTCCCGTGCCATGGAGCACTTTGAAGATGGTAATCAATACCTTGAAGCGCACCCGAAAGGCCACAGGCAGCCAGTGCAGCTCACACAGGAGCGATGTTATGTGGGAATGCCTTGGGGCTGCATTCTGAACTAACTGTAGTCTTCGGGTGCACCTCAAGGGAAGCCCCATGTAGAGAGCATTACAGTAGTCTAAGCGGGATGTCACGAGCACATGAGTGACTGTGCAAAGGGCGTCCTGGTCCAATGGGAGACGCAACTGCCGCACCAGGCGTACCTGGTAGAACGGCCGTCTGGCCACGGCCGTCAGATGGTCTTCTATGGACAGCCGGGAATCCAGGAGGACACCTAAGTTGCGTGCCCTATCCACGGGGGCTAGATGTTCACCCCCAATGGCCAGTGATGGTGTCAACTGGTTGTACCGGGATGCCGGAAACCACAGCCACTCAGTCTTGGACGGGTCGGGTCGGAGTTTATTACTTCCCATCCAGACCCGTATGGCCTCCACACACCGGGACATCACTTCAACGGCATCGTTGGGGTGGTTTGGGGTAGATATGTACAGCTGTGTATCATCCAACTCTGGCCATTGGGGGTGAAACATTGGCCCCCGTGGAGAGGGCGCGCAATTTGGGTGTCCTCCTGGATTCCCGGCTGTCCTTGGAGGACCATGTGGCAGCCGTGGCCAGGGGGGCGTTTCATCAGGTACGCCTGATGCGCCAATTGCGCCCCTTACTGGACCGGGCTGCCCTTCGCACAGTCACTCAAGCTCTTGTGACGTCCCGTCTCGACTACTGTAATGCTCTCTACATGGGGCTTCCCTTGAGGTGCACTCGAAAGCTACAGCTAGTCCAAAACGCAGCCGCGCGGGTAATTACGGGAGCTACCAGAAGCTCCCATATAACACCAATCCTGCGCGAGCTGCATTGGCTTCCTGTGGTCTTTCGGGTGCGCTTCAAGGTCTTGACGACCATCTTTAAAGCGCTCCATGGCTCGGGGCCTAGTTATATGCGAGACCGTCTCGTGCCCCATACATCCCTTAGACCGATACGCTCCCACAGAGAGGGCCTTCTCAGGGTGCCGTCGGCCGGACAATGCCGACTGGCGACACCCAGGGGAAGAGCCTTCTCTGTGGCGGGCCCTGCCCTTTGGAACGACCTACCCCCTGAACTCCGGACCATCACCGACCTCCGCCTCTTCCGCCAATGTCTAAAGACATATTTTTTTCATCAAGCCGGCCTAGCCTAACCTCCCATGGGGTCTGTAGAAAAGTTTTAAATTGGGTTTTAATTAACAATTGGTTTGAGCACAGGTTTGGGATTTAATATATATTTTAAATTATTTATGTTCTATTTTTGTATGTTTTTTAATTTCCTGTGCGCCGCCCTGGGTCCTTTGCGGAGAAGGGCGGGATATAAATGTAATAAAATAAATAAATAAATAAATCAGCGTACAGGTGGTATTCTACCCCAAAACCACGGATGATCTCACCCAGCGGCTTCATATATGTGTTGAACAGGAGTAGCGAGAGGACCGACCCCTAAGGCACCCCACATGTGAGGGGTCTCGAGGTCGACCTCTGCCCTCCTGCCAACACAAATTGTGAACGACTGGAGAGGTAGGAGGAGAAGCATCGTAGAACGGTGCCCCTCACCCCCAGCTCCTCCAGTCAATGTAATAGGATACCATGGTCGATGGTATCAAAAGCCGCTGAGAGGTCTAATAGGACCAGAATGGAGGAACAGCCCCCATCCCTGGCCCTACAGATATCATCCACCAATGCCACCAATGCCGTCTCAGTGCTGTGTCCGGGCCGGAAGCCGGACTGGCGCGGGTCTAGATAATCAATTTCCTCCAGGTGACGGAGAAACTGTTGTGCCACCACACTCTCTACAACCTTCGCCGAAAAGTGAAGGTTGGAGACCGGACAATAATTTACTAACAATGCTGGGTCCAGGGAAGGCTTCTTGAGGAGGGGTCTCACCACCACCTCTTTCAATGCGGCTGGCAAGAACCCCTCACTCAACGAAGCATTCACTACTTCCTGGAGCCAACCTCGTTTAACCTCCCAGGATGCCAGTACAAGCCAGGAGGGACACGGGTCCAATAAACATGTGGTGGCTCTCAGTCGCCTTCGTCACCTGTCCATATCCTCGGAAGTAACAGAGTCGAACTAATCCCACAAAACTGTCTCAAGACCTGCCTCTGACGATCCCTCCAGACTACGCTCAATGGAGGCCAACTCGTTCCGAATCTGAGCGATTTTGTCCTGCAGATACTCTCCAAATTCCTCTGCTCTGCCCTGCAAAGGGGCTTCCCGCGGCCTCTGTTGAAGGAGGGAGCGGGTCACCCGAAACAGGGCAGCAGGGTGGTTATCTGCGGATGCGATAAGGGTGGCACAATAATGACATTTGGCCACTCTTATCGCCACTAGGTATGTCCTCAAATGGGATCTAACCTGTGTTCGGTCAGATTCACACCGTGTGGCTCTCCATATCCTCTCTAGGCATCTCTTGCAGTGTTTCATCACCCTCAGCTCCTCGGAGAACCAAGGAACCTGGGTAGCTCGACGCCGCGTGAGAGGCCGCAAGGGCGCGACCAGGTCCAAGGCCCCCGTGGCCGCAGTACTCCATGCAGCCACTAGGTCCTCAGTCAGGGCGCGGGTCAGGGTCACAGGTAATGGCCCAAGCGCCGTCTGGAACCTTTGAGGGTCCATCAGGCGCCTGGGGCGGAACCATCTAGTGCTGACCTCCAGATATCTTGATATGTGCAAATTTCATTCTTTCGCCATCCATTACCCTGGAAGTAAAATGACTTTAAAATGGAGATGAGCAAACCCCCCCCCCCGCCCAAAGTCAGGAATGACTAGCACATATGTGCAAGGGGAACCTTTACCTTTATGAAACCTAGTCAGTTCTACCTCTGACGTACTCTTTTCTAGAGTTACCATATTTTTCAAAGTATAAGACGCACCCTTTTCCCTCAAAAAAGAGGCTGAAAATCTGGGTGTGTCTTATACACCGAATACAGCATTTTTTTGCCTCCAAAACCCCGCCCCCTTCACCAAAATGGCTGTGCAGAGCCTGTAGAAGGCTTTCAGAGAGCTCCTGGGGGCTCAGAAGGGCAGAAATGAGCAAAAAATGGACCGCTTTTTGCTCAATTTTCCCCCCTAACCCCAGGAGCACTCTATAAGCTTCCTAATGCCCTTTTTTTGACAGGCCGTTTTTTGCTTGCTTCCCCCCCCTCCCAGGATTACTCTACAAGCTTCCTAAGAGCTATTCATGCCCTTTGGGGGGGGGGAAACAAGCCCTTTTTCGCCAAAAACTGGCCATTTGGGGGAGGTTTGCAGAGTGCAAAACCCTTTTTTTAAAAAAAAAATTGCCTCTTCAAAACCTTGGTGCATCTTATACTCTGAAAAATATGGTACTTCTCGCTTGGTGTCTTCACATATTTTTTCTCTTTTTCCAAATATTATTTTACAATACAATACAATGCAATGCAATGCAATACAATACAATACAATACAATACAATACAATACAATACAATACAGTAGCAGAATTGGAAGGGACCTTGGAGGTCTTCTAGTCCAACCCCCTACCATTTCAGACAAAGGGCTATCCAACATCTTCTTAAAGACTTGCAGTGTTGGGGCATTCACAACTTCTGGAGGCAACTTCTGTTCCACTGATTAATTGTTCTAACTTGGGAGATGTCTTAATGAGATATGGGAGAAGGGGTAGATTCATTTAGGCAACCTCCTGAAGTCAGATCCAGCTAGTGCTTGATGGGGAGATTTTTCTCTCCATAGCTGGTGGCAGACTGGATGGTGAGAGAAGCCAAATCAGAGGAGCAAACCAATCATCTTGCCTTATAACAAATAGCTTGCTTGCTATTTAGAACAACCCTGCTGGTCAGTGACATAGAACTGTTGTGGCCCATCAACTGTTATGACAGCAGATTCAGACAGCGAGAAGGTTGGGGACGAACATTGACCATTCCTGGAGTCTGGGGAAGGCTCTGATGAGGGCTCTGTGTCAGAGGCAGAGATCGGGCCAGAGCCATATGCCAGTTATCAGCTGCCTTCAGAGTCAGACATCAGTGAGGCAGACGAACAGCTGGAGCCTGTGTGCATGCACAGAGTTGCCAGACAAAGGGAACAGCTAAAGAACAGGGGTTGACTTGGGAGTTAAGGCCACAGGTGGATGATGAATGGCCCCTCCCAGAGGAAATAAAAGAGGAGCCAAAGGGGAGTGGAGTTTGCAGGAGACAATTAGTTCACTTAATTGGTTTGTGACTCTCCGAGACTCCTTGCCAAGTTTTGCATATATTGGCCTGGCAGCTCTCCAAGCCAGATAAGGTCCGTGATTATAAATCCTTGAAAGGCTTTGCTGGATGTGATTGAGCAGGAATTCACGGTAAATTTAAAAAAGGGCTTTTTGTCAGGGAAAAGGAGTTTGCTTCAGGCTCTTGGGAAGCCTAGATCAGAACAGGAACAGGAGATGGAGAGAGAAGACGCTCCTATGGTATTAATTTGTGAAGACCCCAGGATGGATGGCTATCATTGTGCCACATAAAGAAGGTCTTAATGAATTTTATGAATCCAGCCAGTATCTTAGTAGTTCCTTGGCCTCAAAACACAGCATAATCCAGAGGTTTAAAGGGAAGATCTAATTAATAATGAAAGATATTTTTAAAAGAATCATTAGAGATGCCCCGGCCATATTCAAACAAACATCTTTTGAAGTTTTAAAAATATATTCAGGCAGAAGCTCTGCCAAAGGGTCCAAAGAGGGTGTGTTTCTTTTAAAAAAAATTAATTATCGGTAGACCTCCTGTTGCGAGACGTGGTAAAGCCGAGCAGGATGAATACATTCTGAGATCAAACAAGCTGAGGAAATGAAGACAGCCGTGTGGTTTGAAGAATGAACATGTTTCAAATTTATGGCTTTCGATAATATGGTAATTGGATGCTTGCACCATGCCTCAGTGGGATGCTGTGTGTATTCAGGAAAACACAGGAAGGTTTTAAGGCACAATGGCTTTGTGGAAGGCTGCAGTAGAAAATCTGTGTCTGGAGTTGTCCTTATTGTCTTCCTGCTAAGTTTGCATTTCTATAGCAACAGCATGCTTGCATTAGCCTGACACTTTCCCTGTTTCCCAAAGAGAGCGTAAGGAAGATGCAGCAACCAAAATGATTCGTTACCTTAAGGGTATGTTGGAATCAACAGAATGGCACTGAAGCAGGGGTGTCAAACTCAATGCCCGTGGGCCAGATCCGGCCTGCAGGGTGCTTAAATCTGGCCTGCAGACCCGTCCTGAAAACAGAGCTTGGGAGGGCCATGCCTGGGCTTCCTGGGCTCCATTTTGGGCTGCGATGGCCTCCTGCAGTCCTCTGCTAGTGAAAATGGAGCTTGGGAAGACAAAATACCCTCTCACCGGACCAGTAGTAGACCGGTTAGGAACTCACCACTGCCTGAAGAAAGAAAACTTTTTGGTGCTCTCAAAGCTTGGTTATTTTCTTGCAGATGTTTTATTACCCAAACTAGGTAATGTCATCAGTGCTAGACCCATTTCAACTACAGATATTTTCCCTTCTTGGAAGAAAAAGTCTGATCACAGATAAGGTATCCTGGTAGATCAATGCCACCTCCCCACTCAAGCTCCGTCCTCAAGGCTGATGCAGAATCCAAAAGTCATCAGAGCAGATTACAGAGAGAATGATATTGCCACCCTCACCCAGTCAGGTCTCTGTAATACATGCCAAGACTGAGTGCTTGTTACTATCAAATCATGAATGGACATGGACATATTGTAGATTGAATATTACAATTGCAGCTGCCAATTGGCTTTACAACACAATTGAAGAATGGTGATTTTGCAGCTTCATAGCTGGTGCTCAGATTTCTTGATTATTTTTTTTAAAGTAAATGCACATAAACACACCCAAATGCACACAGATGCACACAAATACACACAGGTTAAATCTTCATGATTAAATCATCTTATTCCATAGTCACTTGACCTATCACTGCATGCTGCAAGTACAGGACCTGGGTAATTAAATCAATTGTTCAGGAGCCCAAAGCTTTCTAGCTGGAAAGCATCTCTTCTTTTCCAACTCCTAATCAAAGCAATTCCTTATTTTAAAACATCTCCAATATTAAACCATAAACACACCTCCTGTTGAACATAGTTAGAACATAGTTAGAAATCCAAGTCAGTCCAAGGATATGCAACTTTTTCAGGTCAGTAGTAGATCTTTGAGTGGTATACCCAATATCTATGTTCAAGTTCATCAGTAAATGCAGCCTGGACAAAATAGAACAAGAATAAAACAGAAATTTGATTTAATTTATTTTCATGTATATTTGATTAATTGTGAAGCAATTGCATATTCTTCTAATGTGTTTGACAATTTCTTCCTTCTATTATTCAAAAATATAGAGTTAGGGCCATTTGGGAAGAGGTGTTGGAGGTCACACCCAAGAGATGCAGCCCTGGACCTTGGGCTGGCCATCCTGGTATGAACAATATACATACTCACCAGAGGTGGTATTCAGCCAATTCTCTCCAGTTCGGGAGAACTGATAGTGGTGGCTGCAGGTGGCTCCACCCCCTGCCCCAACATATTATGCTACCTTCTGTGCATGTGCAAAAGGCAGTTAGCAGGTGCAGGTGCAGCACATGTGCTCACATTTGCAAACCAGTAGGGAAGGCAAGTGAACCCCACTGCTGATTTTACTCACTCAACAAATACACACCCTTTTTTATATGTGTCCACTCAATACAGAGTATCTAACTACCTGCTCCATAAATTAGCCCGGTTTCATCTAGTTGACTCCAAGGCAATAAACATTTCAATGATGGCTTGCTCCCTGGAAGCCTGAGCCAGCAACCACACAGTAGGAGGCTGCCCTGCCCTTTGGGGTCAAATGCCTTTTTGAGCTGACTCCAACCTCCGTGGATTAATTAGGCTATAATAATCTCCCCTATCGCACTTCCTTCTTTTTCCATCATTAATTCAAATTATCTCACTTCGGACTGAAATAGACTGAAACTTGAAAATAAACCTGTCACATTTGCAACATGCAATTAAGACATTTCTAGGTAAAGAATAGAAAAGAAAAAAGTCTTTCTGTTACTTAACGCTCTTTTGAATTTGGAGACTGATGCTCATTTTACAAATATGAAGAGAAATGAGGAATCAGCTCAGTTATTTTGCCTGGAGTGAAGGGTGTAAATTAGCATAGGTATTTTTGTCACAGTAGAGAGAACAAGTTGCACATCTCAACACTTTCTCGTCCATCTTGACTGCAGTTTTTTTACAAGGACTATTAAGCAGTGTTAATAACTTGAACATTTCTGATGTATTGGATTCTGACCTCCATCATCCCCACATCATGGCCTTTGGATCACAGAAGCTGAAATATGATATGATAGTACATATCAGGTGCATCAGATTAGGAAGACTATTTCCCGAAAAATAACAGTAAATTAGATTCGTTAGAAAAGCTTTCCCTAATCATAAACTTCTTGGTTATAGTGGTTAGTCTTCATTGCTAAACAATGTTATTGTACCTTGTGCTCTACTTACTGTATTTATTAGCTCTGCAAGGTAAGGCAGATAAGAAGCACCACTTCTAGGAGAATGATTGGCAGACCCTGGAGGAGGGGGGAAAAGAGGGATTGGCTAACCTTTTGTCTTTGCGTGCCAAAAGCACACATTGCCTATAATGCAATGTGTGCGTGACACACATCCCCACGCACCTGCGTATGCATGTGTGACAACCCCGCTCCCTATTTTGGGCCTAGCAGGCCTCCCTGAAGCCTCCTGGGACCAAAAACAGTAACCCCCCACTGCCCCTGCCCCCTGTGCATGCACACGTTCCACCCACGCATGCAACCTGTTTCCCACATGCGCCGCACCCTCTGTGCATGCACGACAGAGACCTGAAAATCAGCTGGCCAGTGGGAGGTGTGTGTGCATACTTGGTAGAGCTGAGCTGGGACAATAGTTCATGTGCCCGCAGTGAGGGCTCCATGTGCCACTTGTGGCACACGTGCCATAGGTTTATTATCACAGGTTTAGAGTCATTAGGTAGCAACAAAGAACTAAAACCAGCTGTTCTTGATTGTCATTGAACCTTATATAGCTCTAACCAGGTGTTGACCATTAGTTGAGAAGGTTCCTATTCATAGGCTTTTAGCAATAAATCAGTTAAATTGAACCTTCACATGTTAACCTGGTTTTTTCATGCCTGAGACCTACAAGAGTAGTAGCTCTATCTTTATATACATCAACAGAATCTTTACATACATCAACAGAATACTCCAAGCCTAAAAGTATTTCTTTTGTTGTTTCTTTTTGTTCTCTGAAAAACTAGGGAGGCTTTCTTCTAAAATATTTCCTATGCCCTCTTTTTGTGGGCTGTGAAATTTCTTACATATGAGTTGCGCAGTCTGCAGCTTCCCAAGGGCCACCTACCATTGCAATACTGGTTCTGTGACAGTGCACTAAAAAAAGGGCAACATTAGCCTGATTCTACTGTTTATAATTCACAAGCCAGAGATGAGCCTATGGACAAGAAGCCTCCATACATTTCTCAAAGGCTTTGGTTGACATTCCCACAGCCTCCAGACTGTAGCCAAATCAGCAGCTTTTTGTCAAGATAAGTACTAAAGAGATAGGATGTAAGTTTTCAACAATTACTGAGTCTTAATTACCATATTTTTGGAGTATAAAACGCACCCTTTTCTCTCAAAAAGAGGCTGAAAATCCGGGTGCATCTTATACACTGAATACAGCATTTTTGCTTCCCAAAACTCTGTCCTCTTCACCAAAATGGTTGTGCAGAGCCTTTAGGAGGCTTTCAGAGTGCTCCTGGGGGCTGGGGGGGGCAGAAATGAGTGGGAAAATGGCCCATTTTTGCCCCCCCAGGCAGCACTCTATAAGCTTCTTAAGGGCTATCCATGCCCTTTTTTGACAAAAAAATGGGCCTGTTTCCCCCCCAAAATAAACCAATTTTTGCTCGTTTTGGGCGGGGGCACCCCCCCCCCCAGGAGCACTCTACAAGCCTCTTAAGGCTTATTCATGCCCTTTTTGGGAAAATAAACTGGGCCCGTTTTCGCAAAAAAACAGGCCATTTTTGGAAGATCTGCAGAGTGCAAAAACTTTTTTTAATTTTCCTCTTCAAAACCTTGTTGCGTCTTATACTTCGATGCATCTTATACTCCAAAAAGTATGGTAGTCAAGCAATGAAGGGGGGCACCATTGTTAGATTGTACTTAGGAAATCAGTTGTGTGTAGGGCTGGGTTGTCAAACTCAAGGCCCGGGGGCCAGATCCAGCCCACGACATGCTTAGATCTGGCCCATGGGACTGCCCTGGAAAAAGTGAAGGACCAGCCCGTGGTGCCTCTGCCAGTGAAAGGAGAGGCAGCCTTCCTGAGCTCTGTTTTTGCTGGCAGAAGGTTGCAGGAGGCCATCACAGCTGAAAACGGAACTCAAGAATCCATTTTTATTGGCAGAGTGCTCAGGCCACCCCCAACACAAGTGACGTCAAGCTGGCCATATCCACCACGATTACACCCACTCTGCACACACTCACCCCAATTTAGGTCAAACACAACCCTGATGGGGCCCTCAATGAAATTGAGTTTGACACCCCTAGTTTAGGGTATCAATTGACCTTAATCCAGCCTTGTTCTAGTGAACGTGTATTGACAGCATAGAAATTATCAGATACAAATATTTAAATACTGAAATTTCTATGTGGGTCCATATAAGGAACTGCCTAATTCTGACAGCATGATACTCAGAAATGAAAAGCAAATGCTTATCCAGCAACTGGATGTGGTTGTGCTTCAGCAAATGTATTCAACATGATTCATTCCCATTCTCTGGAAGGAGAACAAGTGAGACAGAGGCGTTCCTAGATGTTTTAATTTATTTAGAAGGAAACTGCAGGGGATTAGATTAGCACACCAGGGCACTTGGATTGTGCTTTGCTTAAAACACTCTAGTTTTCTTGGAGGGTTCCTAATGAAACTCAATACTAGCGAGACCACAATTAATGGGAAAGTCTCAAATCTCCACTTAATCATGAAATATTTAGCATGCTTTTGGATTAGGGACTTTCCTCTAATAACCTATTGCACAAGATAATTTTTTCCTTTTATATTAAAGGGGAGGGGGAGACCATTCGAATTGCCCTCTACTGGAAGGGGTCAGAAATGGCATTCATTATTTTGGTCGATAACCTTCATCAGAATTTAGAACACCACTCTTGGTCCTATTAGACTCCACAGTAGAATTTGATATTATTGACCCTGGTATCTTTCTGAACTATCTGCAGAGGTTGGAAGTTTGAGGCAGTGTTTTGTGGTGGTTCCACCCTTACTTTGGCAAGAGGTTTCTGCTGGTGGTGATGGAGAAGCCAATGCTTCAATCCTTGAGACCTCCGGTGGAGGGTACTCCAGGGCTGTACACTACCACCACTGTTATTTGATATCTACGCGAAATGATTGGGAGAAGTAACTCAGTCATTCAGGATGAAGTAGCATCAATATGCTGTTAGTATTTATTGATAAGATCTAGCTCTGCTTCCATCCAGAGGGATTCTATGTAGTTAAGAGATAAAATAATAAGCAGTATTAAGTTATGACATGCAGCCATAATATATTAATAGAGATGCTGGTGTTTACACAATTAATCTCTGAAGGCCCTCTGAAAAAGCCAGAATTTTGCTAGTTTAAAAAAGTCTAAAAAGTGGGTGCTGTCCTCGCTTTATGTTATACCAAACGTGCTGAAGAAATCCTGACCTAGTGCTTGGAGGCTGTGATGATCTGGTTGGGGCAAAATCCTACCAGGATGGAATTGCTAATTGTCAGCACACATCTTAACAACCTAATAACATTAGCTCAGGTGCATAATCTGGACTGCCTTGCACTCCTCCCAAAAGCATGGGGTGGTTTTTTTTTTAACTTGGAAGATATCTTATTCACAGTGTCTGCTTAAGCAGGTAGAAACCATGAGTCGGGGGGAGCCTCCAACTTTTCCAACATGTGTTATTTCAGTGGGGGGATTCAAATAATTTAACAACTGGTTCTCTGCCCTAATGATTCCTTCCAACCACCAGTTCACCAAACTGCTCAGGAAGTTAACAACCGGTTCTCCCAAAATGGTGTAAACTGGCTGAATCCCACCACTGTGATATTTCCAAACTTACATAGACATCTTGATTCCCACATAGTTGGACTATGTAAAATTGTCTTTGCGGGGCTGTTGAAAATGATCCAGAAGCTATGGATAGTAGAATGTACAGTGTCTGGACTCTTGATGAGACAACATTGACAGGCTATAACAGTTACCGTATTTTTCAGAGTATAAGACGCTCTGAAGTATAAGACGCACCTAGCTTTTGTGGAGGAAAACAAGGGGAAAAATCTGCCTTCCAGCATTTTGCCTCCTTCCACAAATAGCAAACAGTAAGACATTATACACTGTTTGTGGTGTTACTATTTCAAACTATACTTTTACAGTATTTGAAAACTGCCACACTGGTTGTTAGAAGGCTTCCAGGTCCAATGCAAAGTACTGTTCATTATCTTGAAAGCACTTTTCAGCCCAGCATAGGAATACATTCAGATAATGGCATGCCAGAATTTACTTTCTCTGTCCAATCTGGCCTCAAAAGGGGACTATTAAAGGCTCTAATAAGGAAGAATATTTGTGGGTCAGGATTGAAATGAGGGGTCCTTGATGCTCTCTGGACTTTCTTTTTTTCTTGCAGACATTTCATTACCCAAAGTAGGTAACGTCATTCACAAACTATGTTCCCCCCCATACATTGGACATGGACCACTTCCCATTATAGGGAATACATTTCCCGGGAGGTATATATCACCCCCAATTCTGATAGCATTTTGTAAACAAGCTGGAGCAGTTCTGTTCTTTTTTCCAGCAGGCTTAAAATATTAATTTAATTGCATGGGTTCATATACCGTATTGTAATGTTTAGGTTTGAGATGCTTTATTTTAATTATTTGTGTTGTGTTTTGTTGCTTTGTCTGACCTTGTTGTAGCCTGCTTAGAATCTGCTGGGATTAGAGTATGTTATAAATAGTGTAAAGTAAATAATACGTACTTGTAATAATTAAGTGTAGCATATTTTAGAATGCCTTGATGCTACAGTAGCAGAGTGATACACTTGCAAAAAATATCTTCAAATGTAAAAAAGGGGGGGAAAGTGTAATGTTAATATTAATGTTTATTGAATTTGTATACCGCCCTTTTCCCTTGCAGGACTCAGGGCGGTGAACAGGCATAATTAAAAGACCAGGATGTCCACAATGAGGAGATTGAAAAAAAACCCAAGTTGGTGCCACAACCATGTGATTGAAACATCACATTTTTTTAATGTGTGATGATGTACTGAAATGTAGTAGTCTGAATTCCCAGGAAGGAGAGGGTGCATTTCAGAGGATTAAGAGACAACACAGTCCACATATTTTGTATGAGAGAAAGAGTGAAGAGAGCTCCTCTCTAATATTTCACAGAATGTATGGTAGATGTAGAGAGTTGCATGCTTATTCTGGCAAGATTCTGTTTATAGGTGGTATCCTTCAAAGTGCTAACAACCAGATGACTGCAAGGAATATAAATCCTTCCATTCCCTAGCATTCAGTTAAAACTGAGAATGCTACTTGGATGAGAAGTGAAACATCTTCAAGGAAAAAAACAAAGAAAGTCCAGTTGTCTTTTGAAAAGTATATTTGGGACAATTGGATGGCTCATTTTAGAAGGACTGTGGAAAGACACCAAGCTTTAGAGAATGATATATGGTTTTAAACTTCTCCTACATTAGTGGACCTCAGGTAAGCGTGCCACTTTAGAGTTTAGAAATAGTTTGTAATTGAGAGATTACCACAATAAATCATGGTGCTACCTGTCTTTGCAAAGAGGACATAAAGCAGATTAATTTCCAGTAAAAGTATTACAACTGTGAACTTTAGTGTGTTAGCTTTGCCCTTAGTTGCATCAATGTGATTCCAGCTTCTGGAAAACACAAAGAGAGATGAATCACGCAGGAGGAGATATATAGAGAAAGGTCACGGTGTATCTCGATAATTTGCAAAGAGAAGAAAATGCACCTATTTTATGTTGATCATCAGGTTGATACCAGACTGCTTGGAGATGGCAGGATGGATTCACATGTTCTCCCAGCTGACAATTTTGCTTGTTCTGGGAGCCAACAGCTCACCCTTTTAAAAAATATCCCTAAAGTGTGAAACAAAATGTCAAAGTACAATAAAACATATTTTAAAAAAATGAAATATGAAATAAAATACACTCAGAGATACTGGAAACTTGTAAAATCACAGCATGAGGAATGAACTTAAAGAACTTAAATGCGAAATCATGAGAAAAGGTACCAAAATTGCAGTAAAATAGGCAAATGTGGACTCCATTCTACCAGTATGGTGGCAATGTTGAAAAACTAGTGTTTTCTCTATTGTACGTCTAGAGTGTGATATGGGCAGTCTATGTGGAGCCTCTTAAGGCATGTTGTTTAAAATTATTTGGAGTGTGACATGCTTGAATCACTATTAGATCTATCAATAATATGAGTGGTGTGTGCAAACGTATCAGAAGTGGGTTGCTCCCAGTTCGGCTGAACTGGTAGTGGCGGTGGCAGGAGGCTTCGCCCACCTGCCCAGATGCTTATGCGCATGTGCAGAAGCATTGCGCGAGCGAACGAGCGCACATGCAAGCACGAGTGAACCAGTAGTAAAATGGTTAGCAACCCACCACTGAAATGTATCCACCATGAAAATGGGATTATTGGCCAAATAGTTGATTTGTAGAGCACCTCTGTTTCCCTGTTTCAGATCCCAGCCTGTGATTTTCATTCATACATTCATACATGGTGGTTTTAGGCAATAACAGAACTTCAGAGGAAGGGGAGAAATGAAAGATCTTTTGCTAATCCCAAAGTTGTTCTGCCAAATGAAAATATATCCACTTTAAAACAAGGGTGACCAGTTGGGGAGGGAAAGTGGATTTGAGTGACATGCTAAAATAATATTCCGTTCTTTGAATCAAAGGAGAGTCTGGATCCTACAGAAGAGGATCCTAGGTGGAAACAGGAAAATGAAATTTCTCTTTGGGGATGTTTTTCTATGAAGAAAACACAGATAAATGGTCCAAGAAAAGATAAAAAATATCTCCCTGGATAAGCCTTCACATGCACCTTGCCCCAGCACTGGTTAGGTTCATACAACGCAGTGAACATAAACCACACAATCACATTTTAGTTTGGTGTGTCGTGCAGAATCAACCCATGCCATTAATTTATGGTTTCGTGTGTCATGAAAATCAGACTATTGAATTAGTGGAGCAGACCATTATAGCTGACTGTGTTAATAACAGGTTGCCTAGCTAGCTAGATATGGTGGAAAATATTTGGATAAAACTTTACTTCTTCTATTAACTTCTGAAGCCAATGGATCATATCTGACCCATTTTCTATTTATGTTCAGCCTGATAACAGAGCATGTACACCGTGTGTCTTTAACCTGTCTTCTCCAAGCTGTTGCCCATTAGTTGTGTGGAACAATTCCCATACTGTAATTTATTCATCATTCGCATCTTGAAAACGTATGTGGAGAAGACCACTGTCGGAAGCTACCTCCTTTTGGTGAAGAAGAAGAAGAAGAAGAAGAAGAAGAAGAAGAAGGAGGAGGAGGAGGAGGAGGAGGAGGAGGAGGAGGAGGAGGAGGAGGAGGAGGAGGAAGGGTTATGAATTTCGATCTTTCAATAGAATAGAATAAATTGTTTATTGGCCAAATGTGATTGGACACACAAGGAATTTGTCTTTGGTGCAAGGAAGAAAAGATGCAAACCAGTCGAAATAAACAGGCGGAAGGTAATCGAACTCTGCTGGGAAAGAATGAGGATCATCGTATAACCATCACTTCAGCCTGCACTGAAACCAGCGTGGTGGCAGGAAACAGACCGTGCACGATGGTGGGGAATTCCCTAGACAGCCTTCAGCCTCCTCCGATCGTGGGCACCTTCCTTCTTCGCCTCCAGCGTCTCTCAGGTGCCTCGCTCCGCTGCAGCATCTAAACCGCCGGCAAAAAGAAAAAAAGGCGGCGCCCACCTGGGGAGCAGTGGGGGGGGGGGGGAGAAGAGGCGCGTCCAATCCTCGGGCAGGGCTTGGCTGGAAAACGCGGGGGGCTGTCGGTGGTCGCCATGACTGCTGCAGCAGCCGCTGCCGCTGCCTGGAGCTGAGTCGGGAGGCGCGGCTGGAACGGAGCTGTCCATTCAGCACCACGGCGCGACGGTTTCGCCTTGGGTGGTGGTTCTATTCTCGGGCGGCTTAGTCCAGGATGTAAGTCTTTGCCGACTTATCTTTTCTAGGCAACGCGGTCCATCGTGCAAAGGTTATGCATTGAGTCTGGGAGCCAAGGCAACTAACCCCTAGAAGAAGGACCCCGCCCAGCAATGGTAGCGAACGGCTAGGGGAAGTTTCACAGTGAAAAATGGGTCTGGAGCTATTGAGGAGGTGGGGAAGGGGGAGGATTGCTTGCCGGTAGGGCACTCTACCCATTTCATCGTCAAAAAAAATCACTGGCTTTCCTAATTATTTTGTGATGGTGCAGACATACTTACTCAATAGCCAAAAGGGTGAAAAGGAAAAGTGCACAGGGATTCACCTTTGCTCCACTTACCCGCGCTACAGTTTAGGGAAAGGTTGCATCTGGTGCCTCAGATCTGCCTGGTCTCCCCATCCAACTATTGAAAGCTGTGTCCTATTTTCAGTAGCACCAAAATGATTGAGTAGGGGAGATGACGACCAAAAGCTGCATGTGTTATTGTATCAGTTACTGTATTGCCAAAGGGAGTAGAGGAAAAGAAAAGAGGGCAATCAAATGTAACAGATTGAATCGTGGTTGAGCATTAATTACCATCTTATCTCCAGTTAAGTAAAAAAAAAAGCTGCATCTCATAGAAAGAAGCTGATGGTGTGGGAAACTCAAAAGGTGGGTGGTGGAATATATGATTGTATTTGATCCAAGTATATCATAAAAGGGAGTAATGGAGAATTCTCCTTCTGTTCTATTGGCTAACATGGCTTGCCTTGTTTTTATTATTCCATAGGTGTACTCTCTCCATTTAGATCTTGGAAATACTCACAATGACCGGGTTGAATCTAAGGGGTTTGTCTGATACGTATTTTGAAGACAATGAGATCAGTCTCAATGTTGGAGGCTTTAAAAAAAAGATGAGATACAATACACTATTAAGATTCCCGGAAACAAGACTGGGTAAGCTGCTGAGCTGCAATTCAAAGGAATCAATTTTAGAGCTTTGTGATGACTATGATGACACTAAGAATGAGTTCTACTTTGATAGAAATCCTGAACTTTTTCCTTATGTGCTCCATTTTTATGATACTGGAAAGTTACATGTGATGGGTGAGCTCTGTGTCTTTTCCTTCAGCCAAGAAATTGAATACTGGGGAATCAATGAATTCTTTATTGATTCGTGCTGCAGTTATAGCTACCATGGGAGAAAAATGGAACCAGATCAAGAAAAATGGGAAGATCACAGTGACCAAGAAAGTACCTCTTCTTCCTTCGATGAGATCTTGGCCTTCTACAATGATGCCGCTAAATTTGACCAGCAACCGTTTGGGAAAGTGAGACGGCAGCTATGGTTAGCTTTAGACAATCCTGGCTATTCTGTTTTGAGCCGAATATTCAGTGTTCTTTCTATTATGGTTGTTCTTGGATCAATAGTAACCATGTGCCTCAACAGCCTTTCAGACTTCCAGATTATTAACAGCTATGGGAATTCAGAAGAAGACCCTAGATTTGAAATTGTGGAACATTTTGGTATTGCATGGTTTACTTTTGAGCTGGTGGCCAGGTTTGCAGTTGCCCCAGATTTCCTTCAGTTTTTTAAGCATGCACTCAATCTGATTGACCTCATGTCCATCCTTCCATTCTATATCACTTTAATAGTTAACTTGGTGGTGGAAAGTAGTCCTACATTAGCCAATTTGGGTAGAGTAGCTCAAGTCCTGAGACTGATGAGAATATTCCGTATTTTAAAACTTGCTCGGCATTCAACAGGCCTTAGATCTCTTGGAGCCACCCTCAAATATAGCTACAGAGAAGTAGGGCTTCTTCTCCTTTACCTCTCAGTTGGAATCTCTATATTCTCAGTAGTGGCTTACACAATAGAAAAAGAAGAAAACAGAGCCCTGGAAACTATCCCTGCCTGCTGGTGGTGGGCTACAGTTAGCATGACTACAGTTGGATATGGCGATGTTGTCCCATTGACCATAGCAGGCAGGCTAACAGCTTCTGCATGCATCTTAGCTGGCATCTTAGTTGTAGTCCTTCCTATTACACTTATATTCAATAAGTTCTCTCATTTTTATAAGCGCCAAAAACAGCTGGAAAGTGCCATGAGGAGCTGTGATTTTGGGGATGGAATGAAAGTAGTTCCTTCTGTCAATTTAAGGGACTACTATGCCTACAAAGTTAAATCCCTTATGGCCAGTCTCACAAACATGAGCAGAAGCACACCCAGTGAATTAAGTCTAAATGATTCCTTACACTAATCTATGGTTCAAAGGCCTGATTGCATGATGAAAAACCAAGAACTGTGTTTATATTAGTTGTTTCTGTCATTGAGCTTCTAATGCTGATGCACATTGAAATACGAAGATCCATATAAGCTATTAATTTTGGTAATGATTCACATTTACTTGAGCATTGTGAATGATTTATCATGCATCAATTTTAGGAACAATGTGTGTTTTGAAGTTAGCTCAAGTTTGATTGCCTTGCAGTTGGAGCACACATTGAATTTTTCATAAAGTGATATGGGGAAATGGACACACTACCGTGGAACTTTTGAATTCCATACAGAATGAAGTTTAGTTGCAGGTTGGCTCCTAGTACATTTTCATCTTGCTCTTAAAAATAGCCTCCTGTTCTTTGTGTTGAGTACTGTAGTCTCTGTAACATTAATGTCGATAGTACTGTGCTTCCTTGTCACATATATAATTTGTTTTGAAAGTTCCTCTGACCACAAAAACAAACAAAAGTCACCCCCCAATAGAAATATGATTAATCTGATTTCAGGATTTTTGAGGTATAGTGCAAACATTTCCTAATTTCTCTTTAATTTTAGAAACCATCTCAAGGATCTATATACACAATTAATATTGCATTTCAGAAATCACTTTTCCATACATTACTAGGAACTCATTTGGGAGTTAAAACTTCCCCTTATAACAAGTAATGCTGTTGTAACATATTTGTGCAATTTTAATTGAGCTTGATTGTTCTTAAGAACTTGACACTGTGTATCATTTGTAAGATATTTTATAAGTAACAAAAATGTGCCAGCTTGGATGTAAAAAGTTATGGGAAGTGATCACCATGGGTGGTTAAGAGTCAGGATCAATTCTGGTTTTTCAAAACCTAACCAATACTAAATCCTGCCACTGAGTTCTGATTAAGAGTGTTCTTATATATATAGAAATCCATTCTGGCTCTGTTTGTTGTTGACCTTATAGTGTGAATAACATTGACAGAGTGTGACCGAATGCTAAGGACTGACTTTCAAGTAGATGTAAAGCATGCTGAGTATATTATTCAAGACCATGCACTATTAACATATAGATTTTTTTCTTTCTCTGGGATTCATTGATTAAACTCTATCATGCCAAAGAATGGAGATTGAGGCCTAAAATGACAGAACTTGAAAGATATTTCTGCTGCTGCTGCTACTAGTGAAATATGCATTCTTAGGTCATCCTCTCAAAAGGATATTTTTCAAAATTAAGTTTTCTCAAATATTTTCCAAACCTACCCAAGAAAATGCCTAGATAGCATTAACTTCTACCACCTACAGTATAAAGTTGGAATAGTCTATTATGCTAAAATTCCCAGAATACAATTAACTTAAAATGTCTGAGCTAAGTGAGCAGTGTAGTTTTCTACCTAAGATACTCATGCAGCTGGCTACCAAATTCAATGTAGGGTCAATCATACCCAAACTAAAAATTATGAAATGATTTAAAAAAAATAGTTACAATGATCATATTGATTTATAGAATACTGTCCAGATCTATCATAATGATTGGCTGAGAGCATTGAAGAAAACTAATGCCCAACCAGATCATGTTCCATTAAGGTTGTAGTCAATTAAACACTAACATTCCTAGGTACATTTTCTTCAAGGTAAAGATAGAACTATTTGTTATTTTATCATACCACACCCAGAGACACCATTTAAGTATGTATACTTGTTGTGTGTAGATGGAAAATAGGAGATACATTTTTGATGCATGTGGGTGTCCAGGATAATGTCGAGATAACTTTTAGTACAATGTCCATCCCTCTGCCCGAACTACCTAAGCAGGTAATCTCAAGTCAAGCATTGAATTATCCTAAACTTTCTGTCCTGGAGATTTCAATGACCACTGAGGAGTGTTAGAAACTTTACATCCCAATGTCTATGGGCCTATCTCACCTGGTGTCTGGCCTCACACATACAATGGGGCACAGAAAGGACTTTGTTTTCTCTTCAGCAGGACTCAGGACGTTGAGGAGTCCTGGGTGACTTCATTTTTATGGACACATCTACATCTGTGTTTTAAACCTCTACAAGGTTGGATTATTCCTCTCCATCAACTTGCTGAGGCTGGACAATAGGAACTGGAATCCAGTACAGGAAAGCAACCACTTGGAATTATGGAAATTAAAGTCCAACAATACTGTTTGTTCTGATAGAATATCTACAAAAAATATTCCCGCTTTCAGTATAAGAACTATTAATTGGTTGTTATATGGAAGGCCACTGCCGTTATCACATTAAAACAACTATTGGAGTTATTTTTTCGGTACTGAAAATGGTTCTTACTGTTAACATAATGGGCAGAACTCTGGACCTCAGCTGAAAGACATTTCTTCATTGAGACCATGCAACAGTTCACAGGAATATTAAGAAGGGGGAAGGGAAGAAATGTTAAACTCTAGAAGAAATTTTACAAAACCAGCTTAGGTCTAAGATTTCCAAGGCATTTGTGGGGCATCGCAGAGGCAAGGTATCTGTGACGTAGCACGTATAGCTCATAGAATGACTTCTAGTACCATCTGAAACATAGTTATTATCTCTGTTGAATTTGTATCCTGCCTTACTGTTCAGAAGGAAAGGCTAATCTGTATTTTAACAAAATGAAAGATGCAGAAAAATAGATAGAATTACCAAGATAGAACATTAGTGCAAAAATGCAAGCCTCCTTTGGCAGAAAAAGTAGGATAACCACCCTCCCCCAAAAGACAACAAGACTGACTTCTCACATTATGAAGTGAGTAAAACCAACCTCACCTCAAACACCCATTATTTTTTTTATTCCTACATCCAGAGTCCAAACTGCAGGTTGGACCAGTTTCACAAATCTCTTGAGATACTGTCTCCGTGTAATATTGCCAAGGTTCGTACAATTATACTTTGGAAACCTTTGCCTGTTCATTATATGTAATTTGCTGAGGCTTTTCAAATTGTTTACACATAACTGTACAACTGTACAATCATTGGTTCATTGGTACATGGACCAGGTGTTTTCTCTCTGTACACTGGCTAAAGCAAAGCTGGCTGGAGAAGTCTGGGAGCTGAGGTCTTTCAGACTTAAAGTTGCAAAGATTGGGGACCCCTGCTGTAAAGGACACCTGACATCAAAGGCAATGCTGAGTGCATTGTGGCTATTTCACACAGAAATGTTTAAAAGTGCTCTCCCCCTCCCACCTCAAAATGGGCAGTCTCTTGTGTTAAAAATAATACCACTTGTTATAGAATTGAAGCTTTGAATATTAAGTAGCAATGAAAGATGAATATGTCATACGTCCACTAAGAGCCAATGAATTGTTTTACCATTAGCAATGAAGCAATTAATATTAACTCAGGTTTAGTTAGAGTCAACATTTATTATATTGCTTGCTAATTGCATATGTCAGAAGAATTAAAAAGATGTATTCACTGATTAATTGACCAAGAAATGTAAGCATTCCGTCCTATACCACAGTATGGCTTCTGGGAAATTTGGAACTCAGACCTTTCAAATGGCTTCTCTCGAATCCAGAAATGGGAAAGTTCCCTCTGCTTTATGCTCCTATGGAGGCTATCAAGCCAACCATTTTGTGCAAAGGCCTTGACTGAGCCCCCTTCTCAGCTTTCTTTGCTTTCTTTAGATGTCTACACTTGGATTCTTGTCCTTTGAGGAAGCATGGGATGGTTCTGTTCATGAATTTGGCTTATATCCTCCTGGAAATATATATGGGAAAAGATATAGACAGGCAGGGATGGGATTGAAATTTTTTTAGCAACCAGGTTGCTGGATGGGTGTAGCCATGATGGGCATGGCCTACTCAGCTTCCTGCACCATGGCAGCAGGGGGGAGTTTTCACCCTCCCCAGGCTCTGGAGGCTTTCCAGGTGCCTCCAGGAGGGCAAAAACAGTCTCCCCCAGGATCTGGAGGCCTCTGGAGGCCAGAAATGGGCTTGCTTCCAGACTGGAACTTCTGGGAGGGCCGATTTTTGCCCTCCCAAAGCCTCCATCTGGGCCCTGCACTTACCTGGCATCCAAAACGGGCCACATGGAAACTTCTGGGATGGGCGGAGCATGGTGGGTGAGGCCAGCCAGTCCTTTCAACAGCCAGTCCGGCGAACCAGATGTAAAATTAGCATCCAGTTTGCCCAAATCAGTCCGAACTGGCTGAATCCCACCCCTGTAATGCAGACAATTGCCGTGTATGGTAAGACAGAGGGCATTGGCTTCCAGCATTGTTCTACATGAAAGGAATCGCCAAGAAACTCAGCATGGCCTTCCATGGACTTGATCACAGCAGAAAAGGTAAGATATCCTCAAGCCAAGTCTAATACCTATTATTGCATGGACATATTATCTAGCTTTCTTGGTGACTGTAAGATGAATTCAAATATCCTCCCTTCTCCTCAGCTTATTAATTGAAGTTTAGAGTCTCCTGCCCTTGAACCCATTTTAAAGCCAGGATTGCCATGAAGTGAAGGAAACTTTTCAAGTTATCTGAGAGGAAAGAGACTTTTCTTTCCCAAATGTTGCCATCCCAATAAAGAAACACGTAATTACCCTCGCTCTGGTCTCCATTGCTATGAAGCTACTTTAAAGACTTTTGCAACATAGAGCCAGTGAATTTTTCATGAAAAAGATTTGTGAAGGGTCTTAGGAAGCAACCCTTATCCTCCTCCTCCTTCTTCTTTTTCCATGTTTAGATCAAACTTTAAACTGGCAGAATGAAGCCACCTACTTGGTTTTGCTATTGGCCAAAAATAAGTCATTATCAGTACATGTTTCTGGTAGTAGCTGAGATACCAACAGAAGAGCTAGGCTCCGTGTCTCTCCACACTCACATAGTGTGTTGTTATCCACTAAGAGTCTTCATCCACTTGAGCATATTGATTTTGCATTTAGGCACTCCAACTCTCAACCTATTTCAGGGTTCTCCAAGTAATATACGGGAGGTCAGATCCTTCAGCCATATCCTTCTTTAATGTTGTTCCTTGCTCAATGGTCTCTTTCCTCCATCTTTTAATTCGGTAACCCTTGTCCTTAAAAAGTCCCACAAAAAAAGGAAGTTTTAAAATAACTTCTGTTGACTTCTTGCTTTTTTTTTTTTTATATTGAAAAAGTTTTATTGGTTTTACAGTTTTTCAATAGGATAGGGTAAGGGATACAAAGAAATTTTGAGAGCATTCACGTCAAAGTCGTCGGTCCTACCGGGACATCAAAATAGATCATTAATAAAAAACATTTTCCATACACTACAAAGTAAAAGCAAGTACATATTTCTAAGTTCTCAGTTCTATGCTGTCAGTCATTTACAAAAATCCAGATGCACATGTTATATTATACAATATTATTCAAAAAATCAAGGCAAAGTTATTTTTTAGATCTAAGTCTCTTGGCAATTGTATCTTCTATCTCTCCTTCCAGGCCCCCAGCGGGTGGGGCCGTGGCCCCCCCTGCCCCCCTGGATCTTCCCCCAGGACAGAGGAATGTTTTTTAAAAAAGGCTTCCGCCTCAGCAACTGTTTTAATCCTCACTCTTCCTCCTTCCCAGAACACCAGCATCCCTTCGGGCATCACCCACCTAAACCAGATCCCGTGGTCAAACAATTTTTTGGACAAGAAGGAAAATTTCCTTCTTGCTTCTCTAATCTTTCTTGGGATCTGCTTTAGGATAGCAACCTCCTTTTGTTGGTAAATTAACGGACCTCCTCTTTGCACTTTCAAGATTTCCTCTCTGGTTGACCTTCTAACAAATTTAACATGTATCTCTCTGGGTACTTCATTTATCCTGGCATATGCAGAGTTTATTCTGTAGGCTAGGTCAATGTCCCCCCTGATCTCATCCTTAGGTTTATGTAAATAGTCTGCTATAATTGTGCTCATGAGTTCAGGGAGACATTCACCAATTTCCTCAGAAACATTCTGAAATCTCAAAAAATATGTCATCCTTTCCATATCAATCCTAGACACATGCCCATTTATTTCCACAACCTCATTAGTAACATTTTTAATCTCTCCCTTAGCCCCCTTAGCCCCCCTTCCAGTTCTTCATTCTTCTGTGTGTTCTCCAGCACTTGTTTCCGTGTGTCCAATAATTCCTTTTTAAAATTGATATTTTCTGCCCTCTGGGCCTTGATTTCTTGTACCAAAGTTTGTATAACAGATTCAAGAGAGGCCATCCTTAGTTCTAAGCTTGCCAGTGCTGATTCTTGTGCCATGGTTAGCTGTTAAAGTCAGTGCCACTAAAATGGCGTTTTTTGGGTGGGGCTGTTGAGGCAAGTCAGGAGCCAAAAGTTCAGTTCAGGGTTGTAAAGTTCAGGAACCAAGAGAGAGACAATTTTCCAAGTCAATAAGTATAATAACGAAGGCACTCCAGAAAAGAAATCACAAATCCAAAAAAAAAATTCTTCTTTAGTAACCAGAGGGAGTCCAAATCACAAAGAGACGCTGGAAATTTTCCATAAGTAAAATAGTCATTCAGGGCCAAAGAGAAGCCATTTTCACCGCCCAGACTCAGAGCCAGAAGGAGAGAGTGGTAAAAAAAAATGTTTCAAATCAGCCAGACCTAGATACATTGTTTCAAAGACAAACCGCAGACCACTTTCCCTTGTTACAAAAAGTCCAGATTAAAGATATCCGCTTCCTCACAGCGAGGAGCCATTCTTAAGTGCCGCTTTAGTCCGAGGGGGGTTTAACAAGCAGACCCCCCCTCCAAGTTCTTTCAGCCCAGGCTGACAGCAGGAAAAAAAAATGTTTAAAACCACTCACTTTCACCCTCGCAGCCGAAGCCCCGGGAAGCCTTCCGACTCAGATGGCCAGCTCTCTTCATATTTTCAGAACGATGCCGCCCGCCATTGGCGAAGGGGAAACCCCCCGCAGCATGTCCTCCTCCACCTAAGCCGAAGACAAGGGTCGCTTCCCAGCTGCCGCTGGGGGAGGACGACCCAGGCAAGCCGGCTTTACGGGAGACCCCCAAAAATGGGGCGTCTCGCCCCCGTGGGGGGGCAGGAAAAGAAACAAAGCGGCGAGCGAGCCCTAGGCTCGCCCGTCGCCGCTGGAGCCGGAACCGGAAGTCGACTTCTTGCTTGATGCAAGGAATTAAGAGCTACAAGAGGGTGCAAAAACTGTACTTCAGATAGCCCTAAACTATAATGTCCAGCCTGTTTAGCCAGCATGGCAATTGGTGAGGAATCCTGGATGCTGAAGTTCACAACATCTCAAGGTAGGTAGGTTGCCTTTTGCAATTTAGCACAAATGTTCAACCAATTGCTCTGCTTGAAGACTTGATACAGGTAGTCCTCTATTTATGACTACAACTGGAAACTGGAATATCTGTCACTAAATGGTCATTAAGTGAGTTGCACCGATTTTATGACTTTTTATCATGATGGTTAATTGAATTATGCAGCTGTTAAGCAAATCAGTCTTCTTCCGTTGACTTTCTTTGTTACAAGCTTCCTAGGAAGGTTACAAATGGTCATTACATAATCTTGAGAACCTGCTTCAGTGAGTGTTTACCCATGCATTTTGCACGTACCTAACGTGTTTTGTGCGCATGTGCAGCATTCAAAACCCACCCATTTTAAGCTTAAAAACTTAGCTGAACTAAAAAAAACAGCGAAATATAGGACAGGAAAGGGCAGGAGGGTGAGCGGGGCCAACTGCTCACCGGAACTATCGGTTAGACCAAACTGGTCCAAACCGTCTGAATCCCACCCCCGCCTGGGATGCTGCAACCATTGTAAATACAGGTCGGTTGCCAAGTGCCCGAATTTTGATCACTTAAATTCGGGGATGCTGAAAGAGTTGTAAGTGTGAGGATCAGTTGTAAGTGTGAGGACCGCTTATAAGTCACTTTTTCAGTTTTGTTGTAACTTTGAATGGCCGTTAAGCAAATGGCCATACGTTGAGGACTACCTGCTTCATTGTCAAACTGTTTATGCCATGTGAAAGGTTGATGTTAGAGAAAATTGAATCTTCTATAGGTTCTGCTCATTAGAACTAATTCTGCCCTCTGGGACAGAAGAGATTTGTGGAGGAAGAGAGATTATATTTCATTCCTATTTTATTAAGCAGAATATTAATGAAAAACAGCCTCTCCTTCCCTTTGCCAATAAAAAGAGGACACCAGAGTCCCTTTTTCTTTTTGGTAGGCTGGGGGTTTGGCAAAGCTTTAGTAATTCCCAGAGGTGCTAAATCAATATACATTGACCTTTTGGCTCCTTCACGATGAGCTTTCTCTCCTGGGGCCTCAGCTATGCAATTGTTGCTCATGAAATGCTTTCTAAACTCCAGATCCTTTATTCTGTTATTTACTTCCAAATGCAATATTTTTAAAAGCTTTCCAAATATCTCTTAACGTTAAATGCGGAAAACATTCATCTTGTTCTCACCATTTCAGTTCTTTGGGAGAAAATTGCCTCTTACGGTGCTGTCATTTCTTTCTTTCCTGGACTAAATTGGAATTTATCTAGGAGGAAGTCGGGGAAGTAATTCCATTTTCTTGCTGTGCCCTGAAGTTATAATGACACCCCCCAGATTTTTAGAAGTATCTTCAGATACCTACAACCCAGTGGTAGGTTCCAGATCCCAGTGAAACCGGTACAGTGCAGCAAGGCCGGGCATCCATCACATGAATTCGTGCAGCACGCATATGTGTACTTAAATTAAATTAGACCTAAGATGATTACTCTGCATGTACAAGTAGTCCTCAACTTGCAATCATTTGTTTAGCGACCATTTGAAATTACAGTTACACTGAAAAAGTGACTTATAACCAGTTTTGGCATTTTCAGCAATTACAGCATCCCAATGGTCATGATGAAAATTCAGGAAGTTGGCAACTGGCATGTATTTATGACAGTTGCACTATCCAAGAGTCATATGATCACCATTTGTAACCTTCCAAACTGGCTTCCGACAAGCAAAGTCAACAGAGGAAGCCAAGACTCACTTAACAACTGCATTTCCATGGCTTAACATCTTTAACCTTTGCTTAACCTTGACCAAAAGATTGTAAATTGGAGCAAAACTCACTCAGCATCTGTCTGGCTTAGCAAGGGAAATGGACTCGGTTGTGGTCATAAGTCGAGGACTACCTGTATTTAATTATTTTCCTTCTGTCAATGTTTTGCATTAGACATTAGTAGTAACTTTAGGGGAAGCTCTGTGTTAATAAGCATATTGCATTATTGACTTGCTTTAATATACTTACCAATGCAAATGTTTCATTGGAGAAACATTTGTGTTAAATTCTGATGATTGAGCCATGGTGGCGCAGTGGTTAGAATGCAGTACTGCAGGCTGCTTCTGCTGACTACTGGCTGCCTGCAGTTCAGCAGTTCGAATCCCACCAGGGTCAAGGTTGACTCAGCCTTCCATCCTTCTGAGGTCAGTGAAATGAGAACCCAGTTTGTTGTGGGCAATATGCTGACTCTGTAAGCTGCTTAGAAAGGGCTATAAAATACTATGAAGCGGAATAAAAGTCTAAGTGCTATTGCTATTGGGAATAGCTATCAACCATCCTAAATTTACACAACCCCCAAATAACTTAGTTTCGAATGTGGTAATTTTAAACTGGCATAATATCCTTCCTACCTATCGTACAAACATTCCTATAACTATCCTGCCTTCTAGCATTCCAGGTTTTTTTTCTTCCTTCCCCTCCACATTTGACAAAGGAACACCTGACAGCTTTGAGTATATAAACAGAACTGATCACTATGGTTAGCAACTGAACAAGGTTTAGGTTTACTATACCCCGCATAGTGCTGTTGGGTAGCTACCAGTAACTTAAGGATTATTGCATTATGGAAGATAAACAAACCTGGATGCCATTGCATTTTCCTGAAAGTAGAGCAATCAGTCTTCAATATCCTTGACTAATATAAAGGACCACTATGAAAACAGCCTATGGTTATGTTCAATCAGCAATTTGTATAAAATGTATACAACCACAGTGGTCACACTTAAACTGTTTCTGCTGTTTTGGAGGCTTTTCTACCAACATGGTAGAAATTTCCCATGCTCAGGGACAAACGAAAGCTTTTAGCTATAGCCAAATGCTCACTTTTCACTTTTTTTGGCTGGCACGGTAGATTCTGAGCAAGGATTGTATGAGAAAATTGTGCAGCGAAGCACCACGTTTTGCATTCATAACGATTCTTTGCAAATGCAACGAGGGAAGAACAATTAAGATATTGTTGTCTCAGTTAACATGAGAAGGATATATTCAGCCCAGTTATTTCTAATATTGTAGAAATAACCAATTCAGCATGCCTTGTTAAAATACAACGGAGAAAAGAGAAAGCTTTATAGAAATGCAAGTTAGATTCAAACTTGCATGGGTGAAAAGTAACCAAAAAAAGTAACAAACTAACAATTATCCACCTCTACTTGCATCATTTTCTTACATGCATAAAAGCTGGGATAGATTAAATCAGAGGTCTCCAACCTTTGCAACTTTAAGTCTGAAGGACTTCAGCTCCCAGACTTCTCCAGCCAGCTTTGCTGGCTGGAGAAGTCTGGGAGCTGAAGTCCTTCAGACATAAAGTTGCAAAGGTTGGAGACCCCTGGATTAAATGAATAGAAATTGGGGGGGAGGGGGCAGGGAATGAACTGAAAGCATTCTGCATGGTTTAAATACCTTGCTAATGACAGTGCTGGGAGGGGGGAATTCTAATATTTTGGGAGGAATTCATGAATTTAGCAATCCTTGGGATCCTGGGTTTTTTTTTAAACGAGATAACACTTTTCTGGTTGTAAAATCCTTAATATCAAAGACATTTCTTCCATTTCCTTGTAGTGTGTTTCTTATATTGATGATTCCATCTTAGCAAGTCTTGAAGAATAAACTGAGCAGAGGCAATGCAAGCAATGGAATGAAGAAAAAAGCAGGCATTAATGTATCTGTCAACCCAATAATCTTCCTAGGAATAAAATCTGTTATGGCATATTCAAGTTAAAAGATTAAAATAAACAAAACAACACTTTTCCAATGTAAACCTCCCCCCCCCCCTCCAAATTTGACTGGCTGTAACAATCCATCAGAAAATAACTTGGCATAAATTGTGTCTTATTTCTTCTGCTGCTAAATGCCACCAGCTCAGAAAGAATATTGCTATACATCTGGGATCTGGAAGTAGGTCTGGTATGATTCAATTTCAGTCTGATTTGTTTCTCTCTGAAAGCCAGATTGATGTAGTGCTTAAGGCATCCGGCTACAATAGCAAGAGCAAGAGCACTTAGACTTATACACCAATTTTCATAGTGTTTTACGGCCCTCTCTAAACTGTTTATAGAGTCCGCATAATCTGGATCCTTATTTTACCAACCTTGGAAGTCAAATTAATAATAATAGCCAAATTTATTGACCGCTCCCTCTCCCCACAGGGACTCGGGGCGGTGCACAGGGGAAATAAAAACAATAAATATACAACATACATAACAAAATTAAAAACAGATTAAATTAATTCCTGTGCTAAAATCCCATTAACTAAAAATCCCCATACATTTAAAAACCCATAGAGAGAGAGACTACCCTAGGCCGGCCAGGCGGAAAAGATGAGTCTTCAATTTCAAGCGGAAGGAGCGGAGGTCCGTGGTCGTTCTAATATCGGGGGGAAGGTCGTTCCAGAGGGCCGGGCCCGCCACAGAGAGAGCCCTGGAAGGCTGAGTCAACCTTGAGTCGTTGAGAATCGAACTGCCAGCAGTCGGCAGGATCAGCTTGCAATACTGCATTTTAACCACTGCACCACCACTACTTTTAGAAATTGGGAGATTGTGAGTTCTACTCCCACCTTAGGCACAAGTCAGCTGGTGACAAGTCGGCTGGCCAACCACTTTCTCTTAACCCAAGAAAGGAGGAAATAGTAAACCACTTCTGGGGGGAAAATATTTATCAACAAAACAGCTGGGATTTGTCCAGATAGCCTCCAAGATTGAATGGCAACCCACCCCCCCAAAACTAAAATCTCTTTAGGCACACAAAAGGCACGTACAATCAAGATAATGATGGACTTTACAAATGTCATTTAAGTGATGAATAATCATGGCTTCCTGTTGTGAACCTCATGTGGTAGTTTGCCCATTTCATCTTCTCTGTTGCTTGACACAGAATGTTTTCCTCAAGTATTTAGTTTAGGATTCAAATAAATAATAGTCTGGTATATTATTTTATCACCAGGAAAATGCAAACCGCTGGCTTCGGGGATTTCCCCGTGTATAAGGCATAGAAATGTTATTGCAACGTTTCGACAGGATCTCACTTGTCATCATCAGGCAGTCTTCTGTCTGTGACATGTCACAGACAGAAGCCTGCCTGATGATGACAAGTGAGATCGTGTCGAAACGTTGCAATAACATTTCTATGCCTTATACACGGGAAACTCCCCAAAGCCAGCTATGCCAGCATACCTACACCCGTGAAAATCTACAAAAACATATATATATAGACCAATCAGCATCAATCTAACGTTGCAACAACTTTTCTATGCCCTATACACGGGAAAATCCCCGAAGCCAGCTATGCCAATATATATATATATATATATATATATATATATATATATATATATATATATATATATATATATATATATATATATATATATATATATATATATATATATATATATATATATATATATATATATTTGGAGAAGGGGGATTGTTTTACATTATGGCATTACACATAGCTTTATATTTTCTTTGCTTAATGTAATAACAAAATGTACTTATTTTCTTTTTTAAATGGTGTTTAATGAGGTGTGAGCAATCTTTTCTGAGTCAAAGCAATTTCTTCCAGATAGCTGAGATGTCACGTAGAAGTACGGATGCAGGCTTGATTTGCAGAAATGATGTCAGAAAAGCTAAAGTTCAATGTGAGCTAAAATTAGTGAAGGCTAAGAATGACATAAAGAGATTTTTCAGATAAACTCAAGATGAAAGGAAAAGAAACCATATATTATTTAGTTGTTTAGTTGTTCAGTTGTTCAGTAAAATGTCAAAAGAGTAAGGTTTAACCCAGAAAAGGCAGAGCAACTCAATTCCTATTTGGCTCTGTCTTTTCCATCAGGCAATTATAAAAAAGAAAGTTAAAGTTAAACAGGACTCATAGTTGAACTTGATAGAAATACAAGAAATATTTACTAACCTTGAAGGATTTATAATCTCCAGATTGGATCCTTTCATGAGTTTTAGAATTGTCTTGTAGTTCATTTTCATTGAGAAATCTTTAAGAATGGGTCAAATACTAGATAATTGAAAAAGGGGGAAAGGAGATATGGAGAGAGAGAAAAACAACAACCAATAATATCTGGAAAGATTCTAAAATAGATCTAAAAGGATCAGTTTGAAAATAATGCCATAATAACTAGAGAATCGTCTGTTTTGTAAAGAACAAATCCTGGCAGATTGATCTTGTTTAATTGGTTGGGTCATTTCCTTTAACCTTTTCCTTCACAAGTCAAAACATTTGACAAATTACCCATTGTCATTATTGTACTTATAGTACAAGTATGTTTTTAGAAGGGTGGGTGAGCTAGCATACAAGTTTGGAAGGCATAAATAATACTCTAGGACTGTGATGGTGAACCTATGGCATGTGTGCCCAAAGTGGCACGCAAAGCCATGTCATCTGGCACGTGCGGCATTGCCTGTTCTATTCTGGGTTTCTGGCACGCATGCACACGCAATGATCAGATGGCTTTTGTACCGGAAACTGGAAGAGCTGGTCTTCCATTTTCCAGCATGAGCATGCGCGCCAGCTGATTGTTGTGCGCATGCACAGCAGTAATCCAAAAACTAGCTGGCCGCTGTGCATCACTGGTGGGTTACAACCAGTACACCCTGGTACGGGCGTACTGGTGCCTGCCAGAAGCACCAGGTACTGTTCTGGTATGGTGTTCCAGAGGGCCTGCCCACCCGTGCTTCTTACCGGTATTTGAGCTGTTCGGGGCTTCCATGTACATGCACAGAGTGTACGGCACCTGCACAATGTTCTGCTGAGCAGCTGAAGCATCACAGGTACTAAGGATGCATGCACACACTGTGCACATGTGCATGCATAACGCATACATTCATGTGGTGGCTGCCTGGCCCTGCTGCACGATACTGGTTGCACTCGGATCCAGAACCCACCACTGTTGCACATGCACATGCCGGAAACCAGAAGTTCATTATCTGGCGTGCACATGCCTCCTGAGCAGCTTCTCTTCCAGGTTGCATCCCAGATGAGTGCGTGGATGTGCGGCGCAAAGGGCATGCACATGCACACACTCCCTTTTCAGCACCACCACTGCTCTAGAAAATTAATTCAGCTAGATAGAGAAGTGGTTGAAAGTAACTATGAAATGTCATAAGGTTGGAATTATTAAAAATTAACTATAGGTAGTGCTTGAGTTATGACCATAATTGAGCCCAAAATTTCCAGTTATGAGTTTCGCCAATTTTATGACCTTTTTGGGCCACTGTTGTTAAGTGAATCATTGCAGTTGTTAAGTTAGTAACAGTTGTTAGTGGAATCTGGCTTTCCCATTGACTTTATGCCAGAAGGTCACTTTTTTCAGTGCCGTAGTAATTTCGAAGTTTCATTAAATGAATGCTTGTAAGCCAAGGACCACGTGTATTTCACATTTGGTTCTTTTTTCTGAGAAAATCTTAGTTTTTGTCCAAGGACTGTTAACTTTCTGGACAAAGGTGCTTCTCAATAGTGAAATTCTCTGCTTGTTCATGTTCCTTGACTTTTCTTGCCAATAACTATCTTGCCCGCAATGTCCAATATGTACTTCTGTGTTAAGTGGTGAAAAAGGTGTGAACAGCATGGAAGGAGGGGCAAAGGTAAAGGAATGCAGAGTAAGGGAAAAAAGGATAGTTTCCAGATATATGGTGTAGGCCAGGGGTCTGCAAAGTCGGCTCTTTTAAGACTGGTGGACTTCAACTCCCAGAATTCCCCAGCCAGCCTAGCTGGCTGGGGAATTCTGGGAGTTGAAGTCCACCAGTCTTAAAAGAGCCGACTTTGCAGACCCCTGGTGTAGGCAGTGTGATGGGAAAGAGGCCATCTACAGTAGTGGCCAAAATTGTGGAAACCTTTTAGGAAAAGTGTACAGTATTTTTGAGGCTTGATGGCTAATAACACCACTCTCATCATTCCAAATAACACTGTCCCATTGTTCCTCTGTCCAGGTTAAAAAGTGGCTTTTTTCATGGAGTTCAAGATTTTAGGTCAAATTCCTGCAGTGTGCTGAACAGTCCTTGCACTTAACTTCACATTGCATTGTGCCATTTCATCTTGTATACACACAGATGATTTTCTTCTGTCACGTAGGCACAGTCTGTTAATTCTTCCTTCATTAATTGCTGTTGTGCACCTTTTCCTGCCTTTACCAGTGTGGTTTTGTAGTGACTGAGTCTCCTTTTATTTTTTTCAAAAACTTAGAAATGCCACCTTTGGTTAAGTTCCACAAATTTTTCTTCTAATTTCTTTATAACTGTAGCCTTGTTCACTTAATAATACTATTTTACATCGCTTTCCAGGTGACCAGTCAACTCTTTGCACCATTGCTTTAATTTTATTACGTTTTACAAGCTCACTAAATGAAAAAACACAAAAAACTCAAAACTACACTTTCCCAAAAGTTCCCACAATTTTGGCCATTACTGTATGTCAAAATTGAACAGCCCTTGCTCAACAGAGGGTGAGGCAGAAGACATCATCTACCCTCAAGTCTACAACACAGTCCTTTCGGCAGTTCCAAGAAGGCTCCACACCCTGTGACCCTGACAACACAAATAAACCACCAAGTAGCCTCATCGACTCTCTAAAAGAATGCAAATGTCCAGCTGTCTGCAAGGAGTATAAATCCTTCCATTCCCCACCAAGAAGAAGAAGCTTCTTGGATGAGAAGCAAAATGTCCAAAGAAAAACCAGAAAGTTAAGTTGCCTCTTGAAAAAACAGCTCTCTGACAGCCACGACCTGGATGACTGAGAATCTCCATTGACAGTGTGATGGGAATTTCACTTATACTTGTCTTGTATGGAACACGTAAACAGTAACACATGGATGTCCAAACTTGGGAACTTTAAGACTTGTGGACTTTAACTCCCAGAATTCCCCAGCCAGCTATGCTGGCTGGGGAATTCTGGGAGTTGAAGTCCACAAGTCTTAAAGTTCCCAAGTTTGGACATCCCTGCAGTAACAAGAAAGATTAAATAAATGGCATCCTAGATTCCCCTCCTAACTACCCTTTCTTTTTCCATCTCAGATATAATCCTTTCAAAAGTAAAACAGTACAAGCATTTGGCAATAAACACGTGAACCTACTTCTAATTAGTTAAAGAATGTACTGTAGAGTTAATGAGCTTATTTGGTCATTGTAAGCGAAAAAAGTATATACCCAGCAATCAAGACCCAAAATATTTATTTCAGAATAGTTTTTTTTTTGTTTTTTTTTTGTTTTTTCTTAATATTTATAAAACCGCACCCTCTCCCCACAGGGACTCGGGGTGGTGCACAGGTAGAATAAAAACAATAAATACATACAAACAATTCTAAAAACAAATTAAACATAACCTGCGCTAAAATTCCCCATTAAAACTAAACAGTCCTAATTTCCCAATAAAAACCCCAAAGACAGAGAGACTTATCCTAGGCCGGCCAGACAGAAAAAATGAGTTTTTAATTTAAGACGGAAGGAGCGGAGGTCCGTGGTCGTCCTGATATCGGGGGGAAGGTCGTTCCAGAGGGCCGGGCCCACCACAGAGATAGCCCTTCCCCTGAGTGTCGCCCGCTGACAATGTCTAGTGGACGGCACCCGGAGAAGTCCCTCTCTGTGGGAGCGAATCGGCCATGAGAATGTATGAGGCAGGATCCGATCCCGCAGATAGCTAGGTCCCGAGCCATGGAGCGCTTTAAAGATGATAATTAACACCTTGAAACGCACCCGGAAGACGACAGGTAGCCAGTGCAGCTCGCGCAAGAGCGGTGTTACATGGGTAAACCTAGCGGTTCCCATAATTGCTCGCGCGGCTGCGTTCTGGACTAGCTGAAGTCTCCGGGTGCACCTCAAGGGGAGCCCCATGTAGAGAGAGTTACAATAGTCCAGTCGGGATGTCACGAGCGCATGAGTGACTGTGCGCAGGGCGTCCCGATCCAATAGGGGGCGCAATTGGCGAACCAGGCGAACCTGGTAAAACGCCCTCCTGGCCACGGCTGTCACTTGATCTTCCATGGACAGCCGGGAATCCAGGAGGACACCCAAATTGCGCGCCCCATCCACAGGGGCAAGATGTTTGCCCCCTATGGCCAGCGATGGAGTGAGCTGGTTGAATCGGGCAGCCGGAAACCACAGCCACTCGGTCTTGGTCGGGTTGAGCCTAAGTCCGTTTTGAAGAACACATTACTTTTAAAACATGAACAGGTTGTTTTCCTTGCTTGGCATAGGAATATTATTTTCAGGCAGATGGGACCAGTAATAAGGGTGCAGAAAAATATGGGTTGCAGTCACTTTTTTGCGTGTGTTTTTTATGTATAGCTTTTTAGCTGTTGATTTAATCTTGATTTGATCTTGTGTGTAATACAAAGTAAATTTATTTCTCATTTAGAAAAATAAATATGCTTTAACAAAAATGTTAAGATTGTAATAGTGCTGCCTTTTAAGAACTATATATATTGTTTAGAATGTCTTTATTCCATGATTTGTTGTGCAATATAAAATATGGATAACCAAATAGCTCGTGTTTTTTTTAAAATCTAACCCTCTTGGTAATGGTGTCTTCCAAAATGCATCAGGCTACCGCTAACACTTTCCAGACACATTTTCCGTTTTTATTTATGCATTTTGCTACTCAGAGCACCAATTTTCAATCTTTTGCTGCATATGGATTGTCATCCCAAACGATTGCAAATTATTATATAAGCCAAAAAGAGACAATATTTTAATACCACTGATACTTCAGCATTCTTGACTACTGAGTTGGTGTGACAGGAGCCCCAACATTAAATAAAAAAACGAAGTGTTGTTTTTAAAAATCGCTGATCTCCTAAGACTGCTAGATCTTGAGATACATTTGTGTTCTTGCCTGAAAACTTATATAGTTTGAAACATTACAAGGATTTGGAAATAAACATGTGAACCTACTTCTAAAGCGTATACAATTAATTAGCTGGTTTGGCTATTGCAAACCTGAAAAAGACTCTGTTGTTTTCTAAGAAAGGTTTTCAGAAATTGTTTGCCATGGGCACAGTTTTGGAACTAAGAGAAACTGACTAATGCAAGGTTACCTAGCTAATTTTTTGCCTCAGTGTAAATCCTCAAGTTACGAAGGCAATGGAGCCTGCCCATTCCTGAGGATTCATCGGAGTGAATCTCACACTTTGAACATGATCACTCCCTCCTTCCACCCACTCATTTGTTAATTGAATGTGTGGCTCATTAAATGCACATGAGGTATTGCAGGGCAGAGAAGACTATGAGGGTGGGGGGGGGGAGTGATGGAAGAGGCCACCTGCTTAAGACCACCCAAGGCTTCCCCGACCCATTGAAATACCTCATGCTCCCCACAATTGCTTTCCCCCAACCCAATCTGCCACGTTGGGTCACTTATCATGCGAAGATCTAGCAAGCTGTCTCTTCTCCAGCCTCTCAACTGCATGTGCCCCTCTGACACTTCATTTAGGCCTCTGGAGGCCTTGGCTGGCATTTTTCTGGCCACATGGAGCTCCATTTAGACCGGCGCAGGCCTTGGCTGGCACATTGCAGGCCAAAATGGAGGTCCGGAGGAGCAGGTACACCCCTCCAATGCTCCGTTTAGGCCTATTAATTGTATTAATTGACTAGATTTCATAGCGTGTTTTGCTAGCATGCTGACCTAGTGAAAAATGATAAATAATATTTATTTATCACATTTCTACACCACCTTGGTTGTTTGCAAACAGAAACATACAATAATGTAAAAAGCAGAAAGTGTTAAGATAGAATTAAGAGTAATGTTAAGAATTAAGGTTAGAAAATATTAAAGCAGCAGAGGAAGTGTTTTCAAGCCACCCGCGCAGGTCAGTATATTACTCCAGAAGAGGAGAGGGTGCATCTCATCTCTGGGAGTAAGATATTCCAAAACGTAGGGGCAATGACAGAGAAGGTCCTCTTCCTAGATCCCACTAGTTGGAATTATTTAACCAATGAGATCTGCAATATGCTCTCCCTGCCTGCCCACGTGGGACAGGTTGACGTAATTGGGGCAAGATGGTTCTTCAGATGTCCTGGTCCTATGTCATGAAGAAAGAGATCTGGTGGCTCAGTGGCTAAGATGCTGACCTTGTCGATCCAAAAGGTTGGCAGTTCAATGGTTTGAATCCCTAGCACCGCGTAACAGAGTGAGCTCCCATTACTTGTCCCAGCTTCTGCCAACCTAGCAGTTTGAAAGCATGTAAAAATGCAAGTAGAGAAATAGGGGCCACCTTTGGTGGGATGATAACAATGTTCCGTGCACTTTCGGCATTCAGCCATGCCAGCCACATGACCACAGAGACATCTTCGGACAGTGCTGGCTCTTCAGCTTTGAAACAGAGATGAGCACTACCCACTAGAGCAGTGATGGCGAACCTATGGCACGGATGCCACAGGTGGCATGCGGAACCATTTCTTAGGGCACGCAAGGCATTGCCCTGTCAGCTCCAGCGCGCATGTGTGCACTGGCCAGCTGATTTAGGCCTTCTTTTGAGGCCTTTTTTCGCCCTCTGGAGGCTTCAGGGAAGCTCCTGAAGCCTCTGGAGATGGTGGTGGGGAAGCTGTTTTCACCCTCCCCAGGTTCCTAGAAATTCTCTGGAGCCTGGGGAGGGCGAAAAAAGCACACCAAAAGTAGGGGGTCACGCACATAGCATTATGGGTGTGGCACGACCATGCACGACCCCCCATGCACTCCCCCCGCTTTTGGCACGCGAGCCAAAAAAGGTTAGCCATCACTGCACTAGAGTCTAGCACATATGTGCAAGGGGAATCTTTACCTTTATGCCATGAAGGGCTTTAAAGACAATAATCAACACCTTGAATTGGAACTGGAAGCAAACTGACAACAATACATAAATAACAATGTCATCCAGATGGGTATTCCATGAACATTCAAACATCATGCTGCAATTTACATTAAGTTTGCTTTTCTATTTTGTCTCATTTTTGTCTCTACCTTTGAAAAGCAGTAAGCTAGGCAACTAATGATTTTGCTTTTGCTCAAGTCAGCTCAACAAGCTGCTAACATTTTGTTGGAAGCCTGATGTATGCTGTACTTGTTTGCACACTTAATACTTTTTTTGCTGTAGCTTCAAAGTGATTTGGTTGCATTAAGTCAGATTTTGGCCCCGACATTAGAATTCTCAATACATTTGATACATTCTGTATCTCAGACCTGGAGATGAGGAAGGCTAGATAATATTTAAAGATGAACTACAGATTGCAGGATTTATATAGGCTTTGATATACATTGATGAGATTAACTATTACTGGATATAAGCTATATATTAAATTCTAGTCTGAATTATTTCCTTACAAGGAAATATTTAGCTGAACATTTCCATATAAGATTGGGAAGTTGTGTGTGTGTGTGTGACGTTTTTGAGCTGATCAATAAATAAGTCAGGGAGACTAGTATAGATCTATTTTGAACTTTTTAGCTCTCATCAGCTAGCCATACCCTTACTGGGATTTGAACCGGGACTGTATTGCATGCTAGGCAGGAGCCTTACCACTTAGGCCACCAGGTTCTCTGACACAAGTATATACATATTTATAGTTTATAGAGTCAGCATATTGTGCCCAACAATCTGGAAAACGTGTCCAGAATAAGGCTGACTTGATTAACAACTGAAAAAAAACAGTCGTATTTCTTATAAAAATATAATATTATATTTATAATATAATATAATATAATATAATAATATAATATAATATAATATAATATAATATAATATAATATAATAATATAATATAATATAATATAATATAATATAATATAATATAATATAATATAATATAATATAATATAATATAATATAATATAATATAATATAATATAATATAATAATATAATATAATAATATAATATAATATAATAATATAATATAATATAATATAATATAATAATATATAATAATATATATATATATATATATTTCAGAAGAGGCAAGTGGCAAAACTCTTTTTATATCACTACCAAGAAAATTGTGCTATTAAAACAGGTATTATGGTCATGTAGTCACCTAGAATCCAGTTTGATTCTAGGACACCTTTACTTTCAGCCTTGGTTAATAATGAATTCTTTTGGAAAGAGTTTTAAAGAGGTAGAACGATTTTATCCGATGATCCATAGCATAGCATTGTGTTTGCCTTCTATGACTGTTTTTTTCAATTGTTAATCAAGTCAGCCTTATTCTGGACACGTTTTCCAGATTGTTGGGCACAATATGCTGACTCTATAAACTGCTTAGAGAGTGGTGTAAAGCACTAAGACACAGTATATAAGTCCAACGGCTATTGCTATTGCTGTTTCACCTATTTATTAAATAATCAAGTTATCGACATCAGTATGGATGGATAGCTTGGCAAATGTCATAGTTTCATTCTTTTGGGAATTTTGTTATTATAAGGGGAGAAACATGAGAAACACTGTCCCAGCAATGTTCTCTATTCCAACCTACTAAAGGTAGTAGTTAACCATTTATGTGAAGTAGGAGGGAATGGGAGGAAGACTATTGCCATGAAACTCTCTCCCAAGCTCTCTTATCAAGCAAATAGTGAAAGTGACTACAGTACATGGGGGGTGTTGATGTTGGCACCCACAGCTGTTTACAGCCAAAGTTCCTATTGTGACCCATCAGTTGCCATGGAGCTGGCGGCAGACTCGGACAATGACGATGTTGGGGAGGAACTGGGCCAGTTCTGAAGTCTGGGGAAGGCTCTTGATGGATGCTCTGCATTGGACGCAGAGATAGAGCCAGGGCCATCCGACATTTCGCAGCCACCGGAGGGGCAGCTGCCTCTGAAGGCTGAGATAAGTGAGGAGGAAGAACAGCTGGGCCTGTACCAGATGCGCGTATGTGCAGAGCTGTTAGGAGAGGAGAACAACTGAGGACCAGAAGTCGATTGGGAAGCAAGGCATACATAGATGCTGAATGGCTCCTCCCTAGCTGGGAAATAAATAGAAGGAAAGGGGGACTGGTGGTTGTAGGAGACAACCGTTGGGATTTCTGAAGATTTGGCTCATCATGTTTCGTGTCTCAGAGATTGCTTGCCGGTACTTAATTTGCAGCTTTACAACTAGCAGCTCAGGGCCTGGCAATTATCACAAGAAACTGATACGGTCTGTTACTGCAGTTAACTCTTTGAAGGACTATTGCCTGGACTTCTCAGTGTGTGAATGCTATTAATTCACAGGAGATAAATAAAGAGGGGTTTTGGGGACAAGAAGTCTGTTTCTCTTTTCTGCTAAGGTTGGGTCAGAACAGTTCCCGGACCTATCCAACTGTCCTCTTCACCTTTTTCACTGGCTTTGAGTAAGGTGTTAACTGCTGAGAGATGACAGTACAATGAAACTTCCCCCAATAAAATATTTCTCCATTAGAAGGGAGTTGCATTGTCGTCATTCCACTGCATGTAAGAAACATTTCTAGTTGCAAGTTGGCTTACTACTGACTTCCTTAAAAGAATCCATGTATTTTGAACACAATCTATTTAACAGCTTATGGGATACCACTCTCTGATTTTCAAACAGCATAAATATGATTTCCATTGGTGTCTTCTAGAGATAACTTTAATGCATAGACTTACCATTAAAACAAACCATATTCTAAACAAAGCTGGCAAGCTTTGTGTTAGTTCTAAGACATGCACATCTACCATTAGTTCAATTTCAATGGAATTTTCCCTGAAGCACATTAAAGGCTATGAGAATTCTAGGCATGTTTATTCAAAAGTAAATCCCTCCAAGTTCAATTGAACATTCTCAAGTAAGTATGTTTACTACAGGTAGTCCTCGACTTACAGCAGCTGTTCAAAGTGATTGTTTAGTGACTGTTCAAAGTTACAACGGCACTGAAAAAAGTGACTTAAGATTGTTTTTCAGTTACAAACTTTGCCGCAACCCCATGATCATGTGATCAAAATTCAGCTGCTTGACAACTAGTTCATACTTATGACCATTGTAGCATCCTGGGGTCATTTGATCATTTTTTGCAACCTTCTGACAAGCAAAGTCAATGGGGAAGCCAGATTCACTTAACAACCGGGTTAGTTACTAACTTATTAACTGTAGTGATTCACTTAACAACTGTAGCAAGAAATGTTGTAAAAAAACTCACCTAAAAATTCTCACTTAACAACATAAATTTTGGGCTCAATTGTGGTCATAAGTTGAGGACTACCTATACTGTTCAGTTTAAAAAAGCTAGTTGAATGACACATCAGGCATTGATGGAAAATAGTTTTTTTATTCAAAATGGTAACAAACATTTATCTTTCAGGGTTTGGGAAAATTGTAGTTTAGAACAGTAAAATTTTTATATACGAGACAGAAAACAAACCATAAATCAATCTGAGTTAAAATTTCACAAGTTCTATACTAGAATTATTGCAAGTTTTAATTTAAAAAAAGTATTTTACAAAAATGTATATTTTTAGTAGAAATAAAAGTGGTTTGTGGGCACAAGGAAGGTATGTTTCAGTAAACATTAATAAATATGAAATAATTAAAAGGTCAACTGCATATAACTCCTATCCCTAAATTTCATTATTATAACAACTTTTTTGCCTTGATTGGTTAACTGTAATAAAATCAAATTATCTGCTCAATCTGACTAATATTAATACAATAAATGTAGAGAAATTCAGGGAATTCCAAATATTATATTTTGTCTGCTACTTTCCACAATCTCATTTGCTTTAGAATATACCTTTAATCTATAGTTAGAGTTCCATTTTTCTAGAATGAGAGGGAAAGTGAGATATTCACTGGCCCAATCAGGATGTAACATTTGCAGCTTAAGAAGCAAAGATACTGTATATAAAGTTTATTTTATCCTAAGAATGATCACTCTTCCTCTAACATCTCTCCACTTAACTTACAATAAAAGCACAAATTGTCTATATAAATCAAATTTAAAACACAATAAAACTATCAACAATTATCATTTAACACACCAATCAATTATAAGCAGCAGAGACTAAAGCAAGCATCACAAAAAAAAAAGGGGGAAAAAAAAAGTGTGCCCACGCTTTCAATCCTGGCTTTGTCTCTTCCTGTCTTGATATATTGCAATTAACTCAGAAAGTCTTCATATAATCATGGTTTTTTTGATTATGTTTGTACCTGGAAACATAGGGGTTCAGAGCAAGACAGATTCTGAAATGACAGTTTGCAACTGTTTTTAAATTTCTGGCTTGTTCTAAACCTTAATTTGTTATCTGGATGCAATGCAAAAACTATGGTGATAGTTACTGAAAACTTCCTTGGTAACCCTGGCAAGTCAAGAAGGACAGTAGGAGGAAAGAGTGAAGTTTGTGCATATCTTATACCAAAATGTACATGTCAAATCTATGTTAGTATCTGAGCAGAGATCTTTCCAAGTGCTGTGTGTATGTCTTAGCCTGGCAGTTGGCTTTAGCATTGTCTTTCTGGATTTCACTGTGTTAATAACAATAATAATAATAATAATCAAAGCAATACCAAAAGAAAGAATCAAGTAATTTTTAATTGGTTAAATTGCATAAGGCACACCAGGAAAAGCCAAGGCTGATGACCTGATTAATCTTTTTTGGTATTTTTCACAGATCGGAAAAAAGATGATTTAGACATTCATTTTTCTTTAATGTACAAGATTTCAGAATGCTCTGCAAAACTGAGGACATTAAAGGAAGTTTTTAGTTGGACAAATCTTACTTGGGACTAATCTAAATGACTAACCTCATTAGACTGAACATATTCACTCCTAGCTCTCTATGAAACAATGGGATTCTGAACTTTTCCTCCATAGCAGTGAATGTTGGTCTTTCCATTGTCAATGACTATGGAGTCATATACTGGCCAAGAATTACAGATAGGAATCATTCTTAACTATTTAGTTCTATCCCATTTGCTACCATAGCTTTTGGTAGCTATTATTACACACAACTCTGTTTCTATTTCAATTGCTTCAAATAGGGGGCTCCCATAATATCAATTATGATTGAGATTTTGTTTTAATGTCATATATTATTATAGCGTATGTTAGGAAGAATATGTATAAGTTACATTAGAATCACTTATAATTATCTATACACCTATTTGCCATTCAGCAAAACGATTTAGATGCCTTACCTAAAAAAATTAATTCACAGTAAATTGCAATCAATCTGATATGAAAAACAGTAGGAGACATTAGCCCCAGTGAGGTTTTACACCATAACTTTCTATTTCATTTTATTAAAAAAGTATGGTTTATATCAGCTCATTTAAGCTATAAAAGGTTAAGTGATTTTCAATTTATGTTTTGGGTTTCAATTTATGCACATGTATTCAAACACATGGTAAAATTGTTCTCAGCTGAAATTTTAAGGAATGGTAATTTATTTCAAATATTTTAAGGCTTTTCAGAATACACTGTGGTCTTCCAGTTTTCAGTGCACAATTTTAGTGGCTCACAATGACTGAAATGCATAATAAAATGAACAATTCACTAAAATCCAGAATCTTAACATGCAAATTAGTGGCAAGGGGGAAGGTAAGGATGAAATAAATCTGTGGCCCTCTTAACATAGTCGTAATATGACTTACAAAATAGATTCCATAAGCATACAAAAGTAGCTATTTATACAGACAATACAATACATCTCACATATTAGACAGAAGAATAAATGAAAAATGGGGGAATGCTATAGCACAGGGGTGGGCAAACTTTGCAACTTTAAGTCTGAAGGACTTCAGCTCCCAGAATTCTCCAGCCAGCTTTGCTGGCTGGAGAATTCTGGGAGCTGAAGTCCTTCAGACTTAAAGTTGCAAAGTTTGCCCACCCCTGCTATAGCATATTGAGGAAATTGAATTTAAAGAGCATATTTCCAGGAAAGCACATAAGATAACAGATGAAAATATCTACACAACAGTACTGGGATACCTACAGAAACAAACTTATTACCATGGAAATTATTACAAAGAAGAGCTGCTGAAGGGGAAACTATCAGGAAAAAAAAAAGAAAACATGAAAGAATGCTGGAATCAGAGTAATTTTCTTTGGCTTTTCAATTAGTGTTTCTCAGAGTGTGTTTGTAATAGTAAAACATTTCCAAATTTCAATAAAATAAAGGGAAAGGGTAAGTGGAGTAAATAGGTAAGCAGATTATAAAATAGCCTTTATTATGAAGCCAAAGGAAATACTGAAAATTATGCAAAATGAAAAAGAGTGATAGTTAGAAATATGCACCATAAACTCAGTGATCTGCATTTTTCTACATTAAAAAGAAGAGGAGGGAGGGAGGGAGGGAGGAGAGACAGAAAACACAGTATATAGGCACTTGTTTCTTACATTGTAAGATCCTGCCTATTGTATGTGAAAGGGACAGGCTTAAGACAAAACCCACTTGGAATTTCTCCAGTGTAATTCCCCTGGAAAAAGGAGTTGCTTAAGACTGCAGAACCCTGTTATTTTCAAAGAGAGATGCCCGAGAGAGTAGAGGAGTAGGCTGCATGCTCATCCTTATGTAAGTATTTCTCTACACTCAACATCAAGCTCCTGAATCAAAACCCCATGAGACCCATGTGTGTGCTTACAAGCCAGCTGGAGCTAATACTCTACCTGAGTCAGCCCTTAATACAGCAATACATTCCATTTAGAGTGTGACCATTAACATACACTTAACTTACTCTGCCCTGGCTTCCACTAACTGCAAGCACCATTTATAGTTAAGAAGCATCAAGCATAAAAATAAATAAATCACCAAAGCATGTGGAATAAATATGCCTTTAAATGATAGGCGCATACATTGCCACTTAAAGCTCTGCGTTAATTGGAAAATTTGAAATAGCTTGAAGTCTTACTAGGACCCCAAGTCATTACTGCATAACACCCAGCATTACTGAAACACTGCTGAAAGAGATCAGGAATGTGAAACATCTATTGTATCAAAACATGAAAAGCAGAGCATATTTTTCACTTGGGCTCAAGGACATTTAGCGTGCTTTCCTTTTGTCCTTCTGCTTGAGTTGTTGCAAAGCTCAAACGACTCTCCTTTCAAAAACTATAGTTATGAAGACTCTCCCAGTGTCCACATCAACTCATATCATTATCTTCTTAAGAAAATCAGAAGTTTTGTTGCCTTCTTTTTTTTGCATCCATAGCATCCAGAATTGGTTGTCTTTTAGCAGTATATCTTTGACGAAGCTCTTCAATTTCACGTTCCATCATTGGATCTAAAGCTTTTAATCTCATCTGCAGCTCTTCCAAACTTAGGTTTTTTAACTGTTCGGGTAAGAATAAAAACATATTTCATTAATAAAAATATTTTCACTCATAGTAGAAGCTGCACATGAATGGGTAACAATCTACTCATCTCATAGTCTCATATAAAATGAGGTATCAAACAGTGAATTAATTTCATCCAATGGACTGTGCAGGAAATATTTATTATCAACCAGCAGATTACATTTAATTAAGTGTGCATTTAACTGCAGGACAATCTTGAAAATTATGAGACATAAATTATGAGAGGGTATGCTGTTCTGAATCACTTATTTTTTTAAAAAAAATATTATGTATGTATGTATATATGGCAATATATTGATAACAACAGTTCTCAAAATGACCATCGCTGACAAAATGACAATTGGAGCATTATTATACATTGACTACTTAGAGCAGAGATGGCTAATCTTTTCAGTGCTTAGTGACGAAAGCACGAGCACGTACACTCCCATAATGCAATGCATGTGACACCCTTGTGCCCCCGTGCATGACCACCTGTGTATGTGCATGGATCTCATGCATTGCGCCCTGCCCCTGCACATGCATTCACATCTCCTGCATGTGCCCTGCCCTCCTCGCATGTGTGGCAGAGACCCGAAAGCCAGCTGATCGGTGGGAGGCACATGCGCATGTGCAGCAGAACTGGGGTGATGGGTTGTGTGCCCGCAGATAGGGCTCTGCATTCCACCTGTGGCATGTTCACCATCATGGGCTTATACCTCTTCCTCACAATAGCTAGGAGTATTGGTAAATTCAATATAAGGTTAAACAATTGCTATTGCTATTTTACTGATATCCTGCTTTATTCCAGGGAGCTAATAATAATTGAAGTTGGTAGGGAGAAGGCTGACTCAGAATGAGGAATAGGAAGGAAAGCTTTAAACAAAGCTTATTCAAAACTCTACTTCTCTTCATGTATAAAAAAGACAAAAAGTATGATGTGATGTAGTGAAAAACTGTTATTATCATCCGCCTTCTTCTTAATTTGTTTTCTCATATGCCTACTTGTAGTATCTTGCAAACTCATGACTGTACAGAACTGGCTATGCTAACAAGGTTGCAAAGCTTTTTTTCTCTCCTATGTAGATACTTCGCTGGATTACACCCACGCTTATTTCAAGGCAAATTAATTTAGGAAGATAAAATCCACCTGAAAAATGGTCCAAATTAAGTAAAAGGTGGCGGCTTTCTCTATCAGAATATTACATTAGCAATTTTCAAAGTATTCCTACATCCTCAGGAATTTTACAAAAATAATAAGGGGTCCCTGCAATGATAATAATAAGACTTTTAATAATAAGACACCTGCAATAATCTGATGATACTGGAGCCTTGTCAACCAATGTGATGGTCTTCAGGCTGGGACTCTTCACCTGCACTTGCAGGAATAATTTAGTTTCAGAATGGAAAACACAACAGTGAAATTGATATTTATTACACCATCCTGGGAGTCTGTGTATGTATGCATACGTGCACGCATGCTAATTATATTCCCATATTGTTATTTTTTTTAATAAGTTAAACAATCAACACTTAACATCTATTATTTGGCCTCAAGGTTAATTGATACTTAGTATTTCCAAAAGCATTGACTCTAAATATTAGGGAAAACATTGACAGTTCAGAAAAGGATCAAATTAAAGATTAAAAATTTAAGATTGTCCTCAAACTGATTTAAAACAGAATTAGTTATAAGATTAAACACTACTTGTTTGAAAGTATTTTGGGATAACTATTAGCAAGTATTAATAAGGATGTTAATGTAACAACAAAATTCCAAATGAAAATTCACTGCAGGAAAAACTTTCCTAAAGAAGATGACAACAGCAGATTATTTGAAATGAGAGATATTACTAAGTATGTTTACCAATAAGGGAGAATATTTGTAGCTCAGGATTGAAATGAGCATGTTTACCTAAATATGCTTAGCTGCATTTCTCAACTGGATTTTGGTATATACTTTAGTTTTTATTACTAAAAATTCTCATGATTTTTTCTGTGTCTACGAAGTGGATTGAAATAGAAAAATGAATAACTGAAAATAGAAAATATACATAGCTATAAGATATACTTTTCTTTTAAAATCATCAAAATTTCCCTTTTTTCCAGTAGAGTGCCTTCCCTAGGCTGCAAATATCCAATCAATCACCAGGTGGGAACAAAGAGATACCAAAAACTATCTGCTACTATCTAGTGGTTGTCCAGATTTCTGCAGCTTAGATATGCTAACTCTAATACTAGAAATGGTGTGTAAAATGTGCTTGCACATGTATGTGTGCACAGAATAATGTACTAGGCAGGCAATGCAACTCACCACTGAAGAAATTTAGCACCCTTAGAGGAATGAACTATTTTGGGAAATATTAAGAAGGCAGAATATTGCATTTCCCTGGAGGAGAAAAGGAGAAACAGGTTTTTAAAGACAAAGAGCAGCTTCCTGCCCCCAGGAGATATTTGGTGCACATTAAGACTGGGCCAGCCTATCTACCAAACCGAAGACCTCAGATCCAGGGTGATGGGATTCAGACATGACCCTCCAGGACATAATACCTAGCTCACCACATGGCACAACCAAGCCCCTTCATTACATCACCCAGCAAGGTTCAACCAAACTCGATTCAGACAAACATGACTTCACATGGGAGTCTGCAACCAATAGGATACATGCCCTTGCCACAGGAACAGGAAGCTCAAGGTCAAAGCCCAAGAGAGGGTATAAATAACATTCACTCTCCACTCCATATAGTCAGCTGCCCACCCATGTGGTCAGCTGCCCACCATTAAACTCTCCTTCCAAGCAGATTCCCTGTTTCCAGTGCCTTTCACCCCACTAGGAACTGAGCCCAGTTGGGCATTTCTTCCAACACCACTATAGTAACTCTTTCCTACAAAAAGCTTTTACATCAAAAACGAACATGAATTCATTGAAACTATGAATAACTGGAGTAAAGAGGAAATGATTTAGCAACGCAATTAAGTAAAAGCTGAGAATAAAAATACATAATCTATTCAGTTCAGCTCAGAGAGGGCAGTTTAAAGTTATCAATTTGATTATTTCCATCATGATTACTTAGACTTAAACAGAAACTTTTATTTCCTGTGGAAGAAAACTCTGGCATGAATACACACCATTGCTTCATCAGATAAAAACAATTTCCTGGTGAAGCTATTCTGTGGTCCAAAAACATCATTTTGTCTACAAAACGGAATATTATACCGTAAACTATATAGCAGAAAAATATGTAATGCAAAAACATCCCATTTGTTTTTATAAAATATTGGTTGAAACACAATGACTGTACTACTGAGAACCTCCTATGACAACCAACCTATACTGTGTGTGAAAAAGAGGTCATGGTACATTCTAATGTGCCAGCTGCGAGAAAATGGACAAGGTCTTTAACTTTGTTTTAAAAAATTATGAATCAAGCTGAACAATCATTCTCTTAGCTATAAGGAAGTGTACTACTGTGATGCTGGAAATGAATCATTGAGAATAACAAGGGCCACTTGCATTCTGCACAAAGAATGCTCAGATGTACAAATATTCAGCTCAAATGTAAACTGGTCTTACAAGTTTCTGTCCCAATCGCAACAGACTTTCTTAGATGTTACTACACCCAGTACACTGAAACAGTATGCAGACATTCTACAAATGCAGATCAAATTCTTTGTATCATAGCAACAGAATTAACCACGTTTATCTGACCAACTAGATTAGGGGTGTCAAACTCGCGGTGTCATGGCGGTATCATATTGGGACTGGGGTGGGGGCGGAGCCAGCACATGACACATCCAGCCCGCAGGCCACGGGTTTCACACTCCTGAACTAGATAGTCTATGCAGTGGGTAGTTAAATTTACTTGTGTTATGTACATATTGCATCTATATTTTTTATCATCCTTCTGGAAAACTGCAGAAAAATCAAATATATCATAGTTGTGTTGGCCCATGATCCAATTCCCCCCCCCCCCAAATGGATTTCTTTTTCTTCATACAGATAAACCCTGGTGTCTCTAAAGAAAATACCAGAAAGTCCAGTTGCCTCCTGAAAAAGCACCTTTGGGACAACCACGACTTGGATGACTGAGAATCTCCATGAGACTTTTAGCTATAATACTTTGGAATGACCACCCTTTGATTGGTGTGGGAGTATGAATGGACTTGCAGAAAACCTGGACTATAGGAACCATTTGCACTTCAGTTTGAATTATAGACAACACAAAATCATCCCCAACAGCTTCTGCCTGTCTTCAACAATGAAGGAACACAGGGCAGAAACCATCCTGCAGCCAAGAAGGCTCCACACCCATTTGCATTACACAGGTGATCCTGAGGACACAGATGAACCTCCAAGTGGCTACAATAATTCTCTAAAAGGATACAAATGACCAGCTATTTATAAATCCCACTCCCCACCAAGGAACTGAAGAAGCTTCTTGGTTGAGAAGCAAAATGTCTTCAAGAGAAAAAAACAAGAAAGTCCAGTTGCCTCTTGAAAAATCACCTTTGGGACCTGGAGTCTCTTCTTTGATGTTTCTGATCTTGGCTGTAACAAAAATTTTAATTTTAATTTCATTGTTACAATAGTAAAACTAGAAAGTGAAGTAGAATATGCAATGCTATAATTTTTCTGTTTCCTGCATAAAAGGATAGGAAAGTGATTAAAGTATTTAAGTTAGTAGAATACTATACAGCACTAACTGAAATACTCAAATACTTAAATTGGACGTCTTTGGAACCCAATCATTTATAAGGTAACTAATACAAATAGTAAGAGCTGGTTTGGTGTATTGGCAACCAAGAGACTGTGAGTTCTAATTATGCCTTAGGTATGAAACTAGCTGTGTTTCATACCTAAGCCAGTCTAAGGTCGAGGAAGGAGGGAATCTTGCCAAAAATCTTGCCAAGAAAACCTCAGGGACTAATCCAAGTAGTTGCTAGTAGTCTACTCTGACTTGAAGGCAATTGCATGCAAACACACAGGCAAAGTATAAATAGTACGTTTTAGAAGCAACTACTGCTTTAAAAGATGCAGCACTGTTGCAATTAAGCACTTTGCAGCTTGGAACAATCATGGAATATTTTCAGAAACCCTTTGAAACACCAGTTGTAACATTCAAGTGCCAAATAGGAACCCAGAACCAATATTTGGATTTAAAAGAGGCATATGGTGGTACACACAGAGAAACTGTTTTGTGAACAGCAGCACTGGATTTTGAAAGCAAACACAGTGCTCTAAAGCCAAGAGCAGACTGTTGGAAATATTACTTCAAAATGTTACATTCCAAGCAGGAGCAATTTATCAAAACTCTTCTTGGATGTCTCAAGAATTCCTAAGAAACATCACAAAGGGTACTTGCCAAATATTATGATACCTTTCTTCCCAACAAGTTTTAATGAGCGTAAGCTTTTAAATCTTAAAATAAATAATGCGTGTTACTGAAAGAAAACCTTCTGCAGTAGAAAACCTGGCTGAAAATTTGTGTTTCAGAATAGAATTTGAAACTCTTATTTACCCTTTAGGGCACGTCTAAAATAGACAGCAAGGTCTCATTTCCAGAATAGATTAAAAAGCCTGTTTCAAAACTCATTATAGAGCCAGGAGTGAGAGAAAAGGCATGGCCTGTCGGTTTGCAGTGTGATCTTTAAATTATTGTGTAATATCTTAACACAAATATACTTGGAGGGCAGCAGCGGCCACAGGAGGAGGTATGGGAATCAAGATGGCAGCTATGACTATGTGATCAAAATAACCTCCCACTTTTTTACATGCATCACACAAGGAGCCAACATGTCAACCTTTTTGACACCTCCCACCCCATAAATACCTCTGCTTGGGGGGGACAACAGACGGACAATGAAATATTTGAGCTTTTCTGATTCTTCTGAAAGATTAGCTGCATCAGTTCTTCCTTCCCTTACTGGAAATAGCCACTGCAACAGACTGCAGTGAAGGCTACACCATCAGACTTGAGGGAATACCAGATTGTTCTTTCGGTCCCCATCTGGTGTCCACCATAGCAGGGTATTATAAAAATGACTTAAAAGTCATTTTTTTTAAAGCGCCTTCTTCTTTGCTTGTCTTTTTTTTAAATCCTTTTTTTTCTTTTTGGTCTTATCAATGAGTCTATAGCAGTCTTTTCAGCTGGAAATCTATTGAACTGAACCTAGCAAATTAATAGATAAACTTGGAAGTTTTAAGTTCCTTAAATGTTTTGGGGTTCACTTCTATAAACTTATCATGGAACTGTTAATTATCACTTGGAATTATAAATGTAGCTTGGTTCCTAAGTACATAGTCTAATAAATAATTACTTAACAACACTAACAGATTTCTCTTCAGAGACCATTTCACCCAGAGACCATTTCAACAAAATTAATAATACGTAGGTGTCATATTAGATCACATATATACTATTAATTATATAAACGGAATCCATCAGATCTCCTTCATGGTAAGAAATTCATCTTGGACTGAAGTAGGAAAAACCAGATTTACTGATATGGGAGAAAATCTGGGTAGTCTAATAAATCCACCATGTGGATCCGCCACATCTAGCAGTGTGCTGCAACTGCCAAAAGAGCAAATGCAATTATGAGCTGTATTCACTGAGTACAATCTCAAGACACTCAGACAACATCTGGGATCCTGTGTCCACTTCTACCTGCCAAAGTACAGGAAGAATAATGAGAAACTGCAAAATATACAAAGACTGTAAGGAGTTTGAAGACTAAATTCTATCAAGAATGATTAAAAGAAATACCTTTAGCTTAAAGAAGAGAGAGATGAATCCTTTAGAGAGAGATTCAAACTCAAAATAAGAACAAACTTTAAATCTCCTGGAGTTATGGATGCTCTATCACTGGAAATATTCAAGCAAAGACTGGAGAGCCATTTGTCTAGGGATGATATTGAGGATTTCTGTTCTGGACAAGGAATTGGACCAAAAGAATGCCAATGACCCTTCCAACCTTGTAATTCCATAATGACTGAAATTATTTAAAATTGTAAATAAAACAGATATTTACTCACAAAATGTGTTATAAATTTGAAACAAGTTGTTTACTTCGAAAACAAGTTGTTCTTCACCCTAGCAACTATTTAAATAAATCTAGCAGATGCTGTAATCCTTATTAGAGCTTTTTTATTAAAAAAATATGGATTGCTAATACTGTATTTCTGAGTCATCAATTTTTCCATCTGCTAGTAATTCCTACAATATGAACTATCAACATAACGACTAACAATAATTTTCTATGGCAATTGCAATGGTGGCTTGCCTGTAGCACTTTCTAAGATTTAACTAGTGCATGCCTCAGATTGTTTTGAGTTGTTAATAGATTCAAGTAACAGACACTGTTTCTTCTATTCCACATTTTCTAATTCATTCCTCTACTGCCTGCAAGAATATGGTTTTATTTTATGAGGTTTAGTCCATCAAGGAGCTCATTTTGTTGAAAGTTGTGCCTGAAATAAGAACAAGTATGCTAAAAGCTAGCCAGTTTATTTATCTGAGGTCCACAACCTGCAGCCAAAAGCTACTCTTTGATAGCATTACCTGGTCTCATTTAGCAACAAATATTTTTATAAGCTTTTACACAATAATCAATTCATATCAGAGAAACAATATTAGTGTTAAACAAATACATAGCTTAAGGATCAGCCAATGTTATTATTTATTTATTTATCAAATTTATACACATCCATCTCACCTACATGATTCTTTTTACATACAAAGTTTCATCTGGCTATTGTACTATAGTACTATTGATAAATTTGAATTTCCTTCTGCACAAGTATTTTTAGGAAGAGGGGTGATCACTGAAATGAGCTTATTTGACTGTACTATGCATCACAGAGAGAATTTTACCTTGAATGTTTTTAAGATGCCTGTGCGCCGCCCTGGGTCCTAACAAGGAGAAGGGCGGGGTATAAATTTAATAAAATAAAATAAATAAAAAATTGAATGAACAGGTGATATCTTCTGATTTCAAGAGACCTCCTCATTCCATTTGCTCTCTCAGCATCTGCCCTCTCTACTAATGGTGATTTTGCTAAGAAAATTCTGTATCACACAGTATAAAAGACTCATTCTCCCAAGTGCTCAATCTATTTTTATGTATTGTTCTGATTGAATTTTGGAAAGTATGTGAAAGAGACAAAGAGGAGGTAATCGGCTGATTATTTGAAATCCCAGTGTCAGAATAGTTCAATGTACAGATGAATTAACAATGTAGGTAAACTGAAGATCCCACAGAAATTTCAGTCTCAACCAATTTCTGCCTTAAAAATGATTGGGGTGGACGGAGGGGACGGGACCCTACGTCATGGGAAGAAAATGCTAATTTGTGTAGACAAGAGCCAGTTAAATAGAAAATAGATTTCTAATGTAAAACTGAATCATGAATTTCAAAGCTGGCTCTCAAATATATTCCAGGGACTCTCTCCATTACATGCAAAGAATAAAGAAAATAATCCAAAAAATGATTGAGATATAAAGTTTGTCCAGGCCAGTGCCTATAAAGGCTGCTTTGCAAACTGGAGCTTATTTATTTATTTTATTTTATTAAATTTATACCCCGCCCTTCTCCTTGTTAGGACCCAGGGCGGCGCATAGGCATTTTAAAAAACACAAAATACAATAAATATCAGCTTGATGTAAAAATCCCAATTCAGTCATAAAGGTAAAGCTTCACCTCACTCATATGTGCTAGTCGTTCCTGACTCTAGGGGGCCTTGCTCATCTCCATTTCAAAGCCAAAAAGTTAGCACTGTCCGAAGATATCTCCTTGGTCACATGGCCAGCATGATTAAATGCTGAAGGCGCACAGAATGCTGTTACCTTTCCACCAAAGGTGGTTCCTATTTTTTCTACTTGCATTTTTACATGCTTTCGAACTGCTATGATGGCAGAAGCTGGGACAAGTAACTCAGCCAATGTAAAAAATGATAGTTTCACAGTTTATTCACAAGGAGCTGCTAACTAGATCCACATGGGTAATATCAATGATATTTCCTTTATTCAGAAGAGATTGTGCCAACTCTGGTCTAGTACCCAGCACTGATTCTGCTAGTTGTCTTGCTAGTTAACAAAAGCCACTAGGACATTCACTCTCCATGGCACATGCAGAAAAAATCCATTCTGCATATATTCATGCATCGCAGGTAGGAGAAATCCTCCAAAGGAATTTCCCTTCATGCATGGTTTGGAGGGAAAACTCATCAGCAGATTACAAGAACAATGTTGAAGTCTTCAGGGTTTCAACTTCATTCCTGCCTCCGGATGAAGGATTTCCCCTCCATGGATGGAGGAAAGTTGACATAGTTCAAGAGTATAAAACAGCCTCTCTATTACTACCAGTGGGTAATGCTTTTCTTGACCAGTGTTTAGTTGCTTCAAATTACTATTCTGTTTACTTTCCCCCATTTCAGTTATAATGCAATTCCCTTTCCCTTCAAACTCTCTAAACAAGTGAGGTTGTGCTTGAGGGAGGAAGGATTTCTGTAGGCAGAAGCATTTTGGATAGAATTTTTGGTGATACTAACTACAAGGGGGGGCAGCAGGTTTAGTCTTAAGCATGGTTACATTAGACTCCAATCCATCCACTCAAAATATTCTACTTCATTGAGTTCATCCATGTCATTTATCTGGTTACAAGTTGGCGACTAAATTATCAAACATAGGACAATCACAAGAGACTTTTCATTATCACCAATCTTCCCAAATAATCGCAAACATGTCCTCTGCAGGAGGAGACACAATAATGATAAGCAATATGCATGTCAGTTTTGAGTCAATTTATCGTGTGTTCAAACGCATATGGTGCACCAACTAAATTTAAAATCAAAAGGTTTTCAATCCCTGTTGAAATCCCTATACCATTGAAATTTGTGGTTTAAATGGATGAGATTTCCTGCCTATCTATTTGCTTTGAAAAGTCCACTAACAATGAAAAGATAACAATAACAACCTAAAGCCAAACTCAAATGTACACCTTTTCTCCTGGATTCGCATGATCATTATTATTTTAATTCCACAGATTATAAAGTACAATTTATTTATCAACTGAGCATCTTCTACCAGTCTAAACATAGAAGGGATATAAATTGATGTAACATGGTATTTCTGGTTGTGACAAAAATAAAGTCAGTTGTCTATGAATTAAAAGAACAAAATGAAACACAATTCCAAGTGTCTATCCAAAAGATGAATGAAGAGGTTCTTTATATCCTCAAAACTAGTTTGGCCAAAAGCATGTCACAGAGTAGAAAATTTAAAAACAGATATGCAAAATCAAGAAATATACTTGAGTGTCAGAGAATATTACATAAATCAAAGTACAAAGCAGGCTATAACATATTTTTGTACTTCAGGTCACATTTTTATTTAAGCTAGGCATCCGAAGTACTTTACTAGGGTAATAGATAGTAGGATATCTATAATAGATACTAGGATAAAGTACTGACACCATTTAAGATGTCAGTGGTAGGACTGTATCATGAGGAAGAAAATGTAATGTGCATGATTCTTATTGATAACGGTAGGGCTATTTAATCCTACAGAAAAACCAAATTCCTCCTCCACAAACTACTCTGCAATATGGATGATGGAAGAATATGAATCACCAATCATGTAACTAGTATCACTGGATTTCAAAGAAAACAGATAAAAAATAAAAGCAATGAATGCTATGAGAATGAGGTTTGGGGCAGAATGTATTAGCGTCTTCTGTTGATTGTCATTATAGGTAAAAACGACGACAATCCTTGCCCCACTTCATTCTATCTGGCCACATTGTGTTTCTTATAGTTTCACAAGAGAGCTGACCCTCATAACCATTTTTTCCATTTAAGTTTGTTGTTCTATGCCTTTGTTTAAACTTGCACCTGTAGATTTAAGTACAATAGTCATCTTTTTAAGACTGGTTCAGAAATAAAAAAACTAGCCTTTGTACAACCTATTGCTATTTGTGTGTGTGTGTGTGTGTGTGTGTGTGTGTGTGTGTGTGTGTGTGAAGTTTAATTTGAACTTAGCTCTTCATATACGTCTTGACACCTGCTTTTTGAATTAACTTTAATTAAAATAGTATGAATATTATTATTTTTATCTATTCTACTGATAACTATGTATGTTACTGATGTATTATCTTTGTTATATGTTGTATTCAATTTATATATTTTCTTCATCTGTGTTCATAGTAGATATTTATTTATATTGACTTTAGGAACAGTCTCAAGGAAAGTACATGTGTGACTATCAGACTTATAAATCTTCCACATTATTTATAGACATTAAAATTGTGGTTCTATGTTTATTTAAATCCCATATGCTCCTATACTATATTACATGCTAACAAGCTCAATACTGATTCCTCTTCTAATTCCTCTTTGGAGAAGAACTGTGAAGTATGTGATAAAAACCACTCTCAATCTCACCACATGTGGGAATTGTATTTATTTATGTCTGAAATCCGTACACATATACAAATTAAAACAGCTATCATATTAGAGACAAAAAGGCGCAGGTACCAAATGTTTCTCTTTTGATACCTAAAGGCTATAGAGAAAAAAATCTGGGAAAAATATTAGTATTACAATTCAAAGTAAAAATATTACCGTATTTTTGGAGTATAAGACGCACCTTTTTCCCTCAAAAAAGAGGATGAAATCAGGGTGTGTCTTATACACTGAATACAGCATTCTTTTGCCTCCTGAAACCCCGCCCGTTCACCAAAATGGCTGTGCATAGCTTTTAGGAGGCTTTCAGAGAGTTCTGGGGGCTGGGGAGGGCAGAAATGAGCAAAAATTGGCCTTTTTTGCGCTCAATGTTTCCCCCCCAGCCCATAGGAGCGCTCTATAAGTTTCCTAATGCCCCTTTTTTGACAAAATATGGGCCCCCTTTTTTGACAAAATATGGGCCCCCTTTTTTTGCAAAAATGGGTCGTTTTTTGCTTGTTTTTGCCTCCCCCCTTCCCAAGAATACTCTACAAGCCTCCAAAGGGCTATTCATGGCCTTTTTTGGGGGGGGGGGGAATGGGCCCGTTTTCGGGAAGTTTGCAGAATGCAAAATCTTTTTTTTTTAATTTGCCTCTTCAAAACCTTGGTGTGTCTTATACTTCAAAAAACACAGCAATCCATCATATACAGCTCTAGAACCTTTTTAAAATGAAGAACCTATTGTTTTTAATTAATTTAAAAAGTAGGTTGACTTCCGGTTCCGGCTCCAGCGGTGACGGGCGAGTCTAGCGCTCGCTCGCCGTTTTGTTGCTTTTTCTGCCCCCCCACGGGGGCGAGACGCCCCTTTTTTGGGGGTCTCCCGTAAAGCCGGCTCGCCTGGGACGCTTCCCCCCACGGCGGTGGGGGAAGCGACCCTTGTCCTCGGCTTAGGTGAAGGAGAACATGCTGCGGGGGGTTTTCCCTTCGCCAAAGGCAGACGGCGCCATTCGCGATCATGAAGAGAGCTGATCTAATGAGTCGGAAGGCTTCTCGGGGCTTCAGCTGCGAGGGGGAGAGTGAGTGATTTAAAACTTTTTTTTTCTGCTGTCAGCCGGATTGAAAGGACTGGGAGGGGGGTGTTTGTTTGTAAAAAAAAACCCTCGGACTCAAGCGGCACTTGAAAATGGCTCCTCGCGGCGAGGAAGCGGAAATCTTTAATCCTGACTGTTTGCAGCAAGGGAAAGTGATCTGCGGTTTGCTTGCAACAATGTCTCTAGGTCTGGCTGAAACAATTTATTCTACCACTCTCTCCTTCGGGCTTTGAGCTTGGGCGTGGAAGATGGCTTCTCTTTGTTCCTGACTGACTATTTCACTTATGGAAAATTCCCAGCGTCTCTTTGCAATTTGGACTTCCTCTGGTTATTAATGAAGAATTTTTTCTTTTTGGATTTGTGATTTCTTTTCTGGAGTACCTTTGCTATTATACTTATTGAGTTGGAAAATTGTTTCTCTCTTGGTTCCTGAACTTTGCAACTTTACAAACCTGAACGGAACTTTTGGCTCCTGATCTGCCTCATCAGCCTCACCCAGAAAACGCCATTTTAGTGGCATTGATTTTAACAGCTAATCATGGCACAAGAAACAGCACTGGCAAGCTTAGAACAAAGGATGGCTTCTCTTGAATCTGTTATACAAACTTTGGTACAAGAAATTAAGGCCCAGAGGGCAGAAAATATTAACTTTAAGGAGTTATTGGACACACGGAAACAAGTGCTGGAAAACACACAGAAGAATGAAGAATTGGAAGGGGGGCTGGTGGGGGCTAAGGGAGATATTAAAAATGTTACTAATGAGGTTGTGGAAATAAACGGGCATGTGTCTAGGATGGATATGGAAAGAATGACATATTTTTTGAGATTTCAGAATGTTTTTGAGGAACCTGGTGAATGCCTCCCTGATCTCATGAGCACAATTATAGCAGACTATTTACATAAACCTAAGGATGAGATCAGGGGGGACATTGACCTAGCCTACAGAATAAACTCAGCATATGCCAGGATAAATGAAGTACCTAGAGAGATACATGTGAAATTTGTTAGAAGGTCAACCAGAGAGGAAATCCTGAAAGTGCAGAGAGGAAGTCCGTTAATTTACCAACAAAAAGAGGTTGCTATCTTGAAGCAGATCCCAAGAAAGATTAGAGATGCAAGAAGGAAATTTTCCTTCTTGTCTAAAACATTGTTTGATCACGGGATTTGGTTCAAGTGGGTGACACCCGAAGGGATGCTGGTGTTCTGGGAAGGAGGAAGGATTAAAACAGTTGCCGAGGCGGAAGCCTTTTTCAAAAAACACTCCTCTGTCCTGGGGGAAGATTCAGGGGGGGCAGGGGGGGCCACGGCCCCGCCCGCTGGGAGCCTGGAGGAAGAGGTTGAAGACACAATTGCCAAGAGACTTAGATCTAAAAAATAACTTTGCCTTGATTTTTCTGAATAATATTGCATAATATCTGTATTTGGATTTTTGTAAATGACTGACAGCATAGAACTGAGAACTTAGGTATATGTACTTGCTTTCACTTTGTAGTGTTACGGAAAATGTTTTTTATTGTTATCAATGTATTTTGAAGTCCCGGAAGGGCCGACGACTTTGACGTGAACGCTCTCAAAATTTCTTTGTATCCCTTACCCCATCCTATGGAAAAATGTAAAACCAATAAAACTTTTTCAATAAAAAATAAAAAATAAAAAAAAGTAGGTTCATAATTTCCTACAGACTAATCATGTCCATGCAGGGGTAGTCAACATTTTTATACCTACCGCCCATCTCTGTTAGTAGTAAAATTTTCTAACCGCCCACCGGTTCCACAGTAATGGTGATTTATAAAGTAGGGAAGTCAATTAAATTTTAAAAAGTGCTTCAGTATCAGACAAAACCCGTACCGCCCACCATGAAAGCTGGAACGCCCACTAGTGGGTGGTAGGGACCAGGATGACTACTACTGGTTTAATGGTACATCCAAGGTCCCTTCCAACTCTGTTATTCCATTTTTCTGTAAATAGCATAGGAATGGCATAGAAAAAAACTTTTTTTTACAATTCTAGATATTTCCTGTTAAAAACATCAGGTGGCATATGTTACAGAAATCCGCTGCCAATCATCAGACATAGCAGAGATGGAGAACAGGATCTAGTCCTGCAGGTGGATTAAGTTTGCACCAGTTTAGGAGTTGAGTAATAACAGGGGATGAAACTTAAGATAAGAGAGGCCCAAATCTTATTCAGAACTTCATCCTCTGATATTGTTTGTCAAGCGCATTTGTTGACACTCACACTCAATGAGATACTTCAAATCAGAAACTGCAGACAACTCCAAACCTGTAGGTTCATTAGCCAATTGTGATTCTGGTAAGCTCACTACACTGACATGTTCAGCCTTAGTAGAAGACACAACAGCAGAATAATGCTTGCAGATCTGGCTTAAGAGCAAATGAATTGAGGCTGGGCTTGGAGGCAGGTCACAGTCCTGCTTTGAGAGTAGACATTGCCTAGCTGAATTTTTCTCTCTGCAATGTGAATTTGGCATAGGATTAATGTTTCATGTTATACCATCTGTCCTTCTCCCCCCCTTCTCATTTCACTTCCATTCAAAGGTGCCATATTTGCTTCTACTTTCTGAGCCAGTGGTACTGTTTTCAAATGCTTGAATAGAGCCTCTCTTAGTTTCCTTTGCGTGTATGTGTGTGTGTGTGTGTACATATATATACATACATACACATACATGCATACATACATACATATGTGCTGTGTTGCCTTCATTTTCCTGCAAACCAGTATAGATGGTTTGCAATGCATAGAAAGTTGTAAATTACATACTGAACTATGAAAATCTGCCACAAGAAATTAATTCCAAGTAAAGTATGTGTCAATTATTGTTTACACATAATGGATCTGATACAATCACAGTAACATTATTATTATAGTTCTCCTTTCACTGTTGATTTCCAGTTTGCATCAGCCTAAAATAATTTTGTCCTGGTAAACATTCAAGTCATCTTTCTCTTATAGTTACAGGTGACTATTTAAAGAACATCTCTGCTTCAAAAATTAACAGAAACAGACCTAATGAGTTTCAAGAACGACTAAATCATCACAATAGAGTACAAGCAACTTGGCATTTGACAAAACTATGGCAACAAAGGTCCCCATCCCAACTCTGGATAAATGGTACAGTATGATATTATTCAACAGGACATAACTTCATTTTATCCCTAAATTTGCTTTCACTAGCATAAATCAGTCTCTAGTCAACCACATTGCAGAAGGATCTGCAATTGTAGTATGGTTTTTACAACTGAAAATCAAGAATTAAGCTTTTTTGTACATTTGTTTAGCTTTGTTTATAAATTCAACAGCATACTTCTCTCTTTAATAGTATAGTGCCTTTATTTCAGCATGATAAAGGCACTGCACAGTACAGCAATTGTCAAGTTCTTAATAGCTCTGTGCAATTCCCTCCAGCTGAATGAACCAACAAGTGACTTAGGAAGTTATGAGGAAATCCAAATGAAGTAATTTCTCCAGGTTGCCCTACTTCTGCACAGTATAATAAAGGTAAACATAAAAATGATATCATTTAATCTTTGCTATTCACCTTTCCAATGACCTTTAGAAAAATAACCTGCAGCCAGATTATTGTTTTTTTTAAAGCACATGACTCATGCAGACAGGATAATATTACATCCTTACCCACCAGCTAAACACCTTTAATGCATTAATCTCTCCAGAAATAAAAATAAATGCAATTGGACAATAGTACATTAAGAACAAAATTAACTTTTTGCTATGATTAGATGAAATATGTGCATACAATTTTGAATCATGATGGTGTGCGCTGCAAAATTCATTCAGAATTTAATTTTATTGACATTCAGAATTTAGTAAAGAAAATAAATGGGTGTCCAGAGTTCTGACATATACTGTATCTATGATCATAAACTCAGCATTAGTGGCAATAGTAAAAATTGTCCTGTTATATTATAGGCTGGATTTCTAATTTGGCAAAGTTGCTGGTGTCCAGGTTTAATAATCCAATTAGCAACATTTGTTGAGTATCTGCTTATATCAAAGATCAGCAGTCTTTTAACAAGATGAACACAAAAATCTGGTTTCACACTACAGTGAAAAGGTTTGTGAACCTATTACAGCTATTCATATTCCTACAACACTGGGACTAACTATGTGATAGGAACTTCATCTCAATCTTAATAATAAAGAAATTAAACAATACAAAAACTATGTCATAGCTGTACTGAACATATTGAGCCAAGATTCACAATCATTGCTGGAAAAGGCAACACTGGAAATTGGTGTCACCTACCTTAACAGCTATGACTTCAGCCAAATGTTTCCTGTACTGTACCTTTTGATCAAACCTGTATATCAACGTAGACGTCCTTCAGCCTATTCCTCTTTATGATATCTCTCAACTCATTGTTATTATGGGGCCATTTTGATTGAGTTAAGTCCCATTTGGACTATTGCAATGCACTCTACACCAGGGCTGCCCAACCTTGGCAACTAAGATGTGTGGACTTCAACTCCCAGAACTCTTGGAAACTCGTGCTCCGCACAACGCTACACTTGAAAAGTATCCAGCAGCTTTAGCTGGTCCAAAATGCAGCCATAGGGGAAATTTTAGGCATTCAAAGAAAAGTACATGCAATGCCTCTCTTCTGTGAACTACATTGGGTGCCAATTTGCTTGCGGGTTCAATTCAAAAGATATTGGTTGTGACTTATAAAGCCCTACATGGCATGAGCCAGGCTACCTACAGAAATATATTTGTCCCACTACATTATCCCATCCCACCCAGTCAGGCAGGGAGTATATTGCAGACTCTTTCGAATCAAGAACTCTGATTGGCAAGGTTTAGAAAAAGAGTATTTCAATTTATTAATTTCAATTTATTAAATTTATAAACCACCCCACTCTCCCCAAAGGGACTCGGGGCGGTATTCCCTGCTGTTGCCCCTACTCTATGAAATCTTCTCCCCCTGGAATTGAAGTAGGCCCCCACTTTCCATTAGCACATGGCTCTGCGGCTCAGAGAAGCATTCAGTCATAGGGCTGGTTAGTCCTCTGAAAGCTCTCCCTTCACTTTTTATCTAATTTTAATAGCATTTAATCACCCTTTCCTCTGAGGTGGATGGGCAATTCAGATATATGAAAAATAAATAACATAACAACATAACGCAACATAACATAAAATAACATACCATATTTATTTATTTATTTTTATTTTATTCAAATTTATACTCCGCACCTTCTCCAAAAAAGGACTCAGGGTATTGTTAGTATCCTGAAGTGACAGTCTATGGTAGGAGAATTTCAGAGATTTCTATGGGCCCTTTGAAAAGCAGAATTAAAATGCTTTAAACCATGGGTAGTCAACCTTTTTATACCTACCGCCCACTTTTGTATCTCTGTTAGTTGTAAAATTTTCTAACCGCCCACCAGTTCCACAGTAATGGTGATTTATAAAGTAGGGAAGTCAATTAAATTAAAAAAAGGAAAGTGCTTCAGTATCGGACAAAACTCCTACCGCCCACCATGAAAGCTGGAATGCCCACTAGTGGACAGTAGGGACCACTGCTTTAAATGTTACTACTGTATACAGGAAAAAAGACAAAAAGCGAGTATTCTTATAATGCTATAAGAATGTAGAAAAATGGTAAAGTTGCAGGATGGTGTAACAGAGAAATATTTTTAAAAATGATCAAGTTAACATGAAATGTCTGTACAACAGTATGTGATGAATTGCATCTGTGTATGATAATTGGAAGAATGCCATTATTGTTTCCCTATTCAAAGGGGAAAGTAGAAAGAGTGAAGGCAAAAACCAGAGAGGGATTTCTTTGTTAATGTGTCTGGGAACAAAAATGGCAGAATTTCATTCAGAGAATATAATAGACCAAAAGAAAGTGAGAAAGGCAAATGTGGCTTTGTGCCAGGCAAAAATAGGATCAGCTTTTAGTATTTAATTGGTCATTGAGAAAGAAAGTTAGAAAGTTAGTTAATTTACTGAAAGCATATGATAAAATAAATAGGCTTAAACTCAAGGATTATTTATGTGACTATTGAGCTGAAGCTTGACTCCTAAATATTACATTAGTAAAGCATTGTGACACAACCAAGAGCATAGGTCTGAAAACCAGATCATGGAAAACAAAGATAATTGTGTTTGATAGAAAAAAATGGCAAAGCAACTAGTGAAAATAGTTTAATTTCTGCCCCTTTTATAAAAGAAAATTAAAAAATAACCTAAAATTATTTATAAATGAAGACATTTTAAGATGTGCAAATACTGGTACAAAGGTAATTACAAATACATGGTCTACTCTAAAGACTATTGTTTCTCAAAAGAAACAAAAAGGAATATCTGTATAAGAGTATGCTTCTGCCCACTTGGTATATAGAAAGAGTTGGGCGTGGCTGGAGAAACATCAAAGGGAATGCAGATGGCATGGGAATGTAAAACAACAAGAGACAAAGTCAAGAATAAATGGATCTTGAATGAATATGAACTGAATGCAAAAGGGAATGAACAACTTACTGTGTTTCCCCGAAAATAAGACAGGGTCTTATTTTCTTTTGACCCCCAAAATAAGCACTTGGTCTTATTTTCGGGGAGGTTTTATTATTTTTGTGGTGCAGTAGGCGGTGAACGTGGTTACCTCATGGCTGCTGCTGTGTTGCAATATTTTGGGAGAGGGCTTATTATCTGGGGAGGTCTTATTTTCAGGGAAACAGGGTAGTTAGTAATATATTAAAGCGGTTTGACCACTTTTATGAATAAAGATAATATTAGAAAACAAGTATAGGAAAGTTTGCTATTCTGTTCTATCAACTGCTAATCTGTGATATATTTTTGTAGCTAAATATATGCTAAGCTCTTACTTGTACCAATTATATAGTGTAGTTAATTTGATTTCCATGCACTCTATCTCATGATGTCCATGGGTCCTAACAAGGAGAAGGGCGGGGTATAAATTTAATAAAAATAAAATAAAATAAAATGTAGATACCCATCATTTGACTGTTGAAAATAACATTAGCAACGAGCAAATCACTGGTTTGGCAAAAATATGTAAGTTGTTCTCCTTCATTTTGGTTTCTTAAACCATACGTCCAATTATGTTTTCCTCCTTGCTAGTATTTCAACTGGGGAATTAGTCTCTAAATACAAGCAGTAAATTTTACTTGCATGTTCTATCAATTTCACATTGAACTTGACCCTAAATCCTGCCAACCTCTTCTACATCCAAACATAAGCCATCATATTAAAGACTTGTCCACAAAATCTAATTGATTTTATTTGGGCACTGACTGCATTATACCCACATATTGTCTTTTCTATACCCTTTGCAACACCATTCTTTTCTTGCTTTTTATGTCCTGAATAGTAAACAATATGGTTTTCTCAATGAAAGTATGTCCATGTCAAATGTATCCAGTATCACATTTTCATACAGCTTGAATTCCATGTTTCCATTGTAATTCAATTTCTTCAGTTTCAGATTTAATAGCAACTAGATCTTCTGAAGGATTTAATCTAGCCATATCATAAGCAATAATAATACTTCAAAACATCCTTGGTTCACTCAATAAATGTTGAATGCCACAATGAGCCCATCACCCAGCGCTATGTCATCAATAACTTTATTTAGCCATGTAGTTTTCTTGATAAAATACAGAAGTGTTTTATCAGTGCCTTCTTCCACACGCACTTGTGCTGGATCACATATTAAGAATGGCTAACTTATTGAAGCAATCATTGAAAAGCCAACTAAGAATAAAAAACAATCTGGAAGCCATAATTGTAGGAGAAATATAATAAATAAAAGAAGTTATCTCCTACATATTTAGTGATCTGTGATAATATTATTTAAATAAAAGAAAAAATGCCTGGACCTTTGGTGGAGTAAAACATGCAGTGTAAATTGTCAGCAATGGGTATCATTAAAAGGGAAATACTAAATGAATCACTGACTGAAATGTTGATTTTTGAATAAGCAAGTCAAAAACCATGTAACCACATAAAGAGTCATAAATCAAACAGAATTTGAAGATGGTGTTTTCCAGAGTCAGAAGTACTATAGCGGTTAAGTGATCATGGACTGGACAGATTCTGGCTCAAGTCCTTTTCAGCCATGAAATTTTATATTAGTTGTTAAATTTATATGCTGCCTATCTCACTGATAAAGCAACTTCATTTGGCTTAATTTAGTTTAGTTCAGATTACCTATTTTTCCTCAGGAAAATCAAAGCCTACATCAGTGTGTGTGTGTGTGTGTGTGTGTGATGCTATGGAGGAGGCTGTCTATGTAGCATACAAATACAAGCGCAATATGCAAATGTAGAATGCAATTGTGAAACCTTATTTCCAGCATTGAGAGCTTAGGAAGCCTTGCTTTGTCAACTATTATAGTATAAAACCTGTCCTGAGATTCTAACAATGAAATAAGCTCTTACTTCTAAAGAGAACTTAATTTTTAGATATGCCCTGCTTGGCCCCAAACCTGCAGATACGTACTTGAAGAGCCTTCTATCTTTCCTTCTTAGTCAAGTGAAAATCCTTCTTTCTCGGGTTCTCCAAATTTGGACTTATGTTTCCCAAGTTTTTCTGTTCCTAATACAATCATGGCCAGTGACATGTGTGCATTTCTTTCTCATCCTCTGACAATACTTTTCAAGAAAAGGCATATCTTCAGGACACAGAAGTCATAATAAATGAATTGTAAAGTATTAATCCATCTGTCACTTTCAGGCTTCTTTCAGGTTGAAAGTTAGATGAAAATTAAGTCTCTATTCAAATCCTGTAAAAATTATCTTCTGACCTTTGAACAGCATGAAATTCTCTTAGCAAAACATGCTAATTTTTGTTTATAAATTGCAAACATCAATGCAATGAAAGTTGCCAGGAAAATCCATGGCAATACTGAGTATATCATCTTGGATTTTAAAAATGAGCATAGTCTCTCCAAAATAGGCCATAACAAGCAGTCACGCTTGCACAATACAAAATGAACAAAATTGATTTCATGCAGTATAATCATAAGAGCATTAATCATATCAAATATTTCCTCAAAAGCTTGGCAAAAAGCTGACAGGGATTTCTCTCTCCAAATCTAAGATACACGCTGAGTTATAAACAAGTAATCAGAAGTTAGTAAACACAACCTAATTCACAGGCAAAAATAAACAAAATGCATGTGTATGCATGTATTTGGATGTACAGCATTACTGTTACTTTAAAAGCAGCAGATAAGCTCTCGAAACTTAATGATTCTTAATAATAAGAATATTAATAATGTCACATTAACAAAGCATTAATCAAAAGACACACAACTATGAAATTTGCCCATGAGCTTGAGTTTTGGTTTATTTGATCTGAATGATATCAGAAAAAGTCACTACAGAATAGGTGCTCCAAAAACGTGATATATTTTCCCCAGTTTCTTCAAACCCACATTACTTTATCAAGTTATGCAAATGTACATCCTTTTTCAGAATTAGAAAAATAATGCTAGAGCTTTGAGAAAGAAAAGCAAGAAAAAAACCCACTTCAAAGCAGGATTAATAGCACACGCAGAAACCATACTTCTTGCTTTAATTAGAAAAAAAATATTCCACAGCTCAAACATTGGTAGCATAACGTTTGTAGTAAAGCAATACTACCCTTAGTTAATAACACCACTACAGTTCTGGAGATGTTATGCTTTGTACTGCTTCCTATTTCTACATTTTTAAAAACATTTGCACTGTCACACAATAAAACTCCCAAAACTCATGGTTCTGCCATGATCACAAACAGGAAAGTTTTCAGGCAGTGTAAATGTTTTCCAAATAAAAAAGAAGTGAAACTAAACATATTATCACTCTATGCAAAATGAAATGTCTCTTGGGGTCTTTGACAAGGGCTTACGTCCAATTCTCATTCCTAAATTTAAGTCATATTATAAAAATACATTAGGGTAAAAAAATGCCTTAATAGGCATTAAAAGCCTCAGTTCAATAAATAATACATTTAAAATTATTTCTACCTGTATTATTAATATACATGTTAATGGCATCTGAATAAAATGCTACTAGATATACAGCCTCTTAACATTTAATAATTATTTCCATTTCTAATTGTTCATGCCAAGTGACTGATAAAAAGAAATCTCAAAGCACTTTGTGTTTGCAACAAAGTACATCACATTAAATCAAATACATTTTGTAAAGTCTCAGAAGAGGAAAAGTAGAATTGCATTAACTTCAATGATCTGACTCTTTAAAGCAGCTCATCTTTTTCAGGCTTTAATGGAACCCTTCATGACAGGCTACTTTAATGAATAGCAAGGAGGTGACCTTCTTATATGAAATCCAAAGAACTTCCCAATAGCAATAGCAATAGCAATAGCAATAGCAATAGCACTTAAACTTATATACTGCTTCACAGTGCTTTACAGTGCCCCCTCTAAGCAGATTACAGCGTCAGTATGGGTAGGACCCTAACAATGTGGGTCCTCATTTTACCAACTTTGGAAGGATAGAAGGCTGAATCAACCTTGAGCCAGTGAGATTTGAACTGCCCACGGTCAGCAGAAGTAGCCTGCAATAGTGCACTCTAACCAATGCATCACTACGACTCTTTCAATTGTTTTCAAAGGAAAGGTAGGATATTTATTTCAAGCAGAATACCTAAGATTTCCCTAGAGATGAAAGCATCCTTATCAGTCTCTCATTCTTCATGCAAGTATGCTTTTGTGCTATATAATCCCAATGGAAAATGCTATTACATTATTTTAAATGAATGAGCTAGGCCCTCTTTGGCTTTAAATAATGCATTATTATTACATGTACAAAACTGTGAAATCACAACTGGCAGTTCTTTAGCTGATGTTGGCCTTCATACACATCAACTTGTTCCCCAAAACCCAGGATGTTGTAATGTATTGGCGAATCCAAACAGATTTGTAATTGACAGACAGAAATTTTGTCAATGTTCAGATTTTCTGAGTGCTGTCCAAGATTTTGGACAACATCCACTGTGCTGATAACCACTGGGACCACCATGGTTAGTTTATACCAAAGTCCTTCAATTTATGTTTTCAAGACTTCATACTTTATGATCCTCTCCAATTCTTTGTCTTCTGTATTTTCTGGTATTGCCAACATCAATTTCCACACTTTCTTCTTTTCAACCACAGTTAAATCCGGTACATTATGAGCCAAGATTTTATCAGTTTGTATTCGGAAATCCCACAATATTTTAACCTGCTCATTTTTATTACCTTTTCAACTCTGTGTTTCCACTAATTTTTCATTACTGGCACATGATAATTTTTGCAGATGTTTTGAATTTGGCATTTTTATCCACCTAACGAGTCCTTTCCAAGGACCTGAGATAGGCAGATATTGTTTGATAGTGTTAAAGGTATGTAGAAGGTAAACTTTTTCCAGTAAAGCTGCCTTTTGCAATTGACTGATGGTGATTTTGTCAATGCCATTCATTCATTCATTCGCTCAATCAATCAATTTCTATATCGATCAATGTCAGCAAATGACTCACAATTCAAAACATATATTACAATTAAAAATTTAAAAACAGTTTAAAACAATAAAAAAGCATTACAAAATTTAAAAAACATTAAAATGTCTAGTTTGAAATACATACATTTTGTGATTTTCTCCAGTTCTTTCTCTTCTATTTGACTATCCAGATATTGAAATATCCACAATCTTAGACTTTTTCATCTTTTTTTTTTAGCAATTGCTAAGTCTGAGTGTTATGTGGCCGGTGCTTGCCTACTTCAATATTTCTAAAGTCTTCTACTTTAGAAAACATAGAGCACTTTAGCTTCTTTGTTTTCTACCCTGTTTCCCTGAAAATAAGACCTTCCCGGATAATAAACCCAATTGGGCTTTTGAGTGCATATGCTAAAATAATCCCTCCTCTGAAAATAATCCCTCCCCAAAAATATTGCAACACAGCACCTCAAAAATAATACCTCCCCCAAAATAAGGCCAAGTGCTTATTTCGGGGGTTAAAAGAAAATAGGGCCCTGCCTTGTTTTTGGGAAAACATGGTATTATTTTGTCTTTTTTGTGGTCCCACTGGTTCTCGCTTGCAAGCAATGGCATTTTTTGCAGATATTACAAAGCACTACTGTTGCTACTTTGTCATGCCATTGTTTATATTCAATCTGTGTGATTTTCTTGCAGCAGATAATTAAGAGGTCTGTTGTTTCTTCAGCTTCTTTGCAAAAGTGGCATGTGCTGTCTGTCATCTCAATTCTGGCTTTGTATGCAGTTGTTCTTAAGGCTTTTATTTAATACAGGGACTTGGAGCATGTTACTCTTGGTGTTGTGATCATCTTACGAAGCTTTTAATATCGTTTTTCATCAAAAATCATTAAGTTTTTATTTTTTACTTGAAGCCCTCAATACAAGTCACTCAAGGTTAGCCAGCCCCCCTTCAAGTTTTCATCCCTTCTTACAGAGAATCACCTAATTATGAAATAGAAAGGGTCCACAAAAACAACTAATTTAAGGGAAGCCAATTAAGTCATACTTGAGAAAAGCTGTCCGGCCTCTTTTTAAAACCCACAACATCCATAAGTGAAACAGAAGTTGTATATATCTTACCATCAGAATGTTTTAATTTTTAAATAAAATGTAGAAAGTAGCATTATTTCTGAACCTAGTTTCTGCAGCAATGAAAAATAATTCTTATCCATCTTCTCTAAGGTACACTTTTATTCAATAAACTTTTATGAGAATTAGCTGAAGGAATTTGGGATGTTCAGCCTGAAGAAGAGAAATTTCAGGGAAGGCAAAGATGTCTTTTCTTCTTTAGACTGAACATCCCAAGTTCCTTCAGCTAGTTTTCATAAAAGTTTATTGTCAAAGTCCTTGTATCTCCTTTGTTACCTTCTTCTGAACCTTTTCTTATCAACATCTTTCTAGATATACTCCCTGAAGTGAACTTTTATTCCAAATTGTTGTGATGGCACAAACAACAAAATGCTTTACAAGGTTGGGGATGAGAGTAATACAGGGGAGGCAATCTCTATTCTATTTGCAGTAGTTTAAAAAGAGATTCTGACAGTGTTGGATATCTGTACTTCAACCTCCCCATCCCAGATATTTACTGGCAATCATTTGTATCCTGCCGTAACCTCAGCAGCTTAAACAAACTTAGATATTTGTTCTTTTCATCCCAACAGCAACACTTTGAGGTAAGTTGGGCTACCAGAGGGTAACTGGCATAAAGGTGGGCTTGAATCTCAGTCTTCCCAATCCAAATCAAACATTTTAACTATGACACTACTTAGTTAAGAGTGTACAGACTAAATTGATTTGTAAACTGTATTTACAATTTAATTACTGTTCATATAAATGGATGCTACATGGGAAGGATTGTTTCAGAAAACATGCTACAGTCTCAAAGTGGGTGATAGCTAAATTAGAATGTTAATCTAACTTATAATTAAACTCAATAAAGCAAGTCATCAATGTATCAATACATGAAGTTTTTTCTTGTATGTAACAATAATTTTAAAAACTAAGAAATAATTGAGAAATGTTTTTATGCAAATTCAACCTTCCAATTCCAATGTTTTTAATTTGTATATTTTTAAATAAGTTCTGCTAGCACATATTTTTCTGAATTTAAACTTTAAGGGAGGAAATGAAAGTTATTAGCATATTTTATGTATGCTTCCTAGAGCATTCCCCTGAAAAATGATAGATTTAGCTTTAATTTCTGATGGTCAAATTGAACTTGTACCTTGGTCCTTTATTATAGTACTATTTAAACTAATGCATTCATATTAAGATTAATGAAATAATATTTCAAAGCTGACTATACATGGGATATCATTACTGAAAAGTAGATATGTATTAAAAGTATGTTGAAATGCAGTGTAATAGCACCTCTTAATCAAGACCACTATAATTATAACTTATATTTACTTAGTTTCATGACTAGACACTAAATGTTACGCACTTAAAGTTTAGGGACAGATATAAGAATATAGTTGTAATTGGTATGTAAAAATCTGTGAGTGATTTAATTTAAATGCCGCAAGCAGCAACTTCAAGCAATCCTTGACCATGTAAAATGTATTATAAATAGTTCTATATACAACATTCACTTGGAAGCTCACTAGAGACAAATAATGGCCTTGTATTTTGTTCTCATTTACTCTGAATTATCCAAACCTTCTGTTTCCAATACACCTGGCATGGTTTAATTACACCAAACAAAACCTCATTTAAACAAGAAGGTGACCTTGAGTGTAATCTATCAAAACAACAGCTAGCTTTAAAAGTTAGCAGGTTTTAACAAACTGCCAAGATATACAAGAACAATTTTCATTATGTGCTCAGACATCTTTTAAAGCAGTTTTAGTATATTTAAGGAATAGTTGTAGAGTATTTTTGAAACATTGAATCTTCAATATTTTTTATAATTATTTAGATTTTAATAGACTTCTAAGTAATTGATAATCACAAATTCATAATCACACTCACATTAATTAAACAACAGAAAATGAGTAGAGTGTTGATGGCTCCTCAAATAACTTTAATAACTTCCTCATGATCATAATGGTATCATTCTTCTAGGAAACCTGTTTTTCTTAAAAGTTATTAAAATCTAAAGATGGTCACCAAATTATTTTGGAAATTAATTTAATCAGCATACATGCAATAAATGTGTATAATTTTATTCTAAAGCAATAAAACAACCCTACTGAAAGCTTTAGATGTGAAATGTAGACAATGAAAAACACAAAGAGCAAAGGAACTTTAGGATAATTATTCTAAAGAGCATTATGGCAAAATAAGGAGCTTACCTTTACACAGACAAGTACAGTATTTATCTAAAAGCGATTTCATTTCATCAATGCTTACACTTTTAAAAAATAGCTCAAAAATACTGTGGAAAGTCATTGTAAATTATTTCTGCCCAGTTGCTGGCATATAATTGTATTTATAATATAGCCAAGGTTTAATTAGCCATGGTTCAGTAGAATGTAGGCATAGTCAATAGACAACAACCAGATTTTTATAGGCTTATAACTTCCTAGTTGGATTGGTAGTACTCTTCAACTTCAGAGTTATTTTTATGAAAAATCAACAACACACAGACACATACTGCTATGCTAACCTGTTAGATACTATCTAAGTATTTTATTATGAAAAGACAACAATCTTCTACATCTGATGCAGTTTCACCAAACTGCCTTGCCCTCAAGTTCTTTCACAGAATCTTTGTCAGGCCTGGAAGCCATCTTGGGGGCCTTCTTTTGTTGGGGGTGTTACTTGGAACCCTAATGATCTGTTTGAACCAGCTGTTCTTTCAACAGTGGCAAACTGCTATCAGCACCATCACTTTAATGACATTCTATCTATCCTAATATTTAATAACATTAAACAGATACTCTTACTAGTTTGAAAAAATGCTAAGAGAAATCCGAAGTATTAGTGTTCATGGTAACATAAATATGTTTAACTGCTGCTAATGTTAACTAGCTTACAGGAAGATTAATAAAGAGGACTATTCATTATAAATAATTCTTTATTATACTGTGTGGCTTTAAGTCCTCGGGTATGTATCCTATCATTACAAGACACAGGGTCTCCATTTCCGGGAGGGGAAAATAACAATATTGTGGAGGTAATATTGGTCAAGCAACCTGTGCAGTTCAACTAATAGAGATTTTTCTTCCTTATATCCTATCATTAGTGCTTTGGACAGTCAAGAAAAAAACTGAATAACTTCTAAATATCTTTTTATTATTAATTGGACTAATTTATTATTAATTGGACTTACAGTGAGCTGAACCAGTCTCTGAGCATACAATTTTTTTAAATAAAACTTAAATAACTCACAGCAGGAAGTATAAAAACACTTCATACAAATTGCAGTGGATTAAGATAAAAGTTCAGAACTATTATACAGGGGGATTCTAGTATTAGTCTTCCTGTTTACATACTTTTGATTGAACAGCAATCATTCCCAAAGATTGAGGCCATGCCTAATAGTTTCTATTTGCAAGAAAGGTCACTAACTACTGCCCTATCATTGCCTCGGCACTATCAGAAAAATTCAGCCATAGACTAAAGGCTTCTTCTGCATATCTATAAATTATATGACAACTATAAAGGTCAGATGCAACTTCCAAGGCCATTATACTAAGGAGAGTATAACAGTTCAGCAGGGATACAGTTTGATACCATAATTATTATAGCAATCCTATAGTTGCCAAGATTAATAACATTTACCATCATCTTTTCCAACTTGGCAGAGAAGAATATAACAATTATCTAGATAACAACTATTATGAAGTTCTGCTCTGGCAAAAAAAAGACCATAGGCCAAATACTGCGATGCAGAAACTCTAGAAAGGCAGTACAATCAAATCAAGGTGCAGGCCTTTGAAAAATGTCCTAAAATGCACATCTGGAAGTTAACCCATCCATAGAGCTGCTGTTGGACATCATCTTCTCTTTCCTTCCATCTTTTCCAGCATTAAAGCTTTCTCCAGAGGAGTAGGTCTTTGCATAATGTGTCTGAAGTAGGGTAATTTGAGCCTCATCATTTTGGCCCAGAATGAGCTGGTTGATTTGTTCAATTATCCATTTGCTTAGTTTTTGGCTGTCCATAGTATTTTCAGAAGTCTTGTCCAACAACAAAGTTAAAAAGCATCCATACTCTTTCTAGTCTGCTTCTTTGAAGACAATTTTTACTTCTTTATAGTGTCATGGGGAATACCATTGATTGCACTGTTCTAATCTTTATAGCATCAGAATATTTTTTTCATGGTTTTCATGACTGCTCTACCAAAACACAGCATAATTCTTGACTACTTGTTTCTTTAGTATTCAGAGAACCTACCTATTTTTTTTATATCTTCATTGTCAATTCTAAGGCTTGTCTGAGAGCCAGTCTGGTCTAGTGGTAAAGATACCAAGCTAGAAAGTGGAAAACTATGAGTTACAGTCTCACCTTAGCCATGAAAGGTGTCCTCCTGGATACCCGGCTGTCTATGGAAGAGCAAGTGACAGCCGTGGCCAGGAGGGCGTTTTACCAGGTTCGCCTGGTTCGCCAATTGCGCCCCCTATTGGATCGGGACGCCCTTCGCACAGTCACTCATGCCCTCGTGACATCCCGACTGGACTATTGTAACTCTCTCTACATGGGGCTTCCCTTGAGGTGCACCCGGAGGCTTCAGTTAGTTCAGAATGCAGCCGCGCGGGCAATTATGGGGACCACCAGGTTCACCCACGTTACACCACTCCTGCGCGAGCTGCACTGGCTGCCTGTCGTCTTCCGGGTGCGCTTCAAGGTGCTAACTATCATCTTTAAGGCCGGCCTTGGATAGTCTCTCTGTCTATAGATTTTTAAATGTATTTTAATGGGTCTTAATTTTTTAGCACGGGATAACATAGTTTAATGGTGTTTTAAAGTATATATTTTGTATCGATTGTTTATATTGTTTTTAGTTTCTCCTGTGCACCGCCCCGGGTCCCTGTGGGGAGAGGGAGCGGTTAATAAATGCAAAGTTATTATTATTATTATTATTATTATTATTATTATTATTATTATTATTATTATTATTATTATTATTATTATTATTATTATTATGAAAGCCAGCTGAATCGCCTTGGGCTGGCCATTCTCTATGAGCCCAACCCACCTCACAGGGTTGTTGTAGGGAAAAAGAGAAAGATGTGTTGGATACATTGAGTTGCTGCCTTGAGTTGCTTGTAAAAACAATAAAGCAGCATATAAATAAATAAAGTACAATACAATTCAATAGCAGAGTTGGAAGGGACCTTGGAGGTCATCTAGTCCAACTCCCTGCCTAGGCAGGAAACCCTATGCTATTTCAGACAAATGGCTATCCAACATCTTCTTAAAGACTTGCAGTGTTGGGGGATTCACAACTTCTGGAGGCAAGCTGTTCCAATGATTAATTGTTCTGTCAGGAAATTTCTCCTCAGTTCTAAGTTGCTTCTCTCCTTGATTAGTTTCCACCATTGCTTCTTGTTCTGCCCTCAGGTGCTTTGGAGAATAGTTTGACTCCCTCTTCTTTGTGGCAGCCCCTGAGATATTGTAACACTGCTATCATGTCTTCCCTAGTCCTTTTTTATTAAACTCCACATACCCAGTTCCTGCAACCATTCTTCATGTTTTAATCTCTAGTCCCTTAATCATCTTTGTTGCTCTTCCCTGCACTCTTTCTAGAGTCTCCACGTCTTTTCTACATCGTGGAGACCAAAACTGGATGCCGTATTCCAAGTTTGGCCTTATCAAGGCATTATAAAGTATTAACACTTCACGTGATCTTGATTCTATCCCTCTGTTTATGCAGCCTAGAACTGTGTTGGCTTTTTTGGCAGCTGCTGCACACTGCTGGCTCATATTTAAATGGTTGTCCACTAGGACTCCAAGATCCCTTTCACAGTTACTGTTAAGTAACTGTGTTAACAGTAACACAGTTAAGTAGTAAGTAACACAAGTAGTAGTTGTACTGGTTGTCATTAGTCTGGTCTTCTGTATATTCAATTTTAATTCTAGTCCATTTTTTCATTGTACTCCTTTATCTTTACCGCTATTATCAATACAACAAAAGTTCTTTTGTATTTTCAGCTATCAGCATAACGTCATCATAAAACACGTTTTGATGTTTCTTCTTCCAACTTTAGAACCATACTCATTTTCCAATACAGGTTATATTATATATATTCAACATATCAAATGATCAGATGAATAAATAAGGAAGCTGCATGCAGCCCTTTTTCACTTCTTTGCCACTGTTGAAGGCACTGTTTCACCAAGTTCAATTGATTCTATGGATTCCTGATCAATGTATAGATTTAGCATGAAAACAACAAAATGTTGTAGGATTGGCGTTTTTTCCTAAACACATTCCAAACTTCATGTAATCCACCCAAAGGTCTTTCTGTAATCAATGAAGTGCTATTCCTTGTTTTCTCAGTTATCCAGCATAAATCAGAAATGTCTCATGTTCCTTGGCCTATTCTAAAGCCAGCTTAAACATCTGGCTTCCCTTTTTTCATATGCTCTAATCTATGTTAGATGATCTGCAAAAGCATTATCTACTGCAATATACTATAAACCATATTCTTTATAGATTTAATTTTATTTTAAAGTTTGGGATTTCACATATGGAGTATATCTGCTTGGCATATGCTTGCCTTGGCATATGCAAATATAAAATTAAAAACTACCGTATTTTTCGGAGTATAAGACTCACTGGAGTATAAGACGCACCAAGGTTTTGAAGAGGCAAATTACAAAAAAAGTAGGTAGGTAGATAGAGGGAGATAGAGGGAGAGAAAGAAAGAGAAATACAGTAGGTAGGTAGAGAGAGTAGGTAGGTAGGTAGATAAAGGGATAGAAAGAGAAATAGAGAGAAATACAGTAGGTAGGTGGGGGGGGAGAGAGTGTGTGTGAGTGTAGGTAGATAGGTAGGTAGAAGGATAGAGAGAGAAATAGAAAGAGAGAGAGAGAAATACAGTAGGTAGGTAGGGGGGGAGAGAGAGTGTATGTGGGTAGGTAGGTAGAAGGATAGAGATAAATAGAGAGAGAGAGAAAAATACAGTAAGTAGGTAGGGAGAGAGAGTGTGTAGGTAGGTAGGTAGGTAGAAGGATGGAGAGAGAGAAATGGACAGAGAAATACAGTAGGTAGGGCAGTGATGGCGAACCTTTTTCGCCTAGGGTGCCAAAAGCACACACACTTGCGCTATTGTGCACGCTCGTGTGCCCACCCCCATAATTTAATACCTCCCATGCCGTGCCCCCTGAGAATAAATGTATGACACCCCCTGCTATCTAGTGCATGTACACATGGCTTTTTTGGAGCCTGGGAAGGGCAAAAATGGCCTCCCCCAGAGGCCGGAAACAGCCTATTTTCTGACTTCCGGTGGGCCCGATAGATCCATTTTTCACCCTCCCAAGGCTCCAGAAGCTTTCTAGGAGCTTGGGGAGGGCGAAAAAAGGCCCAACACAAACTGGAAGTTCAGGAATGGACTTCTAGGTTGCCCGTTGTGGCATTTTTCTCCCTCTGGAGGCTTTCGGAGGGCAAAAATGGCTGAAAATCAAGGCTGAAAATCAGCTGGCCAGCATGCTCATGTGCGCTGGAGCTGACAGGGCAACGCCCTCAGAAATTGCTTCGTGTGCCACCTGTGGCACGCATGTCATAGGTTCGCCATCATGGAGGTAGGGGGAGAGAGAGAGAGAGGGAGGGAGAGGGGAAGAGAGAGAGAGAGAGAGAGAGAGAGAGAGAGAGTAGGTAGGTAGGTAGGTAGGTAGGTAGGTTGATGTTTCCAGGTGTATTTATCCATGTCCTGAAGAAGGAAATTGCTGACAAACCTTAAAACTTTGTTTCTCCTGGCATAGAAACAGTTAAAGAGCCTTCCAAAAGAGCTTTCCGAAACTGCTCTAACTCAGGGGTTCCCAAACGTGGCAACTTTAAGACTTGTGGACTTCAATTCCCAGAATTCTCCAGCCAGCTATGTCCACAAGCTATGCTGGCTGGAGAATTCTGGGAGTTGAAGTCCAAAGTCTTAAAGTTGCCAAGTAACTAAACAGCCTTCCGAAAGGAAAAAAAAGGTTTTTTTGCACTTTGCATACCTCCCCCAAACTGCTCTTTCTCTGTGAAAACGTGGCCGTTTTTCTTCAAATAGAAAGCATGACTAGCCTTGGGGGGGCTTGCAGAGTGCTCCTGGGGGGTGGGGGGTAAAAAATGAGCAAATAATCGCCCCATTTATCATGAAAACGGGCCATTTTTGTGTCAAATAAATTGAATGCATAGCCCTATGGAGGCTTATAGAATGCTGCTGGGGGCTGGGAGGGCAAAAAACGCCCTGATTTAGGCTAATTTTTGCCCTCCCCAGCCCCCAGGAGCTCTCCGGAAGCCTCCATAAGGCTAGGCACAGCCATTTTGGTGAAGGGGTGGGGTTTTGGGAGGAAAAAATGCTGTATTCGATGTATAAGACGCACCCAGATTTTCAGCCTTTTTTTAAAGAGGAAAAAAGGTGCGTCTTATACTCCGAAAAATACGGTAATATATTTGTAACTTTTTAGCTTGATGCTTTTCCGTGGGCTCAAGACAATACAAAGACCATGCTAACTTTCTCCAAAATGTAGCCTATGAGGTTAAGGCAGAGAGAGAACAATTACAAAAAAACACTGTCATTTTCCTAGTGGAACAGAAATTGAACTTGAGTTTCCTAGGTTCAAGTCCAGCACTGAAAGCTCTCTATTAGAATGACCGCAATAGTGCATATGTCATAAATTCAATGAATGCTAGTAATATAATTTTTCCCACAAATCTCCTTCAAAAATTGTAATACATATGAAATATGTGTGGATAATATGTATAAAGGTGTTAAATAATATCAGATACTAACTAATATTATTTTAACTTACATATTCACTAGCATTTAACACGGGGGTGTCAAACTTGCATCATCACGTGACGTATTGGGACTTTTTCCGCCTCGTGGTCCAGCCTGCGGACCACGAGTTTGACAGCTCTGATTTAACACAACCAAACTCTGAGTGTGATTGGGGTGGATGGAGACATACTGGAATATTAGCAGAATCAGCATTGCACAAGTGCAAGCATACAAATGTACAAAGAGATAAACTTACTATCCATGTCTCCTTATGTAAAATAATATGTAGGACAAATTTTGAAACAACTATACTTCATCAAAATGCTAAAAGGTCTTTAAATGTTTAAAGGATTCCCCCCCCCCAAATCTACATAATATATTCAAAAATATGACAAAAAAGAGAATCCCATTGATATTTTAATGAATGTTGCAAATATCATATGATTAGCTTCCTTTTCTAACTGTAATCAGCTTGGCAGATTTAAACAGGATATTTTTGGCAAGTGATTATTCAACCCTAATAACAGTTAATTAACTGTCAAAGAATAGACTATTATGATGATGGTAGTGGTGGTGAATTCCTGCAGGCACTTAAGTATAGTAATATACAAAGTATGTGGATTTTTCAAATACTAGCAAACTACCCCCAAAATTTGTTTTTATCAAAACCTGGCTAAGTATTTTAAGGGAATGTTTCATTACAAACATAAATATAGACTCTACACACTGGTTTAAAAGTAAACCATTTGGTTCTTGATTAGAAAGCTAATGTATCATGTTAAAATAGCTTTACATTTACAAGGAAGAAAAAGTATAAATTTGGGATGCAGCTGTACTTGTAAATATATTTGACATGAACATTAAGGAAGAAGACCTTAGAATCAGCCATATTATTTTAAAATTAAGAATCTTATTAAATATTTTGCACTTTTTATGTTCTATTGTTCTTTCAATTCTGTACAAAGAGATTAGTTCACTGATTCACTGCCAATTATGCAAAAGGCTAGCAATATTTTGCTATTTTAATACCCCTTCTGTAGAGATTATGTAATATACTATTGTAATGGATTTATTAGTGGCACAAACAGATGAGAGTTTTCATTTTATTGGCGTGGTGTGTATTTTTAGAATTGTATCCCACTATTATTATTTTATTAGTAACTCAAGTCCTTTCTCCCATGAGGTGGGTTGCACTGAGTGTGTGACTGGATCAATTTACCCAATGGCTTTAATACCTAAGGCAAGACTAGAACTTCAGTATTCCCAGTTCCTAGCCAAGCACCTTAATAAATACACCAAATAGGCCCCTCGGTTTTTGTTTGGTTTTCACTTATTTTTTTGCTCAGTTTATTTGCTTGGTTGAGGTACTTTGCGCAATATTTAAATGCCAAAACTTTAAGTCCAAATTGTTTTAACCTTAGTGCAAACAAAAGCACTGCCTCCAGGTAGCAATACCATGAATTTCCTGGGTTGATTTAGAACCTGGTATGCCCAGGAAAATGACCTTTATAAGTACTGACAGATTGAGAATAAACCAGTACAATTTCGTTTCAAAAGTCAAAACACTAGCAATGAAAGCAAGCATTATTTGGAGGCGACGGTGAGAGCGCCGGTGAGAGCGCCGGAGTGGAAGTCGGTGCCCTGGTGCCCTGGGGATGGTGGCTAACGGCGGTGAGAGCGCCGGGACGAGGATGGCGGGGACGGCGGCGGTGATGGCGGTGGGACCGCCAGAGCGGAAGCTGGTCGCCCTCGGGGTCCTTGTGTTTAAGAACTTGGAATCAACCTGTAAGAAGAAGATCTTTTCGACCTATGGACATTTAAGACCTTTAAGACCGTTTTAATCCTCTAAAAGATATACAGAACTCAACAGCCGGACTAAATTCCTCACTGATGCACTTTGAAATTCTGAACTTATATTTTTAATATATTTATTATATCTTACATCTTAAAACTGCGGCCAACGATGCCTTTTAAAATCTTTATGACCCATGCCCTTTTCATGTATTTAAATCGTTTATATTGTATTTATAGATAATTATTTATTTATTTATTTAATTATTTATTAATATTAATATGTACTCGAAGCTAGACCTACTACGACTGCGAGAGTCCCCGCTCTTGCAGGTTTGGCCCTCCGCTCTAACGAGGGCCCGCCTTGATGAGGGATTTATTAATCCGGAGAGGTGGACGAAGCGTGGTCTCAGGGGTTTTTTAATTTCTAAATTATTGTCTATTTTAGGGGATACCAGGGAGGGGGGAGGGTATAGACAGATTGAGACGGACGAGGAAAGAGAGGGCCAGGCCAGCAGGCGACGGAGGGAAGCGGAAGGATCCGTTGGGGGGGGGGGATACGAGTCGTCCCGGTGGAGGGCACTTCTATCCAGAAGGTCGTGGAGAGAGGCCGGTCCGAGGGGAGACAAGTTCTATCCTCCCGGTTGAGGGCACAGAACCGTTGGTTGCAAACGGTGAAGTGCAACAACCCCCGCAAGCTAGGTGGTCAGGGAGTACAGAGCCAGGGCCTGCGGCTGATGTTTTGCAACGCCAGGTCCGTGGTCAACAAAGCCCCCCTCGTCCTTGTGTCTGAGGGGGAGCCGGACCTGGTAGGAATTGCAGAGACCTGGTTGGGCCGCGAGGGTGGACTTCCCCTCGTTGAAATGTGCCCACCAGGTTACCGCGCTTTTCATCAGCCCCGGGCCCTAGGTAGGGGTGGTGGGGTAGCGGTTATTGTTAGGGAAGGTCTTCAGCCGAGAGACACCATTGTGCCACAGACTACCGGTTGTGAGTCCTTCTGCGTGAAGTGGGGCCTAGGGAGGCAGTTGGGCTTGCTGGTTGTATACCTGGCTCCCCGCTATGTAGCAGCAGCCCTGCCCGAGCTCCTTGAGATCGCTACGGTGGCAGTTGAGACCCCCAGACTTGTAGTCATGGGGGACTTTAATTTGCCATCGGTGGGCGAATCATCCGAGGTAGCTCGGGAGTTCATGGCTTCCATGACGGCCATTGGGGGCGAACATCTTGCCCCAGTGGATGGGGCGCGCAACTTGGGTGCCCGGCTGTCCATGGAAGATCAAGTGACAGCCGTGGCCAGGAGGGCGTTTTACCAGGTTCGCCTGGTTCGCCAGTTGCGCCCCCTATTGGATCGGGATGCCCTTCGCACAGTCACTCATGCTCTCGTGACATCCCGACTGGACTATTGTAACTCTCTCTACACGGGGCTCCCCTTGAGGTGCACTCGGAGACTTCAGCTAGTCCAGAATGCAGCCGCGCGAGCAATTATGGGAACCGCAAGGTGTACCCACGTAACACCGCTCTTGCGCGAGCTGCACTGGCTGCCTGTCGTCTTCCGGGTGCACTTCAAGGTTCTAGTTATCATCTTTAAAGCGCTTCATGGCTCGGGACCTAGCTATTTGCAGGATCGGATCCTGCCGCACACATCCACACGGCCGATTCGCTCCCACAGAGAGGGACTTCTCTGGGTGCCGTCCACTAGACTTTGTCAGCGGGCGACGCCCAGGGGAAGGGCTCTCTCTGTGGCGGGCCCAGCCCTCTGGACCTTCCCCCCGACATTAGAACTACCACGGACCTCCGCTCCTTCCGTCTAAAACTAAAAACATATCTGTTCTGCTTGGCCGGCCTAGGATAGTCTCTCTTCGATGGGGTTGCCAGAAATTTTAGATGGGGATTTTAGTTTTTTAATTGGAATTTTTAGCGCAGGGAAATATTTAATTTGTTTTTAACTATATGTATGTATTTATTGTTTTATTAGCCCTTTGCACCGCTCCGAGTCCCTTCGGGGAGAGGGAGCGATCAACAAATTTAATAAATTATTATTATTATTATTATTATTATTATTATTATTATTATTATTATTATTATTATTATTATTATTATTATTATTATTATTATTATTATTATTAATGGACCTGACCCAACTGATTCAAGGCCCCACCCACGAGGGTGGACATACACCGGATCTCATCTTTGTCTCAGGCCAATGGAAGAGTGATCTGGGTATAGGGGATATAGTCATCACGCCCTTGTCATGGTCAGACCACTCACTTCTCCGGCTCGACTTTCCAACCGCTGTCCCCCACCGCGGGGAGGCGGAACCTGAGTTGCCTATTTGGTTCCGCCCCAGGCGCCTGATGGACCCTGATGGGTTCCAGGCGGCGCTTGGGCCACTTCCTGTACCCCTGACCCGCGCCCCGATGGAGGACCTCGTGGCCGCATGGAATACTGCGACCACGGGAGCCTTGGATCGGGTCGCGCCCTTGCGGCCTCTCTTGCGGCAGCGAGCCACTCTGGCTCCTTGGTTTACCGAGGAGCTAAGGGTGATGAAGCGCCACAAGAGATGCCTAGAGAGAAGATGGAGGTCTACTCGATCTGAATCCGACCAAACACAGGTAAGAGCCCATTTACGGACTTACATTGTGGCGCTGAGAGTGGCCAAACGCCATCATTGTGCCACTCTCATAGCATCCGCAGATAACCGCCCTGCCGCCCTGTTTAGGGTGACCCATTCCCTCCTTCAACAGAGGGTGTGGGAAGCCCCATTACAAGGTAGAGCAGAGGAATTTGTGATTTATCTGCAGGAGAAAATCGCTCAGATCCATAATGAGCTAGTCTCCATTGATGGCCCAGTGGGAGTGCACGAGGCGGATCTTGGTTGGGAGGAGTTCGACTCTGTTACTTCCGAGGATATGGACAGGTTATGTGGGCGACTGCGAGCCACCACATGTTTATTGGACCCGTGTCCTTCCTGGCTTGTACTGGCATCCTGGGAGGTGACACGAGGCTGGCTCCAAGAGGTTGTCAACGCTTCTTTAAGCGAGGGTTTCTTGCCTGCCTCCCTTAAAGAGGCCATGGTGAGGCCCCTCCTGAAGAAGCCCTCTGTGGACCCAGCTTTATTAGCCAACTATCGTCCCGTCTCCAACCTTCCCTTTCTGGCGAAGGTTGTAGAGAGTGTGGTGGCACAACAGTTTCCCCATCACCTGGAGGGAGTTGATTATCTAGACCCGCGCCAGTCCGGCTTTCGGCCCGGGCATAGCACCGAGACGGCATTGGTCGCGTTGGTAGATGATCTTTGGAGGGCCAGAGATGGGGGTTGTTCCTCCATCCTGGTCCTATTAGACCTCTCAGCGGCTTTTGATACCATCGACCATGGTATCCTATTGCATCGGCTGGGGGGGTTGGGGGTGGGAAGCACCATTTTATGGTGGTTCTCCTCCTACCTCTCCGGTCGATCGCAATTTGTGTTGGCAGGAGAGCAGAGGTCGACCTCGAGACCCCTCACATGTGGGGTGCCTCAGGGGTCAGTCCTCTCACCTCTCCTGTTCAACACATATATGAAGCCGCTGGGTGAGATCATCCGTGGTTTTGGGGTAGAGTACCACTTCTACGCTGATGATACGCAGTTGTATATATCTACCCCAAACCACCCCAACGATGCCGTAGCGGTGATGTGCCAGTGCCTGGAAGCCGTGCGGATCTGGATGAGGAAGTAACAGACTCAGGCTCAACCCGGCCAAGACTGAGTGGCTGTGGTTTCCGGCCGCCCGATTCAACCAACTGACTCCATCACTGGCCATAGGGGGCGAACACCTTGCCCCTGTGGATGGGGCGCGCAACTTGGGTGTCCTCCTGGATACCCGGCTGTCCATGGAAGATCAAGTGACAGCCGTGGCCAGGAGGGCGTTTTACCAGGTCCGCCTGGAACGCCAGTTGCGCCCCCTATTGGATCGGGATGCCCTGTGCACAGTCACTCATGCCCTCGTGACATCCCGACTGGACTATTGTAACTCTCTCTACATGAGGCTCCCTCTGAGGTGCACCCGAAGACTTCAGCTGGTCCAGAATGCAGCCGCGCGAGCAATAATGGGGACCGCAAGGTACACCCATATAACACCTCTCTTGCGCGAGCTGCACTGGCTGCCTGTCGTCTTTCGGGTGCGCTTCAAGGTGCTAGTTGTCATCTTTAAAGAGCTCCATGGCTCGGGACCTAGCTATCTGCGGGATCGGATCCTGCCCCATACATCCTCACGGCCGATTCACTCCCACAGAGAGGGACTTCTCCGGGTGCCGTCCACTAGACTTTGTCAGCGGGCGACGCCCAGGGGAAGGGCCTTCTCTGTGGTGGGCCCAGCCCTCTGGAACGACCTTCCCCCCGACCTTAGAACAACCACGGACCTCCGCTCCTTCCGTCAGAAATTAAAAACATACTTTTTCTGCTTGGCCAGCCTAGGTTAGTCTCTACCTTTAGGGTTTAGGGAACACTAGTTTTAATATGGGGATTTTAGTGCAGGGACAATTAAGTTTAATTTGTTTTTACTCTATTGTATTTATTTTTGTATATATATTTTATGTGTTTTAATTTTTCCCTGTGCACCGCTCCGAGTCCCCTTGGGGAGAGGACGCGGTATATAAAATAAATATTATTATTATTATTATTATTATGAAATGGTACCTATACCATATATTTCAATCATTGGGTTTAATAAAATCTTCAACTGAACTTGGTGCAGAGTATTAGTAAAAAGGGATCGAGAGAAGCTGTTTATTAATCTAATAAAATACACTACCTAAAATGTACATATTTCTCATCCTTGGTAACTCAGAAATTAAGTTTGTTTTCCAATTAGAAAAAATATATGCAAATAACTATTTTGTAAGACAGCACATTCTGCCTGAGTAGGCATGGATGATCAACAACTTCAAACAAGCTTATGTGTGAAAATCAGAGCATTTGAATTAAAAAACTCTTTTGATGTTTTATATAGAGGCTCTTAGGTTATCATCTATGTGTGAAATGTAACATATGTTTCGATAAAAATATTCCCCTCCAATTATAGCAATCCAAAAAGAAAAATTACCTAATTAAGTATTTTTGCTTTAATAACCTCATCACAAGTAAATGTTATTATTTAATTATTAAGTAAATAATTAAAAAGACGAAAACTGTGCTGTAAGATGTGCTGCAACAGCAATTCTGAAAAGGTAGCTGAATAAAAGGGAGAACTTAAGAAAATGTTATGACAATTTGGAATTGATGGGTGTTTATTTTGTTTTGGTGTCCTCAAGTCAGACAAGTCCTTGCAGTTTTCTTGGAAAGGTTTTAAAAGTACTTGGTCATTGCCTCCTTCCTAGGGCTGATTGGCCCAAGGTCACCAGCTGGCTTTATGTCTAAGGGAGTACCAGAACTCGCAATCTCTGTGCCTACAAATGGTGCCTACAAATGGCACCAGAGTTCATGAGTTTTAGTATTCCCTTAGAGACAAAGCCAGCAGCTGACCTTGGGCCAGTCAACCCTAGGAAGGAGGCAATAACAAGTACTGTCTACATCAATTTGTAGTAGGGTGGATTTGATTTAAATCATGATTTAAACCACTAGTTAAAAGGCTTGATTTAAATCTGACACTCAATTTAAATCATAATTTTTAAAGAGCAACTGTCATCTCTGTCCTGCTGCAGCTGCTCCTCTGACCTGCTGTTGACTCATTGACAGTCCCATTCACTTTAATGGGTGATGTGGCAATGACACAACAAGGACGTGGCAGGCAGGTGAATAGATGCCTGCTAACAGGCGCTGCCATGATGGATCTGAAATGACAGGTGCTCTTTAAATGCAAGGACTCATTCTTGCCAATAGTTAGAATCTTTAATATTATTATTTGCAAACAAAATGAAGGATTCTTATCTAGCTTGCAGAGCTTGGATTCACTGAGTTTACCAAAAATATAAATATTAAAGAATATACAGCGTCATGCGACATAACTAAGCTTTATGCTGAATAAACTAAATTATTAATGCTTCCTAAATAGAAAACTATCTTTAGATAGATTTTACTCCAAAAGCATTTTTTTTAAATAAATTTAATTAAAAAAAATAAAAATCCAATTTAAATTTTTAAAAATCTATTTTTTAAAAAATATCAGCAATTTCTTTTCAGCCTGATTGGTAGATGCTGAAAAAAGGATTTCACTCTAAGGGAAAAAAAGCTTTTAATTCTAGACCTTTAATTAATATATTCAGAAATATTCTGACAATTGTAAAACAGCAAAAAACACTACAAAAAAAACTACAAGGAAAAATCCTTAAACTTTCATAGCTTTTTAACTAATGTTCTTTCAATTCTTGGCCTGTGGTATTGCTTAGCTTTTTGCTGATCTTAGCCAGAGCAGGGATAACCATAGTTCAACCATTCCTAACTGGGTCCTTTCCAGGTATATTAGGCTAAAAACTGCCATTAAACAGGCTAATTGAGAATTATAGGAACTGTGAATTAAGACATCCAGTTTAAGGCAGCTGCTATAACTGATTATTGTCACACTCAAGACTCCTGCAGGAAACCAGAGCTACCTTTAATTATATTGAAAATATGTATTATGCCTGGACAATATTCAACAAGACAAGAAAATAAAACAATCTGGACTGATTAAAAACCTTAAACTCAGTTTGAAGATGAACTGTCTGTGAGGCAGAATATAATTTCCTTTTATGACAGACCATCTCAAATTCTACCTTTGACCTCCTTAGTCCCTTGTTCTTTCCCTACTTTCCATTTTCCTCCACAAAGTCTTTTTCCACATACACTTTTCTTTCATGGTGTGTGTTTGTTTGTTTGTGTGTGTGTGTCTGTGTGTGTGTAATAATGTTTTAAACATTATTATAACATATATGTTTATATGCATAAATAAGAATTGGAAAAATAAAAAAAAGCCCAGGTGGTCCTCAACTTGACTGAAAAAATGGTGGTAGGGCATTTCTGTGCTGTGGTTGTGCACACAAGAAGGGAATGCCCATAGCATGAAGAAGCCTGGTAGGCTTGATTAGACCTGTAGGTTAATAATTCTCCCTCCCCAATAAAATAAACATGTCATAGTTCCATTGCTTTTTATATTTTTAATCTAAGGGGACTGGAAGCATCCTATGAAAACTGGAGTCATTTTTTGAGGGAAAGAGAGAGGGGGAAAATTGAAAAATGGTCTTCAAAGCTAAAATAGATGTATCACTGTATCTTCCTTGTTTTTATTTTTAACATGAAAAAAGTAGAAGTGATGTTTTGATTGCAATGAGCAGCTTGGCAGGATGACCTCTGAATTCTGGATAAAGTTCAAAACAAATGCTGTTGCACTGCTTCGGATAGCCAATCTGTTGCTTTTTCAAAAAGTCTCTCCATTACCTCATTTTCAAAGGTAACACCTCACCCAAAAGCCCTTTAGTTTTATCCACTATTCCAGGGGTCTGCAAAGTCGGCTCTTTTAAAACTGGTGGACTTCAACTCCCAGAATTCCCCAGCCAGCTATGCTATGCTGGCTGGGGAACTCTGGGAGTTGAAGTCCACCAGTCTTAAAAGAGCCGACTTTGCAGACCCCTGCACTATTCAAACTTTACTGATATTTCTTGCCACCCTCAACTTTTGCAGAGGAATGATTAAACCCTGGAAAAAAATGTAAATGGGAGGGAGAGCGTTCAATCCAGCTTGATTACTATAGAAGCAGCAAATGATCCATATGAACAAGACAGACAAGGGGAAAAATCTGGAACACATACCCATTAAAGGGCCAATTTGCTTGACTCCGTGAAGCCAATGAAAACTTAAAACTGTAATTCTGTTCTCTGCTGAGGTTCCTATGGCAACAATTCTCTAATCACAGAAAACAAGTCCAATTCCTAGAACTATCCACAATTTCCCTCGCTAGTTTTACACTAACCAACTTGTTTAAGATCACCAGCAGACTGTTGCCATAGCAGCTGATGAAACGAGTGGAAAGAACTGTGAAGAGAGGGCAACTGCCTACATATCTGATATCCTCCATTAACTCTCCCACATTCATTTTTCACATTTTGTTTGTACTCTTTTATTGCCAATATATATTTCTAATGTAGCTGTAAAGCTATCTGAAGTATGATGGCATGAATGTTCATGGCTTAAGTATAATGGAAAATACATTCATTCAGGATTTTCCTCTTCTTTCATTGGAATGGTTCATCTGGCTCCGAAACTAAAGAGGAAAAGCTATCAGAATCTCAGCTACAATTCATGAGGCAACAGATTGTCATCTCTCTCGATCTCTATCTGATGAATATGGAATCAGAGCCTATCCTTGGGACTGTCAAACCCTAAATCAGCTAAAGTTTCCATGTTTTTCTGGTTTTGATAATTCCAATATTGTTTGCTGCTCAAAGACAACTGGATTGAGATGGAGAGCTATACAATTCTAATTTAAAGAATACAGAATAACAAAGTTGGAAGGGACCTGGGAGGTCTTCTAGTCCAACCCCTGATCAAACAGGAGACGCTGTGCCATTCCACACAAATGGAAGTCCAATCTCTTCTTAAAATCCCCCACTGATAGGGCGCCCACAACTACTGGAGGCAAACTGTTCCATGTGATGAATTGTTCTAACCATCAGGAAACTTCTCCTTAAGTTATAAATTGGATTTCTTCTTGATAAGTTTCCATACATTACTTCTTGTCTTGCCCTCAGGTGCTTTGGAAAATAAGTTGACCCCTGTCTTCTCTGTAAAAGCCCTTTAAATATTGGAAGACTGTTCTCATGTAACTCACGGTCCTTCTCTTCTTAGATTAGACGTAACCCAATTCCTGAAACCATTCATCACGTTTCAACCACAGCCCCCTAATCATCTTTGCACCCTTTGTAGAATCTCAACATATTTTTTGTTTTGTGGCGACCAAAACTGGATGCATTATTCCAAGTATGGTCTTACTAACACTTCACATGACCTTGATACTATCCCTCCATAAAATAATTCATGTAATTTCAGGATATAATTATAATAACAGTCTTAGGTGCTTTACTTATTGCTTCCTATGTTGATGATGAAACATCTACATTTTATTTGTTGATCACCTTCTTTCTGCAGTAGTTTGGAGAAGAAATGTACACTAACTATTTTCTACCAACATTTTAAAAAGAAAATCTGGAAAGAAGGGGAGCAGTAATAAAAGATAGAATGTCTGTACATAGCTTCTAATTTATAAATACAAAACACTGAAAACATATTTGCCGCCATTCCCACCTGCAATATTTTGTAGAGCAGGGACTGAAATTATTATTAAACTAAAATGGTTGTCCCAATCAATATGCTAATCTGAAATATAATCAACTCACATATGAAACTAATAATCTGAAGTAGTAGCAGCATATTATGCCATAATTATTCCAATGTTCCTTATGAGGGACATTTAACTTTTTAGCAATGTCAGGATTATGTACTTATAACTATTTGACTACTGGTTTAATCCAGAATTTAGCAACATACAATATATGTTTAGGACTTGAATGTAATGTTCACTTAATGAGGTACAGTATAAGTGTTTCACAAGCATTCATGTTCTGGATATATATATATATTTAAAGATATAGAACAGCACTAAATCTGAAAAGTATACAAAATGAATACAATCCTATTAATAGCCTTTCAGACAACAACCCCAAGGAGTATTGCAAAGTTCAGAGTTGGGTGGAATAATACAGGTTTATATGGGATGGAAAGTTTCCTCCTCCATTAGTAGAATCATATTAGAGAAGTGGACTTTTGAATCTCAAAGCTCAGTTAGTCTCATCTTTGGAAAACATCTTCATGTTTTTAATCAAGCTGAAGGTATTTCAAAGCTATCTGAAAACTCAAGAAACTACAGAGAAGTGCATGAGATATTAATATGAACAATTAGTTACTAAGGCAACAGTGACAAATATAACTGAGCTGCTTTTATTTCGTTATTCTCATCATTTTCTTCTACTTTCATTACTTTTTTTCAAATTATTCAGAAACAATAATCCTATAATTAAATAGAAGTACAAATGCTGGCAATCAGTTTCTATAACCTTACTGACCCTCAAAGCTGCCAAATAGTTACAAAATTCATTGTAGCTTGTTTTATGGGCTAATTATAATGAAGACAATATGTGTTTTTTTAAAGTCGTTGTCTGACATCTTAAAATAATCCTGGAAAGATCTAGCACAAGATAGCACACTCTGTATTTGATTGTACAAATTCATCAATTCTTCCTCACCATTTTTCTTCTTTTTCCTCATCATTCCTAATACCCTCTAGATAAGGAGGGTAACTGTTGAGGGAAAAGGCAGCCTCCTTTAATATTGAAGTGGCTCTGACACTTTAAATCCCAATTACAACTTCTCAGCTTCTTCTATAGATATTTTAGATTTAATACTAACTATGGCTTACAATAACATAAACATATATCTTATAAAGCTGTGAAAAGAAGAGAATCTTTCACCAATTCTTTTAATTATTTTAGGTCTGGAAACTAGTTATTTCACACATCCCTAATCTGTTACTCTATTATGTAATCACTAGTTAGCTTTACCTTGTTAATGTAGATAAGCACTTCCTATTTACAATGTCATCATTTTACAGTAATTGTATTTTAATATGTTTGCTGCACTTGGAAGTCACTCCAAAATTTTATCTCTTTTAATAAATTACTTTCTACCAAAAATAGAATAAATGATCCACCAAAATATATCTATTTCAATAGTATAATGGCAACACATGATCTACATTAAATTTATTATTATTAAATTAAATTAAACTAAATTAAATTTATTATTATTATTATTATTATTATTATTATTATTATTATTACATGCTCGTTATTTAATATGAAACAATCTGGGATCATATCTATATGGACTTTAGCAAATAAACATTTTCTCCCACAAGCACTAATTTAAAATACATTTGCCTTTTCTAACTTTTTACTTATCCTAACCAGAAAAAAACAACATTGCATAGATACAGTTAAGACAATTAATTACATCAGTGCTGACGAGGCTTTAAATAGCTAGTTCTAACTAATGCCCGTTTTAGGTTTTAGATCCATTGTTAAAACAATAATGCAAATATGAATAACTTGCATTATTATATTATTTTCCAGCTAATGCCTCTTTTATAACTATCTAAGTTCTATTGTACTAGAAATACAAATAATAAATTGTCCATGGGATACATACAAGACTTTAAAAAATACACAAAAACCTACATTCAAAGAAAGAAAACAACATACACTAAACTGATTTTACAGAACATGATAGCTTCAGCTTTAGGAAGAAAAAAAACACCATTGGACAGGTAGTCTTTGACCTATGACCACAAGTGAGCTCAAAATTTCTGTTGCTAAGCGAGACAATTGCTAAGTGAGTTTTGCTCCACTTTTTTTCCCTAGTCTCTGTACAATTAAAAGATAAGACAATATGTCAGGCCTGCAGCCGGTTCCTTTTGGGATCTTTGACCTGCCACATTAATATTCTATTCTACTATGCTGTTTCATTAGTGGGGAATTGGGAGGGAGAATAGTAAGGAGTAGAATGTGATGTTGTCAAAATAAAATTCCTTTCTAGAATCCAAGGGCATCCTTTGTCTCTATATCTCTGCACTTAACCGGAACTGGATGGGTGGAACTGCCAGCATGGCAGTGGAACATTGGACCGTGTGATGGATTTGTGGGTGTGGGGGCAGGATCATGAACTTTCAACTGGATGGGGAAAACCCAGGAAGCTCAGATTCAGGTTTTCCCAGATGTGCCAACATGACTCTCTTAATAAATTGGAACTTAGAACAATACTTTGCTTTGGACTCTGATTTAATTTTGGATATTATTTGGAACCCTGACACAATATACACTCAAATTATTGTTTAAGTACTGATTGAGAAATATTTGTAAAGATTTTAAAGATCACTAACACATTTCAGAGTCTCATATTCTACTGTGCGAATCAAAAAGAGGGCTGTGAAAATATCTACAGATCCCTCACATCCTGGACATGAATTGTTTCAACTTCTACCCTCAAAATGATGCTATTAGGCAGTGATGGAAAACCTTCTCAACACCAAGTCAAAATATTTACTAAGACTATATTACTATTATTCTTCTCATCCTTCCTATTACCTATCTCCTCCCTCTTATGACTATAACCTTGTATCTCTACAATTTATATTGTTTTATTTGTTTCCTATTAGGATTTGATTGCTTATTTAGTAACCTATGACTATCACTAAGTGTTGTATCTTTTGATTCTTGATGATTTTTTTTGTTCTTTTGTTTTTATGTACACTGAGAGCATATGCACTAAAGACAAATTCCTTGTGTGTCCAATCACACTTGGCCAATAAAGAATTCTATTCTATTCTATTTTTTACCTTTTCCATGCAATTCTATGGTGCTAAAAGAAAAGAATAAATATTACTATCTCAGAGCAAGTTATTACTTTATTGAAAGTTCTCTTTAGGTTCCTTCCATTCTGTCAAAATGCTTTTAAGTTCTACATAATTATATATACAAAATGACTTTTACTAGAAAGATTAATTCAATGTCATGGTTAGAAGATACAAAATTACAATAAGGCTTATCCTGAACTACCAGGTCCTTGAGATTCAATTACTTATTTTGACATAGTTCAATATAACATGGGAGGTTGCATTATTGGAAAATCTCAATAGGAAAAAATGCCATACTTGCTGAGTGTTAAAACAAATAGCTTTTAATAAAAAGAAACTGTTCAAATTTGCTATCATTATGATCAGAAGGGACTGCTGATGAGAAACACAATACTCTGCAGGAAGGAGACTTAAATATTTAAGTGTATGCATATTCTGACCATATTAAGTTCATGCAAGATTTTCAGTGTAGTTTATAGTTACTTAATTTATGTAAGGGGTGATTATATCTGACATAATTTTAATGGATTTTGTTTTGTTTTGCTTGCATTTTACTGAACCTGAAGTGATTACTGGCAAACAGAAACAACCTTCTCCCTTTCTTTATTATGAGACTGATACAAATTAATCACTTTAGAATGATCCTGAATATTAGTCTACTTTTCCAGTTTAGAATTTAAATTGCTATTCCATTTTCAAATATCCATTAAATGTTTTTGATTATATTTACTGATAAAAACACATTAATCAGATCTCATTAGGGGACAAAATTGACAAAAAAGAAAAGGCTGAGTTCTTGTATTTTTTATGAACTGCATAAAAAACACCCAGGGGGAGAGCCTTCTCTGTGGCGGGCCCAGCCCTCTGGAACGACTTACCCCCTGAACTCCGCACCATCTCCGACCTCCGCCTCTTCCGCAAGTGTCTGAAGACACACCTATTTCATCTAGCCGGCCTAGCGTAACCTCCATACTGACTATTAGATAGTTTTTAAACTTGGGATTTTAATTCAGTTTTTAGCGCAGGGTTTATTTATTAGAATAAGTATTTTAAATTTCATATATTTTATATATTTTGTATGTATTTTAACATCCCTGTGCGCCGCCCTGGGTCCTAACAAGGAGAAGGACGGGGTATAAATTTAATAAATAATAATAATAATAATAATAAAGGTATGCGAGCAATTTTTAAAAAAGATATTTTTAAACAAGTATAAAATATTTGTTCCACTGTTCTCTATTCCTCAGCAAATGTTAAGTTATTCACAATTGTTAACAACATACAGACCATCTAAGTTTTTTTTAATTTAAAAAATTAATCTAAATTCATGTATTTTTGAAGGGAAAAAAGCAAAAAAGTTAGATATTTTTCAAAATATGTTCACTAATAAAAAAAACTAATAAAAATGAATAAATGTTGCTATAAATAATAGTTTTATTAACAGCTATGCTTTCTGCAGTAAAGTGGAAATCTTATGAGTAGCCTGAACTTTATACAAGATTGAGAATACACAGAAAATACTTATAAAAATATATCTATTAATTTCTCTCTGAAAATCTATAGGACCTAAAGTCATTGATAATAATGAATATTCACAAATATCCTAACTTCCTAATGAGAAGTTAGATGCATTAATTTCTTCAGTGATGGAAAGAAAGGAACAGCTAGGTCATAAGGAGAAGAAATAATACTATAATGCGTAGTTGAAAAATTGTACTGTAAATTTTAATTATTTGTCAACTTTATTTTCTAGTTTAGAGTGGCATGTTAAACAATAGACTGTATCCACTTGTGCCTTTCAACATTATAAAGCTCTTTAACTCAGGAAAAGCTTTTAGGAGTGGAATTTTTTTTTAAAGACAATTTATTCTGCAGTATAACTTCCATACTTCTCCAGAAGTCCTACAATAATTAGAGGATAAAGTAAGATAATTACAGTGAAGGTTCTGAGGGAAAGGGACCTCCAAATATCTCTTTCTTCTGTTTTCTGCACATGTAATATTTTCAAGGACTTTCTAATGTTTCATAGTAATTCAAAAATTGTTTCCTGATTCCAAGTTTTAAAATCTTTGGACTGAAACAGGCTTTCCTCCAGTGTAGGAAGAAATGATTCTAAACATACATGCAGAGGAACTGTATTTTAGAGAATATGGGAATAAAGTATTACACTTAGTCCCAAATGTATGAGATTATCAGTTTAGAGGCAGGAAACCAAAGAGAATGAGCAGGCTACTTCTATTTGAAGATTTTAGTCTCCTATTACATAAAGTAATATTCCTTATGAATATGGATGCTATCTGTATGCTATTACTGTATGTTTAACACAATGCATAATGTAATATGCGCTGAAGATATGCTCACATAATTCCCAACCAGAAAGAAAAATATGTAAGTATATACTCATATCATGTAGAAATATTAAATCAGCAATATGCACATAAAATCCATCAACATTTGGAAAGCAAACTCTACATAAGAACTTACAAAGTCAAAGTCACCATCCTGGGGAACTTTCCAGTTATCAGGGAAAACATTCTTCCCTATGTGGTAAGATTCATGTATATTCTGGTTGCAGTTTTCATGGGCCTTATTTTTGGAATCCTGTTTATCAAAATAGTCCATAAATGAAGGTCGTTGAGCCTGTGGTGATGTAGCATTTCCTGTTTTGAAAATAAGAAAATAGTCAAAATATGAAGAGAAACCAAAGAGCTCAAAGTGATTGAGCTGTCTGAAAGTTAACAAATTTTAGAAGTATTAATGCTTGCTTTTACTAGAAATTAAGATAATATGTTATAGTGACAGTACAACCAAATAGAAGTACAATGGAACCACACAAAATATTATAATTAAAGCAGTATACAAATAGGTTAGGGACATAGTGGCTAAGATGCTGAAAAGGTCAGCAGTTCAGCAGTTCAAATCCCTAGCACCACATAACGGAGTGAGCTCCTGTTACTTGTCCCAGCTTCTGCCAACCTAGTAGTTCGAAAGCATATAAAAATGCAAGTAGAAAAATAGGGACCACTTTGGTGGGAAGGCAACAGCATTCCATGCGCTTTCGGCATTTAGTCATGCCAGCCCCATGACCAAGGAGACGTCTTCGGAAAGTGCCAGCTCTTCAGCTTTGAAACGGATATGAGCACTGCACCCTAGAGTTGGGAACGACTAGCACATATGTGTGATGGGAACCTTTACCTTTACTTTACAAATAAGTTATCTATAACCAATGTATGCACTGAAGTTAGACTGAAATGTAATTCCTTTATATTTAGCAAGTGACACCACTTGGTTGACTTGACAGTAAGATAACTAGTAACTTATCCTAGTTGCTGAGATGGGAGACCTTCAAGAGTAAAAGAGAAGCAAGGAAGAAAAAGAGATTACATTGCAAAATATAAAAAGAAAAGAAAATGAAATACTTGCATATTTTGGTGAAGAAAATTAGACCAATGACTTCATGAAATCATCAGATTTGAACTCAACTCAAGAAAGAATGTACTTATTAATAATGCTAAATTAATTTTTCATAAAAATTGTTTCATATAATTCATGGTTTAAAAATTAATAATTATGTAATTCTCCAAAGGAAAATAATAACTTATCTGGCTATTTAAGACCCAGGTAAAGATTCTTAAAATCGTTAAATTATATATGAAGGTACTGAAGGCAAAACTGTGATTCCAAATACATTTTGCCTCATAAGGAAAAAATAATCATGTTCTTGTAGAAATAGCAGGTGCATATTATTTGTCAATTTTTCAAACCTATCACTGATGATTAAACATAAATTTGCTAAAGAGGAAACAATGCCAATTCTTGAAATTTTTTTTTATTACAATATTATACAATAGAAGTGCATGAAATCATTTAATCAAATGTTCATAATTGTTTTAAGTTTCACATTAAACGATGATGCCTGACTTTCAAAGTGCCACAGTCGTTTTCAGAATTTGCTTATTACTACTTTGGCTGAATATTGGAGAAAAATATATTATGAAAAATATATTATCAGAATTAATTCCCAACTCAAAAGTCACTTTCAGCGTCTTACATTTTTGGGGGGGAAATCAAACATTTATAATCCTATTACAATAATAGCAAGAGAACTATTAAGAATCCCCACATTCAATGTAAAAAATTACAATAAATCAAACAAGCCAACTTCTTTTAATAAATGTCTTAAGGTAGAATTACAGTAATACTAAGAATAACCATGGGTGGGCAAAAAAGTAATGGGAACAGGAATGATTTCAAACTTCCCAATTTATTTTGCTTGTGGGAGGCTTACAGGGAGAAAGTTGGGGAAGCCAGAAACAGGTCCAAAGTCACAAGGCAGGTAAGTGGTTGTTGCTGGGGTGGGAGGGAGCAAGACTGTGGTGATGCAAATTAAGAATGGTACATGGAAGTACACAACCTGTTGCATAGGTTCAGTAGAGGGGGCAAGAAAAATGCATGGGGATCATCGGTATGTGAGCCATGCTGACCAGGCCAGTTGAAGTGCCATGCAGATAAGGGGCGGTGCATGGAGGCATAGCATGGGTCGGGAAGAGTGAATGGGGATGCCCAAGAGGTACTGCATGGGTTGGGAAAGGCACTGACAGGTGGGATATGTGTGGGTGCACCATAGGTGCCACACTGGTCAAAGTAGGCACATAAGGACAGCACAAATTTAAAACTGTGCATGGGGCATGCAAGACGGGTATTTTAGCACAGGTCACTTAATTTAATGTATTTTTAATGACATATGTATATAGTTATTGTTCTTATTCTTCCTGTGCACCGCCCCGAGTCCCTGTGGGGAGAGGGTGCGGTTTATAAGTAATAAATTATTATTATTATTATTATTATTATTATTATTATTATTATTATTATTATTATTATTATTATTATTATTATTATTATTATTATTAAGAGATTACTATGTGGGTTTGGGTTGGGGAATGGCACAAGTAAGAATACTGTTCAGGGGTTTAGTGACCATTTGTTGTTAAATCAAGGACTACGTGTATTATCTTTCTAATGAAGTTAAAAATCCCTGACATACTGTAAAAAATTAATACAGCCATGGCTCTAGTTGCCATCTACCATTATGCACTTCACAAAACATATGTTTTGAAAAGTTTTAAACTTACCTAATTTTAATATTGTATATAAAACTTAATGAGTTTATTCTCACAGTTTATATAAGAACAATTTTATCATATGTGCGTCATCAGACATATGGCAAGATAACCATCAGATGGGATAATTCTGCTGCACTTTATACTTTTGAGAATCAGACCACCCATTTCCACCTGAATTCCAGCAGATTGATGCTCCTCACATTAATCAAAAGAATGAAATGTGTCACAAGAAATTATTGCTTAATTCAGAACGTAAATTCTCCTAATCTTCTTTTAACCTAAGGGGAAATTCATTCAGAAATTTTTCAATGAATAATTGAAGACACTGTGTATTAAGGTAGACTGAAGACAAGCAGCATGCTTAACAAAAAATAGAATCCTGCAGACAATTAAATCAATTAAAACAACTAAAAGGTAATATTCAAGACTGTTTTTAAACATACTTATCATTATTGAACTATAACTTTTGGTTTTAAAATTATGTGTGTTGTTAAATTTATCCAAATGGGATCATATTCGAATTATGTACCACATTGTATGTATTCATTTAAAATGATCTTAATTTAAAACATTCTATAACTGTAGCATATGTTGTTATTTTTCTGTTTCTACACTAAATTGTTGCATTGCCAGCTTGAATAAAACACTAATATTTAAAAACATAGATTTCCCTAACATAGCATAAAGCATGCAAAGGAATTACAATTCCAAAGATGGAAATTCGTGGATCTTGAACCTGCCTTACAGAAGAAATCCAAATATTGGACTGTTTTTATGGTTCATATTTTTTGTCTTGGTAGCTCAAGTGAACAAACCATTGGAAAGCAGTTGCCAGGGAAAAATTTAAAAATGTAATATGCAGATTAATTTCAATTTGCACAAACCACATAAATGTAGCTAGTAGCCAATTATATTTTAGCCAAAAATATAATGGTCTTGATTCTAACATTTAATTGAATTAAAGTGAGTATTCACTGATTACAGGGCTGAAATAAAAAGCATCTATGAGGTTTCTTTTACAAACAAAAATGAAACATACTTTTCATGGTTCCATCTTCATCTTCTTCATCATCATCATCACTATTTATTACCATGGTCCCCAAATCAGATTCTAGCATGGTGCTATTATGTTCAATCATAGTCTGAGCACTGTCGCTCATTGTACTTGTAGCCCTCATTGTACCAGCAGTATCAGATGTAGTCTTCACCATGGTGTGGGAATCGAGCTCATCTTCATCCTGCAAACAAAAAAAAAAGAGGGGGGGGGGAAATTACCTTTAAAAACACGCTGAGAACACTGATGCACTTCAAAGCATTTGAAAGAGTATTTTATAAAACATATTAGTGCAAGCAAAACATATCTAAAACCAGTAGTGACATTCCCCAGAAGGGACAGCACCAGATGTTCAAGGAATTTTCCCAAGCTGTGTCCTTTTCTCAAAAACAGCCACATAAAGCCTCTCTACAGGCCACAGATCCCCAACTGCTTTGGGGAGGAATGTATTGTTCAGATGAAGACACTTGGCAAGCCTCCACTTCTCCCTCCCCCTCCCCCTCCGCCCACACACCTTTTATTGTAATATGTTGGAATAAATGGTTAAAGATTCTATTCCTTGTAAATTGCAGAAGGGAGAGGCTGTTCTTTCTTATGTTGATGTTTTTGATCTTTTAAACTATGCAGAGTTGCTTGATGAGTGGGGCAGTCTGAGAAGCTGAAGAGGTAATATGTTACTTTTTATTTTTCATTAAATAGTAATAAAAATTTAAGAAGTAATAAATCTCATTGAATATAACATACTGATACGTCTATATTATTACTCTAATTCAAATTTTCCCTCCTTTCTCCATTCCCTACCTTACAACCATTGAAATGTGTACTGTTTAGCATAATATTTATATATATCTATATTAAAATACGGTATTTTTAAGTGACTCTAGGTCATTTGATTCAAAAGCATGTTTAGAGCACCTTGTTCACTATTTGTACATCAGGCAAACTCAGATAAAAGTTATACAAAGAGCTGAAAATCCAGAATTTTAGTAATATTGTCATGAGTTTGGGGTGGAGATGGCTAAAAACATTGTTTTTCCAGCATTGATACCTAGTCTTCTAGGATCTGTCTAGTAGTTAAATTAGGTCACTTCTATACGCCAGCAAAGGTTGAAGTTGTTTGAAGACTTTTGTGATAAAACTTTTAAAAATTAACTTTTGCTTCTATTTAATTTTCGTTCTTAGAGTTGATTTGGAATTTTTGTTCGGAGTTAGCCGTGATGTTATAGAAGTTATAAAATAAATGTTAATTGTTTGAGGGGGCTTTCCCTTTATTTCTCATGAAGTTTTGATGACATGAATGTATTTTTTGACTGAGCAGATATTTTATTGTATTTTATTTTGCTTTGTAAGCTGCCAGGAGTTGTAAAGGTTTGGCAGCATATATCGTATTTTTCGGAGTATAAAACGCACCTTTTTCCTCAAAAAAGACTGAAAATCTAGGTGCGTCTTATACATCGGAAACAGCAATTTTGCCTCCTGAAGTCCCGCCCCCTTTGCAAAAATGGCCGTGTATAGCCTTATGAAGGCTTTCAGAGCCCTCCTGGGGGCTGGGGAGGGCAGAAATGAGCAAAAAAGGACCATTTTTTTGCTACTTCCCCCCCCCCACCGCCCAGCACTCTGCAAGCCCCCCCCCAGGCTAATTTATGCCTTTTATTTGAAAAAAACCGGGCCCGTTTTCATGAAAAAATGGGCGGTTTTGGGGAGGTTTGCAAAGTGCAGAAACTTTTCCCCCTCTTTTAGAAAGCTTTTCAACTGATTAATGAGAATTACATGGATCAAATGCTGCACCAGCAGACACAAAGTTAGGTGCTGTAGATTGTCAGTGATTTCCTTCTCCAGCACATGGATAAGTACACCTGGCAACATCTACCTACCTACCCTCTCCCTACCTACCTCCTACTGTATATATATCTCTCTCCCTCTCCCTACCTACCTACCCCTCTCTCTTCCTCCCTGCCTACTGTATTTCTCCCTCTCTCTCTCCCTCTATCTACCCACTTACTCTCTCTCTCTCCCTACCTATCTACTGTATCTCTCTCTTTTTCTATTTCTCTCTCTCTATCCTTTTCCCTATCTACCTACCTACCTACACACACACACACTCTCCCTACCTACCTACTGTATTTCTCTATTTCTATTTCTCTCTTTCCCTCCCTCCCTCCCTCTATCTCCTACCTATTTTTTTTTTTTAATTGCCTCTTCAAAATTTTGGTGCGTCTTATACTCCAAAAACTACGGTAATAAGAAAGACTTGATTTCCCCCCACCACCACCAAAAAAAGAATTTTACTTTTGGTTTAAAACATTTTTAGTCATGCCTAAAGATCTACCAGAATCAATTAATACTTGCTAATATGAAACTATTCTCTCATTTATTTTAACGGGCCAATACTACTAAGACTGAGTCCAGGCTGGTACTCATTTTATTGCTCACTGTACCAAGTTAATCCAAAATATCTTTGGAAACATCCTTTAGTAACAGCAAAGCATACTATTTCTACAAAATCATAGCAGAAGGTCAAACACATTTGGAAACTGTATCATAAAAGAAAAATTATAAACACAGAAAACTGATATACAAATATGTTTTAACTCATATTATGGGGTCACTAGTGTGATTCTATTTATCAACATTCCAGGACTTCAGACAACTATATTTTCTAGATCTTCTGCTTAAGTCTCTTTGAACCAAACACTATTAAGGAATGAATCTGGAACTTTCTCCATGAAGATTACTTATTCCAAAAGTACCATTTCTCTCTCGCAGCCCCCCACTTTTATTTTCTTTTGTCCCCTCTGGAATAGCCGTAAGATTATAATGGGCAAACTTTTTTTTCTTTTCCAAAAATCCATCTCAACTGGCAAGGCCAACTCCTCTCATTTGTATACAAAGTGTTTGTTAAAATCATGATAAAAGGGGCAAGAAGAAAACCTGCTGATGCTTTGTAGAAAAGTATCTGCTCAGCAGATGCTTCAGGACTGTGGAACAGAGTTAATTCCAACAAAGAATACAAAAGCATTTCCAATCAGTGGCAGTAATGTGCCAGGAATGTAAAACAGAGAACTGATGATAATCCAGATCATGAATCATAAAACCCATATGGAATAGAAGCATTTGAAAACATTATTAGGAAATCCTACTCTCTTTCTGAAGTCAGATGTAGAGGATGTGCACAAAATCCAAGCTATTTAAGAACTAACATGCTGTTCTATGCCTTAAGTGCTTTTACAAGGGCACATTCTACTGTCCACACAAAAAAGCCCCATCAGAATGTAGAGCTGCTTCTATAAAACCTTTCAATTAAGTATCTAATTTTAGATGATTCAAATAAAAAGAAAATTCCTAACTTCAGTTTGCTTTTGGGGCCAAATGAGATTAACCAAGTATGCGTCCAAAACCTATTCTGACATCAGCAAGTTTACAAAATGGCCCTACATGTTTCAATAACTAATAACTGGCTGACCAACCACACTCAACATGTGGTCCTCAGACCTCAGTGGAACTGCATCCACATGGAGGGAAGTATGCAGTGGAGTACCCCAAGGCTCTGTTTTAGGCCCAGTACTCTTCAACATCTTCATCAATGATTTGGATGAGGGAATAAATGGGGAACTCATCACATTTGCAGATGACACCAACCTGGCAGGAATAGCCAACACTCCAGAAGATAGGCTTAAGATACAGAAGGATCTTGACAAACTTGAACATTAGGCACTATCTAATAAAATGAAATTCAGTGGTAAAAATAGTAAGGTTCTATATTTAGGCAAGAAAAACGAAATGCACAGGAACAGCATAGGTGGTATCTTGCTCAACAGTAGTAACTGTGAAAGGGATCTTGGAGTCCTAATGGACAGCCATTTAAATATGAGCCAGCAATGTGCAGCAGCTGCCAAAAAAGCCAACACAGTTCTAGGCTGCATAAATAGAGGGATAGAATCAAGATCACATGAAGTGTTAATACCACTTTATAATGCCTTGGTAAGGCCACACTGGATCCAGTTTTGGTCGTCACGGTGTAGAAAAGATGTGGAGACTCTAGAAAGAGTGCAGAGAAGAGCAACAAAGATGATTAGGGAACTGGAGACTAAAACATATGAAGAACAGTTGCAGGAACTGGGTATGTCTAGTTTAATAAAAAGAAGGACTAGGGGAGACATGATAGCAGTGTTCCAATATCTCAGGGGTTGCCACAAAGAAGAGGGAGTCAAACTATTCTCTAAAGCACCTGAGGGTAGAACAAGAAGCAATGGGTAGAAACAAATCAAGGAAAGAAGCAACTTAGAAGTGAGGAGAAATTTAGAGACAGTTAGAACAATTAATCATTGGAACAGCTTGCCTCCAGAAGTTGTGAATGCCCCAACACTGCAAGTCTTTAAGATGTTGGATAGCCATTTGTCTGAAATGGTATAGGGCTTCCTGCCTAGGAGGGGGTTGGACTAGAAGACCTCCAAGGTCCCTTCCAACTCTTCTATTGCATTGTATTGTATTAATAGAAAAGAATCAAATATCACTAATGAATGCCATGCATCCCATCACGAGGAACATTTTTTCAGTTCTTGAAGGCAGGGAGAAATCATCTTAGGAAATTAAGTCAGATGATACCCATAGAATATTTTAAATTATCACTTATGAGGATAAAACAAATTCTGCTTAATGATATTGGTTTTTTACAGTTTCTCTTCAACACAGTTTTCCATCTTAAGTCCTGCTTCTTATTCTTTTTCCCTATCCTAATGTGATATAAATACTGCTTTTATTTTCATACATTGGATTATATCCAGTGATAACTTTTGTGGTGGCAGTAAACATACCTATGTAAGAGTAGATATTTATTTCAAAGAATTATGTCTACATAACGCAACTAACTGTTTCCAAAGAGGTGCTTTCAAGCACTGTTTGAACAGTGTATTGTTCTGTCATAATAAGCAAGCTAAAGCAGCAAAAACTGGATGCTTCACTTCACAAGAGCAGAAGATTTTTCTATGTAAAGTTTCAACTGGATACAATCCAATAAATAATACAAGTGCCTTAGAGGGATTCATAAAATTACTGAATTTTAAAATATAAGATAAACCAAATAATACATAATGAATGTTGATTGTTTAAAACAGACAACTAGAACTGCAATTCTATGCATGATGTACTTATAAAGCAGTTAATTTTTATTGTACACATGGAGATGTGATGTCTGTCTATATGTGTGTACAAGCATACTTATTAGCTGAAACACCTCATTTTTCACACTGAAAAAGTATCAAGAACATTTTACCTCGTTTATATTTATAGTTATTTAATTAACATAATCTAAAACTCTGGATCATAACTGCATTTGTATAAAATATTTGCACTGACAAAATAGTTATCTTTTTAATGAATGGAAGCATTCCTGAAAAAACTTTTCTAGTTTATTTATAATATGATATTAGTTGCATGTAATCTTAAAATTCTAATTCTGAAGTTACATTAGCAATTTATTTCCTTTTGAATGTCAGCCACTGTCCTCAAAGGTGAAATCAATTTGAATTCATATATAATTTGAACACTGAAAATCTGTTAATTGAGAAATCATTTCCATTCCCTCAGTAAAATAAAATTTCACTAAGGGAATGGAAATGATTTCTCAAATCATCTCATATTTTACTGAGATAATTTTATTATCTACCTATTAAAAATTGTCACTTGAGACTCCAACTATTTGAAGTCAATAATATACAGTTTACATCTTCTTCAGTATTCCAAATCTCTATACATTTCTTCTGTTTTTTGCTAATTTTTTCTGCCTTTATTTTTTCCTAAAATAAGAAATTATGTTGTTTTTTGTGTGTGTGTGTTTGCTATTTCTCTTCTGAATGTTTTTTTATCCACATTTTCTGGTCATTCTCTTTTCTAATCTTAATCCTCATTTCCATACTTCATTGCTATAATATTGCATGTCACCCACTGTCTCTATGGGATATTTTCTTTTAATTATTTTATAAAATGTCATACTTAAATATGTTAAACTATTATCATAAATGTTTATTTTATATAATTAATTGGATTTTGATTCAATGGTACAATTCTACTGTACCTTTTTCAAAATGAAGAAATGAAGAAAGTGATTAAAATCCAAAATACTTCCTTCATAGACAAAAGCTTTAATAAAACTGGAATTGTGAGATTATGAGAAGCCTCCTCTAGTTTGTAGGAAATTCTTAAAACATTAATATACTTCCTTAAAGTTTCTCTAAATTAATTTAGAGATAAAATTGCAATGAAGTATTGCTATTTAACTGCAATAGATCCGATCACACACACCCAACACCCCAAACATGGTAGATTATATTCCAAGCTTTTGCGGAGTAAATGGAAGGCTCTCCAATTTACTGTAGAATATTCTCACATGAGCACAACCATGTTTTTCATTTTAGAGCAACACCTTAAGAGCTATACCTATGGCAATTAATTAAGTAATTAGTTGAGAGTGAGAGACACAATGTTTAAATTTGACAAATAAAATTCTATTTAATATTTAAGAAGTTTAATGCACTGCATTTAATAAGTCTTTTCAAAACATGCCAAACTGCAGATTTGTTTTTTGGCTATTAAAATATCCAAACAGAGGAACAATCGGTTGCTCAGTAAAACAAAGTTTTGTTTTATGCATGTATAAGAATATACTGGATACTTTTAAATAGCAAATGGTAATCCAATTAGCAACATATCGATGTTATACATACATTCAGTGATAAACAACAGATAGCATAATCTATGTATCACTTGTCTCAAAAATTACACTATTGTCTAATCTTTATTAACATATACATCTGCTAAATCCTGGTATCTATAGACGCAAAACTGCATTTAAAAGAAGCTGTGTTCCTATCATATATTTGAGTGTTTATCCTTAACATGACATTCTTTATGAAGCTTGTGCAAAGTAAGTTTCATTTTCTTCTCCAGATCCACTCACTGAAGCCAAGAGGCAGAACCAGATACTTAAAAGGAAACTGATTCAAAGCCTCCTGCGAACTTCTTTATATGCCTGTCTGGAAAACAGTTTCACTAAGATAGAAGAGGCAACTTTTAAGTACACACACACATGACTTCGGGGTGCCCAGAAGGTTACTTGCACAAAAATTTGAGTCAGTACAACCATGATAGCTTCATAGTTTCAAGGAATAGTCCCAAATGATATTTTGCATATTAGCAATATAACTTTAATGATCCGCAAACACTATGCTTGGAACATTCTGTAGTTAATGTTTTAGTTCCAATGCATTTGGATACTAAAAGGCTTTCCTCTAAGGAAAAAATATAAATAATATATGGTGGGCAGGATCTCAAACATAAATAACTTCTACAAATGTCTGTATCTGAGGGTACTAGATAAAATACCTTGTGTTTTCAATTCATTCATCTATATCTTCTCACATTAACTTTACCTTCATTGTTTTGAAAGTTCTCTTAATTCATTAAGACTTCTAATGTTGGAAAACTGTGTCTTGTCTCTTAGTCTACAACATATACACAGATCTTGCAGCCCAGGAGCTAAATATCTCTTGTCAGCTGCAGCCTCTTATACTGTTATCTTCTCTATTCCCCATACCCTGCCATCTGGTCTCTCTGTCTCTCGGGGTCTCTCTCTCTCTCTCTCTCTCTTACAATATACTTCCCTTCTGCAATTTATTGAATCCATTTTAAAGTTTCAGGTTAATTGCAGTATGAAGGCCTGAGGATAAATAGTATCTTTGTGTACGAGCATAAACTAAAATGTATTTTTAATAGAAACTTTTTATTACTTTAATTTAATTTGCATTTAATAATTTTCATTTTAATGTTTTAAATGAACCCCTTTACTGTGCAGTCCCCAACTTGACATTCAAAGAACAAGTGGTACATAATTGCAACCAAATGGAACTGGCATATTCTTAACCTAGATAATTTCTCAATTGTTTCGTATCTTTTTTACATACAATACAATACAATAGCAGAGTTGGAAGGTACCTTGTAGGTCTTCTAGTACAACCCCCTGCGTGGGCAGGAACGTTATACCATTTCAGACAAATGGCTATCTAACATCTTTTTAAAGACTTCCAGGGTTGGGGCATTCACAACTTCTGGAGGCAAGCTGTTCCAGAGGTTAATTGTTCTAACTGTCAGGAAATTTCTCCTTAGTTCCACGTTGCTTCTCTCCTTGATTAGTTTCCACCCATTGCTTCTTGTCCTGCCCCCAGGTGCCTTGGAGAATAGTTTGGCTCCCTCTTCTCTGTGGCACCCTCTGAGATATCGGAACACTGCTATCATGTCTCCCCTTCATCAAACTAGACATACCCAGCTCCTGCAACCGTTCTTCATATGTTTTAGTCTCCAGTTCCCTAAACATCTTTTAACATCTACTTGGGAAGAGGCGGTGACAATTGATTTACAGTTTTTTAAAAGTAATATTTAAAGACAATACGCTATTTCGTTTTTTAACCAGAAGACTTCAATCACTGCCTAGACATAAGAAAGAAATTTATCCAGGCAGCAGCACACACAGTGAAATCATATGAAATGTCTGATGAAAACAGTACTGCAAGATAAATACTTCTCTTTTTTTGTATTTGCATTGTTACATCACACACAAAGAGGGAGTTTGGTGGTGATGACAATGCAATACTACTTTCAATTTGATGAAGGCAGCAGAAACCTGCATGACCCCAGGGAAGAAGCTAAATCTCAATCCAAGCAAAAATGAATTCTCGCTGCTGAATTGATACCAGGACTGATCTAAATATATAAACCATTTCCTTCTTTTTTGTAATAGTTTAATCACTTATGGTTCAAACACTGGTACAGGAAAATTAGATAGCAGAATAGTTAGGACCACCATCTCTCAATCTTCATCTTTAATAGCAACCACAATTGGGACCAGCAATGTTATTGCTGCACATGTACATGACATGACTGCAATAGGCATATAACATCACTTCCCAGTCATTAAATGAATCATTGCAGTTGTTGTTAAGCCATCATGGGACAACAACTTGTGATAGTGCTTTAGTGTACTCCATTAATTCTGCTTGTCAGAAGTCAGTTGGGCAAATGCTGATCACATGGCTGCATACCAGTTATAAATGTGCATCATTTCTCAAGCATCAAGATGGGGAAATCACATTATTGTGAGGCACTGCAACATTCATAAATGCGAGAATTAGTCACAACTGTTTAACTGACATAACTTTGAACGATTGCTAAATGAGGAAGTTGGTAAGCAAGACCTATCAGTAACATACTAGCTGCACTTCTTCATCAAGGAAGATAGATCCAGGCCTTTACTAATTCCCATGTACGATACTGCAATGTACTTCATAAGAAAATTGTGCCTTTAAGAGGGCTTAGAGACAGAATAGTTTTAAACAGGAAAGCACTCTATTTTTCCCTTATCACACTGGCTTCTAATTGCTTTCTAAGGGCAAATAAAAACATTATTTCTTTCCTATTAAACCTAAGAGTGTTTAGCTACAGCTACATAAATTCTGCACCATGGGAAAATTAATTTGGTACAGAAATTATCCTGTGGAATTACCTGGAATATGAAACATTCTCTTTATGGAATGATATGGGCTTCATCTTTATTTAGTTTTAAGTAGTCTCTACCTGTCCAATTTGGTCCAATAGATTGGGCTTGCTATGGCCAAGGAATGTCAGCTGGCAGGGAAATGTGCCTTCTCTACCCTATCCCCTATCCCTGGTATAGTTGCTCTTCAGAGTTCAGGATGACCCCAAGCCTTTTAGCTTTTTCTTACTTCCTTGATGAAGAAGTGCAGCTTGTATATTACTTGAAGGCCTGAGGTTCCATGTACATGAAAGGTCTTGTTTCCTGGGTATGTCAGCATCTATGATGACATGTTTTGTCACCATATATAGTATATATTTAATTTTATACCACATTTAAACTTTTTTTCATTGTTTTATGATTGTTCACTGCCCAGAGTCACTTGTTTGAGATGGGCAGCTATGGAAATTGAATAAATTTTGTGGTTCTTGGGAACTCTTAAAAAAAAAATCTAAAATTTAATTCTCAATTTTATAAATGATGGTTTTTTTCCTCTTAATTTATTTGGGTTTTTTTGTTGTTGTTTTTTAATTTTAAAGTTACTCTATTTAATGCAATTCACCTTCCAGGGTACCATTTCTACTAGATACATTTTACTGGAATAGAGCAAGCCTTTTCTAAACAACTCTCAGAGAAATTTAACTATTTCTTTGTACCCTTGTCAAGTATAACAAAAGTATGATTTACACCCATAAACCAGTAAGTGTATGAGATACATCTTGAAATGTAGCAATTATGAAACTGAGAGAAACTGTGCACTAGAGGGCAGCAAAGAGTTGAGTAGATTGCATTATTCAACTTTTGAAACATATAGTATAAGAACAAAACCTTGTTCAACACAAATCACTGTCATTAAAAATAATGCAAATGTAGTTCCTACAGCTTTTCAATCAATGTCATTGGTAGCTATTTGAATGAATGAATGAATAGACACACACGCATACATCTACAACTCTAAAAGGATTCAATTATTGATAATTTCAGTAACAAATACATTATTTCTAAAGATTCCAATAAAATTACACTAAGGATCATATATCAGCTATTTTATATGTTAGATGCATTTCTATTGTTACAGAGGAAAAACTTAATTTTTTTCAAGTTCTCTTTTTTTTAACTCCCTCTGTTGTTGTTTCTTTTAAACAGTGTTTGCTATGTAAGGACATAAAGTTGTAGAAATCACTCACATGGCAGAAAGCATGCTATACTTAAAAGATCACTGTCATTTTTTCTTTCTTACCAAATATTATTATAATGTATAACCTGAATTTATAAAGTGTTTTAAGTAATACTCTGATAATTTACATAAAATAATGTATGTGATCCAGTAAATTTTTATTATTGTTCATTTCTTAAATGATCCATAGAAATATCTATTGACATATTTTTGGAAGCTGCCGAGCAACGAATTCCTTTATATTTCCATAATACCGCTGCCCAACATCAGAATCAAATTTTCATCACACTTGAAAAATGCACACACACAAAAATTAGATTTTTAGTAATATGCATAATAATGCTTAAACTAACATTTTACTTTGATGGTGACCTTCTGTAGGATTTTCAGCTTGCACTGTTTGTGTATTTTTTAAAAATCTATAAATTACCACAGTACCTATTAAAATTTATCAATTTGCCAGAACATATTCTCATCAGGCCAGTTATTTCGGTAACATGCCTAAACTAAGCCGTAAGCTTTTTTTTTAATGGAATCAAGTGAGCTTTAAAAAGAAGAGAGACAAGTACTTGATTATGATACAAACACTACAAGAATCGCATTCAAGCTTTCAAAACTATGATGTTTAATTACTATAGCCATTTTACTTTAATAAACATCTAAACGTCAAAAATGCCTTATAAGAATTTTTAAGAAAATAATTAAAGTAAATTAAGTATCCTAAATTGTATATAACACCTGACATCCAGCGACCCTGAACAACTTATAAATGACTTAAAATATTAAAAAGAAGACAATAAAGACAACAAGGAACATGGGAAAGACAAAGATGGGAGAATACCAAATTGGGTGGAAACAAAAGAAAATAACCTAGAAGGCTTCACTTATCCTCACCAAAGACCTGGGCAGAAAGCCAAATCATCACGCCCTTCTGAAACCCCAACAGGGTGGGGACCATTTGGACTTCAGAGGGAACTTCATTCCAGACAGCAGCCACCACAACAGAGGAGACATGCTATCAGGATCCCAATAGATGGCATTGTTTACTTGAAGGAATTCAGAACACATCAATCCTGTCAGATTGAATTGGAGACAGATAGGAGATAGACAGTCGCTCAAGAAATCATGTCCTGTGCCATGTTTAAGAGTCTTTAAGAGTCACTTAGACTCTTAGACTTTAAGAATCATTTTTGATTAATCTACTCCTTAAATCAAGAGCATCTCCTTTGAGGCACAAACAGAAGCCTGCTTTAATTAGTAACAGAGGTGCTGTGTTTTTACGAAGTCCAAGGAACAATAAGAAAAACCTATCTTAAGTTTATTTAGAGGTTTAAAAATAATATTAATTGGGGGGAAGGGTTTGTTATATGTGTGTCTCTAAAAGTATTTAAGTCAAAACTATTCTTACTTTCTATCCAGTTTGTAAAAGTTACAACTTCTTGTCTTTGTTTCTTTTAGCATGTCTATTGTAAGAGAGACCAGAATAAGAATTTTTATTTTCTCAATACATGCAGGCCAACATAATGCCACACCTTTCATCTTTGATAATTACACTGCTTTTCATACTATTGAGAAATCTTTGTCAGGTAGAAAGGAAGGTTGTTAGTGCTCTGTATGTAGATAGCAAAATTAAACTAATTTTCTAATGCAAGTATTTTGAGTCACGTCTTGCTAAACTAGCATCTCATTGTAAAATACACAGCGAAAAAACCTTGGTTAAGCCACGAAATATAAATTGCTGATATATTCTATTACACCTAACGTATATTCAGCCTGATGTTTATATCTGACAATGCTATTTTGTTTCTAACATGTTCCTAAAAAAGTACTATAGTCTTTTAAAAAATCCAGAAAGAACATACACAAAATCAGCTATACCAGAACTATTAGAATATCTAATTACTATATTTTTCTGAGTATGATGGACCTTTTCTCCTCAAGACACATTTCTTTCATCAAGTCGGCCTAGCGTAACCTCCGCTGTGACTATTTTAGATAGTTTTAAATTTTGGGGATTTTAATTTGGTTTTAGCGCAGGACGGATATTTAATAAGTTTTTAAATTTTTTATTCGATTTTGTATGTATTTTTAAATTCCTGTGCGCCGCCCTGGGTCCTTTTGGAGAAGGGCGGGGTATAAATCTAATAAAATAAAATAAATAAAAATAAAATAAAAAAGAGGCTGAAAATCTGGATGCGTCTTATACACTGAATACAGCATTTTTTTGTCCAGGTCCCCTTCACCAAAATGGCTGTCCATAGCCTTTAGGAGGCTAAAGAGTGCTCCTGGGGGCTGGGGAGGGGAAAAATTAGCAAAAAAAGGCCAATTCCCCCCTCTAGCCCCCAGGAGCACTCTATAAACCTCCATAAGGCTATGCATGCCCTTTTTTTTTTGACAAAAAAGCGGCCCATTTTTGCAAAAAATGAGCTGTTTTTGGAGATCTGCGAAGTGCAAAAACCAACATTGGTTGCGTTGGTCGCGTTGGTTGATGATCTCTGGAGGGCCAGAGATGGGGGTTGTTCCTCCATCCTGGTCCTATTAGACCTCTCGGCGGCTTTCGATACCATCGACCATGGTATCCTATTGCATCGGCTGGGGGGGTTGGGGGTTGGAGGCACCGTTTTACGGTGGTTCTCCTCCTACCTCTCTGGTCAATCGCATGAGGCATTGCCCTGTCAGCTGGCAAGCGTGCATACATGCGCTGGACAGCTGACTTCGGCCTTCTTCGAGGCCATTTTTCGCCCTCCAGAGCACGAAAAACCAGCCCTACGGGCAAACCGGAAGTTTGAAAACATACTTCCAGTTTGCTCGTAGGGCCAGTTTTAGCCCTCCTTCAGGAGGCTTCACTGAAGGCTCTGGAGGGCTAAAACTGGTCCTACGAGCAACCCGGAAGTGATTTCTGGTTTGCTCTTAAGGGTTGTTTTTTGCCCTCTGTAGCCTTCAAGGAAGCCTCCTGACGGCCCTTTAAGGCTCCTAAGGGCTAAAACCGGTCCTATGAGCAAACTGGAAATACATTCCCAAATTTCCGGTTTGTCCATAGGGCTGGTTTTTCGCATTCCAGAGGCTTCAGAGAAGCTCTTGAAGCCTATGGAGGGCCCCCAGGGGGGGATGAGGAAGGCTGTTTTCTCTGTTCCCAGGTTTCTATAAAGGCTTTGGAGCCTGGGGATGACGAAAAAAGCACACAAAATATGGGGGGGAGCACTGGTTGTGTGCACATGCACACTGGGGTCATGTGCATAGCATTATGGGTGTGGCATGCCCAAGCACAAACCCCCTGCGCTCACCCCGCTTTTAGCATGCTAGCCACAAAGGGTTCGCCATCACTGTCCTGTACGTTAAAGATCAGTTTAAAAATTGGTAACATTATTTTTTAAAAAGGAACTGAAAATTGTTATTCATGTGCTATTCAAATACTATATATACAAGCACACACAAATCAATTTAAAAAACCAAGAAACTATTTTTTTCACAAACTGTTTTTTGAACTGGGGATTGTCAAGAAGGAAGGAAACTCCCCAAAAATTAACGTATTTTTCGGAGTATAAGACGCACCTTTTTTCCTCTAAAAAGAGGATGAAAATCTGGGTGCATCTTATACATCGAATACAGCATTTTTTTTCCTCCTGAAACCCAGCCCTTTCACCAAAATGGCCACACGCCTACCCTTATGGAGGCTTCCAGAGAGCGCCTGGGGGCTGGGGAGGGCAGAAATGAACAAAAAAACAGGGCGTTTTTGCCCCCCCCCCAGCAGCACTATAAACCTCCATAAGGCTATGCATGCTATTTTTTGACCAAAAAACAGCCCATTTTCACACAAAAAACAGGCGGTTTTTCTCATTTTGCCACCCCCCAGGAGCACTCTGCAAGCTCCCCCAAGGCTATTCATGCCTTTTATTTGAAGAAAAATGGTCCCATTTTTGCGAAAACCTGACCGTTTGGGGGAGGTTTGCACAGTGCAAAAAGAGTTTTTTTTCCCCTTTCAGAAAGCTGTTTAGTTAGAGTGATTGATGAGAATTACGTTGGTCAAGTGCTGTGCCTGCAGAAACAAAGATTTGTTCCAAAGGTGGCCAGTGATTTCCTTCTCCAGCACATGGGTAACATCTACCTACCTACCTACTCTCTCTCTCTCTCCCTACCTATGTACTGTATTTGTCTCTCTCTCTCTCTATGTCTCTATTTTTCTCTCTCTATCCCTCTACCTACCTATCTACACTCACTCTCTCCCTACCTACTGTATTTCTGTCTCTCCCCCCCCTCTATCTACCTATCTACCTACTCTCTCTCTCCCCCTACATATCTACAGTATTTCTCTCTATATATTTCTTTCTCTCTATCCCTCTCCCTACTTATCTATCTACACAGTCTCTCTCCCTACCTATCTAACTACACACTCTGTCTCCCTCCCTCCCTCCCTACTGTATTTCTCTCTCTCTCTCCCCCTCTCCCTACCTACCTACCTACCTACCTACCTACCTAACTACTCTCTCTCTCTCCCTACCTACCTTCTGTATTTCTCTCTCTCCCTCTCTATCCCTATACCTACCTACCTACTTTTTAAAAAACATTGCCTCTTCAAAACCTGGGTGCGTCTTATACTCCGAAAAATACGGTAAGTGACAACAACCCTCTCAATCAGAACTATGTAACTTAAATATGTTGACAATTTAACAGGCCAAAAGTAATTTGAAAACTTAATTAAATTTTCACACACCGAGTTTTCATCCTCTTCTTCCAGTTCCCTCTGCTGTTCTTCATGCTTTTTGGTCTTAATATCCATAGCTTCAGTAATCAGGTCTCTCAGAATTGAGACTTGCTTGGCATTCTTAATAAAAGGATGCTAGAAAATAAACCCATAGAGTTATACAACATGGAGCCTACAGACAATCTGTTTTCGCAGTATAAATAAAGTAACATGTTAGAACAACATGCCAATCAACTTCACAGACCAGCAGGAGAGAACATTTCCCTTTGGACAGCAATTAAAATCTGGAATAAGAGAGCATATGATCTGTTTAACTGCTTTACAACTAAATAGGATTTTCCTTTTTGTTTGTTTAGGTAAACAGGCAACCATGAGAAGAATGTTACAACAAAACACAACTGCTTTACAGTTAAGGATATAATTGTCCAAAGGAAATGTGAATTAAGTGGTAAATAAACAAATAGAAGATAGCCTGACAGAGAAAAATAAACTTTATAATTCAGTCAGTTATATCATTTTAATTCATTTTAACAAGCTGACAATGCAAATTAGCAGTCATAAGCAGAGCAGCCACTATAGCATGAGAAACTTGTATTCTAACAGAACACAAATCACCGAGTTATTGGCAATGATGAAATATATATGAAGCAAAATTTAAATCATCAGGATGGGCAGTTGAAATACAACAAAAACAGATTTATTTAAAGACAACTTATACTCCTGTGTTGTTGTTTTTTAAAAACCCCATCTCTATCCTCTCTATCAGTGCTGTGAATTTGGCCCTTATTAGAGCATATCCCTAAGAGCAGTTAGTGGTGAAGGATGTTGAGAATTGGAGCTCAGAAACATCTGGAGTTTCACATGATGCCTACCCTAAAAATCATTACTCATTTCCTGCACACAGCACTGATACCTTCCCACAAGACTATGCATGAGTTCCAGAGATACAGTTTCAGTTGTGGATATAAAATATGGCCTTTTTCTCTCATATTATATAGCCAGTATTTTGTGATTGCCCAATCAAATGCTGCTGTGTATTATGGGCCATGACATCAGTTAGAAAAAATGAACTTGCTCAAATTTAACAACAGTACAAATTATCCCCTTTTTGTTCCTGAAGAGACTGTTTTTTCTTTCTTTTTCGAAATCTTTTTTTGTTGATTTTCCGTTCAATGTGCACATCCATTATAACAAAGAATTGTTATATAGATAACATTTCTGTATAACAATTACATTCTTCTGTAACATTATAATTGCTACTGGTGCTATACTGGGCTAAAAAAAATAACCAAAAGTGAGGGATTTTTTGAAAACACTTCTCTTGACTTTCCCAAAAGAAAATGATTGCAGAGCAAATTCTTAAAAGGATTATAATTACATAAAATATAGAGATAATAATTTAGCACCAAGAACAAATATCTGAATTTAATATGGAATATAAAAAATTATAAATTAAAAAGAAAAGGTGACACAGGCAAAAAAGAGGGATGAAGAGAAGAAATAATGAGAATGAAAAGGGTTAGATAATTCATATCAAATGTTCTGGCTAGTGAAAATTGTTCACAAAATGACTGTTTGGTCAGGAAATAGCACTGAGTGCAGTAATACTGACTAACTACTGACTACTAACCAACTATCGAGTGCAGTAATACTGATTATTCTAAATGTAACGTGTTCAAAATAAACATGTTTAAATATCATAAAAGTGGAGAACTCTTCAGCAAATCGAAAGGATTCCTCAGATCTGTTTTTCTGAAAGAATCGATCATTGGCTGAGAGATCTTCGTTTTCTTGCTTACCAAGCAGTTCAAGAAATTACAGTGAGTCCCTATTACTCACTGTGGAAACACTGAAGGATTTTCTGTCAGCTATTAAGTAGACAAATAGTAATTCAGTGGGAGTGAACAGGAGATTTTCATCTGACTAAGCACACAGGCAAACTTTCTTGGGCTGATAGCTTCTTGGGAAAAAAAATAGCTGCATACAGCACTGACCTGCAGAAGGTGAGTTGCAGTAGCTCTCTGCTCAGGATTCTTCACCAAACATTTCTTCACAAAGTCGGTGAATTCATCAGACCAAAGCTCTGGCTTTCGGAATGTTGGAGGGGGATTTGTGGGAATCATAAATATTGCCTGGAAAGGGAGGGAGGAGATATATGTATTTATTAAATAAATAAGCAAGTCACTATTTCTATAATAGAAGTAAAAAGTGCTTCAGGACCAAGCTTCCATTACTATGTTTAATGCAAGTAATACAACACTAGATCTCACTAGAATTGTGGAAATGGTGACAATTTTATTTTTGCAAATAAAAAAGTATCCATTCACTTTTTATACATCAAAATTACACTGCATGTCATATCATTTCCTAAAGTCAATTCAAATATTCTAATATTTAGTTTTCTTGAATATGTCATAGAAACTAATTACCTTGAGGGAAAGCTGGCAACGAAGTCCTTCGTCACATGTAAAAGGATTAATCTCTGCTATAACTATTTTTTTACAGTTATACAGGATGATATCTTGATTTAAGCAAAAATGATACAATACATTTATTATCTTTAGAGGTTTTATCTCCAAATTAATTATTTATGGTCTAAGTTAAAGAATGATGAAGATATATAAAGAGGGCTGTGAAAATATCGACAGACCCCTCGCATCCTAGACATAAACAGTTTCATACCCTCCAAATGCTATAGGGCACTGCATGTCAGGACAAGTAGAGAAAAGGACCTCCCCCCTTTGCCATCACTCTGCTAAACAACTAATTCCATAACACTGTCAAACTATCTAAAAGGGCAGTATTAGCATCATTATTCTCATTTTCCCCATTACCTCTCTTTTTATCTTCTTATGATTATAACTTTGTTGCTTATCACTATTGCTGTATGTACATTGAGAACTGGAAATTCTTGGTGTGCCTAATCACACTTGGCCAATAAAGAATTCTATATGATTTTGTTTCTTAGTTTGACAATTACCATTCAATTTAAATACAGTAAATTACCACATTATCTTCAACTTAACAAAGCAAACTTGTAATAGCTTTCAGAAGTCCCTAAGAAAAAGTTGCCTTAACTACTGTTTTTATAACATTGTCATCACAAAATAAGCTTAGTCTATTTAATAATTAACACTGATCTATGCCACACTGACTCAGCATATTTGTCACATAATCTATGAAATACATACCATATATATTTAAAAAGACTGCAGCCATTAAAGTATTCTGAGGGCTATTTGAGAATAATATTGTTGGAAAATATAATTTAAACTACTCAATTTACCATCTGCTCAGTGCAGGAATCCAAGTGAGAGCATCCCTAATAAATATCTGGTTTTATGTTACTGTTAGAAACTTTCTTCTATCATTTAATCTGAATTTGCCTTTCAATAGTTTCAGAGCTCATTATCTGCAGTCTAGAATGGCATGGTTTGAGCTTCTTCCCTATGCCATGCTCAGGATAATACTGTTACTTTTTACAACAAAATAACAAACACTTAATGCATGTATATGGTCTACTCTTCAACAAGACTTCTTAAAGAACCAGATTCAACCCAACTACTAATCTAGTAATAATGGAGTGAGCTGTTATAATGGCATACCCTTTGCTATACATCAATAATACTATAGCTGTAATCAAAATGACATTTTATTCACTGATTTCATACTGCTACCTGGCAAATCGTCTTATCAGATAATGCAACAAGAAGACAATATTATGAGTCTTCCCACCCTCCTCCCATTCCTGCATAGTAATTGGTCACTACAGAATTAATCACAACTACCACTACTCTTAATGTTTCCAGTCCAGCTTTATATATCCAAATTTAATACTTTCAGCACCTGTAAGTTTAATAAAGAATATAGCACATCAACTTTTTAGGTTGAATCAGTAATCTGCATAGAAAAGCAGCATATTTAACACATTGTACCATATTACTAAACAAAACCTGTAATAATTCAACAATACAGTCAAATAATATTGTGGGATTTCTCAAAATATATTTTCAGTTGCTTTTCTGAACTACATCTTCATAACGCAGTACTGTATATAAAGATGTGCATAAAAGACAACTCCAGCAGAAAGCATAAGGAATAACAAAATGTCTTTACTACAGGTTCAATGGAAGGCAGTTTTAAACTGAAAGGTTGTTTGGATAGGACTATCATATTTGAACTGCACAAATCTGTAGTTACTGCAGTGAAGATTTTTACTGCCATTTAGAGATTACCCAGATTTTTGTAATCTAGATATGGCAGTCTTAGTTGAAAGCTTCAATCATTGGCCCAATGTTTATTACCAAAATTTTACTATAGGAATCAAACTGCTCCTGTATTTTATAGTGGTCTAATGCTTGCCTGCAACACTGTACTAGTTGCAACTTCTGAACAATTCAAAGGCCATCCAACATAAAATGCATAGAAGGAGCTTGATATGAAAGTGACCAGTGTGTTGCGTTCCTAAATTTCTTAATAAATGCAGACATGAAATTACCTTAAATTCTGGATAAAAGTAACTGTAAGTTCCCTCAGCGTTCTTGTAACTAGAGTCCAGTATCTAGTTTTTCATTATTCTGAACAAAAGAGATTCAATTATTCCTACAATATTATGGATTATGAACCCATTTCTTTGTCTAACTTGGGCTTGAGTGAACCAATAAGATATTTTGGCTTTGATGCTGACCTCCAAAAAGATATTTCAGAATGGTTTGTCTGTATATTGTTCATCCCAGGCAATTACTTTTTAATTAACACATAGCATAGTCAGTTATAAGGCTCCTAAATACTATCTCTGCTACTGCTTAAGAATCTATTTATCTATTTAAGCAATTTATTATCTAAGAATCTATTCCTTTTTCTCTTTCTTGCTGGTTTGATTATTCAAATTAATTTAAATATTTCTTTTCAGGATAAAAAGGATACTCGGACTTTGTCAGTACATAAATTTCTAAAGACCAAAAAAAGAAAATTGAAGGCATACTCACCTACCAATCCACATTCCATAGTACCTTTCTATAGTTCCCACCTGTGGCACCTACACAGTAGAAATGCATTTCTGCCAGTTGGGCCCAGATTGGGTGAACCGGTAGTGGTGGCAGAAGGCTCCGCCCATTTTCCCGGATGCTTCTGCGCATGCACAGAAGCGTGCACATGTGCAGAAGCGAACTGGTAGTAAAAAAAATGGAAACCAACCACTGCTGCACACCCACTGCACTCCATAGCCCCTGCTCATAGGAACTACCCACATCTCTTACCTTGTAACCCAAGAACTACCTACATGTGAAAAGAATTCAACATAAACTTCTAATATTGACCACTTAAATAGTGTAAGAACCCTCCATGTCTCTAAGCTGGCCCACTGGTCAGACAATTTCATTACTGGTAGTATTAAATGTAACCAATAAAGAAAGAAATATCAATCAAATGCCCAATGCAAGCAACAAATTCCCTACAATAACCAAGACAATTTTAGACTATTTTTGAACTGGAATAGATCTGTTTTCCACAAATTACTTCGAACAAAGGAAATGTGTCACTTTATTATATTTGTCTAAAGTAAAGAGGTTTAACAGTTTCTTTTCTAAGTATTTTACTTCTGCTCCCATAAAATGAGGTATTATGACTTCCTTCAAAGGATAATTGACTACCTCTGTAATCCAAGTCCTCTTTAGCAGAGGTTTAAAATGTTTAGTCTAAAACAAATATTTATAACTGAAAATGTTGCATTATCTATCTTAAACCATTTCGTGACACAATACAGGTAGTTCTTGACATACGACAATTGAGCCCAAAATTTCTGTTGCTAAGTGAGACAATTGTTAAGTGACTTTTGCCCCATTTTACGATCTTTCTTGCTACAGTTGTTAAGGGAATCACTGCAATTCTTAAGTAAGTAGCATGGCTATTAAGTAAATCTGGTAAACTTTGTTTGTCAGAAAGTGGCCAAAGATGATCGCATGACCCCGGGGCACTGCAACTGTCATAAATGTGAGTCAATTGCCAAGCGTCTGAATTTTGTTCACGTAACCATGGAAATGCTGGAACAGTCATGTGAAAAATGGTCATAAATCACTTTTCTCAGTGCTATTGTAACTTTAAACAGTTACTAGATGAACTGTTGTAAGTCGAGGACTACCTGTATCTAATTTTATGGCCATACATACAAAAATATATCCAACAAGAATGCAATGCTATTAACACTTCTGAAAACCTAGCTTAATTGAGTTTTGCATCTCTTCAGTCATGCAATAGTATTTTCTTGCACAAAGATATAGTACAGGGGGGGGGGGGGAGATAAATTATAGGACTTGCATTTAAAGCCTCAATTAAGGAAACTTAGTTTGAATTAAGAAAGTATGTGTTCCCATAAAGAAACAGTCATAAAGAGCATCTACAGTTTTCTGTTTAAGTTGCTTTTAATATGGCATGGAATTGAACTAGAATGTTTTGCTTTTCTATCTTGTGCCAGTAATTTGGTTATCTATAAATCTGTATCTACGAACAGTATACTCCCTTACAATGATGACCTTTGGATATTATTTCATGCAAAATGTGGTGCACTTAAATTGGTGCAGTAATACCTGACAAAGAAGGAGGAAAAGATAAGGGAACAATTGCCATATGATTAAGAGTAAAGATGAGTTACTGAGATAGGCATTCTATGTTCAGCTGCAAGATGATTTTGCAATTTTACTCATATTGTGATAGCAATACAAAGGGTACAAATGAGTGAAAAGGGATTTCTGAACAGTTTTTACACTCAGATCCTTAAAAGAAACTTGATGTGATAGATATGCACATAAATGAAGGTTCCTATATGCAACCTGCAATCAAAATGCATATTAAAGGTAAACATTTACTTTGAATGCATAAACAGATAAGAGTATAATAGAGATGCAATCTGATATGCCTTGCAGAAATCCCAGTTTTGTCCACTGCAAAACAATTTCAGTTCTAGAACATTTACCTCAATCATACTCTATTCTGAAATAAAGTAGATCTGTCTGACAAGATGTGCTTTTCATGAAAAGCAACACAAAGTATCACAAACATACTGCAAATCAGGCCAATGCATCCAAGGTGGGTTGCTCCCAGTAGTAACAGTAGTGGGAGGCTCAGCCAACCTGGCCGGATGCGCCTGCGTATGCCTGAACCAGTAGTAAAAAAATTGGCCACCCAGCACTACAATGCATGTTATCTGTATTTTCAGAATCTCTGGATTTGTTTCTTTTCTTTTTAAGGGATGTTTTATATTTTCAAAATTATAAATTGGAGAATCCATGGAAAAAATAAATTTGTAATGGAAATTTGTCCATCATTAGAATGTCTACACTTGCATTTGATCAGTAAAAGAGTGCTATGTAGCTGGAATTAGTTTCTTCCATTACCCTCCTTTGTTTGGTTATTTGCTATAAAATCCATTCTGATGTAAACTCCAAAGGTTGATAAACTATTTAAAAACCATCACTGTTTTAGCATGACGCAAGTCTACAGAATACAATCCGAGGATTCCCATTTTAAAACAAGATTTAATGAGATTGGAGAAAATTCTTCCTGTATTCTAGGGACTAAAATAATTAAAGCAATAAATATATTAAAAAAAGGGAAGCTGATTATCAAAGCTAGATGTGCTGCAAACTATACAGAAAGTTGGACCACTTATAATTAGTATACTTTGGAGCGCAAAAATAATTCAAAATTCAGGGGGAGTCAGTTAATGAATACTATGCAGATGCTAAAATCTCTGTAGGTGGCAGAGTTCTATACAAATTGAGACTTTTGTATGGCATACTTAACACAAATGTTTGAGATATGTTGATGATTTTGGAGACCTTAGGAATAAAAAGTATAATTAATAAAATGCCAGACCAACAAGGTTGCAGACTACTGCATAAATGTCCCATTAAAGTGGTATTAAAGAAAAGTTCCAAATGTACTTTTTCAAAAGGCAACTGGATTTTGTTTTTCCTTGAATATGTTTCGCTTCTCATCCAAGAAGTTTCTGAAGAACAAAAACAAAGTCCAGTTGCCTTTTGAAAAAGCATATTTGGGATAACTGGGGTGACTGAGAATCTCCATAGATATTAAAAGTAAGGTAAAGATTTTCCTTGTCCAGTTGTATCTGACACTTCTGTTTTCTACAGACACTAGCATATTTCATTTTCTACAGACTATATGCCAGCCACACAATTACTGTTTCCTGTTATTAAACCTGGTGTATTTTTTTAACTGAAGCCAAGGTGAAAAAATAAATACAGAACTAAAAAGTCAATAATAGATACATTTCATTTATACCAAAGTAAAATTTAAAACTATGCAGTAGAGGAGAAAATCAGGATTGGGTCCATAATATTCATGGAAAAGAGATATTTTTATTACGCATGTTGTTTTTCCAGGTATCAGCTTAAATAATTATTTACAAGGACTTTTAACTGTCTTACAACAGAACAGTTAACAGCCTCTTGAACCTTCCCCAAATTCCACTACTGTACACTTTTATACTTTTTCTTATCTTATCTGTACCTCCTTGATCTTCCTACCCCTTAAATTGCTAATTCAATGATCAAATTGCTTTCCAATCACTGTTAGTGAGATTAGGTTTCTTGCATAAGCTGCAAACTTAACCTTAGAAACATCAGCTGTTCTCAAATCACAACTTTCAGTTTATGCTGAGGAAAACAAGGGCATTTAAAGAAAAATATATCCTGATTAAAATTTGGATAATTTTAAAAATTCCATACCAATTGAGTGGAGCAAAATACCTAGCCAACAAAGTATATTACATTTCTGTTGCAAGACATTTAAGCTTTCATAAAAAATGAGTTTTTGAGCTGGAAAATAAACATGTAGCATTTTTATAGACAGTAAAGAAGTTTGGAATAGATCAAGACATAATTTTGTGGACTTTTGAAAAGCTTTTAAATATTTATAGGGCCATCCTCTGTTTAAAAGTGAAGCTAAGAATCAGAAAGGCTTTCACAAGGAAAAATTTAAGCTCTTAGCAAATTACAAATATGCTATTACCACAAAACAGTTAAGATATGATCAAACTATTAAGGAATTTTTAGTCCAAAAGAAGTTACAATTTCACACTATCCTTATCCCTTGATGATGGAGGACTATATTCTAGTAGTGAAGAACAAATGTTACAAACTCAATACAATAGGTTTAAAGAGATCATAACCAAAACAAATGACTAAACCTGCTTTATATTCTCATATTTTATTTATAATACAGAGAAATTTTCCCAACTTTCTCTTTTCCTGTATGAGTCCTCAACTATGTTATATTTTGTTTGTATTTCAATTACACTAATTCAATGCAGGTCATTTACTTTTTACTGAGTCCAGATGACATTTACTAAACTAAACATGGAACAATTGGTTTTAAAAAGCAAGTATTCTGATTGTCATTGGATAGGTCATACAGTGGCTATAAGGTATGACGATCTTGATTAACTCCAAAACAGAAGTTAGAAGCAACTAACATTTTGCATTATTTCTATTTCCCTTACACTTAAATTGGCATTTAAACTAAAACTACATTAAAGGTCAGATTCCTATTTTTCTTTTCTACACATTAGCTTAAAATGCATTGCTGGTTCTCCGGATATAAAAATAATGCAACATGTACCTTATTTTTCAGAGTATAAGAAGCACCTTTTTCCCTCAAAAAAGAGGCTGAAAATCTGGGTGCTTCTTATACACTGAATACATCATTATTTGCCTCCTGAAACGCCACCCCCTTCACCAAAATGGCAGTGCATAGCTTTTAGGAGGCTTTCAGAATACTCCTAGTGCCAAGGAGGGCAGAAATGAGCGAAAAAAGGGCTGTTTTTTGCTCAATTTTGCGCCCCCCCCCCCCGCTCCCAGGAGCACTCTACAAGCTTCCTAAAGTCTATTCATGCCCTTTGGGGGGGGGGAGGTTTTGGGGGGGGGGAGGTTTTTGGTGAGGTTTGCAGAGTGCAACAACTTTTTTAAAAATTTTGCCTCTTCAAAATCTTTGTATGTCTTATACTCCGGTGCGTCTTATATGCCGAAAAATATGGTACTTCTATTTAAATGTCAGCTGGCTTCCTTTTTTCTTGTCTGATGATCTGAAGCTATTTTATAAAAGGGAAACACAAAGATCATTACTGATTTACTATCCAAACTAGCAATGGTCTAAACTTGCCCTGCTTCATCAACAGTATTTATACTTTTAAGTCAACATGAATTAAACAATTATGCACTGGTTGGTGATCAATGATTTTCAAACTTGAAAGACAAAAATCTTGAATGAAATTTTGTCAATGATATGATCTTTATTTATCTTTCTAGTACAAATGTAAAGGGTGATATAACATAGCTACAAATTTATCTTAAGAGGTTCTGGATGGCTTAATTGTCTCTCCATTCTAGCATTCTGTATGATATTACATACAGCCAGAAATATCCTGGGAAGAGCAGCCTTCTTTCAATGATATCTCCCAGCAGCTATATTTTAAGGTGTTGCCTTTGATTGTGGAACTAGTTTTTATTAGTCAAATCTAATAATGACTAATAGCCCTTCTACTTTGAATTTGTTTAATCACCTAGATAAACTGAACTTGTCTGTCCTAGAATTAGTCCAATTGCTACATTAGTAGCAAATATCCTAATTTAACTATGTTTTGATTAATGAAAGACATATTTTACCAGTACTGAAGTTCCCTATTAAATTTGGCCAGTATACTTAAAAACCAATATAATGGTAATTTTTTTTTTTAAATAAGAAATTTGAAGATGTGCAAGCACTTGAGCTTCTTGCATAACATGAGACCGGGCTAAATGCATCAAGAATGGACAATTTAAAAGACAATAGGTCAAAAATGAATCATCTTGAATGTGAATTGAATACAAAAGTGACCAACCAATATGAAATAAGTATGTTGAGAGGATTTGCTCAGATGCAGAAAATGAATAGGATCTGAATTGTAAAACAAATCTATGCTCTTTTAAAGTGATGGTATTCCTCAATGTATTTTTGGAATTCTTTAAAAGGGTAAACAATTTGTGATAAAGAAATCTATAACTATAATATAGAAGGGTGTCAAACTGGCAGACTGCGGGCCGGATGCATCACATGTAGGCCATACCCAACCAAGCTCCACAAAGGCAAAAACGTCACATTATATCATATGATGTCACATGGAGCGATCGAGCATGACATCCATGCTATAATATCAATATAGGTTTTGACGAACCATTCTGAGTAAACGTAGCAGACATGGAACAAAAACCAGAACTTTCCATGGACTATTAATTATTTCTTATCCACTGTATTTCATAACTGTTATATTAGCAATAGCAATAGCGCTTAGACTATACTGCTTTACAGTCCTCTCTAAACGGTTTACAGAGTTCAGCCTATTGCCCCCAACAATATGGGTCCTCATTTTACCCACTGTTAGGAGTAGACTCCTAGAGTTGGGTAGGCAATATATAATACCATGATGACAAATGGTCATTGTGGCTTTAAGGATGTTGGAATGTTAGAGAATTTAATTAGAGAATGTAATTATCTTCAACTATAAGAGGAAGCCTGCAGAACGCATGCTCTCTCTCTGCCGGATTTGCTGACACCTCTACTAATTGCTCCCTCTGCTTGAAGATCTACTGATTTGCTATCTGCTCGTGTGCTGTAACTAACTAGGTTTGAAGAAGGAAGAAGTGTGGTTTACTGACTGTAAACAAATTGCTATTTAAGACTTTGTTTTGACTAACTTTATACCATCACTGCTTGTTAAGCAATAGTATAGTTTTTACAACACCAGTAAAGCTATTTTGTTTTTACTAACAGCGTCTGGTTTACTATTTATGTGTGTACTAGCAATGTTTCTCTAGCTGCACATTCCGCTACTCAACTTTCTATCTCCCAACGGAAATATCCCCTAACACCCACCTCGGAAGCTTGGAAGGCTGAGTCAACCTTGAGCCTGGTGAGATTTGAACTGCCAGGCAGCTGGGAGTCAGCAGAAAAAATTAATTCAAATTAAGATTTATTAACCGCACCCTCTCCCCACAGGGACCCGGGGCGGTGCACAGGCATAATTAAAAACAATATACAAAATACAAACATTACTTAAAATAAAATTAAATAAATCTACCTATGCTAAAAATATATAATTAAAACCCATTAAAATTTGTAATTAAAAGACAGAGAGAACTATTCAAGGCCGGCCAGTCGAAAGAGATGGGTCTTCAATTTTACCCGGAAGGAGCGGAGGTCGGTGGTCGTTCTAATATCAGGGGGAAGGTCGTTCCAGAGGGCCGGGCCCGCCACAGAGAGCGCCCTTCCCCTGGGCGTCGCCCGCTGACAAAGTCTAGTGGACGGCACCCGGAGAAGCCCCTCTCTGTGGGAGCGAATCGGTCGTGAGGATGTGTGGGGCAGGATCCGATCTCGCAGATAGCTAGGTCCCGAGCCATGGAGCGCTTTGAAGATGATAACTAACACCTTGAAGCGCACCCGGAAGACGACAGGTAGCCAGTGCAGCTCGCGCAGGAGCGGTGTTACATGGGCAAACCTGGAGGTGCCCATAATTGCTCGCGCGGCCGCATTCTGAACTAACTGAAGCCTCCGGGTGCACCTCAAGGGGAGCCCCATGTAGAGAGAGTTGCAATAGTCCAGTCGGGATGTCACGAGGGCATGGGTGACTGTGCGAAGGGCGTCCCGATCCAATAGGGGGCGCAATTGGCGAACCAGGCGAACCTGGTAAAACGCCCTCCTGGCCACGGCTGTCACTTGCTCTTCCATAGACAGCCGGGTATCCAGGAGGACACCCAAATTGCGCGCCCCATCCACAGGGGCAAGATGTTCGCCCCCTATGGCCAGCGTTGGAGAAAGCTGGTTGAATCGGGCAGCCGGAAACCACAGCCACTCGGTCTTGGTCGGGTTGAGCCTAAGTCCGTTACTTCCCATCCAGATCCGCACGGCTTCCAGGCACTGGCACATCACCGCTACGGCATCGTTGGGGTGGTCTGGGGTAGATATGTACAGCTGGGTGTCATCAGCGTACAGATGGTACTCTACCCCAAAACCACGGATGATCTCACCCAGCGGCTTCATGTATGCATTAAACAGGAGAGGCGAGAGGACCGACCCCTGAGGCACCCCGCATGTGAGGGGTCTCGGGGTCGACCTCTGCTCTCCTGCCCGCACAAATTGCGATCGGCCAGAGAGGTAGGAGGAGAACCACCGCAAAACGGTGCCTCCCACCCCCAACCCCCCCAGCCGATGCAATAGGATACCATGGTCGATGGTATCGAAAGCCGCCGAGAGGTCTAATAGGACCAGGATGGAGGAACATCCCCCATCTCTGGCCCTCCAGAGATCATCTACCAACGCGACCAATGCCGTCTCGGTGCTATGCCCGGGCCGAAAGCCGGACTGGCGCGGATCTAGATAGTCAACTTCCTCCAGGTGACGGGGAAACTGTTGAAGTAGTACTGTTGAAGTAGTACTGAAGTAGCCTGCAGTACTGCACCAAGGCTCTATTGGAATAAATTAGTAATTAAAGCTCAATGCAAAGCAACTGATAAAGCAAGCTACACCAAGTATGAATAAAAGTCATAGATTTTTGCTAAATAACAGGCCTTAACCTTAAATTTAAATGAAATTAAAACTGGCACCAATAATGATCTTTGGTGAAACGGTATTGCACAGTTCAGTTGCCAAAGATAAGGCTCTTTCTGCAATTTTACAAAAAGTAAAATCCCCAAAAATGTGATATTGAATACACTTCCATGGCAAGCTTTAATACACAAGCAGATAGCAATGCAGTACTGCCTTAAATAATGATATTCCAACAACCATAGCCTTAGTTGTTATTATTAACACCCCAAACTCAATATATTGGCAGCCAAAGCCAACCTAACTATTTTCTAAGTACTTTTCTAAGAGTACTTTAAGTACTCTTAAACTAGGACTGACCAGGTGAAGGAGAAGGAATGACAAAATAGGGAGGGGGGGAGGCAGAGTGAAAAAGGATTCGTTTAGAATCCCTACACACAAGCACAAGCAAACTAAGTCCAATTCCCCTTCAATGCATTATTATTATAATCAGGTGCTGACCATGTTGAGAAGATTCCTGTGCATAGGTTCTTACTAATAAATCAGCTTAATTGAATCTTCATGTGTGGTTCCACGTCTGACACAGGGGAGCGTATTAGTCTCTGAAAACAGACTTGGAGGCTACCTGTTACTTGCCTTCAAGCGTGAAATAAACTCTGCTGGGCTTTCATAGACTTAAGCTTTCTATTCCCACAGGTGAGGTAAGAAGATATCATTAAATTCCCTTGGCACAAAGAATCTGTGTAAGTTTCCACTCACCGTTTGAAACTGTCCTTCATTTAACAAATGAGAGAAGATATATGCATCCCAGAGTAATGTTGCAGGATCCAATCGAAGATCCAATCTAAGTTGGTCACAGGGACCAGAGGTTTAGTTTTCTGAGCTTTTGGACTCATGCTGGAGCCAGATTGGATCCTTCATTTATTTTCTTCATATTGTACATCATTAAACAATTTTAAATACTGGAGTTTGTTCAATTAGATTACAATTTATAAAAGGCATATTTATTTTTAATCAGAACGATTGCCTAGATCTTGTAAATCGTGGCTTCTTTGAAAGTGATAGCCTCAGAGTTGAGCAACTCACCTAAAATGGTAAAGATGTGGAAATGATGTTATTTTGTGTTTTTATGTACATCTAGTGTTATGGCCTATAGCTACATACATAAAAACCTAATGACACCCTGGAACTATACAGATTTGAGTATCTTTTTTTCATTATCAAACATAACATAATAAATATTTTATGTGTATTATATTTTATAGAGAGTTAATTTAGAATAGTGATTAATGGCACCAGGTTATAATTGGTAGTGTAAGTTCTTGTTGTGCCTAAAACATGAAAATAGCTTGATGTCTTTGGACAGACTTTATGAGCTGATGAAAGCAATTGCAAATCATTTTTAAAAGTGTTGCCAAGAAAGTTCTACAGGCTCATCCACATACAAAGGCACACACGCACTATATATCCACCCATCACCGATCTTTATCTTGGACAGAAGAGTTCTAACTGGGATTAACTCAGGGTTCCCAAGTGGTCAATATTGATGTCCACAAGGATCAATCAGACTAACCACAAGGTCCACAATATTAGCTATAACAGTGTAGTAGTAGTAGTAATAGTAGTAATAGTCATCACAGCAGCAGCAGTAGTAGTAGTACAGATAGTCCTCGATTTACGATAGTTCATTCAGTGACTGTTCAAAGTTACAACGGCACTGAAAGTGACTTATGACTGTTTTTCAGTTATAACTATTCCAGCAACCCCATGATCATATGAACAAAATTACAATACAATACAATACAATAGCAGAGTTGGAAGGGACCTTGTAGGTCTTCTAGTCCAACCCCCTGCGTGGGCAGGAACCTTATACCATTTCAGACAAATGGCTATCTAACATCTTTTTAAAGACTTCCAGGGTTGGGGCATTCACAACTTCTGGAGGCAAGCTGTTCCAGAGGTTAATTGTTCTTACGGTCAGGAAATTCAGATGCTTGGCAACTGGTTCATGCTTATGACTGTTCTGGTGTCCCAGGGTCATGTGATTACCTTTTGCAACCTTCTGAAAAGCAAAGTAAATGGGGAAGCCATATTGACTTTGGCTTCCCCAAAGCTTTCTGACTTATCAACTGCAGTGATTCACTTAACAATTGTGGCAAGAAATGTCATAAAATGGAGGGGGGGGAACTCACTTAACAAATGTCTCACTTAAGGACAGAAATTTTGGGCTCAATTGTGGTCATATATTGGGGACTAACTGTAGTATAAAAGTAGTATTTATTAAATTATTTTAATATAATAAATATGTGGAGGTTGATGAAGAATCTTCAGAAACGTGTCAAGGAAATGAAGAATTTGGGGGCCTCTGAATTAGCTGGACTAGTTCTGTAAAATTATATTAAATTATAAAGTAAAAACATAGCTAAAACCTTAATGCTAAATTCAAGGAGCACTAATTTTACAACTCTGCTGGCTAAATTTCAATATATCTTACAGAGTTGGATCTCTGCCATTTGGAATTAATAATGTCTCATAAATAATCTTCAAAAAAGGAAGGAAAAGTCATCTTTGATAGACTGTCATTGAAAATGTTATTTAAAACTAAGCAATCACATAGTTATTTCAATTCTATCATATTACCAATAATTTCATCAGAAACATATGTTAGCAGCACAATTTAGCTACAATTATTGAATGTTTTTTCACTTTCATAACAAATTAGGCAATGCATAGCTGATGCATCTGAAAAAAGTTACTTCACAGAGTCACAAGCCTTAAGGCAAAGCACTTGGTGTCATAATCCAAACCATCCCTGATTGAAATTCAAAGGCAAAGGAAGTCAACATGTAACACTGTGCACCAAATTGCTTTTATTTCTTATCATCTTTATTTGGTCATCCCAGATGCCAAACTATGGACTTTCACTGAAGGATTCAAATGCTTAAAAGTATTCTGAAAACCAATTAAAAATCTGTAATATTCATTTTAATAAGGGAAGAGGCAAAAAATTCTACATTGCTACACCTATGTACTGCATAAGCTTTGTATGTTCCAAATGATAATTCATCTCAGCTACCTTGTAGTGGCCAACCAATCAACATTTTTATTGTTGTGCCTAGAATTCAAGTATATAGTTACCATTTATGGGCAGAATAATGAGGTTAATGGCTCATCCAGAATTTCTGTTTATATGAAAAATGCCCATGTTCTTTTAAGGACAGATGAAAGAGTATAAACATTACTGCAGGAGTGACCCTTCCTATCATACAATTTTATTTTTAGATACTGGATGCTGTTAATTATTTGTTAATTCCCAAAATAGATTTGTAATAAGAATGCCCTGTGAAGGTCTATAAACACAAAACAAATTATGGTTGCATATTGTAGTATTTTTTCTTATCCACAATTTCAGCTATAGTTAGAGTCAGACAACATACTATGAACATTTACTATTTATTGTGTCAAGAAATTTTCAATAAACTTATAATCACAGTTTGGAGTATTAATGTAAAGCAGACTATTAACTTGGAGCAGTGAGTTAAAAACATTGAGAAAACATTGAGATTGGATCGCTTCTGTTTGTCTGAAACAAATATCCAACTTACAAAAACCTTTGAAATACAAAAAATGCTTGCAAAAAAGCTTATTATGTAACATTAAATATTAGAAACACAATATGTACATTTCTATTTTAGTAGTCTCGCAAATCTAATCAGTAAGATAAAACTGAAAATCAGTCAAAAAATTCAATGAGAAGCCAACTTGCATAAACATCAGGCTGATATATCAACATTAATAGATGGTTAATATGCATTAAGACACTTGAAAAGTAAATAATTTAATAGTAGTAATAATAATAATAATAATAATAATAATAATAATAATAATAATTATTATTATTATTATTATTAATAATAATAATAATAATAATAATTAATTTATAGACTGCACCCTCTCCCCCATGGGTTCAAAAACTAGACTGTCAGTATATTATTGAAAATGCTGTAATAGTATTAGGTGCTTTGCAGGCAAAGGTATAAAATAGCCACAACAAATTTCAATGTACATGGCATCTGCAGTAAATTAGTTACACTTAATTTTACTGGTTTCATATAAATAACCTCCCATCAAGTCCTGCTATGCTGCCTCACTGTAGCAAGGGGCAAGTATTTCCTGGGTGGGATGATCAAAGATCAGAGTATAGGCTAAGAATTTATATTCCCACACAGGGTCATTCAAGCATGAGGGTCACCCCATATGGCCAGCTACAGCAAGTACAAACCCCTACCCAAGAGAGCAGTGATACAGGAAGATGCTAGGGGCAGAACAGTTTAGTAGCAACAACAAAGACATCATACTGTACAGAAGACAATAGTAAATCACTCCTCTAGTTTGCAAGGAAAAATCATATGGATTAATATGATATGTTGACTGATGGAAAGCCCTAAGTCAAATGGCATTCAACATACTACTATAAAGAAGCCGAAACTCTTTTGGAATGGAAATGGTGTCTATGACATGGTTAGATTAAAATCTTTGAGACAGCTAGTTGCTGATGTTGCCATGTAGAGGGGGGGGGGGGGGGGGGGGACTGAAGTTGCAAAAAGAGAATTACACTGGAATATGGAATATAAGAAGCATGAACACAGGAAAGCTCAACATAGTGGAAGGTGAAATGAACTGACTACATATTAACATCTTAGACAGCAGCAAACAACTTATAAATTTCTACCAATCTAATGGTGTCTCCATTGCTGTTACTGCAGTTAAACAACCCAGATAAAGGTGATATATTTGTATTACCAGACAGATACAAATAAATTAAACTGGCTGTAGTGTATTATTGATACAAGGAGGTGGAAAAGCTCCCTAGTTACAGAAAAGACATGGCCGGGGCTGACCATAGAATAAATCAGGAACTGCTTGTCAGAGTGTGGCTCAGAACAGGAGTTGAAAGGGGCACATATTGGGAAGCACTGAAACTGAAACTTAAGTCTGTGCATCTCCTTAATGCTCATCCACCCAAACTCAATTTCCCTCATTTTTGCTTGTCTTCCAGCTTCTTTTTCTCTCTTTATCTTAATGGCTGATAATGGAATGCCTGTGAGTACTCCATGCTGTCTTACTGCCAAATAAAGCCTTTTACTCACACAATTCCACTGTCCAGTATCTGAACCTCCTTGAACACAAAACAGCCTGCTCTCCATATGTTCACAAGCTACTCCGGGATTTTCTTCCTGGTCTTTCTTCTCATCTCAAGGCCAGAATCTCTGGACTTGCAGGCGCCACTTCATGTTTACCAGGTGACGTCCTCTCCAGCACCATCTCCAGCAGCATCTGCAATATAACACCCACCCCTCCTCTGATTTTCCTGCCTCTTTTTATATTCCCTGTCCTGGATCTATTCTATAGGCACCTTGCAACATTTCTCACTTTTTAACTATAGGCTTGTGCTGTTGTGCCGACTCATCTGCCTTCCTAAAAAAAATTATCTTGGCTCAGACTCAACCACGTTCCTTGATAAGGCACTTCAACCTGCCACACTGCTAACTTATAAATCTGTAAGTCAAGCTAAAGAGGAGGAGTAAAGCTAATTATTTTTCATGATATAATTTGAGCATATACTTACCAATTTCAAGAACATCAGGAATCATTTTCCAGTCCTGAATCTCACTGATAGGGAACCAGGGGAAATATGGAATGAAATCAAACAAGCTAAGGATGAATGTAGATGTCAAATTGCCAAAAACAGAGAAGCTGAAGCCAAGAAAGACAAAGATCTCAGGAAGGAACTTAGCAAAGAATTTCCGAGAGCTATTAGAAGAGATGAGGAGAAGTATTCCAGGAATATCCATAAAGACACTGAAGATATAAACTGATGTGAAAAAAACCAAAAATCTTCCAAAATTATCTAAAGTCAGAAGAGGGTTTTAATTTCAAATTGGTTTGCTAAAGAATGGCCAATGAACAGAAACAACTGATTCAAGGGAGATTAAACAAAAATGGAAAGCGTGTATTGAAAATTGTAAACTGGTATAACAGAGAGGTCAACATCCTTATCTTAGAATATATTTATTTACAAGATTCTCTAGTACTAGAAGGTAAAGTGAGATCAGAACTCTAATAATTAGACGATTTCAGGAATTGATGGAATATCTACAGAAATATGACAGTAATAGAAGAAGGATCAGTAAAGTTCTAAGATTTTTGCTGTCATATTTTTATGACAGCAGATCTGAACAATGACATAGTCGCTAATAGATTGGAAGACTTTGGCCTACATACCAAAATCAATCAAAGAAGACTTAACAGAGCAGGCAAAATACTTTAGCATTCTTATAATCACTTACCTGGAAAGAGAAATGTCAGATGTTCAAGTTGGGTTATAAAGAAGCTATAACAGTGCCACATTAGTGCTGATGCACAAGGATAACCAAGAGTACAAAAAATCCTAAACAAACCCTGAGTGTGTGCTTTACTTATTATGAAAAGGTTGTTGATTATTTCAACTACATCAAGCTGTTGAATGTCATGAGGAAAATGAAAATTCCAGAATATCTCTTGAGTGACCTATATGCAGGACAAAAAGCCACAGTCGAGACAGAATAGACGGGCCCCAGGTTGGCAAAAGAATACAGGTAAGTCTTCAACTTACTTCATTTAGTGACTGCTCCAAGTTGCAACAGCACTGAAAAAAGTGACGATTATTTTTCACTTATGATCAATTCATCATTCCCAAGGTCATGTGATCAAAATTAAAATGCTTGGCAACTGATTCACTATTTATGATGGTTGCAATGTCCCAGGGTCACGTGATCATCTTACTAACTTAACAGCTGAGATTCACTTAATAACTATGACAAGCAAGGTCATAAAATGGGGCAAAATTCACTTACAACTGTCTTGTTTAGCAACAGAAATTTTGGGCTCAACTGTGGTCTTAAGCGGAGGACTACTTGTAACAGTTGATATGAACTCCTTATTTATTTAATATGTGTGCTGAATATACATTGCAGGAAGCTGGATTGGAAAAACATGATCGCAACTATCAGATGGGAGGAAGAAACATCAATATCCTGCATTATGCTAATGATAATGCTCAGATAGCTGAACATACAAATAGCCTGAAAACTTTAGTAATGAGTCAAGGAGGACAGTAGAAAACTAGGACAAAGATTAAGCAAAGAACACTAAGCTAATGACAACAGGTACAGCAACTAGACTCAGAACTGACAGTAAAGATACAGAAATTGTGAGTATCTTTTGCTTTTAAGATCTCCTACCAACACTGAAGGAACCAACAGTGAAGAAATTACACTGCAAACCAGGACTTGGTAGAGTAACAATGAAGACTTTGAAAAATATATTCAGATGTCAGGAGGAGATTATATTTGTAAATATACTAATAGTGGAAGCAATGGTTTTCTCTGTGTCATTTACAGAAGCAGAGACTAGAAAGAGTATTGATACTTTTAAAGGTAGGTGTTGGAGAAAATTACTGTGCAAATCCAAAATTCTCATTTGACATGTAAATGACTCATAAACTCAAATGGTCAAACACCCAGCTCTTTTCAGAAATCTATAATGCTGGTAAAGGTGAAAGAAAAAACAGTAAGAGGACAAACAAAAGCATGGTGGATGACTCAATTACAATGACAACTACTTGAACACTTTAAGTCTCAGGCTGAGAACAGATCATGGTGGAGAAGGTATCTATGTGGTCACTAAGATTTGATACCAAATTGATGGCATCTAACCAATATAGAAACAGATACTGTACATTAAAGTTGTGCTAAGAATCTAGAAAGATTACTAAATGCATTCTTCATAGAAAAAACAGCTTTTTAGGAGAAGATAGTAAATGGCAGGAAAAACTGTCCTGTAATAAAAATAATTCTGACCTACTTAAAAATATAAGGAAAAAGTAAAGCACAGACATATATGAACATAAGTTCTTTATCATTTATGGCATGTCAGAATGCTGTTGTCATTTTGTGATTTGGTTCTTGTAGATGGTATCCTATGTTTTTCAATGTAATGTTCTTTTAATGTTCTTTATTTCGATACTCAGTCAAACTTATGTCCACTTTGCCCAATGCAACTGTTCCCACACTGGCAATTTATTTTGCAAACTGTCTTTGTTCTTGGTTTTGAAAGTTTATCCTTATTAAACTTTGTTTTATCTTGTTCACCATTTCTTATTTTATCGTGTTCACCATTTTAAAACTTTTTTTGTCCAGTATTTCTCCAAGAATATCAATTCTGTTTTCGCAAATTTGAATCAGAGCTGCGCATGCAGTATCAGTAAAAATTAGATTCTTATATAAATATTCTTCCAAAAAAAAAGGAAGACTAACCATGAGGCATTAAAAATGACTAGGTTAATTATTTAAATGTATGATAAATACATTCAATGTTTTTGAAGAAGGATATTCCCAAAACTAATCTTCTGGCCATACCACAAGCACACATACTCCCAAACTTCCTGCAGACTGCTCCTGAGGTAGTCAAGCATCACCTGGTCCAGTACTGCTCTTGGAGAGAAGCCACTGTCATGCATACCAATGTGATATCAATAATTATATCTGCAATTTGCGGTGGTCTAAAACTTCAGTGCTAGATTCCTACTCATACTGGCATGCGCCCACAGCATTTGACAGTATTTGGCATCCAAACAAAATACTGGGCCAGACCTGAGCATTAAGCATATCATAGAAAACATACAGTGTTAAGTGTAGTTTGGGATACACATTCTCATATTTAAGTTTTATCACATATTTAAAAAGTTCTACAAAAACATGTTCTAATTTGCAGCATCCTTTGCGGTTTTAGAAAAGGAGATTCTTAAGATTCATGGAGACGAAAGGTATGCAATAGTTTAGGACTTATTTTAATTTTATGGAATTTCGGTTCCTTACTAACATTTCTCAGAGAAATGTTTCTTTTCAGAAATTCAGGGAAGTTTTCAAATGAAGTTAAAATAGGCAGGCTTCAAGACTTCTATTATAGGAAATACGCTGAGCCTGTCATGTCTCCTATTCTGCAAAATATGATTAAAATGAAGGTCTTTCATCAGAAGAATATTTTTCAGACTTTATTATCAATCTTGTTCTTTTACAACTGGGTGCTTATAGACATGCAGACATTTGGAAGAATATTACTGATTCAATGGCTTTTGGGAAGGGGGGGACACCACAAATTTCAATTGTCAAGGCTTCACAAAATCAATGGGAGAAAATGTATTGTATTCTTATATTGCCAACATTATATTCTCAGGGAGTTGGATGAGGCCTACAAAAATTCCACGTGTCTAAAACTCCTCTCTGTTTGTGCCAGTTGGGAACAAAGCCAGGACTCTGCTTTAGCAGAGGTAATAAGTTATGGAGCTACTGTCATAATATATAGTCTCATTCACAGGTTGTGCATTTAACTCTTATAATGTTATACATTCTATTTGTATTAAAGAAGGAAGTAAACAAATCTGCAAAGTTGTATGATTAAGAATTTTAATAACATTTTTATTCTACATTTTTGCGGCAGAAAAATAGCATAAAATAGCCAGAATGAATACAAAAAATAATCTCGCATATTTTTAAAGTTCCTTGTAATATATGGTATATTCATATCATGAAAGGATTTCATATTTTCTGCCCAAGAAATTGCCCATATCCAGATAAATATTTATCTTTTTTTTTCATTCTAAATAGTACAGTGCCTATAGTTCATTCTAAATAGTACAAACTTCTCTTGCCTTCTCATTCCCACATATTCTAAAGCAGGAGTATCAAACTCAAGGCCTGCAGGCCAGATCCAGCCTCCGGGGTCATGTTGGAAACAGCAAAGGACCAGCCTACGGGGCCCCTGCCAGTGAAGATTGAGCTCTGTTTTCACTGGCAGAGGGTTGCAGGAGGATGTCCCAGCCAAAAACGGAGCTTGAGAGCCCATTTTCACTGGCAGAGCGCTCAGGCCAATACTGGCATCCCCAACACGCACAATGTTAAGCTGGCCATGCCCACCCCAGGCCCCAAGGTGAAACATAATCCTATGCAGCCCTCAATGAAATCGAGTTTGACACCCCTGTTCTAAAGCATTTATAAAGAATCTAAAACATTGCGTAGTCCTAGAGATGTTTTGTACATATTTGTCTTACAACATACGTTTTCTATCATAATACATGACTCTATTCTTTATTAGCTATTTTGTAATATAAACTCACTTTCTAAGAATAAGTGGATGATTCTAAATCAGTCAAAGGCAATTATTAAATTATCCTTTCTAACTACAGCTATTTCCTGAATTTCAAAGTTTTGTGGATTGCGTCCAGGAAGCAGATAATGGATCAAGAAAGGATTGTAATACTGAATAAATAAGAGCCTGTGAAACATTCTAAATGAGTACTTTCCATCTGTCAAAGCCAGCTTGCCGTTCCCAGTGCTAGAATGCAAAATTTTCAGTTAAGATGACAGATAATTAGCAAGTTTTGTCAACATGCACATAAACAAATCTAATTTCAATATAGCCTTACATAAATGTCTAAGTAGAACACAATGATATCCATGATTTCTGAAGAGCCATGTAACAGAGACCGTCTTTACCTTAGCATTTTATTCAGGACACAAGCATTTTATTCAAGTCAGAGCTGGCTGAAAGTTTATGGCCTAAAGTAAGGGACAAGATAATCACCCTTTGATATACAGAAATAACTAGGTTGGGAATTTAAATTCAATACTGAAAATATTGGCATGTAGTATCTCAAAATGTTCTTCTGAAAGTGCTAGATAAGTGGGATAAACTGGAGGAGAAAAATGGTCCACAGCCAAAAGAAGCAAGTGTTTTACACATGATGGAATTAGAGCAGATCCGTTCCAGGCTGAGAAAGGGAGTAGCAAACTTGGCTGATTCAGGAAAATAGCAAATTATGTTAGCAGAGAACTATTCCTCCCAAAGGACAACAGGGAGAAGAAAAAATAATACATGCTACACAAGAGATCAGTTGACCCACGACTGCTATTTTGAAGGGACAACTCTGATTATTTTTTAAGTTCAGAAGAATAGCTATTACTTTAAAAAAAAAAAAAAATCCCTATCCAATTTCCCTTTGGCCACCAGGGTCCAAAATAACTATTCCATTTCTGTTGAAGGAAAGAATCCATGTGACTTTCAAGACACTTGCATTTTCTAATACATTTGTATTTAATTGCAAAAAAGTATTCTACAAACCTTTCTGGTTTTAGGAATGGCAGCAAAACTTACTAGGTTCTACAGTCCTCCCTTGCCGTGCCTTTTCTAATTTACCATGTGAAAAGAGAAAGGAAAAAGAAAAGGAGTATGATGCTTAAAAGTCCATACATACAGTATCTTTATGCATTTTAACGAATGTTCATAGTCCATGTAAACTTACTGACACTGTCAAAAAGACACAAGGGTAAAAATCTGGAGGTAACATTTATATTGGCTCTCTTACTTTCCCATGGGAATCTCAATAATGAAAACTAACTCACATCTGGAAACAACCTTGGATTTAAGCAACGTTAAAAATGGACCATGCAAGCTAAAAATATATACTTTTTTAGGTCTATTTCTCAAGAAGGGAGCTACTCTTCATTTAAAATACACATCCTTAATTATTGCTTTGTAAAACATAAATCATAGTTTCACTCTGTTTTCATTCAGAGCCCTGAACATAAAGACAAATTTAAAAGTAATCCAGAATTTTTGTTTTAAAATTGCAAATTATGCACCATGAAGTTTTTGCTCTACAGCTATGTCACAAACTATAACAGATGTGTTTTACCTCTGTTTAAATATTTAGTCAGCAAACTAAAGGGCTAAAAAGAGAAGGCCAGAGTGATTTAATTCTTAAATCAGGGTGGTCTATTGGTAACTTTTGGTACCATTGGTGTTGCTGTGGGAACAAAAATGAAACCAGGTGCCATCAAATTCAAGTTAAAGATTTTGTGCTTTTTTAAAACAATCTTAAACTAAGTTTCCATAAACTCTTTAACTGATACTACTACAAAAATTGACTATTTTATAACAAGAAAGAAATTATAAGTTATCCATAGACCATCAAATTCTACCTGCAACAAATTTAAATTGATTGGCACCTATTTTTTATAAATAAGACTGTTATAAATATACATCATATTCACCAAAATACAGTATATATTGGTATTACGCTTCTTTACTAAGCTAAAGTAAAGCCATTGCATAAAGGTTTTACCAGATTTAAATTTAATCTTACATTTTAAACTATCTTCTAGTCTAAATAATGTTTTGTTTCAGCAGTCAATCACTGCATTGGACTTGTAAAAAGAACAAGATAGAAGCTTAATATTGGTTTTATCCTATTTTGTGATTAAAACTTTGAAAATAATCTTGCTCCCCCCAACCCCAGTCCCTGCATTTTAAAGCATAATATGTTACAAACATGGATGTTTGCTGACCTAATTTCTACTTGTGATTTTATCAAATCAGTTTTCTGTTAGAAATACTTAAAAAACCACTGATGTATGTTCATATGTAATGTAAATCTGCAAATGACTGCTAATATTTGTTTTTATAGACAATCACAGAAGTCATTGTCACATGCCCATTGATAGATAATCTAATATTCAACTGCATTTACAGAAAATACCTGGCAAATTTGAAATTAATTGAATAATAACAATTCAATTAAAACTGTTGCATATTCTTTAGATGTATACATACATGCCATCAAATCAGTCAACTCCTGGCAACTATATGGACTTTGTGCAATTTTCTTGGCAACATTTTCAGAAGTAGTTTACCATTTAATTCTTCCTAGGGCCAAGAGGGCGTAACTGGCCCCAAAGTACCTAAACAACCTAAACCAGGGGTCCCCAACCTTTGCAACTTTAAGTCTGAAGGACTTCAGCTCCCAGACTTCTCCAGCCAGCTTTCCCTTGGCCTCTTAAGCTTGCATTGGTAACCAAAAGAAAAAAACAGCACAGTCCAGAATTAAGAACAGAAAGAAACAAGGACTACCTCCCAAATATATAGAACGTACCTTGTAGATGAAAAACTAAAGTCAAGTTTATGATAAATACGAAGATATCCATGAAATTTTCTTGGCAATAATATAGGGCAGGATTAGCACTAAGATTTTTTTTTATTTCCAATCTAATTCCAGAGTTTTGGAATCTCCTGAATGGCATCTTTTCCAAGAACTTTCATCTTAGCTTTTTGCTTAACTTTTTGTTATCAATCAGCCTAAGCTTTACTGTAATTTAAAGAATGTCATTACACAATACTATGTTCCAACCAATGGAGATAATATGACTTTTTTCTGAACTGAATTTATAACACAAGAGAGGCACTATCTGCCAAAAAATAGGCAACTAAAATGCATTTCAGTTCCAAGGAACAAATAAAACACCACACGCTTTGGTTTAGAACCCCAGCGTAAGCAGGTTTTTCCAACACCAGCAGCAAGTATGAGTTCCAATAGCCCAAACCAGGCGTTGGAAATAACCATATGAAACATATACTGTGATACATCAATATAGATATATTATTTAGGATCTGATAGCACCTGATATCACTTGAACTGCAATAATAAATTTGATTTTTTTTAAATCATTACTTTATTTATGATAAATAAAAACATATAATTAGAAGGAGCGTCAGAATGATAAAATTATGGAATACAGGAGTTTATCACACCTTTAAGATAATCTTGTTCAATCCATGACTACCACATCCCTTCTACTTTCTATTAAAATTCCTCCTGTGAATGAGGAATGCTGTTACCATTAATTTTCCCTGCACCTAACCAAAACATATTTCCTATTAAGTTCATTATTTATTGTCCTATCTTCTGGAACAATTCTAAACATCTGGTCTTGTCTGCAAATTTGATATTCATATTTTCTAATCTCATCCACTTCATTCATAAATAAGACAACAGGACACATCCTAGAAGACCTGAAGCTCTAACTCAACATTTATATCCAGCTTAACATGCAGCTACTGATTTTTGTTGAGTTATTCAACCATATAATGGTAGCACAGTCCAACTCACTTTTTCTCACCATTTCTATTAGGCTATCAGGGGAAATTTTGTTGGATATTTTATTGAAGTCAAAGTACAAATTGTTTACTACCTCCTTGTAGTCAGCTCAATTTTGAACTTTTGCAGTTCATATTGCAAAATAATTTTTCCTTGCAGTTTGTCCCATCTAGAGATTTTAGTCTGTCACAACGTAAATACGCATGTTGCAGAGCAACCTTAAACCATTTGATGTACTTCATACTTTTATTTCTAACTTTTCTTTTAGAAAAAGCAAGCTGGCTTATTACCACACAATAATAATTAGCATTAAGCAAGATTTATTGAGCAATTTAACCACAAAAATTGTTGCATCAAATATATCTTCAACAAAGCTTAAAAATGTCAGGTTTCAATCCAAAGTATACAACAATACAAAAGGAGACCTCTATTGACATCAGAGACTGAATAAGCTCTTAACCATTGCTAGGGTGTCTTTGAAATTAATAGCCCCAGCTTAAACATTTTCCTATTAAACATCCTGAAAATAAATGAATAGAACCATGGAACTGTTCTTTTTTCAGATTAGCACTTGTAAGTATTTGAAATATGTAACAAAAATATACAGTATTACATGAAATTTACCATCATTATACTTCCTTTACAGTTATTTTAGTTAGGGTTTCAAGTTAAGTCGCTGGCGTGTAATTATGAAATTATTGTTCTGATCCTCTGCTTACTTTGAAAGTGATTAATCAAAGTCAGAGAAAGCCAACCATCAAGTCAAGTATGTTTCAAATTTCCTATTCAAGGATAAAACTAAAAAGATGAGCTAATTTTGTTTTAATTAAATCCTCATTTAGAAGTTTGAAATAAATGTTTTCTATTTAGGTTTCAATTAGACTTGAGTTGTAGTCCAGATTTCATATATTCTTTCCTTCTGCTACTCTATTACACATTCCCAATTATGTTTTCCTAGTTATACACACAACTCCATAAAAGATTTCAAATATTTTTGTCTAGATTTAGTTAACAATATACATTTTAAGTCCCACAATTAAGGCTATTTCCCAGAATTGCAGAAACCTGGGCCAAGGCTCAGGTTTGTAAACTCAATGAAAAATTCCTGCCTAGTCAATTATATTTCTTTTCAGACTGGCATGTATTTTCCCATTTAAAACAGGAAAGAGGAAGAAAGACAAAGCCCCAGCCAATCTGGAAAACGATTGTGCTCTGGGCAAAATCAGTTTCAAACACCAACAACTTTAGGAAAGAAGGTGGGGGGGGGGGATTCCTTTCTCACCACTCAAGCTTCTCTATAACATCATATGAAAAGGCAGGAGTGTCTTTATTCTTTCATTAGAACAAAGTATGGTATTTGCCAAACTTAAGTGTTTCTCCAGTGTATTTGACTGGAGTCAGGTTCCCATGCTCCAAAGACATCTGTGAAGGATGCTTCTTCTTTTTTTTCCCAACTTCTTCCTGCCTAAATCTAGGAAAGGACTCTAGGTGAAAGTACACTATGGATGTATGTTAAATGCAGTTTGTACAGATCTATGCAAAAAGACATATTATAATATTTTCATTTTGGATGCAAGCACTAAAGGAACACATAGTGCAGCAAATCATGACGTTAAATGGTGGTCCCAATTACTAATAAAGCATTTTAAAGTTCTACTGTACTTTTAAAAATTTTCTAAGATTATTACTCAGTTCTAATCAGAATAAGCGTAACATATTTTTTAAAATAATAAATACATCCTCAAAGTTAAACTTTGCCGTGTTTATTGAATTTTGTGATGTAGACCTCACAAGGTGATCAATAAAAAAATCAGTATACTGTTGATCATGCTCCTCTATTGTTTTGAATTAATTGAAAAGTGGAATATATGTCTCTTTTTCCATAAACATTAACTCCAAGCGTGCTTTGCAGTAGCCTCTTCAAAAGCAATTAACCTCCCTAGAGGAATCAGGGGTGGATCAATGCAGGAATTATAATGTGAGTAAACAATCTGCAGTGGCAGCTTTATAGGAAACTACAATTTCAGGTGCAATGGTCTTTGTAGAACAAAGGTAAGAATATACTTTCTTATGTTTTAATTACCAATCATGTTATATATTACTCAGCATTATCTTAGGAATTTGGAAGAACACCCAGTTGCCGAATATTACTCCAATCATTAAAAAAAAAAAGGGGGGGGGGTTAGAAAACTACAGCCAAAAATCTTCAAAGATAACATTGTTTTTCCTGCGCTTTTTTTATTAGGATACCAGTTTCCAATGGAAAGCCCCGATCTAGGATAAAGCTATAAGGCAATATAAACAACATCAAGAATTCTGGAGAAAGGCAGCTGCTTGTAAGATACACTGGAAAGAAACTAGTGATCACAAGCAGATTAGTCCATGGTGGCAGTGACACAAGCTAAGCAGGAGGTATGGATAATCTGGGTAAGTGCCATGGAAAAATAAATATCATGATTGGACTTCAGGCAAATGGAAACATTTCAAATTGGCTTCCTACGGTATTCTGTGGAACATATGATGTCCACATGTCCATTACCAACAACTTCAGCACAGAACACAATAAAAGGCAAATGCTGGATATATTTTCAAGATATTGCATTACAAGCCTTTCTCAAGACAAAAAAAAGCATAAATTAGGGGAGGGGGCAAATTTGCAATGCTAGCTTGCTTATACAAAAGGCTGGCAATCTTTTCTTGGAGCACCACCAGGGTTGAAGCCTTTTTGGAAAGCTTATGTGGGTGTAATTTAAAGGATAAAGAAAGAAACATTAAAAGTTATCCCAGAGTTAGGTTCCAACTGGGCTTCAGAGGCCTCCCCTCTATTTTTTGCTATGCTAAATACTTGCAAGGTTGATACAGATTCTATATCCCTTAATTCTTGGTATAGAATATGTATGAATGTTTTATATCCAGAGACAATGCATATATGAAATTCATTCATCAAAGTATACTTTGCCATTTTGGGTTTTTCAGAATTATCCATGCAGGAACTGTATGAATGGAATGTTTTTGTGTGTATATGCACACATAAATACAAACACACGCACACATATACATATGCTTAAGAGCATGTTGAAGTAGAATGTGTGTTTTTACTATCAAATTTGTCTATTAACATGACCACTGAAATGTTAAATGTATGCGGTCATTAACCTTAATATCAGAAGATGCCTTAAAGTCAGAAAAATGGTCAAATAGGTGATTCCCTGTCCAAATTTAGACCTCCATAATATTTCTCTTCAAATACTTTTTTCCCAATATAAAGGCAAAGGTAAGCAACATAGTTTGAGCAGAAAATTGCTTGGGGAAAAGAAAGTGCAAGTGGAAAGAATTTCAGCTTTCGTTATTCATGCAAATGTTGTTCAAGACACAAATACCCAGTCCAGTCTTAGTTTAAATACGTTAAACATAATCCATATTTAAGCAGCTGTCATTACATTTGTCTGAGCCCTGAAGTTTGTTTTAATTTAGAACATGGCACCATAACCTCCAACAAACTAGCAGAGTGCAGTGGTTAAGATTTTGGAGTAGCATGAAGAGGGCCCAAATTTAATAAAAGTAAAGTAAAGTAAGTAAAGTAAGGGCCCAAGTTTGTGAGCTACTCTCAGCCACAGTAGTTCACAAAGTGACTTTGGATCAATCACCACTTTACATACCAATGACATTTATATAATTCTCACCACAAAGAAAAATAAAAGGGATAACTTACTATGTATGCCTACTTTGAACTATAGAAGGAAAAGTAGAATATAAACCTAAATTAATCTTTAAAATCTATTACAAAGCAAACATTTGCAGAAACATGAAGAAGTTTTACAACCAGTTTATAGCACCCTGATTGCCACCTCCTTTCCAGCCATGACAATATGTTCATTTTATATAAAGAACTGATATATATTCCCATACCCATAGCCCTACAGTTCTTTTAACAGTGTCTTTCAATCCAAAATCCTTTCCTTACCTTTGCACAAATTTTAGCACAACTCCTTGAGTAGCTAGTGTGTGGTTAGAAAGAGGAAGCTATGCTTGTTTGCATGGAATCTGCTATTTCCGCCCCTGCCAAAACACTTGTTTAAAAAGTCATGTAATATCTCTATTAGACTGTAAATGCAATTGACAAGGAAATGGCCTACTGACAAAGCATTACCTTTGTGGCAGCGCCAACCAGCCTACAGCAAAATAGCATACAGAATAACTTCAGCATGCATTCCCAAGTAACAAAACAGTGTTTTACATAAATACCACAGAATCTAAGCAAGATCCAGAAAAAGCAATGAAAGTTTGCCCAAGCTTTCATGCTTGCCTGTATCAATTGAATGTCTTAACTAAAACAAAATAGAAAAGCATCTACATATGTCCAGGAATCTTATGAAGTTGGATCATATAACACTGGGAAAACTATCACAACTGAAATCTGTGTATTTCTTCTTAACCACTGTAACAACTCTCTAATAAAAATTAAGAAGAACTATGGGATATCAAATATACAAAAGAATATTAACTGCATACAAGCCCTTAAAGACCAGAACACAAATTATTAACAAGAACATGTGTTCTGTGTAAAACAGAATTGTTTTTTAAAAACGGTTTTGTCCTTTAATACATTTGATTACAAGGATTAAAAAGCTTCACAATCTGTCAGTTTAGAAAATTGACCCTTTAGTTAAAAGTAGCTATTTCATACTAAAAGAAATGCTTTTAATATAATTCTTTTCATTTAGTGCCTTTTATAAGCAATTATGTTAAAAGTATTCCAGATACTGTATTCTCAAGAAAATATTTTATTTATTTCATTTATAAGCCACCCCTCTCACAAACAAGGCAACTCTGCATAGCTTAAGGTAAAGGTTCCCCTCACACATATGTGCTAGTCATTCCCGACTGTCTGAAGACATCTCTGTGATCATGTGGCCGGCATGACTAAAAACCAAAGGTGCAAGGAACACTGTTACCTTCCCATCAAGGGGATTCCCTATTTTTCTACTTGTATTTTTTACATGCTTTCAAACTGCTAGGTTGGCAGAAGCTGGGACAAGTAACGGGAGATCACTCTTATTAGGAGGCTCACTCTAAGGCGGTTAAGCAGCACTGGGGACTCAAAACTCCGAAATGCCGACCTTTCTGATTGACAAGCTCAGTGTCTTAGCCACTGCGCGTCCCTCTGCGTAGCTTACAAACAGTAAAAATATGAATATAGAAGCAACTACAATTACAATTGTTGTACTATATAAAATGTTTTTATTAAATGGAAGTGTTGTTTAATCATTACAGACAGTATCTAGCATTATTGTGAATGTCTCTGTTTCTAATAAGTCTTATTATGAATTGTTGGTTCATATTGGTCCACTAGTTTAGACAATGCACTGAGCAATAAACTATGATTTACAAACCACAGCTGCTAAATTCATACAATACAGTCTGTTCCTACTATTGCAATCAAGCATTTTCCTTACTAGTAGGACACAAGTACAGAAACTAAATGTTAAAAATAACATATTTAACAGCCCAAGTATAGATTTAAAGCTTTTTTCCCAATGATAAAACAGTAGCTGTTTAATTCTGAAGGGTTTTTCTCCTTATACTAGAAAGGAAACCATGGTTCCTCGGGAAGTACTTTTAAAAATGTGATGAGACTTACACAAATGATTTTGGAAGAAATAATGGCCCAACTGAAAAATCTGAAGTCTTGAGTTTAGAATTTAAATATATATAAAGTTCTTCTCTCTCTTTCTCATTATGCTCTGTTATCCGTTGTTTCAACATCCTTGTGTGAAACATAATGACATCTAAAGAATGTGCTTTGGCTTGAGAAAGTAGCTGCAGTTTAATATCTGAGACTACTGACAATTAGTCTCCTTTCTAATTATGAATCAAATAATGTTGCCTATCAGCTCAAGAAAAAAGAACTTGCCACTATCACCTCCATCCCTAACTTTTAAAAAAACTCACAATTGTTTATCAGCTATGATATTTAAAAACTGTGCTGAATGGGTAAAATTACTGTCCCTTATGACAGTAAGGTAAGTGACACCTCCTAAATGCCAAAATTAGCTAACACCTAAACAAAGGTCAAAAAGGAATCATAACAATAAAAATGGCATTTTTAAAAATAGTTGCACACTTAAAATGTAATACACAATTTAAAGCAATTATTTTTCCTAATCCATGTTTGAAAACTTTCCTTTATTTAAATATCATAATCACAGCATAAAATACTGTAACAATTGCATAAAATGCAGCTTAGCCAAGTACTACTTCTACTTTTCAATGAAAACAGCTTACAAAGCTATTATACAAAAACTCACAATTTCTGTCTCTTACCCTCATTGGATGAATATCAGCATATGGTGGCTTTCCTTCAGCCATTTCTATTGAAGTAATACCAAGGGACCAGATGTCTGCCACACAGTTATAACCAATTTCTTGTATTACTTCTGGAGCCATCCAAAATGGAGTACCTATGACGGTATTGCGTTTTGCCATTGTATCCTGTAAAACAATTATTTAACTTAACACCAAATGCGCAGCATTTTTGGACTGACGATAGCTCAACACGCACACATGCATGAAAAGACAATCACATCAGCCTCTGTAATCATGAAGCATCCCCAAACTACTGAACTTAGTTATCAGCAACAACCATCAGTCAAGTTTTTCTTTACTAGTTTATCACTCAAATGTTAAAATCAATTTGTTCAATAGAATCCTGCACTAAACTGTTTACATTTTGATCAATAGCAATAGCACTTAGATTTACCCTGTTTTCCCAAAAATATGACCTCCCCAGATAATAAGGCCAATCAGGCTTTTGAGTACTTGTGCCAAAATAAGCCCTTCCCCCAAAAATAAGCCCTTCCTAAAAATATTGCAACACAACAGCAGCCATGAGGTGATCACACTCGCCACCTCCTGTACCTCAAAAATAATAAGACCTCCCCAAAAATAAGGCCAAGTGCTTATTTCGGGGGTCAAAAGAAAATAAGCCCCTGTCTTATTTTTGGGGAAACATGGCACACACCACTCTATGTTTTACAGCATTCGCTGAGCAGTTTACAATGTCAACATACTGCCCCCAACAATCTGGATCCTTTTTTTACAGATCTCTGAAGGATGGAAAGCTGAGTCAACCCTGAGTTGGTCAGGGTCAAACTTTTGACTTTGGGCAGAATTAGCCTGCAGGACTGCATTCTAACAACTGCGCCACCACAGTTCCTCTAACATTATCTTTCAGAGCATTATAAAATATATATAGTAAGTTGCACTTTATTCAAAATTTATACAGGAAATCACTATTCGGGTGAACATTGAAAATGCCCCTAAACAACAGCAACTGTACCTAACCAAGAATCTTACTCTTCAAATCCTTCTACATTACAGAAAAAGACTTAAGAAACAATCAACCTAAACCTTCTTTAGAATTATCCTGCTTAATGCTGCAATTCAAGAGCTCACTGGACAAAGCTGCCTCTCCCAGTATACACCATATATGAACTGTAAATAATCCCATAAAACTGACGTCAAACTGATTTTAATTGGAAAAGCGCTTACACGACCTCACTACTTAAAGACTTATTATCTTTCAAAAGCCTCTGATATCTTATTATTAAAAATAACAAATACAATATTTATTTGTTAAGTGTACCAACATATAAAATTTATTTTATTTTTTACACTTACAGTTAACTGTCCAGCCACTCCAAAATCAGCTAACTTGGCATGCCCTTCAGTATTCAAGAGAATGTTCCCAGCCTTTATATCTCTATGTATTTTTCTCATGAAGTGCAAATATTCAAGTCCTTTAAGGGTAGATTTAAGAATGGTTGCAATTTCATCTTCTGTAAGCTGTTAAAAAAAAAGTACCAACATTTCTCTTTGGTATACTCACATTCCAAGTGACTTTACATTTATACAAACAATCAAACTATAACACAAAATTACTCATGTCGCATACAAATACTGTACAAAATATGTTTTAATTGTAGTAAGCAAGGCTTTATCAAGGATCTATTCATGTTATCTGGATTCTTTGAGACTACTTAAATTGTTAATTAGTCAACAGGTTCAGGAAGGAGAAAGAAGTATTAACAGCAAACACTACAGATTAAAACCTAAACAAATACCTAAGAAGAAATGCCTAAGAGATTGTAAGAATTTATGTCTGGATTTTGAATTGAACTCAATTTTCTGTATATTCCAAATGAAATTTAGTAAGTTTAGGGTGAAAACACTTCAGATACTATAATTTTGGGATATAGAGCTATACCAACACAGGAAACATAAATTTCAATATGATATTTCACAATTAGAGCCCCATTTCATAGAAACATAGCTATCCAATTATTTTTCTTAAGATTAAAATCATTCAACATTATCTGAAATAATGTTTATTCATACATGTTTATTATTTCTATTCTATTTCTGCTTTAAATTTTATTTGGGCTTTACTAAAGCCCAAATTTCCTAAAGGTCCCTAAGGGGGTGACCATAAGTGCACCAGCGTGTCTACCGTCCCTGTCCTACTGTTCCAATTGATATATACTGTATTTTTTTGAATATAAGACGCACCTTTTTCCCTCAAAAAAGAAGCTGAAAATCTGATTACATCTTATACACTGAATACAGCATTTTTTGCCTGGGGAGGGCAGAAATGAGCGAAAAACAGGCTTTTTTTGGTTAATTTTGCCCCCCCCCCAACCCCAGGAAAACTACAAGCCTCCTAAAGGCTATGCATGCCCTTTTTTTGACAAAAAACAGGCCCGTGTTCACGGAAAACGGGCCATTTTTGGGTGGTCTGCAGAGTGCAAAACCTTTTTTTTTATTTGCCTCTTCAAAATCTTGGTGCATCTTATATTCCGAAAAATATGGTAATTTTATGTGTTCATGGCCATATTATACTTATTTATATCCATCTATTTGTACCAATCTCATGCAAAAATGTCCGTGTCTATATTAATACTTGTTACCTTGTACATGTTGTTAAATATATGTGTAGGTTTGTGGTATATATGTGCTTTTTTATTTTTGCAGTGAACTCAATTAAAATTATATCAAATGAAATGAAATAACATTTCATAAATATAATTTGCCAATACATCCAAAATCCTTGTGTCACTACAATAGAAATAAATCATTTTTCACAGAAGTTGTTTCTAAACCAGCCATCTCTGGTTTCAAGATTCATGTTTTAAGTGGTTTAATTGTTTCATGTTTTGTCCTTTCAAAGTACATATCAAATTTGAAGACCAATTTGATCTGGCAATAAATAAAGTACTTCAAAAGTAGATTCAGGAAGGAAAAAATAATATTAAGATAATAAAAATAATACTGAAGTGACTTCAATATTACCAGTCAGAACAAAGAGTAGAATATTTTTTTAAAGCAGAGATATTTTTAACAGAGTGTTTCTTAAGGGACAATCAAAGAGTTTTTAATGTTAATGTTAATGAATGTGAGGAAGATATATTGAAGGAATATAGTCTTTTTTCAATTAAATTATCCAATTTGTACATTCAAAATCTGAGTCTAATCTTATTTGTGAGCCAAGGAATTTAAAATGGCACGAGAATATCTAAATCCCTTTTTGAAATAGCCTTATCAAAATCAGACAAAGTACTGGCAAAAATGAACATCATCCCTTTCTCTACTAATGTTCTTTACAGGACATCAAAGTAAAGTAACATTTCTTGAAGAATTTAAAGGAACTATATGTTAATACTTCAAGGGGCCTATACAAACATATTCCTAGAGCAAAAATTTCAGATATAATCTTTTAGAAAATATAACTTACTGTTTTATTTCGTAATCGAATTATGTCAGAGACAGAACCAGCTCCACAGTACTCCATAACAATCCAGAGGTCTGTGTTCTTAAAATAGCTGCCATAGTACTTGACAACAAAAGGACTAAACATAAAAACATTGCTGTCAACATATTGAAGTTAATCTTTAAAGATATTAGGAAACAGTTCAATATTTTTTTCCTGAGCAGCTGCCCCATTTTTAAATGTTGTAAGATGTATTAATCTTCAAAGAACAAAACAAACTTACTGAGCACCTGAGAATGATAAAACCCTTAACACATATTACTAATCAATTTGTATAAGAACATGTCTTTTCAAATATTTGTATAAGACAAGCGTAAGGGGAAAAGTATCCATACACACAAGTAAGTGCAATTTGAAAAATAGATGGGTTTTTTTTCTGGAAGATAAAATATGACTACCACCGTCCAAAAATCTGTATATTTATTTAGCAAAGAGAGCCAATTTCCTCATTAGGATGACCCACATGATTTTACAAGCTTTTGAGTTTTTCCAAAAAAAATCAGAAAGTAATCCAGAATTTTGCATGCGGCTTGCAATCTAGGCAATATATTGAGTTTACTAACTGAATGCTTCTGCCTATAGCTTCTAGCACAACTGCTGATCAATTACCCCAACCATCACACTGATACCTAGGAAACCTTATGCACAACACCCTTTGTGGTTTCCGATTTCCAATCAGCAAGGGAGTTCCAGGTGCATGTCTGTCCACAATTCACAATTGTCTGTTCAAAATACTCCTTAAGGTATTTATTGGACTATCAAGTTATCTTGAGTGAGAACACCTGTTTTATATGCAGAAGGCCCTAAGATCATTATTTCAATCTCCAAGTAGAGTGGGGCAAAAACAAACCATGCCTGAAGCTCTGCAGAATACCAGCTGGTCAGTGTTAACAGTTTCTGTCTAGGTAGACTATAATCCAACTCAACAGAAGTGAGTCCATCCCTCCAGTGTTTAAAGCAATCAGACAATAAATACTGGATAATGGCAGAATTTAAAGCTTCCAATCTCCTGAATTTAGGAGCTTTCAAGTTAGAGGGAACCTTTTTTTTAAATTTTACTATCAAGTTATGTACACCTGTTGCTATCTCATACTAATACCATCATGACTTCTCAACACTGTTAAATGATCATCAACAGCCATCTGACTTAACTCTAAATAAAATATCTAACTTTAAATAAAAGTACCCTAACATTCTTATCAGAGATATATAGTAGACTTTAAACCTTCCACCTTACAACTGTATTATTCCTAAGATACCATACTTTGGGACCATCACCATAACAAATTCTGACAACCTTACCCTAAAAATTAACAACCTGCAATAAAGAGAGTGATTAAAGAACTGCCGAATTATATGATATTTGAAAATTTAGAGTCAAGTAGTTTTCTTCCAATTTTGTTTGTCAGGTTATGTTAGTCTTACTTTAACTACTGTGTGTTTTTGAGCATTTGTAATTTGTCCATAAAGATCTTTACTGATATAAAACAAACCTCAAAAGAGAAAGAGTTTTTTCTCCCTGCAAATATTTTACAAGGGAGCGATTCACCAATATTTTACTAAGGGCACACCCTTATCTTTGTTCATCACCTATAAATCACTGTCAACTTTGGCATGTAAAGAAACCCCACTTAATCCTTTGTACTATATTGTCTACCTTTGCAATCTATCTAAAGAACCATTTATAAAGCTCCAATGTTACTCTTACACAAATAACTCTGCTATGGTGTAAGAAACTTCTGCATGTTAATATCTTGGCTTTTTTCTCTTTGATTTATTATCCTCAGAGATTGACTCAGTTAATAAATAAAAATATAAGCATTTATTTGAAACATATTTACCAAAATACAGTAAAATTCTCAAGGTTTTCAATCTGATATAAATACATTGAACATAAACCATGGCAAGGGACCTGGTTAGCTGCAAGACCACCTCCTGCTACCAAACACCTCCCACCAACCAGTTCGCTCCCACAGAAAGGGCCTCCTCAGGGTGCCGTCGGCCAGGCAATGTCGGCTGGCGACCCCTAGGGGGAGAGCCTTCTCTGTGGCAGCTCCTGCCCTCTGGAATGACCTACCCCCTGACCTACGGACGACCACGGACCTGCGCCTTTTCTGTTGGGCCTTGAAGACCTATTTATTTCTTGTGGCCGGCCTGGCATAGTTTTTATTGTTTTTAGTAGGGGTTTTAGTATGGTTTTAGGACAGGCTAATCATTTAATATATTTTTAACGTATTTTATATTTTATACTATTGATTTTTATCGTTGCCTGTACACCGCCCTGAATCCCGAAAGGGAGAAGGGCGGTATAAAAATCTTAATAATAATAATAATAATAATAATAATAATAATAATAATAATAATAATAATAATAATAATAATAATAATAATAATAATAATAATAATAAAATAACATTAAATTGAGAGCCATTGTATATGGAGCATACTAATGGGACAGTTGTGACCATTTAAAAGTGTGAGCACAATATCTTTTACCCATTAAATCAGGCAATTATCTTTCAAACTATATGTGACCTGTAAAAAGCTGCAGATGCTTTAAGGAATTATTAAAATTAATCTGACTCTTAAAACAACCACTTTGTTTTCAGATACAGATGGTGATCAGAAAAATGATGTATATAGAAGAGGCAAATACTGTACTCACATTAAGCCCTAAAAATTCTTCCAAATCATTCCCAAGCATGCATACACCTATCTTCTAAGTCAGTTCATAGGCATTCTTACCTCATCTTACATGCTAGCGTATTTCATTAACAGTTTTTTTTAATTTATGCACACACATTTCTCCTACTGGTTATTTCATTTCAATATTTACAGTATCTTCCTCCTGATTTTAGGAAGTCAATGCGATTAAGATGCTGGGTTTGTCAGCTGGAAAGCCAGTAGTCCAGGTTTGAGAGCCAAGTGCCCCAGCTCCTACCAACCTAGCAGTTTGAAAGCATACAAATGAACCACTCTGGTAGGAAAGTAACAGCACTCCGTGATGTCATGCTGGCCACATGACCACGGAAATGTATTTGGACAGCACTGGCTCAATGGCCTTAAAATAGAGTTGAGCACCGCCCCCTATAATCAGCAATTACTAGGAGTAAAATCTGCAGGAATCTTGACTGTTTTTTACCTGGTTTTAAGAATGATCAGTAAAAAGTTGCACATTTTAAGATGAATACAAATAGAATCAATTACCTAGGAATCTAATAGTCTCCTTTAACTGGTTTTTCAAGCAGCTACTGTATCTGGCACAAATATTTTAATTCTGTACTCTTGCACTGAACAAAGAATTGGTCTCAAAGACCTAAATTGCCCCTTTGAATTCTATAATTCTTTATCATATGCACAGCATTTGCCAGAATTAAACATTTAAAACGTTTTCATAATACCAAGAAATATTGCAACAGTTGTGTTTTCACACTGTTACCTTCATCAATTCATTTTATCCGTTCATTTATAACCAGCAAGCAGGAGAAAAGCAAATAAAGCGTCTAGATTTTTATCACCTTATTTTAAAAAGTTAAGTGGCCTTCAGGCTCTGCTTGCATTTTTAATACATCACTATCTAATTTAAAAAAAAATGAATGGCAGGATTTACATTATAAATTGATCCATACCTGTCACATTGTTGCATTATGGAAATTTCTTTAATTATTTCTTGTAGATCTGATTCAACAGGGACTTGCTTAATTGCTACGACTTGTCCCGATTCCTTATGAATAGCTTTAAAAACACTGCCATAAGACCTGAAAGGGAAATATTCATTTATGCTATTAGTAATAAAATCACCATGCCCACTCAAGCCACTGATTGCAAAAGTTTCTGCAATAAAAATGTTTATTGCTTTTACACAACATTAACTCCAGAGTTATGTAGTACAAGAGGAAGAATAAACGAGCTTGCATCATTACTTATCTGTTGTATGTTGTTACATAATTGTACATATAGTTCATTTCTTAATTACTTTCATTTTGCATTAGCTGCCTGTTTATTTTTCATGTCAGTTTCTGTTCAGCAAAACAATGGAAAACAATATCTTTCCTCTTTAAGTAACCAGTGAGCAATCTAATGGCAGGAAGAAACAGCACTCTATAAAGCTTAGATAGTACCTTTTCAGAATTGCAAAGAGGATGAGCTCGGGTATCTCAATGCATTCCCAGCAACCATATTAAAATTACTGTTTTCTGAAAAAATGATAGTGCCTCCCTCTTAAGCATGGGCACTGTCATTTTAGACAAAAATTGCACTAGACTAGACATTTGGAGAACAAACCCACTGTTAGCATGCATGTACACAATTCATCTTCCAAAAGGTCTATCTTTTTAGTCAATTGACAATTGAACCCAGAATTTCCGTCGCTAAGCAAGGCAGCTATTAAGTGAGCTTTGCCCCATTTTACCTCCCCTCTTGCCACAGTTGTTAAGCAAATCACTGCAACAGTTAAGTCAGGGTTAGTCAACCTTTTTATACCTACCACCCACTTTTGTATCTCTATTAGTAGTTAAATTTTCTAACCGCCCACCGGTTCCACAGTAATGGTGATTTATAAAGTAGGGAAGTCAATTAAATTTAAAAAAGGAAAGTGCTTCAGTATCAGACAAAAACTCCACCGCCCACCATGAAAGCTGGAACGCCCACTAGTGGGCAGTAGGAACCAGGTTGACTACCACTGAGTTAAGTGAATGATTTTGTCCAGGGATGTCAAACTCGCAGCATCACAGCAGCATCATGTGACATATTGGGATTCTTTTCCCTTTCAATAAACGAGGTGGCAGCAGGGCCAGCACATGATTGCATCCAGCCCACGGCTCATGAATTTGACACCCCTGATTGAATTGCCTTTCGACTCGATATTAGAACGACCACGGACCTCCGCTCCTTCCGTCTTAAATTAAAAACTCACTTTTTCTGTCTGGCCGGCCTGGGATAGTCTCCCTGTCTTGGGGTTTTTATTGGGTAGCTTTTAGTATAGTTAGTTTTATGGGAATTTTAGCACAGGTTAAGTTTAATTTGGTTTTAGAACTGTCTGTATATATTTTTATTGTTTTTATTCTACCTGTGCACCGCCCCGAGTCCCCATGGGGAGAGGGAGCGGTTTATAAGTATTAAAATTCAAAATTCAAATTCTTACATCTGGCTTCCCACCCCCCCTTGACTTGTCAGAAGTCAGCTGAGGTTAAAAATGGTGATCGCATGACCCTGGGAAAAGGCAACCATCATAAATACATGCCAATTGCCAAGCAGCCCAATTTTGATCACATGACCATAGGGCTGCTGCAGTGATCATAAGTGGGAAAAACTACTGTAAGTCACTTTTTTCAGCACCATTGTAAATTTAAACAATTCGTAAATGAATGGTTGTAAGTCGAGGACTACCTGCATATGGTTGCAAAGAGTTGACACTGACTTGATGGCACATAAGCAATCACACAATTAATATGCAAATCAAGAGGATGAGAAGAGTGCACACATTTTTTCTTAACTTTTAGCTTTCATTTTTTCATTTTTTAGCTTTTTATATACTTTCCCCCAATATATGCATTTTGTAAATATCTGGCCATCATGCCATTCCTTTAGGGTAATATATTAAATACAGAAAAGAAATAAATAATTTTCAACTTTAGAAAATAAGGGCATAAAAAGAGGACGATGTACAGTTAAATCTAGTTTGAATCAATACATTTTCCTATACCAGTCTTATGTCTTTCTAATCTTGCAACTTATCTCTCATTTTGTCCATATAAATTCATTTCTTTTATTCTTTAAACTTCCTGCCTCTTCTCTTTTGGAGGACCTCATCAATTTCTTCCAACTATGATGTTTGCCCTTTCCCTTTGTCTTCTCTATATATTTAGTCTGTAATGTGATTTTCACTATATAAACAAATCTCAACGTATTTTTTAATATTTATCACTCACTTAGTCCAATGTACATTATTTACATATGTTAAATAATCCTGAATGTGGTAAAGGTAATGTACAGTAGATGTAATTGTTCATCTGGGCTACTTTAGGTGCTACAGAATTATTCATTATTCATTATTTCAAGGGGATATCCAGATGGCATTTGGTTTAATGATATCCATTAAACAGGGATAAATTAAATCAGTATTTCTATATTATACCCTGCCCTGGGTCCTAATAAGGAGAAGGGTGGGGTATAAATTCGAAAAATAATAAAATAAAAATAATAAAAATAATATCAGAAAGAATATAGAGATACAGAATATCAAGTGCATTTTGCAGCAGTTTCCTATATATTTCTATTTTATTCATTAGTAAAACATTTCCAAAGGGCTTCAAAAAAGCCTTTTAAAAACATTAATATTAGTTTAACTGGAAAAAGAAGTTCAAGTGTATTTCATTCATTTGGGAACTTAATTAATATAGGGAAAAAACAACTAATTTCATCTGATAAGAATGGCATGATACCCTCTCATTCCACAGCTTCATTTACTGTCCCGCCTGCTCTAAATTCCTCCATTCTCCAAAGCAGGTCTTAAGTGGGAGAAGGCTTCACAGGAAAGGGGAAAAATATGATCATGTAAACAAATTTTCAATTACATAATACCAGAATTCGCTTTAATGTTAATTATTTTTCTTAATCGTTTTCATTTTTTTAAATTAAAAAGTGTTACTCAGAATTAAAGACAGTTCTCAAAGTATGGGGAAAGTAGGATACATACTTTCCCCTTGGAAAGAAAAATAAGGCTACTTGACAAACTATCTTAAACTATCTTAAACTGGAACAGGAACTCTCTCTCTGAAAGAACCAATGCTCATGTGGCACAGCTAACCCCATGGAAAGACTGACCACAATGAGTGCATAATTACTTATATTCTGGCAATCATTGTAAATGCCTTCCTGGTCATTGCAAAGAAAGCTTAGAAGACCCCTACAATGGCTCAATTGGGATTGGTGTTTTAATAGATTTTACTGGTGGTATGGATCCTACTCTCTCTGTCTTCGTCCATCTTTCTCTTCTATGGTAGGTGCAAGATAGACAAATATTGAAATGGGGAGATAAGAAGCAGTCCTTGAAGTTATATGCTTCTGGAGCTCTTATCCAATGAACAAGGGAATACAGCAGCCTAGTAGGCTTCCCACAATTATAACTGGATCTGTAAAAAATATTAATTTAACTTAGGATATATATGTGACACATTCAGCTTAACTGGCAGGTATAATTGGAGCCTCTGAGATATACCTAGTTTGAAACTACACATTTTCTTACCTTCTCCTTTAATCAAAATCACACTATGCCATTATTTTTATATATTAAGAATGCACCACTGAACTTGTTACAATGAGCAATTTGTAAGCTTTACTTTATAATACAGCTGGTCCTCATTTAACAACCACTCATTCAGTGACCATTCAAACTTATAACAGAACTGAACAAATGGTATTTAAGACCAGTCCTTCTATGTGCAAACACAGCAGCACTTGAAGTCATATGACTACAATTTACAACCTTCTCTGCTGACTTCTGACAAGCATAGTCAAGAGAGGAGCTGGAAAGAAGTTCAAGTTGCAGTCATATAAGATCCTTGCTTAATGATGGCAATTGGGACTATCAGAACTGCCAACAAATACTCGTAATCACATGATGTTTTGACTTACAACCACATCGCTTAATGATGAAAGTTTCCGGTTCCAATTATCATAGTTAAGCAAGATCCACCTGTACACAATCTCATTAGGCTAGCTGGATGTAGGCACCATTCCAAATATGGAAGATTGTTCAACTCACAATCAAGCTCACTACCTTCCACTATGTTTGCATGTTACCTATATTAAATTTCCATAGCCGTCCATACGTCCGTCCATACATATACAAAATTGTACATACCCTTCACCAAGCTTCTCCAAGACATCAAATACTTCTTCAGGTTGTTTAGTCAAGCTGTCTTCACTGAGCTTTTTAAGCTTGCTAATAAAAATATAAAAACATTTGAAATTGTCTACAATTAGTAATTTGCAATTTACTTTTATCTGTAATTACTAGATATACACTTCTATTTTCTTAAGAATAAATAGAAAGCTGCAGAATTTCAATATGCACCACATACCTTCTCAAAAAAAAGACTAAGGTAACTTCTAATATTTTATTTATCTATAAGAAATTATTCTCAAAACATAAATTAAGATTTTAATATGTTAATATCAAAATTACAATTCTTAAACAGAAGGGCATCCAATTCAGAAGTAATCAATTTCCCACTTGAAAGCAGGTTTAATGGACAACTAAGCACACAAAGGGGAAAAAATAGAATCAAGCAAATCATAGCTTGGGGAGGAGAAAATCTATACAAAGGGAAAGCAAATCAACAGTTGTGCCACTGACTGCCACTTTACTCAGGGTTTTTTTGAAAGCCATCAAACCTGGCTATTCCAGACAGCCGCAGGAAAAAGATGAGGGGTACATATCTGTTATAGATTGGAAAGTTGTTGCTTGTCCCATAACACATTATTGCTTTGGGTTTTTTGCTTTCTCATTGATATTATTTATCAACATCTCTCATAATGCAAGATGCTCAAAATCCCAAGTGGATTAGAGCACAATATAAACTATACTAAAATTAAATGTTGTCCTTTTCCATATATATGCCACAAATTCTAACACGGAAATTAGTCCGCTATAATACAACATCATTCATAACATTTACAATTTGTACTTATTTGTCATTCATTAGAAATTGTGCATCTCTCTCACAGAGAACTATGAAAAGCTGTTTGATCTTACATAAACAAGACAAAACAAATCCCATTCAAGCTGCCTTTGGATTATGGATTTCCTGTCTGACCACTCTCAAAGGGTCAGATTAGGTAATCATTGTTTCAGAGCTTATTCTTAACACAGGTACACCACAGGGTTGTGTGTTGAATCCCTTACTCTATACTCTTTATGTGCGCGTCTGCATTTCCACTCACGCCAAGTAATACTATTATTAAATTTGCAGATGATACAACAGTGGTGGGGAGGAGTCTGCCTATCAAGATGAGACGGACTGGTTGCTTTCGTGGGGTGGAGACAATAACTTGGTCCTTAACACAAATAAGACCAAGGAGCTTATAGTGGACTATAGAAGGAATAGATCAGACATCCAGACCTTGCTTATCAATGGAGACCGAGTAAAGCAAGTGGTCAGTTCTGGGTATTATCATAAAAAAGGACCTGTTGCAGCGCTGGTCAAAAGGGTCCAGCAAAGATTGAAAACTGAATGAAAAACTGCTGGTGACCTTTGACCGCTGCACCATAGAGAATATTTTAACTTACTGCACCTGTGTATGGTTTGCCAATTACACAGTTGCAGATAGGACAGCACTCCAGACGGTTAACGTCATTGGCCAAAGGATCATTGGTTGCCCTCTCCCTTCTTTGGAAGAGCTTTATAGCTCCTGCTGCCTTAAGCAAGTTAAAAATATTCTTAAACATCCCATCTCATCCTGGGCACCCTTTTTTTGAACTATTACCATCTGACAGTAAAGGATAATTAAAAACAAGGACAAACAGGCTGAAAAACAGCTTCTATCCCAGAGCAGTAACTATATTGAATTCTACTATATAGTGCAATATTAATGCAAAATCAAGGGTTTTCAATTCAATTGTATAGAATAATACTTATTGAGATTTTAGAGATGTATGTGATTTGGACAGATGTATTTAGTTATACAATACAATAGCAGAGTTGGAAGGGACCTTGTAGGTCTTCTAGTCCAACCCCCTGCGTGGGCAGGAACCTTATACCATTTCAGACAAATGGCTATCTAACATCTTTTTAAAGACTTCCAGGGTTGGGGCATTCACAACTTCTGGACGCAAGCTGTTCCAGAGGTTAATTGTTCTAACTGTCAGGAAATTTCTCCTTAGTTCTAAGTTGCTTCTCTCCTTGATTAGTTTCCACCCATTGCTTCTTGTCCTGCCCCCAGGTGCCTTGGAGAATAGTTTGACTCCCTCTTCTTTGTGGCACCCTCTGAGATATCGGAATACTGCTATCATGTCTCCCCTAGTTTTATCAACATGATCTGGATTTGTCTTACTATTATGACATATAAGGCGGAAGTCTGACTTGTTACTTCTCTGGAGTAATCACTATACATTAAAGATGAGGAATCACTCAGGAACCAACTTCTTTGGATGCCTGTGACATAGATCAATCAGATATCAGTTGATAAGTCCTAACCAAGAACTCAGTCAGCCCAGATCAGGAACTGTGAACTCCCCAGAGGTACATCACAAAGCAGCTCCCTCTGTCCCTGAAAATGTCACACGGTTGCTGGCAGAAATCAAGACAAAATAAAACTATGCCACAGCGATTCATCCCAAAAGTTCATCACTACTTAATTATGTCTCCAATCTTTCAAAGACTGCTGGTTCTTAATCAGTGCTTATATTTTATAAGCCTTTATACTGAAAACATTTTTTCCAATTTGTAACCAAGATAATGTTCACATTTACTCCAATAAAACAGCTTTAAAAAAAGAAACTACAAATATCTCTGCATGTGAACTTCCCTTTTTTCCTTAAGAATATTCATATGAAGTCAGACACCATATATGGTTATGAGGATTCATGTTAATAGTAAACTTTATGTGCTACTTTGGTTTAGGTTTAACAATGTAATTCCTATATTTAGTGCAGTGTACATGTGCACAAGGCATGATTGAAAACAGCCTACTGTACTAAAACAGCATATAATTTTAGGGTCAAAAATTCTCATATTTTGTTCATTATTTCATCTATTCTAGTATTAAATAGCAACAAATACTTGATATAGTCACCCATATCATAAAACTAACACTGGGTATCCTACAACTTCCGTTCAGAAGCATACCAGTACAGTTGAAAGGAAAAGATAAATTAAAGAAAGAAACCACAGAGATTCTATCAAATTACCGAAAACTACCACAGTAGGACAAAATAGCTGCATTATAGCATTACGTTGAACACAACTGAAATGGTCTTACTTTCTTTCTAGCAGGTCCTTGTTATTGGAGTTCATTCATTCACCTGCATAGAATTTCTGGCCAACTAAATTGTGGCTCAATTACAAGGCTCAACTGAAGGCAGAAGCCCTTAATTCTTACCAGGAACAGAAAAAGTATCCAGGTAAAGAAAGAAGAGAAGGAACAACATGATGGCTATCCAGAGTAGTGAATTTTGCACCATAATGTTTTCAAGCAGTTTTAAGTGAAATGGGTGGTACTGTAAAAGACAAGCTGCATCAGAAAGATTCCAAAGGAAAGTTCCATTAACTATAGTCAGGACTCATATAATTTATAAATGGAAAAATAAACAGGATGAGAGTTTCTGGAAGTGAGGAAATTGGAATTTAATCTAGATCTAAAATAACAGGAGGGGGGAGAGCTGTAGGTGTTTAATCATGGCCATCTTATACTCATTAACCTAAGCAGAACAGAATAAAAAAAAAAACATTAAGCACACCCACTAATAACAACTTCCTTTTTAGGGTAGTTGCATAACAATATGGAAACTCAATATATAAATAATTTTCTTAAATGCCACCAGTCATTCTATCAAAGAGCCTACATCCTACTATGATATAAATAAATAGTTTACCATTTTAAGAAGATTGTTTATATGTTTATAGGCATTGTTATTTATTGATTAAAAAAACCTTAATCTTTAATGGCTTACCCCCATGTTCTACCTGGATTAGTTTTGAATTTCCCTACTGTACATGTGCCTCCAATCACTGACTTACTCTTACAATACAATAGCAGAGTTGGAAGGGACCTGGTAGGTCTTCTAGTCCAACCCCCTGCGTGGGCAGGAACCTTATACCATTTCAGAAAAATGGCTATCTAACATCTTTTTAAAGACTTCCAGGGTTGGGGCATTCACAACTTCTGGAGGCAAGCTGTTCCAGAGGTTAATTGTTCTGACTGTCAGGAAATTTCTCCTTAGTTCTAAGTTGCTTCTCTCCTTGATTAATTTCCACCCATTGCTTCTTGTCCTGCCCCCAGGTACCTTGGAGAATAGTTTGACTCCCTCTTCTTTGTGGCACCCTCTGAGATATCGGAACACTGCTATCATGTCTCCCCTGGTCCTTCTCTTCATCAAACTAGACATACCCAGCTCCTGCAACCGTTCTTCATATGTTTTAGTCTCCAGTCCCCTAATCATCTTGGTTGCTCTTCTCTGCACTCTTTCCAGAGTCTCCACGTCTTTTCTACATCGTGGCGACCAAAACTGTATGCAGTATTCCAAGTGTGGCCTTACCAAGGCACTATACAGTGGCATTAACACTTCACGTGATCTAGATTCTATCCCTCTGTTTATGCAGCCTAGAACTGTGTTGGCTTTTTTGGCAGCTGCTGCACACTGCTGGCTCATATTTAAATGGTTGTCCACTAGGATTCCAAGATCCCTCTCACAGTTGCTACTATTGAGCAAGGTACCACCTATACTGTACCTGTGCATTTTGGGGGGTTTTTGCCTAAATGTAGAACCTTACTTTTTTCACAATTGAATTTCATTTTATTAGATAGTGCCCAATGTTCAAGTCTGTCAAGATCTTTCTGTATCTTAAGCCTATCTTCTGGAGTGTTGGCTATTCCTGCCAGCTTGGTGTCGTCTGCAAATTTGATGAGTTCCCCATTTATCCCCTCAGCCAAATCATTGATGAAGATGTTGAAGAGTACTGGGCCTAAAACAGAGCCTTGGGGGACTCCACTGCATACTTCCTTCCATGTAGATGCAGTTCCATTGAGGACTACACGTTGAGTGCGGTTAGTCAGCCAGTTGCAAATCCATTTGGTGGTGATGCTGTCTAACCCACATTCTTCTACTTTATCTAATAGTAGGTTATGGTCTACTTTATCAAATGCCTTAACTGAAGTCAAAGTAAATTATATCGACAGCGTTCCTCTGGTCCACTAATTTTGTCACTTTGTCAAAGAATGCAATTAGATTAGTCTGGCATGATCTGTTTTTGACAAACCCATGTTGACTTTTGGCTATTACTTTGTTTGCTTTTCAAGGAGATGACTATATTATATTGATATTACAATAAAGATGATTTAAAATACTTTTGTTTTTTCTGAAAATATTTTGGAAATGCAATGTTTATGTATAAGTAGAATACTGCTTCTAAAAATGTTTCCAATATTCAAAAGCTCAGTATTTCACAACTGAGCAACTTCTCATCCAGAGCCCATGCAAATGTATTGTAACAATTTAATATGAACAAAAACACAGTTTAAAAATAATCCACAGTCTTCTGCCATTGCCCATTTCAAGCACATATATTCAAAACCCATTGTGGTAATACCAACATGCAAAGATTTCCCAAGTTTCCATTTTCATACACTTTCATGAAGACGGAGTCAAATGCCTCTCTGGTGGTCATTTACCAGAGAAGCATTGGGGACATATTCTCTGCCCAGGGAGGTATCACCAGGGAGGTCTTAAGTGGGCGGTATGAATATATATTTTCATGAGAGATTAATTTCTTGCCCCATTACTACCCGAACCAGGTTTAGGGCTAGATGGGAGGTCGTTATTTCTGCGTGGGCTTAAGCACCACACAGTACACACCAAGGACACATTAAAAGTATGCTGAAGCTTCCATTATAATTATACTGGCATACAGAGGGCAAAGCTCAAATTACCTTATTTGGGACATATTATGCAAAAACCCACCTCTCAGGAATGTACGGCTGAGAAAGATGGAAGAAGAAAAAAGAGGAGAACCAGCAACAAAGGTGGATGGATTCAGTTACAAGGCAACGAGAGCATACCATTGGGAGACATAAGAGCCACTAGGGTTATGGATAGATTATCATGGGGAAAGCTACCTATATGGTTACTAGGAGTCAAAGCAACTTGATGGCACCTAATCAATATAACCATACTGCCATTCATCATCAAGTGAATGATTAAGAATGCTAAGTGAGTAGTATTTCCTTAGGAAAGCAGGCAGGTAGGACATCCAGGTGATTGTAGGCTGGAATTATGCTACCTGTGTATTTAAAAACACACATGGGAACAAGAAAAATTCATTTTTCTCCGGGTGGTGGCCATTGGGGGCTTCTTTATACATAAAATAGCCTTAACCCAGGAGGGATGCCCTCCAACCTATGGGACTACAACTCCCATTTCCTCTAGCCAGCCCGGAATGCCCTCCAACCTATGGGACTACAACTCCCAACCTCCTCTAGCCAGCCCGGAATGCCCTCCAACCTATGGGACTACAACTCCCAACCTCCTCTAGCCAGCCCGGAATGCCCTCCAACCTATGGGACTACAACTCCCAACCTCCTCTAGCCAGCCCAGAATGCCCTCCAACCTATGGGACTACAACTCCCAACCTCCTCTAGCCAGCCCGGAATGCCCTCCAACCTATGGGACTACAACTCCCAACTCCTCTAGCCAGCCCGGAATGCCCTCCAACCTATAGGACTACAACTCCCACCTCCTCTAGCCAGCCCAGAATGCCCTCCAAACTATGAGACTACAACTCCCACCTCTTCTAGCCAGCCCGGAATGCCCTCCAACCTATGGAACTACAACTCCCACCTCCTCTAACCAGCCCGGAATGCCCTTCAACCTATGGAACTACAACTCCCAACCTCCTCTAGCCAGCCCGGAATGCCCTCCAACCTATGGGACTACAACTCCCAACCTCCTCTAGCCAGCCCGGAATGCCCTCCAACCTATGGGACTACAAATCCCAATTCCTCTAGCCAGCCCGGAATGCCCTCCAACCTATGGGATTACAACTCCCAACCTCCTCTAGCCAGCCCGGAATGCCCTCCAACCTATGGGACTACAACTCCCAACCTCCTCTAGCCAGCCCGGAATGCCCTCCAACCTATGGGACTACAACTCCCAACTCCTCTAGCCAGCCCGGAATGCCCTCCAACCTATAGGACTACAACTCCCACCTCCTCTAACCAGCCCAGAATGCCCTACAACCTATGAGACTACAACTCCCACCTCTTCTAGCCAGCCCGGAATGCCCTCCAACCTATGGAACTACAACTCCCACCTCCTCTAGCCAGCCCGGAATGCCCTCCAACCTATGGGACTACAACTCCCAACTCCTCTAGCCAACCCGGAATGCCCTCCAACCTATGGAACTACAACTCCCACCTCTTCTAGCCAGCCCGGAATGCCCTCCAAGCTATGGAACTACAACTCCCACGTCCTCTAGCCAGCCCGGAATGCCCTCCAACCTATGGGACTACAACTCCCATTTCCTCTAGCCAGCCCAGAATGCCCTCCAACCTATAGGACTACAACTCCCACCTCCTCTAGCCAGCCCAGAATGCCCTCCAAACTATGGGACTACAACTCCCACCTCCTCTAGCCAGCCCGGAATGCCCTCCAACCTATGAAACTACAACTCCCACCTCCTCTAGCCAGCCCGGAATGCCCTCCAACCTATGGGACTACAACTCCCATTTCCTCTAGCCAGCCCAGAATGCCCTCCAACCTATAGGACTACAACTCCCACCTCCTCTAGCCAGCCCAGAATGCCCTCCAACCTATAGGACTACAACTCCCACCTCCTCTAGCCAGCCCAGAATGCCCTCCAACCTATAGGACTACAACTCCCAACCTCCTCTAGCCAGCCCAGAATGCCCTCCAACCTATGGGACTACAACTCCCAACCTCCTCTAGCCAGCCCGGAATGCCCTCCAACCTATGGAACTACAACTCCCACCTCTTCTAGCCAGCCCGGAATGCCCTCCAAGCTATGGAACTACAACTCCCACGTCCTCTAGCCAGCCCGGAATGCCCTCCAACCTATGGGACTACAACTCCCATTTCCTCTAGCCAGCCCAGAATGCCCTCCAACCTATAGGACTACAACTCCCACCTCCTCTAGCCAGCCCAGAATGCCCTCCAAACTATGGGACTACAACTCCCACCTCCTCTAGCCAGCCCGGAATGCCCTCCAACCTATGAAACTACAACTCCCACCTCCTCTAGCCAGCCCGGAATGCCCTCCAACCTATGGGACTACAACTCCCATTTCCTCTAGCCAGCCCAGAATGCCCTCCAACCTATAGGACTACAACTCCCACCTCCTCTAGCCAGCCCAGAATGCCCTCCAACCTATAGGACTACAACTCCCACCTCCTCTAGCCAGCCCAGAATGCCCTCCAACCTATAGGACTACAACTCCCATCTCTTCTAGCCAGCCCAGAATGCCCTCCAACCTATAGGACTACAACTCCCATCTCTTCTAGCCAGCCCGGAATGCCCTCCAACCTATAGGACTACAACTCCCATCTCCTCTAGCCAGCCCGTCGGAGGCATGCCGCTGAGAAAGCCTGCGGGAAAGCCTCCCTCCGGTGCCATCCAGAAATAGGCCCCTCACGCCCGTCAAGCGCAGAGGGGTGAAGCCAAGGCGAGGGGGCACCTCAAGCCGGGAGGCCTGCCAGGTGACGGGCAGTCGAAGGCTTCCAGAAGCGGAGAAGTGCGGGGCACGACGCGGCCTACACCGGCCTCCTTCCTTCCGCCCGCCCAAAGTAAACCTCGCTGCCGTCGCCTGAGTCTCCCGGGAACGAGGGAGGCCCTGACCGTTACCTTTTAGGCGCTGCCTGCTCCATTCTGCGGCCAGAGATTCCCCAGGCGGTCGGCCCCAACCAAGGCGCGGCGCTCTGCTTGCCAACCCTGAAGGGGCCGGACAAGGACCAATCAGGGAGTCCGAAGAAGCGCCCCCCCCCCCTCCTCAAGGAAACTCTGCCCGCAACTTTCTTCCGCTACTGGCCCTTTAAAAAAACCCAAGCACGCCTCCTCTCCCAGGGGGCCGTTGCCGGACTCCAATGCTCAGCTGAAAGCTGGGTGGGCCACTCCAGAAACACCGCCCCCACAGCCCTCCAATTGGCGGGAAACGCGCGGATCCAAAACGCGCATTGGTCTTTCCAAGTGCCAGCCAGAACTCCGGAGAAGACGGAAAAGAAAGTTGCTTCGGGCCGAGAGAAACTGCGTTGGTGCAAATGCTATAGCGGCCGGCAAGGGAGTTTGGCGTGACGTCATGGGCAGAGGAACGCGGAGGAGAAAGGTCTTCTTTGCCCCGTCATGCGCCGCGCCAATGAGTGGCTTTTGCAGAAGGATGCATCTTGGGTGGTGTAGTTTTTATTACTCCGCGCAGGTTTAGGGCGTTTAGTTGTCATTATGAGCAATTGAATCCTTTGCAGCGTAGTATTTATTACTTCTGAGTAAGTGGCATGTTTGCACAACACAGTAACCCTTGGCTTACTGAACTATGCTTCCCTGAATTCATCCAGAGCTCTAGATGCATTCACACGACCCACTTAACTCAAAATAGCTAACCGCATTTAGAATAGAATAAAATAGAACAGAATAGAATTCTTTATTGGCCAAGTGTGATTGGACACACAAAGAATTTGTCTTTGGTGCCTATGCTCTCAGTGTACACAATGAGAATAAAATACATTCATCAAGAATAAAAAAAATACAACACTTAGTGATAGTCAAGGTTACTAATAAGCTATCAAATCCTACTAGGAAACAAATAAAAACAATATAAATTGAAAGATACAAGCAACATGGTTATAATCATAAGTGTTTGAAGTGTTTTAACCTAGGTCTATGTTTCTCAACCTTGGCAAATTTAATATGTGTGAGTTTCAACTCCCAGAATTTCTAAGCCAGCGTAAAGTTGCCACAGTTGAGAAAAACACTGCTCTAGAGTGCTATTTAAAACCAATGTCATAATCACAAGTCCTTTTGGTTTGATCTTGTGTGTTGAAGAAAATCTGAAAGAACAATGTATTTCAACAATATAAGCTGTCAGGTACCAGATCCTTGCAGATTTGCAACTTTTAAGCAAAAACTGCAGAGCTAATCTTTTCATCTATTTCCTAGTTTTGAGAACATTGTTTCTTCCACACACACCTTATTATGTTTTATCCCATATTTGACTCTTCTCGTCCTCACTCACTCTCCCTGAGATTTGGATAGACAGCAACAAAATATTTACTCACCCAAAAGGAAGAATTTCCTCTATGTGCAAGTAAATGTTTTCAGAATATCTGCAGGTTCTATAACAGGCAATCTGGAGCATTCAATGGTAGAAAGCAACGGCAAAGGGCAGTTCATACAGCAACAAGTGTTAAGCAGATATAATGTTGGTAGAACTGTGCACAATCTCTGGTCATTCTTATGAAGGCCACAGAATAAAACTATAGGACAGCCAGTTGTTTTAAGTGTGCAGATATTTCCCTTTAAAAGCAGCTCATGGCACAGAAATGAATTACTCTTATTAATCTGCCAAATGGCACATTCTATTTTAATTAGAATTATCAAAATTCTTTGCTTGCATCAGTCAGAATACTTGAGCAACATGGAAGTTTCATAAGAATGAGATAATTAACTACCTGGACATATGTTGCAAATCTAATTCACCAAATAGTTGGAGATCTAATATCCTCCTCACTGATTCGATTTCACAGAAGGTAGAAGAAGAAACAGTGGGATCTGGAGTCCTACGCCCACTTTTTACAACAGGAAGAAATTGGTTGAATAAAGGTAAATGGAATCTTCAGAAAAAGTGCTCATGTTATCCTTGAATTCATCATGTCAAAGTGAGGAAAAATAGAGAACAGTCAGGTTTGTATACTAGATTTTGAAATCCTGAAGGAAAAGTGTGCCTAGAAGACAGAAGTTGTATTCAGCAGGTTCTGACCAGTTCTGGAGAACCGATAGCGGATATTTGAGTAGTTTGGAGAACCCATAAATACCATCTCTGATTGGCCCCGCCCCATCTATTCTCTGCCTCCCAAGTCCCAGCTGATCAGGAGGAAATGGGGATTTTGTAGTAACCTTGCCCTGGAGTGGGGAGGGAATGGATATTTTACAGTATCTTTCCCCTGCCACACCCACCAAGCCATGCCCCCTGTACCCACAGAAACAGTAGTAAAAAAAATTGAATCCCACCACTGCTAGAAGTGATGGGAAACCCTATGAAATAAGAGAGTGAAGGTGCAAATACAAACAATTCCCACTAGAAAGAAAAATGGGGAACATCTAAATAGATTGTGGTGGATAGATAAAGAGATTTCTAATATGCTATGGAGAAACATTCTGCCTTCCACTAATATTCTTATCCATAACATGCACAACTGAAACCTTTCTGGTACAGTGGTGTAGTTTGATAATGTGATGAAGCATGTCTGGCCTGGCTTTCCATGTGTTGAAAAGTCTAGGGTTGTTTGGTAATCCCTATGGACCAGTAATGGTATCCTATTATCTTCACTAGATAATTCTAGATAGTTCAGTAGCGGGAGCGTGCACATATGTGCATGCGCAGAAGGTCCGTGATGACGTCTGGGTGGACGAGCAGAGCCTCGCGGCGCCACCACTACAGCTTCACCCAAACTGGTACGAACTGGCAGCATACCACCTCTGCTATGGACACATCAACGACTTTATCCTAGATTTTGACCTTGACCGCTTCTGAGTTTCTTATTGTAGGGACATAATAATAGTAGAATTTGCAAGCCTTGTCTCAAGTCAAACTCTCTTTGGCATCTAAGTGGCTCAGTGAAACTTCTGGGACTTTACATTTTCATGTACACAGCCCTTTCTAACTTTAAAATCTCTCCACAATGTTTGATCTTGTATGGCTTCTTTCGGTTACTTGTACTCTGGCTAGTGTCGGCTTCAAACGGTGGCCTCAATTCCTTTTATCGCCAGTCATTTGGAGCATAACTGCCTTTTCTAGTGAGTTTGAGCGCCTGACATGGCTGAAATAAGTAAGGCAACATTTTTTTATTTTGCCTTAAGCAGCTTGGGAAAGGAGCCTTGTCCAACCTGAGGTGTCACTTCTGCTAACTCAGAATGCAAAGTCATCTGCTTTTTCCTTCAGCCACCTTTAAGCAGATTCCCAGGCATTGTTGCCCTGTCATGAAATCAAGCACTTTCATAAACCTAGGGAGGGAGCAGGGCTGGAATGATCAGTTTTTCATCAGATTTTCACTTGTCAAGGAAATAGGCATCTTTATCCTTAGTAGCAATAGCAAATGGATAACATTCGCTTGGATCCCTATAGACAGAACCAAATTGTTTATGATTGGGATGGCTTATAAGCACAATAAAATAAGCAACTAAAGTAAGCAAACAGAGCTTTGTTTATTCTGTTTACAAAAATGTTTCTACAATCCCACTCATTAGACTGATATTAAACCATAACTACTTAATTCCATGATGGGGGAAAAGCTGGAACTATATGTAGTGTAGTAGGCTAGATAAAATATTCTTGTGATTGATGTTGCTATCCATTTAATCAGGTCCAGTTTTCCTCCTTTTTTGAATCAAGTTGCTCCATATTTTATGATCTTATAGGGCTTCTTGCAGTTGTTTTGTGCTCTGGTTGGTGTTGGTTTTGATGGTGCCTAGCCACCATTTTTTTGCATCCTGGTTTCCTTTTATTGCTGACTGTTCCAAGCGTAACTCCTTTTTTCAGTTTGAGTGCATGACACGACTGAAATAAATAAGGCAGAACTTTGTGGTTTTGCCTTCCAGAAATATGTCTGGTGTTATTATTGTGCTTAGAGCTGGGATTTAAATAATAAATGGGATTTAGATTAGTCATCGTTAATTTGTCTCCACTTCCTTGATTTCAATAGACCAATAGCCAACAGAGCCATCCCTTGCCTGCCTCTGTTGTTACCTTTGTCCTTTCCCCTAAAAGCATCACCTACTGGCAGGAGACATGCACTAATTGGGTTTCTGTAACAAAGAGGAGGGAGCTACCACAATGACCTGGTGCCTTTTAGCTTGGCATTCTTCACCACAATGTAAATTTAAGTATGTCTAGAATTTATGTTGCTAAACGAGAAATTTGTCAAGTCAGTTTTGTCCCATTCTACAACTTTTCCTGCCACATTTGTTAAGCGAATCACTGCAGTTGTTAAATTAGTAACACGGTTGTTAAGTGACTCTGGCTTCCCCATTGACTTCGCTTGTCGGAAAGTCTCAAAAGATGATCACATGACCTCTGGGACACTGCAACCATCATAAATATGAACCTGTTCTCAAGCACAGGTTGTAAAGCTGAATGTAAATCATGTGACCAGTCATAAGTGTGAAAAATGGTCATAAATCAATTTTTTCAGTGCCTTTGTAACTTCAAACGGTCATTAAACAAGCTATTGTAAGTCGATGGGTACCTGCACACTGGCTGCAAGAAAATCTATTGAAATTCACAAGGAATCTTTGAACATTCAAAAATATTTTTTTCTGTATTTCTCAATATTGACTTCATTTTGTAAAAAAAAAATTCTTTGGGGAGGTGATTGTGAGAATTTTGCGTTGTGCTTTCTTTATGTGGTAGATAATTGGGGGGGGGGAAGAAGTTGGGCTGATATCCAATCAAATGCATCATAATTTTATATGGAGAAGTAAAGAATCATAACAGAAAAAGCAAACACCATACAAAATGTAGAGGAGTTTAGAGCTAACATTGAAGAAACAATGCAAGAGCAGTTTGATAAACATCCACTTAGCCCTGGGAAAGAAAGGGGTATGAGAAAGTAACTCAAGATAACCTCACCTTGATACTCTTTTGTATAAGAGGGGAAGAAAGAAACTCTGTCAGGCTTCCAAGATTATGTTCATATCCCCTACAACTATAAAGTCTTTGTGGTGTCTATTTCCTGACTTGTCTACCTTGAAGGGCTTAGAGGAGATGCTAGCCAATAATTAGACAGACATGGAGGTGACCTCATTTTTAGATTGTCCAGCACCTGTGGTATCATCTCTAGATGCATCTCTAGATCATCTGAATTTTGGTCGTATTCCTGCTGCAGACATAGTCAGCCAGATGTTAAGACTAAATTAAGCATTTTTATTCACCAATTCAGTCCTTCTCAAGGACCTGGGATAGGTAGAAGTTGTTGTTTAATAACATTAAAGATATCTTTGCAGAATGTAAGCTGTTCCAAGTAAAGCTGCCTTTTGAAATTGACTGGTAATGATTGTGTCAATGTTGATGGTGTTTGAGTGGTGTCCAGATGTTTTGAGATTGCACCCAAAGCACCTTTACTATTGGTGCTATCTTTGCTTTCTTTTACCACAGTTGTTCTATTTGTATTGTAGGTCTTGGTATTTTGCAATTTCATCCAGTTCTTTCTCTTCTATTTCGCTGTCGTCAGGAATTGCAGCATCAACTGTCTGGATTCTTTTGTCCTTCTTAGTAACCTTTGTTAAAGTAGAGGGTGTTACGTGGCAGGTGCTTATCTGTTTGATTTCTAAAGTTCCAGAGGACTTTAATGTCTTCATTTTCTATTATTTTATGTGTTTTGTGATCCCACCAGTTCTTGCTTGCAGGCAAATAGTATTTCTTCCATCTAATAGTATTAGATCTTCATATAGATCTTTGTACTATTGTTGCTACTTTGTCATACTATTGTTTACAGTCTATCTGTACAATCTTCTTGTAGCAGCTAACTGGGTGGTCTACAGTTTCTTCAGCTTCTTTGCCGAGATGGCATTTACTGTCTGTCACTATCTTCTCAATTCTCACTTTATATGCATTTGTTCTTAACGCTTGGTTGGTCTTGTACAGCCAGAATTAGCTCCTCTGTCTTTTTCTTAATTTTCCCTTTCTTGGCCATTCTCAGGCCTTGTCATAATCTGTTTTGCCTGGTTTGTTTCTTTCTTTTTTAATGCACTGGCCATATAATATTTTGCCTTGCCATATCTCTTTTCTATTCTTCTTTTGGTCTTTCTTATAAGCCAGTTTGGTTTCCCAGATACTCAGTAAGACTTCATGGTATACTAGCTTTGCTTCAATGTCCATTAGATATTTTTCCAATGCCCCTTTTTCTTCTTCAGCTGTCTGGTGCGCTTGCAACCTTCCACACCCACCTATTTGCCTTGGTAAATATTCTGCCAACATCGTTGCCTAGTTGAAGGAGTGATTCATTGTTCTTAATTTTCTGGTCTTCCTATCCCAGGGCTTTTAGTTCTGCTTAAGGCCAGTCCACTATTCCAGCTCTGTATCTAATGACTGGAATTGCTCAGTTGCTAATTGCCTTGATGGTGTTTATTATTGTTATTATGATTCATTGCACACTCAGTCAGATGTTTAGACTGGATTTGACATTTTTGTCCACCTATTGAATACTTCCCAAGGACCTGGGGTAAGCAGACATTGCTGTTTATGGTTCTTATTATTATTATTGTGAACATAAGATTAGTGTCACTAATTTGCAGTTGCAACAATAAGATATGGAAATGTGACATACTCTGGGCTAAAGGTGATAAAGATTAGGAAGATAATTATTAGAGGACTTTACCTCCCTGAGCAGATCTCATAAATTAGCCAGTGTCCTTGGCTAGGTCTTCTTCTCAAAACAAACCTCTAGGGCTGTACTCTCCTCCAGTTGGTGGATTGCTGATCTTGCTTCTGGACACTGAACAGTCACACCAGATGGAATCAAGGGGCACAAAGAAATTGAGAGGAGAGAGAAGCAATGGCAGCGATTTCTGATCTGGTACTTGCCCTTTGGAACATTATTTCCCTGGAGGTCATCTTGTCCTAGCCCCGTAATGGCGAACCTATGGCACGGGTGCCACAGGTGGCACGCAGAATCATTTCTTAGGGCATGTGAGGCATTGCTCTGTCAGCTCCAGCGTGCATGTGTGCTCTGGCCAGCTGATTTAGGCCTTCTTTTGAGGCCGTTTTTCGCCCTCTAGAGGTGGTGGGGAGGCTGTTTTCACCCTCCCCAGGCTCCTAGAAACCCTCTGCAGCCTGGGGAGGGTGAAAAAAGTGTGCCAAAAGAAGGGTGTCACGCACATAGCATTATGGGTGTGGCACGCACATGCACTCCCCCCTGCGCTCCCCCTGCTTTTGGCACACGAGCCAAAAAAGGTTAGCCATCACTGCCCTAGCCCTTGCTGGCTTTCCGGAAGGGCCAAAAACATGGTTCTGTCATCTGGTCTGGGGAACCTAGCAATGTGGCTATGGTGCCTGTAAAGTAGCAAAAGCACTTAGAGCATGTTTCTCAATCTTGACGACTTTAAGTCCTATGGACTTCAACTCCCAGAATCCGCCAGTCAGCACAAGCTGGCTGGGGAATTCTGGGAGTTGAAGTCCACAAGACTTAAAGTTGCCAAGGTTGAGAAACACTGACTTAGAGTTATATAGCGCTTCAAAGTGCTTTACAGCCACTCTCTAAGCGGTTTACAGAGTCAGCCTATTGCCCCCAGTGATCTGGGTCCTCATTTTACCCTCCGAAGGATGGAAGGCTGAGTCAACCTTGAGCTTGGTGAGATTGGGACTGCCAAACTGCAGGCAGCCAGCAGGCAGCAGAAGTAGTCTGCAGTACTACATTCTAACCACTGCACCACCTTGGCTTTTAAATAGTTATACAGGTCAGGGGTGAATCCACCGGTTTCTCACTTCTATCACCTGTGCCACCTCCATGCATGCACAACACTTATTCTTATATAATATCCACAAATTCCACTTTATAGCTTTAATGGTTTTAGTGCTTTTAATGTTTTCAATGCATTTTGTTGTGTTTTTTACTTATTATACTGTTCTTTTTTTAACTTTTTTTCACCATCCACATATGTCAGATGGGAGGTAATTTATGAAATACATAAATAAATATGCATTATCCAGAAATGAACCACAGATATTGAGTGAGACATAAAAAGTTCTAGCAATATGGAAAATGAATGGTTGACTTCAAACAAGCCAATTTTTAAAAGTTGCTAACAGCAGATGAAAACATAACAGCAGTAGCGACTTAGGTAGGATTGTCTACAGGGTATTTATTCTTTGAGCAGTGCTCTGTGCTTTAAAATTCCATGAGAGTTGTTTGGAAACAGGTGAGTTACCAGTATATACCGGTCTTCTTCATCCTTCAAACACAAAAGGCATAATTATTTAGGCTGTGAGGTGAAAAATCCAAAATCCACATTAAAGCAATAACATTTTCCAGCTTAGGGTTTCAGATTAATGTGCAAGCATTTGATTTTCTTGAACTTTTCACCAGACAAGATGGTTTTAAAGAAAATTAAAGGGAAAGAAAAAGAAAGCATGTAGTCATTTGTTCAAGCCATGGCTATGCTCTAGTAAAGTCTTTGATGTAATATGAGCATCAACTGCAGACAAGCAACTTAATCCTATCATCTGCAGAAGTGGTGTTATGTTTCACCAAAGACTCTTCCAGAAATTGCTGGAATAATGGGGGGGGGGGAAGCAGCCTGCTGGTTTCCCACCCCACCCACCCCCTGGGGAGTAAATGGCATTTTAATTCATTAAAATAATGATGATTGTGTCTGCTGGGTCAGTTCAAGCCATGTTGGTAAGTGATTCAGACATCAGTATTCAAATCACTACCAGTGGCATATTGGATGAAAAAGCCACTGTTCCAAAATACATTTTACATATATAAAAATCCTGATTTCTGTATTCTAAATAAACATTTTTTGAAAACAAAAATCGTAGACCGACTTCAGAACGTATCAGTGGGTTATTAGTAATCACTTTTTCAAGACTATTACTGGAATTTTAACAGCTATAGCAACAACACTATAAAAGGACAATATATTGACACCAACGAACTATCATTGCAAGTTTATTAATTGCCTGATTTAAGTACTGCTGCCAGAATATACTTTTTCCATAGAACTGAAGGCCCTACAGGTAGTCCTTACAAGTAGTCTCTTGATGACCATTCAAAGTTACAATGAACCCCCCAAAAGCTACTTATGGTCCAATTTTGAAGTTCCAACATTAATCTTCCTCCTCTGTGGTCACATGACTACATTTGGGGGGGGGGGCTTGACAACTGGGCGGCATTTATGGTTGTTTGCAATGAGCAGTAATCATGTGACTATGATTTACGTTTTTTGCTAGAAACCGGTATTTACTTCCAGTTTCCTACAAAATCCATCCCACCATGAACAATAGGTTTACTTAACAACTGCATTAGTTTAATGTCTGCCACAAAAAAGGTCACAAAAATCAGGTCGAATCACGTATTGACCTATTTTACAACCTTCGTGACTTATAATCATAATTGCCAAGCTCAATTATGGTTGGCTGTAATTCAAGGACTCCTTGTACTCAGAAGAATGTGGCTCACCTATCACATTGTGAAGTGACGTAATAGCCATTTTCATCCAAAGTCCGTCATCCAGCCCCATAAGAACACAGAGAACAGAATACACAACTGCTTAATAGCATTGCTAGAATTGTAGAAAACCATGACAGTTTTAATTAGTTTGTCTAAGAATTCTTATATTAGTATGGGAAATTGTGTGCACGTATTTCTCTTTGGCAATACTGTCTAGCAATGAGTCCTGAAGATATCATGCATTTCCTGAATGAAGCAGAAAGGTATAAATCAAAGATGTCAAACTCAAGGCCCGCGGGCCACATACAGCCCGCGGGGTGCTTAGATCTGGCCCACAGGGCCGCCCTGGAAACAGCGAAGGATTGGCCTGCAGTGCCTCTGCCAGCAAAATTGGGCTCCCAAGCTCCATTTACAGCTGCAACGGCCTCTTGCAACCCTCTGCCAGTGAAAACAGAGCTTGGGAAGGCCCTCCTGAGCTCCGTTTTCACCGGCAGAGGGTTGCAGGAGGCTGTCTCAGCCAAAAATTGAGCTTGAAAGTCTGTTTTCATCAGCAGAGCACTAAGGCCACCACAGGCACACACACACCTGACACGAATGATGTCAAGCTGGCCACGCACACCCTGGCCAGCCAAGGTCAAACACAACCCTGATGTGGCCCTCAATGAAATCGAGTTTGACACACCTGGTGTAAATGAACAATAAAGTTCAGAAATATAATTGAAAGGAAGACAGTAAAACCTACAAGTATTACTATGCACATTTGGAAAAAGAAACCAAATTATGTGGTCTAATACTACTCTCCTGTCCCCTATGATTTCAATCTGTTGCTGTGGCCTAGAGGTGGTGCTCTCGCCTCCCAATCAGGCGGTTGTGAGTTCAATCCTAGGTAGAGGCAGATGTAGGGTCTTCTGCTTGGGCAGGGGGTTGGACTAGATGACATGCAAAGGTCCCTTCCAACTCTGTTAATCTGTAAACCCTGTCATAGTGGAGAATATATGTATTTCAGAGTTGAGTTGTTGGGTGTCTTGATGCTTTCTGAGCTTCTCTTCCACCATGTTGACATGCTGCTCATGTTACATACCCTGGAAGAGAAGGGAGCTAGAGAACCTGAAGAACCCAACAACCATTAGCTTTCTTTGCACAGCCTGAAGGTGGGGAAAAAAGCCAACATGTATATAAGGGACAACTCAAGTTGTCTGGAAGTTGAAGTTCACACATCTTCAAGTAGTCAAAGCTGAGAAACGCTGATGTACAGGATAAATTTAAGGGAAAGCATAAATGCAGGCTCACCAAAAATTACAGTTCTTTTATCTTGTTTCAATTAAAACTGCAAGTATTTTCTTGTCCATGCTTTACTTCCCATACTTTTCAAACAACCAGAAAAAGACAAGAAAGGTGTAACAGAAGATGCGTGAAGGAAGTGCGTTAGGACAATGTTTTTCAGACCTGAAGATGTGTAGACTTCACTTTTCAGAATTGGGAGCTGGGGAATTCTGGGGATTGAAGTTCACAAGTCATAAAGTTGCCAAGGTTGGAGACCCCTGTTCTAAAAGACAGAGATGCCCACCGACACCAATGTTCTGCCCTTGAGACTTCTCGCCTGGTGCATCTTTCCATGCATCCCATGCCTCACCATCCATCAGAGCTGAAGAAGCTTCTTGGATGAGAAGCGAAATGTCCTCCAAGGAAAAGAAAACCAGAAAGTCCAGTTGCCTCTTGAAAAAAAAAAAGCACCTTTGGAACAACCATGACCTGGATGACTCAGAATCTCCATAGACAGCCATCCATCCATGGTTGTTCTCGGCTGCGGGAGTCTGCACTGGATCGCTCCGGGATTGCAAAGGAATTCTGGTTTATGAGTGGTGTGCGTGTGGGGGGGGGAATAGAGTTCCCCACCACCACCACGTTAAAAGTAATTCCGGCTGGTCTCTTCTGAACCGAAACCCTGCTCCTCTCCCTTCCTCGTTATTCTCCCCTCCCTTTAGGAATCTGCCGCCGAATAACGCAGATTGATAGGATTCTTTGCAAGTATAAAAAAAAAGATGGAGCAAAACGTAGCTCGAGAGGAAAAACCCCGGTCTGCGCGACTACTTAGGGTACTTTTTAAAGTAATAATAATAAAAACAGAGAGTGTTATCAAGTACTTGACATTGTATGAGGGTTATCAAGTACTTGACATTGTATGACGCTGTCCCACTATGGATTAAAGGATGAGATTTTTAAAAGGGGGCTCGTTAATGGGAAGCGTTCACTCTTAGCCCGAAGTACCGGTTTCGTCGGAACAGCGTTAGAGGTTTTTGGATTTCGTTGCCTGCGTTTTCCGGACACCAACGCGCTCCCGATTTATTCCCGGAGGCTCATCAAATAAGAGTCCCCGGTTTGGAAAATCATCGAGGTGTTTTGGGAAGATAGAATCTTAAGGGGGGGGGGGGCTTTCTGGAAGATTATACTATAAACTACCATCTGCTTTGCTGCATTGTTTATACTCATTGTTTATCAGCATAATAAATAATGTGTGTGTAATAAATAATGTGTGTGTAATAATATATAGTAGCTAAATAGGTGATAAATAGATAGATAGATAGATAGAAAGAAAGAAAGAAAGAAAGAAAGAAAGAAAGAAAGAAAGAAAGAAAGAAAGAAAGAAAGAAAGAAAGAAAGAAAGAAAGAAAGAATTCTTTATTGGCCAAGTATGATTGGACACCCAGGAACAAATATATATACAAATCCATAATAGATTTATGAAGAGGAAGGCAACGACTTAGATTTTTGGACTGGGTCTAAGAAGATTAAAAAGAAAAACTCATCTTTTTTTATCTTCCTCCTATGTTACAAACCAGCACAGCTGTAAATATGGTCAGCTCCAGTGAGTCTTCTGGCATTGGTTTGTGGATGGCTATTGGCACCTCGCCTCCCTTGCCAGGGATCCCAAATCCAGTGAAATCCCAATGAGATTTCTTCTCAGATAGGAGACCACCAAGAAGTTCCCCAGCTGTAAGCCCCAACTCCTTGGAGGAGGGGCAACCCACTTCTGGAACGCCGCCAAGAAAAAGGGCTGGCCCACAACCAGGAATCGAGTTCTCCTGCAGGATCCTAACCTCCCTGCATCGCTCGCTCCATTCAAGCTCTTCAATCGTTTCCTTCTTCGGAGAGGCTGAAGGAGAAGGGCGATGTAATGCCCCAGCTAATCCTGGGAGTGGGAGGTGGGTGTCCCCGGGACGGATTCCTTTGCGAAAAGATGCCCTGGTCCTCTGGCGTAGGGCTCCCGGATTGCAGTCTGTCCCTTTCTGTAGTCCGGATCCGAGAAAACCCAGGAGGCCAATGTCTTCTAAAAACCCATCAGTCCTGGATTTTGACAGTCAAAGGCAAGGGGTCCTCAAACCTGGCAGCTTTAAGACTTGGGGACTTCAACTCCCAGAATTCTCCAGCCAGCAGAGTCAAGTTGCCAAGTTTGAAGACCTCTGGTCGAAGGGAGCTTTCTCTCTTCATTTTCCCCTCACCCCCCACCCACCCCCGTGCCTCGACTCGCATGCACCATTAAACCCATGTTCTGATTTTAAAAGGGTCTGATTTTAAAAGCACCGGGTAATCTCTGCCCAGCCCTAAAACGACGCTGGTGAAAAGGAATCCCATTGACTTCTTAAAGGACTTGTTGAAAGTTTAGGAAGCCACTGAATTCTGAAAACCGAATTCTCCAAAGCAGCCCATCACCCCCTCCGTTTTTCCCCTGGGCCACGAACGATTCAGATGCAGCCTTAGACCCAAAGCACGGAGAAGGTCACGCCCAGCTGGACTTGCTTGGAAGGTTTTGCGGTAAGGGTTGGAAATAAAGCCGGCTGAATTTTGTTTAAAGGAGAAAGGCAAGAAACAAACTTGGGAGTGGGCATATGGGCGATCTTGGTCCGAATGGCACGTGAAGAATGCCGAGCAGTACACAAATAGCCGCATTGTTAGTGTAGTATTTAGGAACACGGTGGGGTGTTAATCAAATCCAGGGATCCCTTTGTATCTTTTGCGAGTGAAAATGAGAGTCAGGGTGAAGAGAGATGCGCTTCAAATGTACGGCTCACAATAAAATAAACCAACTCCTTCCATTTCTTCCTTTCCCAATAGGAATAAATAAACTTGAAAAAGTTTTTCATGCTTCTGGGACGGGGTCCAGAGATTATAAAAACGTTGTTTTGAAAACTCGATAAATCCAATTAACGGTAACAAAACTCTCTCGCAGACTTAATCCGCTTCGTGCTGAAAAAGGCCCCAAAACTTCGATTTGGGTCGAAAGACGTGACCGCGACTCCTCTGAAATCCGCGCAATTCGGTTGAACGGAACCAACGAGGTGACTTCAACCAACTCATCTGAGGTTCCAGTAAGTAACAACAATAAAGTTGCTACTCGGAGTAACTCCGGGTGGGGAGAAGGGGATTCAAAGATAGACAAGAAGGGGCAATGAAAATCTAGGCGGTCCGCTTTGGCTCACCTGTGCAACCTGCAGGTGGCTCAGGTTTGTGTCTGCCAGGTGGCCCAACACGCTGAGCCACAAATCAGCCAACCCCACCTGTGCCTGGATGGTGTGCAAACTCAGCGCCGTGCCTGGTCCCTGGCTGGTATATCCTCAGACCCCAGAATCTGGGTCCACGTGAGAAAAGCAGGCTTGAGGGAGGGGGGAGAGGCAGGAGCAGCTGAGAAAATATTCTTAGGTGAGGGAAAGGAACGACCCAGAGTCTTTCTTTGAGTCTCTCTTTTAAGTTGCTGGCAGACATCAACTGTTCGGGAAGAATTTGAATCTAAACCTGAGAGAAAGCCAATTATAGTGGAAGGGAGAGCTAAATCAATAGCTGGCTTCAGATATGGGATTGGTTTCATTTTGGTTTTAGTGTATAGGTTGAACCCAGCCATTGCAGTTGATTGGTCATGCCAAGCCCAAACAAACCATTATTTGGTTCAAGGGATGGTTCAGGCCAATGTGTTGAGAAGCATAGAGGTAATGGCATTAGCAGAACTCCAGAGCAGAAGTGGTATTCAGCCAGTTCTGACAGGTTCTGGAGAACTGGTAGTGGAAATTTTGAGTAGTTCGGAGAACCGGCAAATAGGCTGGCCCTGTCCTGCTGCCTCCCAGCTGATCTTTTTTGTTGCCTTGAACAGGAGAAGGGAGCTGGAAAGCAGGTTAGAGAGGTGAGGAGAGAATGGGGTTTTTGCAGCATCCTTCCCCTGTCACGCCCACCAAGCCACGCCCACAGAGCCAGTAGTAAAAAAAATTGAATCCCACCACTGCTCCAGAGCGCTGTGAATTATCTGCCCGGGCCAATCCAGTTATTTCTATAGGAAGTCTGCCTTTATTTATTACTAAGTCACTACAGCTATGACTGGAGAGTGGAAAAGAAGTTGTAAAATTCAAATGCATTTCTTTCAGGAGTGAATTACAAAACCAACAGGAACAAAAGATCTGCCACCTTAGATGGGGAAAGGGTGCCAGCTGACCTAATGGACGGAGTCCTGATCTTTAGGTGATCTTTTCCTTCAGGAAACGATCCCTTTACTCTGCCTGGACTCCTGTCAGGTATTTGTGGCCAGAGGCCCAGAGCAGTAACAGCCGGGCTCAGATTTCTCCTCTCCTGTAAATCGCAACAGACCTTGAACCACTTAGCTTCCCATTCCTTGGCTAGTTTTGCCCCCCCCCCTTCCCCCTGCCTTCGTTTCTAGGTGCCTCGGAGCAACCTGGGTTTGCTTTTTACAACTTCGGGCCTCTAGTCAGACTGTATTAAATTCAGTTAAATTGAATGGTAAGTTCTACTCAAAGGCATACCGGAGTGTAGGGAGAAAGGAGCTCCTAAGGGGCTCTGCCCAGGATCCCTCTTTACCCACTCCTGGGCCCAGTGGTGTATTAACCATTAAGCACGTGCTTAGGGCACTAGGAGCAAAGGGGGCACCATAAAGTTGAGAAAGAAGAAAAAACAATGAGGATTAGTACAGTAGTTACAAGGGGGGAGGCACCAAGGTTTGTCAGTGCTTAGGGCACCAGTGAGCCTTAATTCACCACTGCCTTGGCCCACCTCTTCAGTAAACTTGGTTGAAGTGAGGAGGGGGCCATTTGAGCTGGAGGAGGGGTAGAGCGGAGCAAGAAGGGAGCTCCGAGGCCCCCATGGCTGCCAGTCCTCTCTTCCTTGGTCCCCGAAGCTTCTTGCGCCCTCCTGCCACTGTCATAGACTGGGGGAGGGGGGCAGCAGGGGTTGCCCAAGCTGCCTTTCTTGACCCAGGAGACAGAGAGCTCTCATCCCCCCCCCCACTTTCTTACAATCCTCTACCACCATTTAATTCAGTGTTTCTCAACCTTGGGGACTTTAGGTCCTGTGGACTTCAACTCCCAGAATTCCCCAGCCAGCAGTGCTAGCTGGGGAATTCTGGGAGTTGAAGTCCACAGGACCTAAAGTCCTCAAGGTTGAGAAACACTGATTTAATTGAAGGAGACTTCCTTTGGAGAAAGTTGTATACAATTCTGTTATGAATGGAAGAGTTTATTATGGGGGACAAAACACTTGTTTTGAAAAGGCTGGCACTGGATCCAATGTACTGTACACTGCATTTTCTTTTTTTGGGGGGGGGGGCAGTTTCCTTAGCCTGGAGGCGTAATCTTCCAAGGCCAGCCAAACGACAAGTCCTCCTCCTCCTCCTCCTCTCTGGAAGTTGGGCTGCGACGCTTCCAGCTTCAGTTGCAGCGGGTTTCTGGCCCACAGCTGTAGCAGTTGGTGCCTGACACCATGGCATGAGTGGGGCAAGCCATTCGCCTGCCATGTGTCTCAGAGGAGCTGCTGTGGTCTAGAGGTGGAGCTCTCACCTCACAAGCAGGAGGTTGTGAGTTCGATCCTAGGTAGGGTCTCCTGCTTGGGCAGGGGGTTGGACTAGATGACCTGCAAGATCCCTTCCAACTCTGTTAAACTGTTAAAGAGGCTGCCAACACTCTCCCCCCCCCCCCCCCCGAATCCCTGGCTAGAGGACGAGACAACAGATTCCTTCCTAAGCAGCAGCCGATTCTGGCTAAACAATTTCCCCAGAATTTCCCAGGCAACGTGAGAAACCCTCCCTCAAGTCAAAGCTCTCCGGGCTCTTCCAGCGTCCTGCAAGTCTCTTGGCAAGGAGCCACCCCCATCCACCTTCAGATGCTTCCCCAAGGGGGGGGGTGTTACTGAAGCCACGCCTCCGCCTCGCGGACAGGGATGCCCCCTCTTCCTCGGGGGGGGGGGCAGGGCAGCAGGTTCTAGGGCCGTTCTAGAACGCAGCCCGTCAATCATGCCGCTCGGCTCTTCTCCGGCGGAGCTCCGGATTGTTGCTTTTGAGCCGGAGCTGGCGATCAGTCTGGAGCCGGAAGCGGCCCCTGAACTGCTCGGCCTGAACTGGCGAGAGGCTTCCTCGGCTCCACGTGCGCAGACTTGAAACCGAACCTCCCAGGCAGAAAGGCATCTGGGAATCCGCGGAGCTTTGGCCCGTAAATAAGCGCTCGGTGTGGGCTGGCTGGAGCTCCAGTCCACCTGTTTCCCACTGGGCCGTTTCTCCTGCCAGCGAAATGTCTTCCGAGCTCCTCCTCACCCACGGACGCCTCGCGTACTGGAGCAGCTCGGTTTACAATAGTCTTGATTCCTACGATACTAGGATGGTGCGGACAATGCATTAGGCTTTATTTTAAAGGAGCCAAAAGTTCTATTCTATTCTGTCCTGTCCTGTCCTATTTTCTACATTCTGTTCTAGTCTATTTCATTTTCTACATTCTATTCTATTTTCTACATTCTATTCTATTCCATTTTCTACATTCTATTCTATTCCATTTTCTACATTCTATTCTATTCCATTTTCTACATTCTATTCTGTTCTGTTATGTTCTGTTCTGTTTTCTATATTCAATTCTATTTTCCACATTCTTTTCTATTCTATTTTCTACATTCTATTCTATTTTCTACATTCTATTCTATTCTATTTTCCACATTCTATTCTATTTTCTACATTCTATTCTATTTTCTACATTCTATTCTATTCTACTCCATTGTATACATTCTATTCTATTCTAACCTTTATTGTCAGAATACAACAGAGTATTTTACATTGCTGTTCTTCTGGCCAGTGCTGTGTTTTATGATTGCAATTATGTTGCACATGACCTACGCTGTATGGAGTCTAAACAGACAAGTATAGGGCTTAAAAAGACTGCTTTCATCCTGATTTGGATATTTAAAAAAGCAATCCTATGACTCCTTATCTACCAATATTAATCCGTAGTAAATTCAGTGGAATGGATTTTTTTTTTAAAGATGCAAAATTGCATTTAGCTAAAGGGGTTTTCTGGACAAGTTTGAATCTGCACTGCAGTGGTTCTTTCAGAATGGAACGTGGTGCCGGGATTGGTTAATTACTCTTAACATTCTTCTATGGATCCCCGGTGTCTGAGTAACAGCGGTTTTTTACGGTTACATACACTCTTCTTCACGAGACCGCAATGCTCAAACTTTGGGGGACTGGTCTGAGTTTCATGCTATTGGGAGGAGGGGGGAACTTACAGTGTCGTCGTCGTCTTCTCCTCCCTCCCTCCCTCCGCAACTTTGCGGGATGCCTCCAGGGGGCGCCGGAGTCCTTAGTTGCCTGCTACGAAGTGTCTGCCGCAACTGCCTTCGGACCCGCTCTCTAACCCGCTTCTTCCCAAATGAGCGCCTTTGCGGGTCCACCCGGATCGCGCGTCCCGTCTCGTCTAGACCGCGTGAAGGGCAAAGGCCGCTCAGCGGATGAACGCCGGGGAGCAACCTTCCGTCCCATCGCCAGCCGCGGTTGCCCAGAGCACGGAGTCCCCGGAGAGAAAAGAGCAGCGCGGGAAACCTGCACCTGTCCTGGGGCAGCTGCTGCTCCGGGAACTGCCAGCAGCCCCTTGGCTTCCAGCGAAGAGAAGGTTTCTGGCCTTTGGCTTTCCACATCCCGGTGCCCTCTGGATGACTCGGGCAACCGCTCACACACCGGGCTGAAGGAGAAGGCGGCTTCTAAGGCATGACAGAAGGCGGGGGGGGGGGGCGGCGTTTGTTCGAGGGAGAAGATTCGCGGCGAGGGCGCTTCCGAGCATGTGCAGAGGGCGTTGAGTTTACTCGGATAGAGGAGCGCTAAATGAAAAAAAAAGGGGGGGGGGATGAACAGATGTGGAAAGCCGTTCTTCCTTTCCTTGGAAAGCAGCCCCCCCCCCGCCCGCCACGCCACGCCTCCCGATGGCCGATTGCCTTAAAGATGCGCGCAACATTTGCAGAATGAGGCGGAATGGAGGGGAGCCTGCACTTGAATCCCCCCTGAGCTTTTCTGGAGGAGGAGGAGGAGGAGTGAAAAATATGCGGGGGCAAAGCGCTTCAGACACCTCGGAGATCTTTCCCACCCTCCTCCTTCCTTTCCAGACCCCCGACAAGGTCGAAGGAGAGAAGCAGCAGCAGCAGCAGGAGGAAGAGGCTCAATGCTCCCCACCAGCGCACGGCGGCTTCGAACTTCCCTCTGGGCCCGCAAATTGGAAAGGGCCGCTTTCATTCAATTGACAAAAGAGGGTGTGTGTGTTATAAACTCAATGCCTCCTCCCTTCGCTTAATTAAAAAATCTCCCCCCCCCAAAAAAAAGAAAGCTCACTCCGCAAATGCAGGTCTTCTGTTGCCTTCACCCCACTCCACTTCCTAATTTTTTTTATTTTATTTTTTGGGGGGAGAAAACGCCCGGATACGAACTTAAGTATCCGGAGCGACAGGACGGCATTTAAGGAGGTGCAGACACCACACTATATAGGTTTTCCTTGGCAGGAAGCCTCCGCACGCTGACCTCCCAATGAAGGGCAGCTGCTCACGCCAACCAGACGGGGAAACCTGGGATGTAAACGGGAGAGGGGGGTTAGGATCAGACCCGCTTCTTCAGGAGGAGGGAACCCAATGGACAAGGGACCGCTGATTTCCATCCGACTCAAGCCTCTCTAACAGTCAGTTGGACGTAGCTGGAAAGTTACACCTGTTTGGCCTTCCCTAACTTCCTTTTCAGGATCAGGACTCCAAGTCTCCCCTTTAGCTCCTCCGGGGGAAGGACCTTCGAAGAAGTCTCACCGATCCCAAAAGAGAAGGTGTCTTTATCTACTCTACCCCTGTCAACTGCGACTTCGGTCGCTGAATAATTTGGAGGAAGAAACCCATGATTGTACCAATAGTAATAGGAGCCCTTGGAGCAACACCCAAGGGTTGCCTAGATCCATGGAAATCTTGAACTTCAGAGACCTGAAGATTCTGACTTTGCAAATACACACACACACAAACACACACACACACACACACTCTCTACTCGGAACTGCCAATATAGCAATAGGAATAGCATTTAGACTTATATGGTGCTTCATAGTGCTTCGCAGCCCTCTCTAAGCGGTTTATAGAATCAGCATAAAGGCCCCCAGCAATCTGGGTCCTCATTTTACTAAAGGAGGGAAGGCTAAGACGTTACCTTAACAGCGCTTATGTCCTTGATTAGGACCTAAGAGCTGTTGTGTTTTTTACCAGTCCTAGATCGAATCGAATAGAAGATTAAATAATAAAGTTCATAATTAAGCTTTGCTTGGACCAGTTTATGTCCTGCCGCGATACCTTTAACACCCTCAAACAACATGCGCCAATCGCAGGTCTTTGGGAAGGACATTCTTCCCCCCCCCCAAAAAAAGGTGGGGGGAAATGCCAAAGAGGTCTTAACATTGGCTGACTGTGCGAAGAAAATAATAATGAAGAAAGCAAAGATACTACCAATAGTAATCTGCACTTTTAGTTGTAATCCCAAAACTTCTGGAGTATCACTTGAACATCATTGACATTGATAAAATCACCACCAGTCCATTACAAAAGGCAACTTTACTGGGAACACCTTACATCCTGCCACTATATCGTTAACACCTTCAAACAACAACCTCTGCTTATCCTTAAGAGGGACTCCAGTGATGGATAAAAATGCCTAACCCTATCTGCATATCTGTCAGGCTGTTCAACCAATTGTATTGATGATGATGATGATGATGATGATGATGATGATGATGATGATGATGATGATGATGATGATACAATGATATTTGTGATACATTTTTAAATGTTCAATTGACTGAGTTTCGTGTTTAATGAATAAAAGGTAATAGTAATAGTAGGAGTAGTAAGTTAATAAGCAAGAATAGCAATAAAACCACTCGGTGATTTTATTTAGATATCTATTTACCTCTTACTCTCATTCCCTCGCCAATACTTTATGCACAATCCGCATAGGTTATTTTTAAATTTTTAGTCCTTTAAATTTTTTAGAATGTTAAATCTGAGAACACTCACGGCAACCGTTCAGGAAGCACTGTCCTCGGATGTCCCGTTTTTTTTCTTCCTTACTGGAATATTGATACCCCTAGAATTTATTGTTCTTCTTTGAAATGGTGAAGGGAGTCAATATGACAGGAGGCAGGAGTTATTTTTTGGGAGATGCCTCATCAGTATCTGCCACTCTCCCAGGAAATGCCAACTAATGAAAGGGGCAAGAGGGAAGACTTGTTTGAATGTGTTCGGAGCATGAATCGCACCTTCTCAAGGTAAGGCAGAGAACAAACGAGGGCGGTGAGTGCAGACGACGCCAGGTGAGAAGTTTTCTTTTCGGGCCACCGCAGTGGTATTAGGCGAGGGGGAAACTAGGATTAAATCCAGCCAAGGAAATTCACGGGGTGACTTCGTGCCATTCAGTCTCCCCCACTCGTGTCTACCTCACAGGGTTCCTGTTGGGGCGATCATTGGGAGAGAAAACGTCAGGGAGAAAAGACAGGATATGCCAGCATAAAATGGAGCCGTTCTTAATGCCGGTGTTTAATCGTGCTTAATTTGAAACAAATCACTGCTGCCTTCCAGGTGTTTACTTACAAAAAATATATCCTACAAGAGTAATCCTGTGCTCATCCCCAACACGATTTAGGATCAGAGCCTGCCAGAGTGTCCGATAAGTGACTGGAGTTTCCCTTAGAAACCTGTTCCTAGAATCCGAGGGGGAGGCTCAGTTTCCATTCAAGGCTGAATCCTAGAGGTGTTTATAGGAGGAGGGGGGGGGAACCACATTAGCCTGTTCTGGGGGGTTTTGGTTTACTTCTGAACCAACACTTTCAGGTTCTTGGAATTGCCCTTTCCCAGCCCTGTTTCCGCAAGGACCTCCTTTAGTTTGGAGGACATGGTTTTTCTCCTTTTCAAGATGATCCCGATTTTCTTTCCCATAAAGCAAAAAGTATAAATAATACTTCCCGGGGGAAGGAGGACGCGAGAATTATTGAATGTCCATTGTTTTGGGGTGTGCGTGTGGGTCTTTTGCAATAAAAATCGGATTTTTTTTCATTGCCCCCATCCAGTAACTTAATTTTTCCTCAATGTTTTCCAATTTCTGGACTCTTGATTGATTGCCGTTCGCTCGTTCTTTGAAACCAAACGCTTTCGCATCTGGCCCATTTTGCTCCTGATCTCTCTCCTTCCCTCTCAAAATCTCACTGAGCAGGTCTTGTTCCGAGACCCGCCAGGGTGGGGAACCTGCTTTTCAACGTCATTCCACTCGGTGGGTCGTGTTAGGTTTCAGGGAGCCTGTCGGCCCTGTAAAATTCCGCCTGGGGAGCATAATCAACCTTTCTTGCTACCCCGTTCCATAAATGGATACGGCAGTTAAGTAATATTCGCCTAAAATGCAATGCACGACCACAATTTCAGAACTTCAGTAATCTGTTTCTATTTATCCCGGGGCTCAAGTTAAAGAACTGGTGATTGGTCACTTGGGATGAGCGGGGGGAAAAGGCAAGAACAAAATACTGTCTTAGGTCGGAATGGAGGAAAAAATACTAGCAAACAGATCTCAGGTCTGTGAATTTCTACATAGTTCTTACAGCTGAGGAGGGATAAAATAAATCTCAAGGGAATTCCTGAAGCAGCGCGGCAGAGGCGCTTCAGAATGTTATAGTGTGAGTTCGGAGAAGTTTTAAATTCCTTTTCATCACTCCTTTTTTGCGATGCAGAAAAGTTGCTTCGGCTTATTGATTCTATCTTTGCATCCACCTGTTTCAGCCAGAAGAAAATATACCGTCAAAATTCCGCAGGAAAATCTACTCTAGGTATGAGGATGGTGAGCGTCACGATAAATCCAGGTGGATTTAAAAAATATCAAATCCAGACTGAACAGCAGGGTGGCTGAGCGACTAGCCATAATAATAATTCCAGGTCCTTAGGAAGGACTCGATAGGTGGATAAAAATATCAAATCAATCTAAATATCTAGCTGTCAGTATGACCAACCATAATAATAAATGACACCATCAATTCTTATTTAAACACCAGATTTCCCAAACTTTGCAGCCCAATAAAGAATATTAGTTAAACGGGAGGGGCGGAAAAGGATTAGAACTTTGGAAAACAATTGATTTAATAGTGCTTTGTTTTATTCATATGGGGGAAGTAGAATGTAAAGGCTTTGAAAATACGGTTCTCTTAGTAACATCAAACACAATTAGAATGTTTAATGTCTATCGGTGATTTTTCTGGATACGTTAAGTCGGGAGGTTGGGGTTGCTTTGACACAACTACCGAAGTTCCTGCGGCTGACAGAGATAGGGACGCACGCAGGAGTTCTAAGAAAGAAAGGTTTGATTTATGACCTGGCCCTGTTTTCTCAAAGAAAAAGTCACCTTAGGTAATGTGTAAGAAGGTGGGGGGAGGGAGAGAGAGAGAGAGACAGAGGGGCAAAAAAAAAAAAAGACCTCTGTCCCTTTAAAGCCAAGTTGCTATCCAAACACAAGTAAACAGAGTGGTAGAAAAGAAAGTGGAGGCGGGATTTTGAGGGGCGGTCTCCCAAGTTTTCAGCCCCGCTGAACGTTCGGCACTGGGCGTGGTCAGAACGCTCAAGCCGTGAACATTCGACTCGCGAGGCGGCTCGGGGTGGGACCGCGGGCGGGGACAGAACTCCTCGCCGCTGGAACTGCTGAAATGTGATGGACCCGAGAGGGGGAGTTTCAGACTTGTATCAAACTTCGGCGGAGTCGAAAGGCAGGCGCTGCAAGAGACGCGCGGTCGGGGGAGGAAAAAAAAGGAAGAAACCTATGCGGGGTCTTTTGCCTGCCCCCTAACCAGCCGCTAGGGAGGACTTTGAAGGCGGGAGGAGGCGGCCGGGTTCCCCCCCCACCCCCACCCCGCACGCTGAAGCCACCTTCGCCGGCTTTGGGAAAGCCCTCCCGAGAGGAGAACATGAAAGAGCTGCTGGAGTTTCCCGCCCTCTCCGCGTGGATCTAAATGAGACGGCTGGGGCTTTAAGGCCGGTGGGCTGACGCGGGTGCTCCCCAGAGGCCAGGCGGAAGGAGGCTCCCGGGGGGGAAGGCAGCAGGTAAGCGGCTCCCGTCCGCGCGTCCGCGCTCCCCCCGCCCGACCCGCGCTGGAGAGAGCCCCCCGCCCGGCTTCCAAGGGAGGGTGGCAGCATCCAGGCAGGCAAGCAAGCGCGCCCCGGGCAGCCGAGATCTCCCAACTGCCCTCCGCCGGTGGGAAGGGAAAGAGACGAGTCCCAATCACCCGAGGAAAGCTGGCAGCAGCCTTGCCCGAGAGTCGGTCTCCCGATTGGACTTCGGCTGGCTTCGCTTTGGGGAAGCGGGGCCCGGGGGAGGGGGGAACGAGGCGCCGAGTGCACTTCAAGGGGATGGCGCGTTTACTTTCGGTTTGACCGCTTGCCTAGTCGCAGAAGACGGGCCCCGAGCGCGCGAAGAAACCGGGCGCTGTTCTTGCGCTCCCGGAGAGTCCCGTTAGCCGCATCGCCGCACGCAGACAGGCGATCCGGTGGAAACGAGCTTTCCACGCCTGGGTTAGACCTGTCCGAGCGGAAGGACCCACGCGGGACGCTCCTGTGGAGCCGGAATCAAATGCACCCCCATTGCAATAAATGCCGGGTGACTTAAGCACGGGTAGTTTCATCGCTCCCTCCCGCCCCCTCCATCCCACCAATGTTTGTATACCTGATAGCCGGGGAGCATCGAACTCTATTCTTAGCCCCTGTTTGCCTCGCCCCCTCCTCCTCTCTAGAGCACAGTTGGTGGTTTCACTCTCACACCAAAGTTGAGGCCACTGCGAAAGGATCCGCCAGCCCTGATCTTGGGAAGAGCCGAGAAAGAAAAGCCCCTTTCGCAGCGAGGTGGCATTTCGGGGGAGGAAAATCGTGCTCTAGACGCCGGTTTTAATTTAAATTCGGGGTTCCGATCGGGAAGGAAAATAACAGGGCTCCCAAATCACACCCGCATTTGATTCGCGCCTGACTAGCAAGCTCCAAGTAAAAAGGTACCGTGTTCCGGCCGTTCTCTGCAGGCGATTTCCGATTTGTCAACTTGGCACCTGGACCTCTTTATTTTAACGTGGTTCTGGTTTCAGTGGCTGCCGCGTACAGTCCCATTCATAGCTTAATCGCTACTTTAGGGCTTTCCAAGAAAGAGAACGAGAGTAGTGCTGTGTGAGAAGCGTTTTATTGCTATCTCCAGCTTGATTTCATGGACGTATTAACCTTATCCAATGGAAAGCCTACATTAATCAGTGTACAACATGTAGATAGTTGCTGTATCTTGAAACAAAGATCCTTTTGTTACGTTGTGCTTATTTTCTGCAAGAACCTTTAAACCGTTTAACTGAAATAACCTCAAAACTATTTTTAATCTATTCTAAGCAAAAGATGTGTTACTGAAATAACTAAGAGGAAATCTGTGTCTCCTTGTGTCAAATAGGCACACCTCTAAAACGTGGATTTAGGAACATTTGTAAAATGGGATCCTAAACAACCTCACTAGTTTTGCTTAAAGCTTTATTTGTTAAGTATCAAGGGATCTTACCAAGTATACTTACTAGGCACTATTAAACTTAATAAGCAATACTTAATAAGCTTAATAATGATGATAAACTTAATAAGCTCACTTAATAAGCACTATTAAGATCAATGGACCTACTTCTGAGTAAACATGCGTTGAATTGACCTATTATAGTGGGGAAATGTAGACATTTCTACTCGTAAATAAATACTAGTAAATTAAGCTCCCTTTGAATTTAAGCAAGCATAGTATTTCTGTTTAAATATGATTGTATTTTAAGCAAATGTATTCTCACATTTGGAATTCTTTTTATTGCACCCTGATGTTAATAGGAAAATAATATAATCCATATTTTAAAAACTCACCTTTAGTATTTATTAAAATAAATTGTAGTTTTTCCTGCCTGCAAGTCCTAAATGAGTTTAACTTGAAATCAATTTCCACTGATTTTTAATAGAGTTTTCTTTTACTAATAGCACAATTTCATGCAAGTTTGCTGAGCATAATCCTAGCTTAGCTTACTCAGAGGAATTTAAAGGATAAAGCATGCATAGGATTCAACAGGAAGGCATACACCTGCGGGCCATAAGTAAATTCTGGTTGAATGAATTCAGTTAATATTTTGATGAATGTGTTTGTCTATTTGTTATGGTGTCTACGTGGGAGACATTTTTAAGATAAACCAAGCTATTTAGGCCATTTAGATGGAACATGTCAGATAGTATTATAATTATTCCCAGTTTGGAAAACATTAATTTGGAAGCAAGCTTATTGAAAGCAGTGTAACTTTCTACTGGGTACATAGACACGAGGGACATGTTCTCGGGAAGGGAGAGGGGGAAACCGGTCTTATCTCTAATGGAAATAGACCTAATTGCTGCAATGCTTCACAGTACAACTAATTTAATAAAGAACAATCATTTAAAATATTTGGGGGGAGGGAAGGGTTCCAATCTTTCTAAAGCACTCGCACTTCTCTTCTTGAGCAGCTGAGGAGGCGGGGATGAGAGAATGCTGCATAATGTTTTATATAAATCAAAAACTCCACTCCAGATCTGCAGACTCGCCGCCTTAGAGAGTCCTTTGAAGGAGGGAATCATTTAACACCCTTCCCAATAGAATAGAAACTTCCGTTGAAAAGTCAAGTGGTCCAGGGCTAGTACTGGCCTGAAGAGGGTCTCCTCCTCCTCCTCATCTCGCCCCCTCCCCCTTCTCACCCGAGCGTGGCCAGACTCCCAACCCGAGGACGGTCTGTTGTTCCTGTTGCGGACAGGTCCGAGAGAGAGAAAGAGAGACTAGCTACTGCTACTAAGAGGCGGCGGGCCCTCAACCTGCCAATTTCAGAGGGGAAATAGAAGCCGAAAGGAAGGAGGGGGGAAAGCTGCAGCTTATAGTTTCGGTTAAAGGGGCTGAGCTAAGCGGGGGCTCCTTCCATCACACACCTCCCATCCATTCCCTCCCCTGCACGCTGGGATCCCAGGCCTCAAGAAAAGAAAGTTTGGAGCTCGCTCGTGTATTGGGGGAGGGGGGGGGAGAATTGGCGCACTTCAAAGAAGGGCACGAAGGGAAGGAGAAAAGCCACCCAGGGCCCAGACTGAGGGCTTCGGCTGCCCTTTGGCTTGTGCCAAGCCCAAAGGCCGCAGGAAGGCCACAGCAAAGCCTTCAGCCGCCCAAGAATGAGGCGATGCAGCCGCCGCTGCTGCTGCTGAGTGACTCTGTTACAGGTCTTTTCCCACGCTGAGTGACAAGCCCCGTCATTCTTCGCTCGTTGGGGCGATGGGATTTGTAGTCCAATCTATTTGGAAGTCGAGGTTGGCCTAAATTAATTATCGATTCACAACATGAAATTATACTTTTTTTAAAAAAAAAGAAAAAATACAAATAGGTAGCCAGGTTTAAGCAAGTCGATTCTCTTTCTCTCCCCCCCCCCGAGTTAAATTGGTGTGGGACATTTTTAAAACTCCACCACTGGCGACTACCACCGCGGACACTTGAGCAAGCGGGGGAGCTAAATGAGTAGGAACAGCGTCTAACTTGGATTCTTTAAAATACAGCAGCATTTCTACTTCAGAATATAAAGTGGCCCCCATCTGAAGGCATGCGTGCGAGAGGGAGGGAGGAAGGGAGCCAGCCGAAGGGGATTCGTGTGAGTCGGGCTGCTCAGCACAGCCTTGCAATTCCCGATTAGGTTTTGGTGCCTCTTTCTTTTCCTAAGCAATATCACATTTCCCACACTTTCCACAACTCCGGTAACAGGTTCCAAATGTAGCAAGAACGCGGAGCCGGGAACAGCCGAATTCCCACTGCAGGCCGGTGGCCATAAGGCGACAATATGAGAGGGGAGGAAAGCGGACGGCGAGTGGGGGAGAGGCAGACCGAGGAGCCTCACCTGCTCCTTTTGGGGTTGGTTGAGACCGACCTCCCCCTTTATCCTCCTCCCACCCACATCGCCCCTCTTTCTTGCCCGCAGTCCGAAACCCAGCCTCTTCGCGTGGGAGTTGACCACCGCCGAGTCGGGCCGAGCTACATCGCGATCGCCTGTTTCCGAAATCCGCGGCAGGATTTTACGGCCAGCGTAAAAGCGCAGCAGGCCAAAGCCAGCTGGGAGGACTCCGGACCGTTTTCTTTCGACGCCGCGAAGCGCGCGCGAGCCAGGCGTTTGCTTTTCTCCCGAGTCGCTTATCTTGATCGACGACTTGCTGCTGAAGGAAGAAAAATGAGCACCGCGCTGCGGGCGGGCTGGCTGGCGGGGGAAGAGCAGAAGCGGCCACGGACCCGCTTCCGTGCCCCCCTTTGCAACAGCGTTCATCCACGGCCAACCTCAGCCGGCTACTTTGGAAGCCCGGAAAAGGCCTGTGCCTGGGAAAAGTCTTTCCTCTCACCCCGTCCGGAATTCTCGCTTCCTATAGTGGGGCGACTCAGATTCTGAGCCTGGACGTTTCCCCACCTCCCCCTTTCCAGGTGCAAGTGTTCTAGGCCTTGATGCCCATTCGTTTCGGAACGAGGCAACGGCTGGACTTCGGGACAGCGACCTTTGTGCCTTTTCAGGCTTAGGTTCTAGGCTGGACTTGTTTCCAAGGCAGAGCCTTGGGTTCAGCGCCAGGATCGGGACCCTGGGTGCCAAGGCCTAGAAACTGAGGCGGGCATAAATGGTAGAGAGAGAACAGGCTCAGAGCAACCGACCGACTCCTTTCCAAGCTCAGAGGGAGTCTGGTCTCTCCCCGTCCCCCCACTTCTTGTTCCGCCCCTTCCCTTTGCAAGTGAAATTCTCTGTCCTGAAGAAGCAAAACGATTTGGTTCCAGCTCCGCTCACTTCTATTCGCAAGTCAGCTCGGTCGAAAGACTGATCCCTGCAAGTCAACACCCCCTCCCCTCCCCCCAGTATTCACATGCATCTACGGTTGGGTTACAGGAGGATTTTATTTCAAGTGGGTGGGGAAATCCCACGACAGATCTCCTAGGATCGCAGTGTGTTTTTCTCTGGGTTAAGGAATTATACCGACTGCCACGGGCTCAGCGCTGCGAACGTAGTTAAGGTATCGACTTGCTGCATTTAGGGTTCTCTGAATGTTCTTCCCAGATCACGTGGCGGGAAGCTTATAAAAACAAGAAATCTGAATTCGAATCCGCGGCACCGCCGGGGGTCGTGCACTGCTGCCCCCTGCTCAGTGAGGCTTCTCTTCTCTTCTTTCTCGATGGTTAATGGCCCGAGCCTGCAAGTAATGCGAAGAGACCGCGCATTCCCCTTTCCCGGGAAGAGTGCACGTGTGCGTGCGGGTACTTTACAACTTTTTCCTAGGCCGCGGCGCAGTTTTAGAGCTTCCAGGGATTGGCCTACCTAGAACTGCTCCGGAATAAGCCTTGTGGCCGCCAACACAATCTTGTGAGGAAGCCAAACAGCGTGTTCGGCGGGCAGCCCTTTGCCCCTCTGCTCACTAGGGCCCATCCCAGCCTGCCTTGCAGAACAGAACAGGCGGCAAGGGAAGATCCCCTCACAGGCCCGTCAAAAAAAAAAAAGGGGGGGGGGATTTTCGCAGTTTGCCGAGGCAGAACGCAGCTGCCCTTCGCTTCCCGAGGGGGGATAGGAGAGGTAACCGAATCAGGTTCCTCTTCAGCCTAATAAAAAGTTTCTCGCTCTCAAGTATCCATCCAGGTCGTGATTTTATTTCCATTTCACCCGCTTCCGAGTAGGACAGGAGGGAGCAGTTAACCATCAACCTAACAGAAGGCGAGAAAAAATCGGCGTTAGGTCGGCTGGGTGTCAGGGCACCTGCGCTTCCTGGCACGCCGGCGTTTGCTTGGCTCTTTACCTTGGGCGCCTCGGCCAAGCATGGCGCGGTGTCTTCGGTTCAGTGGCCTCTGACTGATCCCCCTCGCCAAGTGCGTAACTCTGCACCGCGTTGGTGGTGCTCCCCTGCCAGTTCGGGTGGCCTGACTCACGCCCCAATAAGCTCCAAGGTATCGCTTGCAGTATGATTATTATTATCCCCTCTCGCTGCTCCGCAGGACCTGGCCCCTTTTCAAAGCGCTTCCCTCCGGCCTTGGCTGCGGTGGAGCTGAAGTCATCCCCCAGCGCTGGCAGGTTGGCAGGAAGAACTGGCCACCATAAATTGGGATGTCCGGATTGCCCTGCCCACCCGCACTCTTCTCGCCTCGCAGGCCGAGGTCCGGGTTTCCAGTTCGGGAATTAGTCAGGGTTTGCTCCAAGGCTTGCCAGGTCTCCTTCTCTCCTACCCAGGCCGTATCCCTGGTCACCTGCGGTCACCAAACCTCTGACTCGGCCGCCTTGAAAAAATATCATTTTTGTCCTCCTCATTTCCCCCTTCGTTGCATCGCGTCCCGTCAGCGGTGGGCATGAAACGGATTAAGGTCTGGCCCCGGGTGGGGAGAGGGGGGGAAGCGCAGGGACCACGTGGCAGGAGGTTTAGGGGACGAAAGAAACAGCAGGTAAGGAAAGGGCCGCTTTGTGCCTCTCCTCGAATAACCCGCAATCTTTTCTACTTTTTCTCCCCTCGTGTTCCTGTTTCTGCTTAGGATCCGAGCACCGGAGAAGGAGGCCTTGCGCGCTTTCCGACCGCCGTGTTCAACCAGTCAAAGCAAGGCAAGGCCCGGGCCGGCACGATGGGGAGCAAGGCCCTGCCGGCGCCGATCCCACTGCACCCTTCGCTGCAGCTGACCAACTATTCTTTCTTGCAAGCCGTCAATACGTTCCCGGCCGCCGTGGACCACCTGCAGGGCCTCTACGGCCTGAGCGCCGTCCACACCATGCACATGAACCACTGGACGCTGGGCTGTTACGCGGCCGCGGCCGCCGCTGCCACTGCTTCGGGTGGCGGCGGCAGCGGCCCGGCCGAAATCAGCCGCTGCTCTGCGCTGAGCGAAATGGCGGCGGCGCAAGGTCTGGTGGAGCGCTTCCCCTTCCCGGGCCTGCCTTTCGCCACGCACCTGTTCCACCCCAAGCAGGCCGCCGCCATCGCGCACGTCTTGCCGGCGCTGCGCAAGGAGCGGCCCCGCTTTGACTTTGCCAACCTGGCGGCCGCCGCCACTCAGGAGGACCCGCCCAAGGCGCACGCGGTGGCGGCGGCGGCGGCCGCGCAAGCTCAGGGTGAGCTGGCCAAGCTGGGCGGGCCCCTGTCGGCGGCGCTGGGCAAGCTCTCTCCCGAGAGCCGGAAGCCCGCGCGGGGCCGGCTGCCTTCCAAGACCAAGAAGGAGTTCATCTGCAAGTTCTGCGGGCGACACTTCACCAAGTCCTACAACCTGCTCATCCACGAGAGGACCCACACCGACGAGCGGCCTTACACCTGCGACATCTGCCACAAGGCCTTCCGGAGGCAAGATCACCTTCGCGACCACAGGTCAGCCCCTGCCTCCGCTAGGCTAGCCAAGGAGACCCAACTAGGCCTCCTCGGTCAGATGACGGGGCTGGAGGCCCCCACGGAGGTTTTACTCAATTGGGCTTAACCGGTTTATGAACAGCCTGGCTTATACCTCCAAGGTTGCCGAGTGTTTTCTTCCGAAAACCATAGTTCAAATAAACCGAGGCTTATAGCGGCTTGAACTAGTAAGAAGCTGAATTCAAATACAACGCTAAGCTAATATATGTTGATTCTTTGCTAGGAAGCCATTGCTTCACATGGCTTATGACCTGTTCAGTAAATCCTACTTCAAACAAATCATGATTTAGCATGATGTAGGAACACGGCTATCCTATCCACAATCTAAACAAGAGGTGTTCTTATTATCCCTCTGAACAGGTCAGTAGGATTTATTTCCAAGAAAACGAAGTTGGAGCCAAGGATGTAGTCATTCTGTTGCTTTGCCTTCAACCCTTGATCTGAAGGGACATGGCTGGTTTTAAAGCCAAGAGTTTTTAAAGATGGTGGGGCTAAACTACTTGATCTGGTTGGAGCAGGAGGCAGAATTCCTATCACTTTGAGGAAGAATGATTGACTTTAGTCTTGTTGTCTTCAATGAAACATATTTCTAAAGTTAGATCTCAGTTTAGAATTCTCTCTCACTTGAAGGTCCTCTGATGTTCTTGATCGTGTTTCTTGCCTCTGCTTTCTTTCCTCTCTCTTTCTTTTTTGCCTTTGGGCTATAATATAACTATCACTAAAGACTTGGCAGTAAGAGCACAAAAATATTTATGCGTTTGTAACGATATACAAATCTCTACAAAGAGACTCTTTTGTGGCTTGTTTTGAGAAGCCAAAGAATGTTGGTCTCTTTATTCCACAAAACCCCTACATTCTCCTGTCAGATTTATAAATTTCAACACAAACATTCAAGATGACATTAATCAAAGGGCAATTTTGATTAACTTCACCTGGAATTACCTGCCAAAGTAGTAAATTGGATTTACACCCATGAACATTTACATGGGATTACACCCTTGCTAAGCATGTTTACCCAAATGTATGCATATTTACCCAGAAATATGCCTTTGCTATTTAAAGAGACTTATTCCTAAGAAGGCAATGAAGAGCTGTGAATAATTATTTCATAGTGTATGAATATCTTAAAAGGGGCTTTGAGGATGAGCAACTAGGCAGCATATAATTTTGGTTTTAAACATTTGATTACGCAGAAGTGGGACTGTTAACAGCATTTGTTGAGTGTATAGAGATACTGACTCAAAACGCTTTGGTTGATTTCCAGATATATCCACTCCAAAGAAAAACCCTTCAAGTGCCAAGAGTGTGGGAAAGGATTTTGTCAATCCAGGACCCTAGCTGTTCATAAAACTTTACATATGCAGGTAAGATCATGCTCAATTATTTTACACATTCTATTTTGATATTAATTGATTGTGAATATAAACACACAGTAATTATTTTCTAGATGCAAAATAAGATAGAGATGTGCTTTTTAATCTGAAATCATTTATGCTAATTGTCTCAAATGCTTAAAACAACAAATCCATATTTAATGTATGTGATGTTTGTAACATTTAGATGGTGAGGACAAGGGGCAAATGATGAAATGTGCAAAGTGATATCAATATGCCAGTGCTGTGACTCACTTACTTGCATCAAATGCAAGTATGTGGTAGCATTCATGTTAAGACATCCCTCCCTACATGTCATCGTTTTCATGTATAATAATTGCAATTCACTGCATTTGCCCTATGTTTCTAAAAGAAGCATGAAATTCTAGAAGAAAAGTGGGATACCAGTAAAATAAATTAAAAAATTAAATAAGTAACATTTCCCTGGGACTGTGAGTTTATGTACATTTACTTAAGATCATATTCTATCAAAAAGTGGGATTTATATTTGAGGAAAGATAGCCTGGCTAAGGTGACTTCACTCATTCAAGACTTCCATGTTCTAACACTTGAAAAAAACCCTTAACTAGCCAGACCTTTTGGAAGTAACCTATCAATGGCTAAATGAGATGTGTTCTTTGATGGAAAAGCCCAGATTAAAAATACTTGTTTTGTGGAAGACTTCTCACTTAGAGAGATGAACCAAGTCTCCTTTGGAAGCCCCAGTGGATTAGCAGGAGAATTTTCTCTTTAGATTCCAGGAACTAGGAAATGCAAAACAAGTAGGACTGGCCTTGACAGGCAGGAAGATATGTCTGTGCAATTAAGACTATAATCTTAAACACACTTACAAGGGACTGAGAGTAAATCAGTAGACCTACTTCTGGGTTCCAGATGCATTTTCTGGAAATAATTGTGCCTGCAGCTAAAACCACTGTTAATGTGAAAGTAAAGCTGTGATTCTGAGATCAGTTTCAAAGAAAATTGATCAATTGGGTAAAAAAAAATGTGAAATCACAAGTGCATGTTTGGATACACATAAATGATGGTTGGAGAAATCTTAAGTCATTGAAATGTATGCAGATTTTTTTAATATGTACTTGGGGTGGACAGTAAACACAGAAGGGTAGGAATCTCAGATTCTAAATCTGAAGATGTATGTGTACTTATTTGGGAGTAATCCCTACTGAATCTTATTGGAAAGGCATTAAAGTAAATGTGCATAAAACCAAACTATAAATGCGTGCACAGTACAGTCCTGTGTACTTTAGTTTTCATTGTTGCCTATTACTGTCAGTTTACATTTGCACAGAATTGCATTGGTTTTTCTGTCTGTTTCTGTCTGCTTAGATTGCAAGTTTATTTTGCCTTGCCATGTTCTTCTTCTCCTACAGCAATTTAATGAGACCAAAAATGAGACCTGGGGGTGGGGGTGGGGTGGAGGTGGTGGAAATGCTGAGTGAACTTTGAAAAGCTCAATAATCCAAGTAGTTTGTCAAGGGTTTAATCCTTTGCTTGCTTCAAATCTGAACAGGAATCTCCACACAAATGCCCCACATGTGGAAGAACCTTTAATCAAAGAAGTAACCTGAAAACTCACCTTCTCACCCATACAGACATCAAGCCCTACAACTGTGAGCAGTGCGGCAAAGTGTTCAGGCGCAACTGTGATCTGCGGAGGCACAGTCTAACTCACACCCCGCGGCAGGACTTCTAGAACAGCCGAGAACCCCTCCCTCGGGGGAGCTAATTCTGGCTCAAGGACTTGAACTGTAGCGTAATCTTTACGTCCACATGGGTGATGTGGACAGGTGCATCTAGGGGGGCTTGATTCCATGTCCCCCAGTGCCAGCCGGTCCTCTTTCTGTTGTGGTGGCGGGGCTGATACCTGTTCCAAGCATTCTCCCTCCACCGAGAGGGCCAGCTGGTTTCTTGTATATAGTAACAGAGCAGCTCATTTTCGAGCTCTGCACAGCAATATGTTGGCTTTCTATTGTCTTACCAAATGCACATTGGTACCAACAGCAAAACCTAGGAGTGAAAATACTTTTTTTCCAAATTGTATTTCCAAATAAACACTTTCCCTCCAAATATAATTCTCATTCTGAGTTTCAATAAGTGGCATACTTTATTTCTTCTCTCCCTTTCTGATAGTCACAAGAGCTGAAACTTCTTTTTTTGGGGGGTGGGGGAGGACATTCTGAGAGAGGTGTGTGCATGTATTAAGTGGGGGGGGATGTAGTTTGCAATTTTTATGGCAGGGTTTTTTGTTTTTGTTTTGAAGTGGTTTCCCACAGCCCCTTCCTGAGAGAGGGCTGAGAGAAACTGACTGACCGGAGTCACCCAGCTGGCTTCATGATCTCATAGTCCCCTGGTTTTGAGAAAAGGAGATCTATGAACATTGAATCAAAACTTGATCTTGAGTGCCTCTGGATGGAGGGCTATGCCATGCCAGTCAAAACAGATCTGGCAGCTATTCTGTCTTTTGTTGTCTCTCCTGATGCAATGGAAGGCCAGTCATAAGCCATCCTGAGTCAAGCCAGGGAGAACACAAGGCTAACCTCATGGGGAAGTATTCACTGGCCAGGGATGAGGAGGGGAGAGGAGCAGGCTGTTCCTGTGACACGGTAAATAGCTAATTTTAAAAGCTCACTAATGTTTGGGCTGGATAAGAACACAGAAGGATTGTAACGATGATGGTTGGGTATCCTCCAAAATTGATGACATAGGCAACTTACGCACTCAAAGCCTTATGTGGAAGAATTCCTGTTAATATTGGACTGAACTTAAGTGCAGTTGCATTTACTGATGTGTAATAGAGTTCAATGGGACTTACTTGCAGGTAACTAGATAGGAATGCTTATAGTAGAAAAGGAACTCTACAGATCCCCCGTGTAGACTCTGCTCATTTTTGTGGAATCCAATCCCGCCTCTTCACTGGATCCATTATGGAATCTACCTTCATAATTCTGTGGGATTTACTCTGAAATAAATCACACCAAATTTATGCAGTTGTACTCTGTACATTAGAGTTTGGGATGAACCTCTGGGTCTCTGCTTCCCCTCCAGGATTCAGCCCGCATATAATGATTGAAAGGAAAGGCAAACGGGAGGGAAATGCCTTCAAATCCTCCCTAAAGCCTAAAAGGATTTATTAGTTACTTATTGGCAATCAGGTCAGCTCTTACCGAGCGATTGCCTCCTTTTTAGACTTTGAACGCAGGCGGCTGCAGCTTAGAGACAGGGACTTTACACCGCCCAAGACAAGCCCGGCCGGGAAGCTCTGGAAAGCAAACAGAGCGGCTTCAATAAAGCTGCCGGTGGGGCGGTGGCCGCCTGGGCCGAAGGGCTTCCTAGGGGAGCCGCGTTGGGGGCGGCTTCATCCAAATCGCGAAGGCTCCGCGAGCCCCGGAAAGGGCCAAAGCTCCTCAAGCCACTTCATCCTGGGCGTTTGGGGGAAGCTTCTTCCTCGGCGCCGCCCAAAGCAGCACCAGGGAACACTAAAAACTGCGCAGGATCGCGGGCCGCAGTCCCGGGAGGAAGGGGCGGAAAGTCCCGCGGTGCTGGAGGTGCTCCCTCCAACGGCTGTAAGGCTTGCCTTGGCCCCGAGGGAGCGTCCCCGGGGCTCCCGCAGCTCCTTATGGCACCTCTCGCTGGGGAGCCGGGCGGAGAGGAAGAGCGGGCGAGAGCTTGGCCGGGCGGAGAAAAACGAAGGGTCGCTCGGGGGCGACAGGCAGCCCAGCGAACGAGCTCAGGCAGCCCAACACTTTCCGCGCCAAATCCGGATGGGCGGGGCTCATAATTGTCTCGATCCAGATTTGAAATGGCGACGCCTCAGGTTTCTCCTTCGAAGGAAATGAAGTCGTCAAGTAGTAGACGGCGGCTCAAGTCATGCATGGCTACGTGGGGTTTCATGTAGAAATTTCTCAGGAGGCGCAACTTGGCCTTTTTCAAATATTACTGACTACAGCTCCCATAAGCCGCTGCCTGGACAGCCTGTGATGGTGCCAACTGTAGTTCCAAACATCCCAGAGCACAACACTTACCTGTTTTCCTATATTAAACATCACATAAACTGGAAATATAACTTGTTAGTTGCAAACATGTCCCGACCCATCGCAACCTCCTCCAAACCTTCCTGTCCTCTATCATCCTCTGGAGTCCATTTAAGCTCACTCCGACTGCTTCAGTGACTCCATCCATCCACCTCATTCTCTGCCATCTCCTTCTTTTGCCCTCAATCTTTCCAAGCTCTTCTCCAGGGAGTCCTTCCTTCTCATTAGGTGGCCAAAGTATTTGAGTTTCATCTTCAGGAACTGGCCTTCTGAAGAACAGTCAGGGTTGATCTTCTCTAGGACTGACCAGTTTGATTGCCTTGCAGTTCAAGGGACTTGCAGGAGTCTTCTCCAGCACCTAATCCAGCACCTTCTCCAGCACCTAAAATATATCTAGATTAGGGCTAACCAAGGTAGTCTGCAAAGATTGGACAGCTTTTAAATAGAGAGCAAGGATATTTAGGAAACTCAAATCCTTGGTGCCATTCATTCCTTCTCTGGATCTTTCCAGCCCAAATTTTGTAGTCACAATAAATCAAAATGTGTCAGTAAGCCTCTGAAATGTGGTACGTGAATGTGCCATTTTAGCATCCTGGATTGCAAATGGTAACTTTTTGTGACCCTGGAAACATTGGCTGCAAGTATAGCATGGCAAACCAAAGTTACAATTACTTTTTAATTCTGAGATGGGACACCCATGTTGGGCAAGCCATCAACTTTCAAATGGTGGACTTTTCAATCAATGCTAGGGTGATGGGATGGGAGCGACAGCATCTTTGAAGGCCATCATTCATGGTCCTGCTTTGCTCAGATGTGACCTTTACCAAGCTGCTGGAACCAGCCAGGGCTCTCTTCTGGTTGGACTTACAGCAACAGCTCCTTTAAATCACATGAGCTCCTTAGTGCTGCCCAAACTGATCGTGCCAAGATTGAGGATCCCTTTCCCAGCCTGCTCATCTTCTGCCAAGAACAGATCTTCCTGGGCATCGTCCTTGTGTGCTTCCTCCAGGCAGTTCCCAGTGAAGTTGGGGAAGAGAAAGAAGAAAGCCAAGGAACTCCGTTCTCCCTTTTCTTAACTTGATATAAAGTAAGAAAAAATCCAAGTGAGGCATAGTCCTCCTAACATATTTTTATTGGGGGGGGGGTGTCATTTAATTCTTTTTTCTACATTGGATAGGTTCATATGTTATGCTAAGACCTGGTTTGCTTAACCAAGGTTAATTGAGAAACAATTTGCTGTCCTAGCTAACATGCTAAGTGGAAAAGAGATCAGGTTTGGGCTTTTTGGGGGGGGGGGAAACACGTATGAAATGCAATTTAAGCTAGGTTTGTTCAAGCATGGTTTTGTTTGCATGCAAAGGGCATATTACAGTTAAATTAAAAGAATTCACAATATTACTTATTGTGTTGGGTAAACTGGTCCAATATGTATATGCAGAAATAAACATATATACATAATCCACATTTTGCAATCTTTAAATATTGCAGAATGCAAGAAAATACATTTGGCCTCCTTGATGCAGATGATATTAATATGGCTGAAAACGATTTTCAAGATTTCTATTTATGTTACAAATGGCGTAGACCTATTTTTCCAGACACTTTGCTAGGTCATTTATTACAGTTATGCTTGCAGAACATGTGCTAATACACCAACGTAAAATTTGAAACCAACATAAGACAATGCAAAAGCTCATGCTAAAAATATCCAGGCAGCTGGAAGTAACAGTCATGTAGTACAGAGTGTGGCCTGTTTGTTTCCAAAGATTTCTTCATAGAGTTTGTCTGTAATTCAAAAATATGGTCTGTCGATCCAGCTGCCATGACTTTTAAATCAGTCTCATGCCACTGAAGGATGTAGGAAATAGGGCATTCTTTTAGGATCCCCCAAGCCAAGAGTGAAATCCAGCAGGTTCTGATGGGTTCTGGAGAACCGGTAGTAGAAATTTTTAGTAGTTTGGAGAACCGGTAGTGGAAATTTTGAGTAGTTCGGAGAACCGGCAAATGTCACCTCTGGCTGGCCCCAGAGTGGGAAAGGCATGGGGATTTTGCAGTATCCTTCCCCTGTCATGCCCACCAAGCCACGCCCACCAAGCCACACCATGCTTACCAAGCCATGCCCACAGAACCAGTAGTAAAAATATTGAATTTCACCACTGCCCCAAGGGCAGAGGGCAAATCCAAATCTTGTGTTAGCCTCATGGTTTTCAAGGGGGAACAGGGGCAAGGAAGTCATATCTATCATGATGTCATCCCACAAAGTGCAAATTTATTCATTTTATCAACTTGTGTATTTGCCCAACTTAAAAATTCCGGACAGCTAACATAGGATTAAAAAGAATAAAAGGTTTACCACCCAGTAAAAATAATAATTAAAAAGGAGGCCCCAATTCACATTCACACATTCTCAATCATTGGAAGATAGGCTCATCCAACATCATGGCCAGGAGACATTTGTGTCATTGTGTAACACTGTCATGAAGCATTTGATGTCAGTACGGTTTGTATCAACATGCATAACCTTCCCTGATTGGGGGAGGCAATAATCTAAGTTTCAAAAACAGTATATTCTCTTTTGACGTGAAAGAGTTATATGAACCAAGCTGCTGTATTTATTGCTTAATAATATAAGTGGTTTCAGCCACCGTGGTTCGTTAATGTGTGGTCTCAATTAGTGTCAGAAGAAGAGGTGAAGCATGACTTTTGTCCTGTTTCTGAAGGAAAGGTACTGAGTATTGCTTCAAGAAATATGGCTTCTTCCCTTTAAAAAAGTATACTAAATGTGTAGTTTACACTGCGTTGTGGCCATTAAAAACAGCTGCTATTGTTGCTTCATCTTTTAGCAGCCATTAAAAAACAGCAAACCCCAACTAATGTGTGTGTGTATTAGTGGTGGGTTTCAAATTTTTTAGAACCTACTCTGTAGGTGTGGCCTATTTTGTGGGCGTGGCTTGGCAGTCATGTGACAGGGTGGGAGTGGCCACCTTTTAAAATGTGGTGAAACTCATTTAACAATGCTCTTGCTTAGCAACCAAAATTTTGGACTCAATTGTGATGATAAATTCATTCATTCATTCATTCTTTCTTTCTTTCTTTCTTTCTTTCTTTCTTTCTTTCTTTCTTTCTTTCTTTCTTTCTTCCTTTCCTTCCTTCCTTCCTTCCTTCCCTTTCCTTTCCTTTCCTTTCCTTTCCTTCCTGTTGGGTCACTGGCAGAGGCGGGCCAGATTTACTTCCAGGTACACCAGTGGAACCCCCTCTCACCGGTTCTCTAAATTTCACCAACCGGCTCTCGCGAATAGGTGCGAGCCTGCAGAAACCCACCACTGGTGTGTATGATAGTTTATTATACATACATACACATATACATATACTCTGTGTGTGTGTGTGTGTGTGCTCATGTGGATAGATAGATAGATAGATAGATAGATAGATAGATAGATAGATAGATAGATGATAGTTAGATAGATATATAGATAGATAGATAGATAGATAGATAGATGGATGGATGGATGGATGGATGGATGGATGGATGGATGGATGGATGGATGGATGGATGGATAGATAGATAGATAGATATAGAGTTTTTCTTTTGTCAAAGCACCTGGTATGCCCAAATATGGGAGGGAGCATACTCCTTCCCTTTTGTCTTTCTCCTTCCCATATTTGGGCATACCAGGTGCTTTGACAAAAGAAAAACACCTAATCATTTCCCTGGCTCAGCTGATGAGGGAGGAGAGCTTGTGGCTTACAGGTTAATATAACTGTCTAATATGTAAAAACAGCCCAAGTTCAAATCCCAGCAAGGGTATGAAAACATGTTGCTTGAGTATCGCAAAATTAATACATACATCACAAACTATGACATTTATGGAGAGACAATCCAGCTCAAAGGTGACTGCAAATTATATCTGCTGAAGTCAATAGGGTGAATAATCAGGGATGATGAGAGCTTTAGTCTGCATATGGAAATGCTTTCCACATCTGGAGATGAAGAATTTGTGAAACGTTTGAATAGCTTCCCCCCCTTTTCTGGCAACCTTTTTCTACAGGCAAAAGAAACAGTCTTCTTTAGAAAAAAAAACAAGCTATAACACAGTGAGATGTGAATGCCAACATCAGTGGCATTGAGTGATTCACCCAGAGAACCACAAACAGACATGTTCATTGATCTGTATTTTGAATTTGAAAGAGACAAAATGATTAGCAATCATAGCAGCTGAATCACACTTTTCCCAAGATTAAACAACAACAAGATGAAGTATATTAGATTCAAGCGCTGATTAAAAGCCAGGCCTCGCCAATTAGTACCAGTAATCAATGTGAAAATGCCATTAGGCAAGGGAGACAGGTCTCTTCATGTAGAGGATTTGGGGTGCAATTAAAGGACATGCAGCTGTCAGCTTTTTAATTAAGATGTATATATTTTTTACTATATGGAGGGAGGTTGAATTGCATGTTTCTGATGTCAAAGATATTGGGATGGTTTTCCTGGGATGGGATTTAATTTGATCAAAGAATATTTTCCTTTAATACTTAACATTGAGATGAACTTGGTTTACTCAGTGTTGATAGTAGTTGCATGTCACGCATGTTTAGATGACTCCTTTTGTGAAGTATTATTTATTATATTCCATCACTCAGTTCTGGTATGAAAAATACTTCTGTGCTCAGTTCAAGAACCTATTAAATGTAGTTTATTTCTTCCATTCCCGTCACAACCAACAATAAGATCTTGTTTTTAAAAGTGGAGGAATTCCTGATTAAAAATGTATTGGCTATCTTAGGTTGTATTTTTGAGATGTTTTATGTGTGGCCTTTCATTTTTGCAGCCTTTCTCCTTCTTTACTAGTACTGCTTTTTACCATGGCACATTTATTCTTAATTTTGTCTGTAAATGAAATGTATGAAATATGTATCATCCTATTGGTTTAGAATCTGTGTGGTGTACTCTATGGTACATACAGTATACACATACAGTGTGTGCGCATCTGTATGAGATCTGGAAATAGATTTTAATTACAATTTCAGTGCTTTAGATAATATTCAGAAATGCCAGATATTTTTTTTATGCAACTCCCTCGTGTATTAACTATATAAACTTTCTACCTTTGAATTTGTAAATAGGGTAACTAGTGTCATATTTGCTCATTGAGAATGCAACTATGTTGTGCTTTTTAACATTTTTGCCATACATGAAATCAGAGATGTCAAACTCACCTCGTCATCACGTGACGTATCGCGACTTCCTCCCCTTAGCTAAAATGTGGGTGGGGCAGTGGTGGGATTCAGCCAATTTGCGCCACTTCAGGAGAACCGGTTGTTAACATTCCGAGCAGTTTGGTGACCTGGTTGTTGGAAGAAATCATTATGGCAGAGAACTGGCTGTTAAATTATTTGACTCCCACCACTGGGGTGGAGTGGCCAGCAAGTGATGCATCTGACCCATGGGCCGTGAGTTTGACACCTCTGCATAAAATAAATAAATAAAGGACAATATTCAAACCAAGCCATTCATCTGGGAGTAGAGCTAGATAGAAGGGTTCATTTGAAAAACATCTATACCAGAGAGCAAATTTTGGGTATTTAGTTGGTTCACTAAATTTCCCTCTTTGCTGAAGTCCAAATTTCATATTTTTACATTTAGCATCAGTGCTTTGGACTAACACAGTACAGTCAAACTTCCTTACTGTCATACTTGTTTTCCTCTTTGATTCCATCACATGTACACAGACCAAGTGTGTCTTACAACACACTGGAGGACAATGTGGCTGTGTAAGAGGTCCAGTTGCTTACTCAGCACATGATGCCACTTTAGATGCCTTCTCGGATGGTGGCCAGAGAAGTGACATGCTTTCACTAGAATGGTGGTTTTTAGTGTCTAGTTTAGTGTTTGTCAAACTTGGCAACTTTATGATTTATGGACTTCAACTCTGGCTGGGGAATTCTGGGAGCAGAAGTCCACATTTTAAAGTTGCCAGATTTGAGAAACACTAGTCTAGTTAATGGATCAAGGCCAGCCTGTAGATGGCTTATTCTGGCAGCAAAAGCACTCATAGCTTCTTGCAACCAGATGGAAACTTCTGTTCCCTCTGGGCTTCTTTGCCTATTCCAGCAGTAGATCAAGCAATCAGAGAATTATTCAACTTTTGGGACCTGAACCAGCCTCTGCTCCAAAGTGAGTTGTATGCTGTTTCCCAAAACAGCCTTTTTTGAAGTGGCATTCCAGAACTGGCACTCCCAACATCATGGGGATTGAAGTTCTAACTGAGTTGGACAGGTCAGGGAAGGCTGGTTTAGGCAATTCAACTGTCTTATGCAACAGGAGGCATCCAATTGGCAGGATAAAAACTGTTCAAAACTCTTCGGGCCTTGTTTGGCTCAGTCTCTCCCCATTGTAGGAGGAGGGGTTGTTTTGCATGCTTTTAAGTGGTTCTGTTTGAATTACATATTTATCCATGACTAACTTAACCATTGTTTACTCAACCCATTTTTCTGAGCTTGCGTCGCATAGCAAATCTTATCCGCTGGGTTTGCCCAAGAGGTAGGTTAAAATGCGGTCGATTAATTTGCGGTTCAGAGAAAGAGAGAACCTGACTGTCTTCATGTGAGGCATAACTGGGGCAAGAGTGGGTTATTGTCGTGTGAACATCAAAACCCCTTCAGAAATGGAATTAGACTGAAGATGTTTTGACTTGATATGGCACCACTGTTTTTGGTTAAACTAACTTCCTCTGATCAACTGCCCTATGCAAACATAACCCAGAGAGTTAATAAAGGATGAGTCTTCTGTCTGTGCTGCTGACTCAGGGTCCTAGACAGTGGTGGCTTTCAAAAATTTTAGAACCTCTTCTGTAGGTGTGGCCTGCTTTGTGGGAGTGGCTTTCTGGCCATGTGAGTGGGTGGGAGTGGCTTGCCAGCCATGTGAGCTGGTGGGAGTGGCTTGCCAGCCATGTGACTGGGTGGGCATGGCCAACTTGTAAAATGTGGTGAAACTCACTTAACAATGCTCTTGCTTAGCAACCAAAATGTTGGCTCAGAAACGCTGGCATTACAAGATCCTTGCACCCCTAACCCTTTAGACCCCCCCCCCCCAGGGGTGTTCAAACTTGATGGCTTTAAGACTTGTAGGCTTCAACTCTCAGAATTCCTCCTCTCGCTCTTCATCTTGATGATGTGCAGACGGGCGGGAGAGGGAGCTGGAACCGGTTCTAAACGGCATGGTAGATTTGTGGAACCTCTTCTATAGAAGAGGTTAGAACTGGCAGGAACCCACCCCTGGTCCTAGAACAACGTTACAAAAATGGGACAACTCCAGAAACTCTGCTTCTTTTTCCATTTTCCTTTCTAATCCAAAAAGTGTTGGAGGAGTTGTAATAAAAAGAGTGTACATTACCATCTCTGGTGGCAGTGTGCAGTTAAAAGATGTTGAGGACAGTGGAAAACATAAACAACCCTTTTTAATAAGGAACAAAATAATTTTATGGTCCACTTTTTCTAGGACATAGAATACTTAATAAATGTTTAGGGCTGTCCAAGTCAATTGCATCTTTGGATGACAAGATGTACAACCATGAAACAACAAATAAACATTCTAAAACTAAAACAAACAGGAATAGATGATAGAGTATTCTGTCTTTAAACAGAAACTCCAGTCAACTTGGCTCCAATGCCTGAGAAACAAATCAGAGTTTTGGAGCCCTTCTAAAGTCAGGATAACTGTATATTGAAGGAGAGGGTCATTCCATCAGGCAAATGTTGCAACAAAAAAGACATGCTTCCCGAATCCCACCAAATAATATTACTTCATTGAAAGAACCCAAAGTATGTCCATCTCTATTAGAATGTATGGGTTGGATGGGTACCACTGGGGGGTAGATAATCCTCCAAATAATCCATTTCTGTGCCAGGTAGGACTTTATAAAAGAAATCCAGCATCTTGACTTGTACCTGGAGGCAGTTTGTCCATGCACAGCTGAATCATGCATCAAAACATGGATTCCCTCTGACTCCCAAGTTCCCTCTGAAAGCCTCCTGGGCCCATCAGTCACTTTGGGTTTACCTGGGGTGAACCACTTAAATAGTTCTTACCTCCTTGCAATAGAGAACAGTACATTTCAGGATTATCAGGTAGTATTTCATTCATAGCAAGGGACTGGGGGTAATATAGTCCAACTCCAGATCACATCACCATTGCTCCAAGAAAAGGTCTAATATCTGTGCCCCCTCCCCACAGTGAACCAGGTCCTCAATAAATTGGATCAGGCCCATAGTTGCCAGGCAAGCATGAATTTTTCAGAGAGTGGGCAAAGGTTGAAGTCCATGGCACCAAAAGCCCAGGGAACTCCATCAACTATCCAAACATAGCACTGAGCAATGTAAGACAGGGAAGCTGATAACAACATGGGTGATATAGTATCAGCAATCCCAACAAATTAATCCCTAAATCTCAATCTCACAGGTAGGGTCTCACACCTGGGTATCTGAGTGGCAACATCCCTGAAAATATCCAGATTCTCTTGGATAATCATAGTTACCCCTCTTTGGGGTCATGGCTAGTGCCACACTCAAAACCCAGAATGAGCACATCTTAAAGAATGGATCCTTCCTCTCCATACCCGGCCAGTAAAGCATGATAGGTTATCCCATATTAGATCCTGGCTAGGGTGAACCTTATTAGACAGCAACCTGGCATTAGCAGCAACTGCAATTAACAGCAATTAACCTCAGCTCTTAAGGCTTGATGAATATATACAGTATTTATTTATATTTTGCATTTGAAACACTACCAAATCAGTTACCAACAAGCAACAACTGTCATTTATTCAATACATCATAGTGAAAGAAATCATGGCTTACTGTGTGGTGTGCGAAATGAATCCTAGAATAATACTTTGAACATTTAATGTTGGATTGGCAATATTCCTATTGCGATCATTTTGAAAAATGACTTTTCTCTTAAACATTTGCAAACCTTTGTGAGTTAATAGTCCTTTGCTAGTTTGCATATCTGTCCGATTTTCCTGAAATGAAGAAGTAGCAAAATATTTTATTTCACAATAAAAAGGTCTGAAGGCCCAAATTGATGTCCTATAGCATCATTTCAATCATACAAAAAGAGCATAAACTATTGCCTAAGGTGTCTAAGGATGCTTGAAGATGTGTCAGCCATAAGACGTGTCAGCGTTGGGTCTCCTTGGAATGGATTAAAAGGTACAGTTTCTAAATCTCTTAGTGACCTTTTATTTACGGATCATTGGTAAGAATGCAAGAAGAATGCAATTGCTTCTGTCCATCATATTAAAACTAGTTTATCTCCATGCAAGCAATGTCACGTGGCCGGCCAGAGGGAAATTGGTGTCAAAGGGTGTGACTCTGAAGGATTAAAGTGCAAGTGGGACAGGACCTCACACTAGCAATTAGGTAGCTACGTTTCTTTCTTTCTTTCTTTTAATCACAGCACTATTATTGCTGTGATTGTGGAAGAACGGAGAATTGCATGGTTGCTGGAATGTGGTGGATGGTGCTGAGGAATGCTTGATTCCCTTTTGAGGAGATTGAGGGTGTGGCAAATAAACAACAGTTGTTTACGTGTTAAAGGGTTGTAATGATGGACTGCAGGGTGAAGGAGGATGCCACTGAACCTCAGTGGAGGTCAATGATGATCTGTCTGGAGAGAAGTAAAGTGCTATGGATTAGACAGGAAAAAGCATCCAGGTCATAAATTGTTTTCTCAGGCACCAGGGTTTAGACAACCACAAACCTGGGGCCACATTTTTGCTTGTGGTGGCCTTAGCTCCTTTAACTTCCTTAGTTGCATTGATCACTGCATGTTTCTAGACAGCTGACAGTGGAAGCAGATGGAGCCTCCAAGGAAGTTAGGACCTGTGGTTGCCAGTGTGGGATTGGCCTTGGAGCATGAATTGTCTGTCTACTTCAGCTCCAGGGATGTGCCTCCTTCCCACACATTTGGGGTAAAAAGTGGCTCCCTACTGCATGAACTTTTTGCCATTAGATTGGAGTTATCTCTATCAGTGTGAGGTCTTCTATGTTTGGTCTTCACACAAGTCCATCAGGAGGTTGTCACTGGATTTGGAGTTTAGCTCTTAGGAAGTTGCATTGGATGCCATGGTCCTCACTTTTGTTAGCCACACCCACTTTTTTATGAAAATAGAGTGGGAGGGTAGGTGAAGCATGTGGGAGGCATGGGGTGGAATGGGGTGAGTGAGGAGTTTAACAGCTCAAGAATCATTCAGGTTGATTGAGTCTGGAATGAGTTGATAGAGCACTCTAGATAGGGGATGATGATGGATCTTGTAGAAACAGGGTTGCAATCCTGAGGAGCAAGAGAAGATATGATGGGAGGCTGAGACTAGGTTGCACTAGACACTAGATCAGTGATGGCTAACCTTTTTGTCCTCGTGTGCCGAAAGGTCTCCCTGAAGCCTCCTGGGACCAAAAATGTGCCATAGTGTGTGTGTACACCCCCCAATGGTCCTCACTGTCCCCAGTGCATGCGCATGCAACACCACCATCCTGCTCCCCTGCATGCATGTGTATAGCAGAGACCTGAAAATCAGCTGACTGGAAAAAGGTGTGCGCATACGTGTGATGGAGCTGAGCTAGGCGATGACTTATGTGACCACAGAAAGGGCTCTGTGTGCCACCTGTGGCATATGTGCCATAGGTTCGCCATCACGGGACTAGATGAATGGAGATTGATATCTCTGACTTATGCTTCCTTCTTGCTCTAAATCAGGGGTAGTCAACCTTTTTATATCTACTGCCCACTTTTGTATCTCTGTTAGTAGTAAAATTTTCTAACCACCCACCAGTTCCACAGTAATGGTGATTTATAAAGAAGGGAAATCAATTAAGTTTAAAAAAAAAGGAAAGTGTTTCAGTATTGGACAAAACCCCTACCGCCCACCAGGAAAGCTGGAATGCCCACTTGTGGGTGTTAGGGACCAGATTGACTACCACTACTCTAAATCTTCATCCCAACAGCTAGTACTAGATCTTTGGAACAATGCAGCTGCTAAATGCCAGGCTTTAATAAACCTGTAATAAAAACATCTTCATAAATGTGGTTTATATTACCAACACTTGGCTGGTGGAGGAGCAGGTTTCCCTATTCTGGGTTCTTGCCAGCTGGGTCTTGGAGATGGCATCCGAGACAGTCCCAGGATGGGTAAGGTAATCATTGTTAATTAGGAAACTCAGTTGGCATCGGGATGTGCTATTTCATAGTCAACTGGATGTGAGACCTTGTTTGGGCAGCTGGGCCACAGGGACCAGATGAATATGTTGTTTAATATTCTCCCTGCTGTACAGTGCATGCCTATCAGAGCTGCCCAACCTGATTGTTGAATCATGTTGGAACGCCATAGACTTGTGATGCTGAGGAACTTTAGTCTTCCTTTCTCGCCTTCTTTTTTTTTTTTTTATATTGCAAAAGTTTTATTGGTTTTACAAATTTTTGGGATAGGGTAGGGTAAGGTGATACAAATTTTTTTTTGAGAATTTTCACGTCGAAGTCATTGACCCCTCCGGGCTGCTTGGTAAGACATTGGTGATACATTGTTCATTAATACAACAAGGTGAAGATAAATGCGTAAATCATACATTCTAAATTATATGCTGGCAATCATGTACAAACATCCAGACAAAGATTTATACTATGTTAATAAAAAGCAAAGTCATTTTTTAGATCTAAGTCTCTTGGCAATTGTGTCTTCTTGTTCTCCTCCCTGGCCCCCAGTGGGCGGGGCCGTGGCCCCCTCCGTCCCCCCTAAATCTTCCCCCAGGATAGAGGAATGTTTTTTAAGAAAGGCTTCCGCCTCAGCAACTGTTTTAATCCTTACTCTTCCTCCTTCCCAGAACACCAACATCCCTTCTGGCATCGCCCACTTAAACCAAATCCCGTGGTTAAATAATTTTTTAGATAAGAAGGAATACTTCCTCCTCACCTCTCTAATCTTTTTTGGGATCTGCTTCAAGATGGCGACTTCCTTTTGTTGGTAAATTAAAGGCCCGTCTCTCTGCGCCTTCAGAATTCCCTCCCTGGTCGACCTTCTAACAAATTTCATATGTATCTCTCTGGGTACTTCATTTAACCTGGCATATGTTGAATTAATTCTATAGACTAGGTCAATGTCCCCCCCCTGATCTCCTCTTTAGGTTTGTGTAAATAGTCTGCTAAAATTGTACTCATGAGATCAGGAAGGCATTCACCAGTTTCCTCCAAAATGTTCTGAAATCTTAAAAAATATGACATTCTTTCAAAATCCATCCTAGACATATGACCAGACAAATCTGCAATTTCAGTGTTGACATTTTTAAGTTCTCCCTTTGCCCCAGCCAACCCCACTTCCAGCTCCTCGGTCTTCTGTGTGTTCTCCATCAATTTTTTTTGAGTTTCCAAAAGTTCAAGCTTAGAGCTACACTGGTCTCTCCTCATCGCTTTAATTTCCAGCACCAAGGAGTTTAATGCTTCCTCCATCGCCGTCATTCTTTGTTCCAGTCCCAAATTCTCTGGTTGTTTTTTTGAAGCCATGATGAGCTATTATAATCAATGCCACTAAGATGGCGTTTTTTGGGTGCGGCTGCTGGAGCAAGTCAGGAGAAAAAAAAGTTCAGCTCAAAGTTGTAACAAGCTGTAGAGCCCAGAGAAGAAACAGTTTCCACAGTCAATTGTTAAAAAAGAGAAGGTATTCCAGGGAAGGAACCAATTATTCCAAAAAAAAATTCCATTAATAAAGAGAGACAGTCCAAATTACAAAGAAATGTTGGTGATTTTCCATAAAGAAATAGTCATTCAGGAATAAAGAGGAGCCATCTTCCACCGCCCAGCCAGGCAGCCAGCAGGAGAAAGTGAAAAAAGAAATTGTTTCAATAAAGCCGGACTTAGATACATTGTATAGAAACAAGCCGCGAAGCACTTTCACTTGTTCCGCAAAAGTCCGGATGAGAAATATCCGCTTCCTCGCAACGAGGAGCCATTTCTAAACACCGCTGTTGTAAATCCGAGGGGGGGTTTAACAAACACCCCCCTCCACGTCTCTCTCAGTCCAAGCCGCCAGCAAAAAAGTTTTAAAGTCACTTACTCTCCGCCTCGTATCTCAAGCCCCGGCAAAGCCATCCGACTCGAGCGCTCCGTTCTCTCCAAATCCATTATTTGTTGCCGTCCTCCGTTGGCGAAGGGAACCAAGCCCCCCGCAGCATGTCTTCTTCCACCTGGACCGAAGACAAGGACCGTTCCTCCAGCTGCCGCCAGCAGAACCAGTCCAGGCAAGGCAGCCCTACGGAGGGTCCCCCCCCCAAAAAAGGGGGTCACCCTGCCCCGTTAGGGGCAGAAAAAAGAACAAAACGGCGAACGAACCCCAAGGTTCATCCGTCGCCGCCAGAAGCCGGAACAGGAAAACCCCTTTCTCGCCTTCTTGAGGGGATTGGAGTGACCCAGAAGTTCATGGGTGCTTTGGCAATCATGGACCTAACTCAACTTATTGAGGGATCAATACATAAAAGTGGTCACATGCTAAATCTTGTTTTTATCTCATAGCTGATGCAACACAGTCTGAAAGTAGAAGTCACTGACACATGTTCCCCCTGATGTGGAGAGATCACTGGATTTCCCCTGTGGATTCACCTTCCAAATTGGGAGGAGTTTCCGAAGTATCTGATGGGCAGGTCATTTGCGATCCCAATTTCAATAAGGGGCAGCTATGCTATTTGACGAGATTGTAACAGAACAAACCCAGGAAGATAAAGTAGAAGAACAACTTGATGATACCCAGCTACATATATATTGGCCTCAAGTCAAACAGGTAACGCAATAGAAGCCCTGACCCAATGCCTGGAGACTGTCAGAGTCTGGATGGTGTAGATAGATTCAGACTGCATCCTTTTAAAATGGAATGGTTTTGATCTGGAAGTCAAAATATTTAAGGATAGTGGTATCTTGGGTTTCAAATGGGATTGTACTCCCCTACTCAGAGGTGGTCTGCGAATTTGGGATCCCTTATGGAGTATAGCTTCTGCTGAAGGAGCAGGTAGCAATTGTGGTAGGAGGGCTTTAACACACTCTATATGGGACTTCCTTGACAAGTATTCAAAGCCTATAGCAGGTGCAAAATAAGGTAGTCTAGGAATGATGGCAGTGGTGAAATTAAAATTATTTTACTACCAGTTCTGTGGGTGTGGCTTGATGGGCATGGCAAGGGAAGGATACTGCAAAATTTCCATTCCCACTCCACTCTGGGGCCAGCTAGAGGTGGTATTTGCCGGTTCTCTCAACTACTCAAAATGTCCACTACTGGTTCTCCAGAACCTGTCAGAACCTGCTGAATTTCACTCCTGAATGGTGGGTGTTTCCAGTTATACTGCTAGAGCAGGGGTCCCCAACCCCTGGGCCGTGGACCGGTGCCAGTCCGTGGCTTGATGGGAACCGGGCCGCAGTGAGTGGCGCAACTCACACACACACACACGTGCGCATGCTCCACCTGTTCCCCCTCCCCCCGCTCCACCTCTACGCCAGCCGAGCCATGCACAACTCTTAGAAAGGGCCGGAGGGAGGAGGGGGCAGCCCCATCGGCAGAACGCATGCCGGGGGTGGGAGAGCGCAGGCACGGCCACTCGCACCGTTGAGGGGCCGAGAGGGGCGAGTGAGCCAACTCACCCCCCCCTGCGCGCATGCGCCGCCTGTTTCCCCTCCCCCTGCTCCACCTCTACGCTGGCCATAACTCTGCGTGCGTGTGCAGGAGTATGAGCTGGCTCACTCTCCTCTCTCGGCCCCTCAATGGTGCGAGTGGCCGTGCCTGCTGGCTGGAGAGGAGGAGGGAGCAGCCCCCTCAGCAGAGCGTGCGATAGGGGCAGGAGAGTGCAGGTGCGGCTGCTCGCACTGTTGGGGGTCGAGAGGGGTGAGTGAGCCGACTCACACACACCCCCCACGCGCATGCGCTGCCTGTTCCGCCTTCCCCCACTCTATGCCGCCTCCCCCCACTCTATGCCGTCTGAGCCATGCCCACCGGTCTGCGGAATTTTCTTTAAAATGAAACCAGTCCTTGGTGCCAAAAAGGTGTATTGATTGCCATTGATTTTGTACACTTGGAGGAATGGAACTGCTGCTGGTTTTATTACATATGGCTCATATAATATTTTTAGAGGTTTTGTTTTTAATTATACAATGATTCTAATTATAAGCTGCTCAGAAGCTTTGAACAAAAGCAAAATTTTAAGTAATATAAAAAATGGTAAAATTGGCTTCAGTTCAGATATTCAGCATATACTTTATCCCTTTGTATCCTGTTTTTCCAAAGAACCCAGTGTTTTGGAAAAAATTAGGTAATATTAAAAATGTTACTTGCTTGGTTGCTTCATAGAGTGGGATTGGAAGTCAGGTTGGCTTATTTCTAACATTGAAGCCAGTGGACCACCTCATCGTGATCTGCCTATTTCAGAGCTCTATTAGTTAAATTCCATGGGGACTGGGCTGAATCATATGATCATCTCAGCTAAATGCACAAAGGCATTCATATGACTGCCACTCATATTCATAGAGGTCTGTGACAAATTAGTTTTATGGATATGGCCCTGGAGGGCCTTTGAGCCCCTACACATTAATGGGAAAAAGGAAGCATATCCATACAAACTTATTTTAGCACAATCTTATGATCGTTTCAATATATGTGATATCAGAATATGTTTGCATCAGCCATGCAGAAGATAGTAGTGTAACTTAGATCTTCTTTCCATTTAGCAGTCCTAGGCTCTATAATTATGCTAGGTCTACAGCTCTGATTGAAAATAAATGCAGAAAATGAATTATTTTCTGCCACTAAGAAGTCATCCAGATTTTTCACTCCAGATCTAAGAGTCATTGTGGTCCAGTGGTTAGGGTGCTGGCCTGGAAACCAGGAGTCTGTGAGTTATAGTCCCACCTTAGGTATGAAAAACCTGCTGGGTGATTTTGAGCCAATCACTCTCTTTCAACCCAATTCACCTCTTAGGGTTCTTTTGTGGAAAATAGGAGGACTGAGGAGTATTAGGTATGTGTGCTTTGAGTTATTTATAAAAAAATAATAAAGGTGAGATAAAAATCCAATAAATAGATAAATAAAGCCTTGTTTATACAAAACTGATTTATGGGGAGTCAGTCAATGATCATCATTCTGTGGTTCCTTTAAGAGTTAATTGATTGTTATCCAGTTCAATATGGATCTTTCTTTAGCAACATCAAATACTGAGCAAAACTCAATTTCACTTTTGAGTGATTTATTTGGAGGATTTTCCTCTACAAGAATGCTAGTTTGACTACTTTCATTTTACCAGACTTCCTTTCTTTCAGTTTTTTATTTCTTAATTACTTTTTAAAATTTATTGGTTGCTACTGTTTCCACTGTTCCTTGTGTATTGAAACAACATTAATGAATTACTGCACTGTAAGGCATTTTGAGATGTATGGCTTGAATTTCTATGCCTAGAAATGTATATAAAAAGTATTGTGCATATATTTATATATAATATTTCTAGTCTACCATTCCATCAAGGAATGTTTAAGGACCCTTTGTAATAATATTAAAAACTCCAAATATATAAATAATAAAATGAAGAAGAGGAAATGTCAGGAGAAAATACTTTTAAGTACCACAATCACATCTTTTTAAATCTGTGGATACTAATTATATGTTTAATATTTCATTTCTCTGATAATACATATAATGAAGCCGCGGACCGGCACCGGTCCGCGGACCGGGGGTTGTGGACCCCTGTTTTAAAAGGTTAAAATGGAAGATATGTAGCCATACAAGTCTTTTTTCACGGAGAAGAAAAGGAAGATAGCTGACCTTGTATTTGAGTCATACAACACTACCGGAGAGCTTAATGGAAACGGGCGGATGGGATCGCAGGGAGCACGCGCTCGCCCGCGCCTCTCCACAACTTCTTCCCACCACTGGCCAGCGAGTTTAGCGCTGGCTAGGCGGGGGAGGGGCGTGGACCTACTTACTTCCGGGTCCACCGGTGGAAAGGGATCGCTGGGGATCGGGAAAATTGACGAAAGGGCTCGCCCGATCCCACACGAACCCGGAGAAACCCACCTCTGATATAGGTCACTTAGTAAAGTTTAATGTGTACTAATACATCATCAAAATGAGATGACAAAGGTATATTAAAACAGGATTAATGCAGAATAAGACAGATTCTTTGGCTTTGCCATGATTAACTGGCATATGCCCTAAAATAGATGCCTATTTTGGCTACAATTCTATGTAGATTTAATTAAGAAAAAGCATCAATTAATCTATTGAGATTTACTTCAGTTATGTATATATAATCTTCATATATCTCTAACCTTGTTATTTTCTAATCTGTCTCATACTAAAATTTAGCACAGTAATAAAGATTTGGTCACACTAAGCCATATTTCCTTATTCATGATTTTTGAGTAATTTGGGATGACTGGATTCACACATAACACTAAGGTATAATGGGCATAGGGCACATGTTATTTAGAGTGCAAAAATATGGATGCTCTGTAGATAGCACTTAGCACTTAGACTTATATATTGCTTTACAGTGCTTTACAGCCCTCTCTAAGTGGTTTACAGAGTCAGCATATTGCCCTCAACAATCTAGGTCAGTGATGGTGAACCTTTTTCACCTCGGGTGCCTAAAGCACACACACTCGTGCTATTGTGCATGCTCGTGTTCCCACCCCCATAATTTAATGCCTCCCATGCCATGCCCCCTGAGAATACATGTGTGACACCCCTGCTGTCTAGCGCATTTACACACGGCTCTTTTGGAGCCTGGGGAGGGCAAAAATGGCCTCCCTCAGAGGCCAGAAACAGCCCAGTTTCTGACTTCCGGTGGGCCCAGTAGGTCCAGTTTTTGCCCTCCCAAGGCTCCAGAAGCTTTTTAGGAGCCTGGGAAGGGCGAAAAAAGGCCCAACACACAAACAGGAAATTCAGGAATGGACTTCCAGGTTGCCCGTTGGGCCATTTTTCTCCCTCTGGAGGCTTCAGGAGGGCAAAAAGTGGCTGAAAATCAAGGCCGAAAATTAGCTGGCCAACACGCTCATGTGCGCTGGAGCTGACGGCAACGCCTCACGTGCCCTCAGAAATGGCTTCGCGTGCTGCCTGTGGCACCCGTGCCATATGTTCGCCATCATGGATCTAGGTCCTCATTTTACCAACCTCAGAAAGATGGAAGGCTGAGTCAACCTTGAGCCTGGTGAGAACAACGAGTTTGTTATCATCTAATGCAGGGGTCTGCAAAGTCGGCTCTTTTAAGACTGGTGGACTTCAACTCCCAGAATTCCCCAGCCAGCTATGCTGGCTGGGGAACTCTGGGAGTTGAAGTCCTCCAGTCTTAAAAGAGCCGACTTTGCAGACCCCTGATCTAATGGACATACAGATTCTTGTAACATTGACAGGCTTGGGGTGCAAATAATCATTGGCAGACCTAATTATGTAATTTCACTATATTTTTAAAATATGTAAAGACGCAAACTTTTGTGAACTAAACTTATTTTATTAAATGTTTAGCATGGCTAAACCGGTGTAGAATTTGAAATGGGATGAGCCTGCAGAAAAAGGAAAGGAATACAAGTTAGTTATGTAACATGATAAAAGCCCATGTTATGTTTCTTGAGCTTTTGAGACAGTTTAAATGTTTTAGATGTCTGTAAATTTATCAGTGTTTTGCTTAATTGTGTTGGTATAATTTTTAATCCAAAATTGTTATTTGAAATCTGTAATGAAGTGTCGTGAGAGGTCACAAATGTTCTGAGATTACTCTGTCTTTATTTTAAGTCCCCAATGTCAACTTTGTGTCTTTTAATTCTATAGCGCAAAATTTGAATTCGGAGGGACATTTTTAGCAGATGATGGCATATATCACATCAGAGGAGAGACATGTAAAGGCATTTCTGATCTTGTGTGTAACATTGTTGAAGCCTAATGATGTTACTGTTGGTGTAACTGTGGGGGCAAAATAGACTTGGCTCTCCTGTTACAATCTGGAGGTTGATTTGGGAGCCTTGATGTTTTTGTGACATGATCTCTGCATAGCAGTCTTTACTCTAATCCAACACGGTTTGCAAAGAGGTCAGAGAGATGGGGGCTGGTTGCTCCGAGCAATGTGTCTTGAGGCAGCTACAAGTCAACCTGATGGTTGACTCCTCTGTCGAACACTTGCTGCAGGTGGGTGAAACCTTGCCTTATGCTTCCATGCTCACCTTTTTACCTATTGTTTTTCTACATGTACATGTCAATCGGCTTTGATCAAACGTCCTAAATTTCAAGCAGCAGCATGATTCTACCTACCATCTCTTACTCATCTCTCTTTCTCAGTTATTATCTCAGTAAACATCAGTATGAATTTAATTTTCAGAAGATACTGATGAAATCAAATATGCACATAATGAGATTAATAGGTAGCACAAATCAAATCATGTCTACTTGGAAGTAAGTCCATTGTTTCTGGTGGAACTTATTTCAACGTAATTGTGTAACACATTTAGTTGTGCTCAAATCCCACTCAACTCAGCAAAGTTCACTTCTAAGAATTATGTTCTGTGTGTTTTTCAAAAGTAGGTGTAGCCCAAATTCTGTATTCTTTCTGAGCATTTTTTCCTGGGCAGCTAGGTTTAATGAGTTATAGGGAAAATCATTGAGAATGTATGGCAGATAAAATATTTTGTACCTGTTCTTAAAAAGTAGCTATGTGAATCTCATGGAGCCAAAAGACAAAGAGTTCTGTAACATTTTAGAATAATGATTGATCATGTTATTACTCAACCTTTCACATATTTTACTAGCTGCCTGGGATACAGACTTGAAAGAAGCAAGAGAGTGAGAACAAGGAGAGTGAGAAAAAGTATTACGGTATGAAGCTTTGTTGCAGATCAAAATCTTAGGTAATTTGGTCTCTCAAGTATTGTTATTTCTTCAGGATTAAAGAAAAGAAGGGAAGGATTAAATTGTTTCTTTATGCCTGTTTTCATTCTATTAGCTGGCATCTCCCTATTTATATTTTTTCAAAACATTACATTTAATAGAAACAGAAATTTCAACACTGCGTCTACTTTGAATTTGGAGAGGTACTACTGATTAAAATGGGTCATTATCCCAAAATTCCTATAGAGTTGGGAATTTGGAATTGTGATTTAGGATCTACTAAATGTAAACTCCAACTAATAAGGCAGTGTCCTGTGTTAAAACTTTATTTGCAAATGGTATACTTTTTCTAGGAAATAACACCAGGCAACCAGATTGGGCTGCAAAATTGTAAATCAGTATTTTTTCAAATTTGGCAATTGAAAATGTGTGGACTTCAAGTCCCAGAATTTCCTAGCTAGCCAGCCAAGTTTGAAAAACACTGATCTAGACAAGGAATATGTGGCTGCAAAGAGATACAAAAAAATGTATGGCTTTGCTGGCATTTTGGATGAATCTGGATTTTTCAGCCCAGGCATGAGAGCTGTAAATAATATGAGTTCCATACAAGGGATGAAAAAAATGTGTGAAAGAGACGTAACAGGCAGATTCCCGTATCCAATTTTTCTTTATAGCTGCTGGTCAAATTGTGCGTGTCAAGCACTTCCCTAGTCATAGCAAAATGAAAAGAAGCATAAAAGATTGGAGAGAAGAATAGCAGAAGATAACTCTCCAGTCATTTGGCCTTTGAAAATAACTCTTTCTGAGCTATGTTCTTTCAATGGGTTCCAAAAAGGTTTAAGGGTTACCCCTGGGCAGGTAGGAAAGCAACCTGGAATTGCTATAAAAAATAAGGAAAGGGTTAAATTCTCAATCTCTTAGTCACATTTCAATACCTCTCAAATGCCTTTAATTAAAAAAAGGTGTTTGTTTGTTTACTATAGCTGCCCATCTCGCCATGGTGACTCTGAGCGGCTAATAACATAGAAAAACAATATAATAAACTTAAAACCCAGAAGAAATACAATGACAGTTCAGATGCCAGAGCAATCTGCATCAAATAACACAACAGACTGTCGTCGACTTCGGGAAATTCTGGAATTGCCCATCATAGATCATTTGGCTCTATTTTTTCTGCTTTTTTGATAGTCTTATTTCATGTGTAGAAGTTTAGTTCCACATAAACACGATACAACTATCTATTTTTCAGTCTGTACGCTTGCAAGAATCCTGCTTGGTCAGCAGAATAAATAGCTTAATAAATACATATTTAATAAATAAAACTTTCTTGACAGGGTGAGGAAAATAAGTTGACTCAGACCGGCTTTCTGTTTGAAGTCATTTTGATATCCATCTGCCTGGAGATTTTATTTATCAAGGGTTTTATTACCCATGAAAGGGTATCAAGAGAAAGCATCTGTCCACTTCATATTTCTAGGCTTGGTCTTTTGCTATTCTGGAAAAAGCAGTTGGGCCGCAGTTTCTCAACCATTACTTGTTGAGAGCTAATGGGCAGTTGCATGGGTTCCATGTTGCAAACACCTGGCTATGCAATCCATTTTGCTGACAAGAATAATTAAATCAAAGAAACTGCTTACTCACAAAGTAGGCAATGCAATGATGGGCTAATGTGGGTTTACAAAAGACACAGGTGAGCATGCAATTAGAACCATGCCATGCATTTTTATTAAAGAGCAGGAGATGGGATGCTTGCTCAAATATTTGCAAGTTGAGGTCCCGGTGAAAACAAAACTGATCAAAGATAAACTTGAACCTGACTCTGGCTAAGAAATCATGTCTTTTTCCTGATGTCCTTGTGGAAGTGGTTGCTCATTATGTTTTTCTGGATTGTCTTTTCTATATCTCAGTCTAGCCTTATACCCCTAGGATTTGGGGATGATCTCCCAACCAAATCTAAACTAGGACTGACCCTAGTTAGCTGTTTCACGGTCAGTTAAGTGATATATTAACGTATAAAGTTTATGTTAAAATATTTTCAAGGCATAGAACATGCCTTAATAAAAACAAAAGTAATTGCTTAGTGGAAGGAGAGATGCCAGTGGAATAGTCGCCACACCTGAAATCCACTAAGTCATGGAGAGAACTAAGGCAGTATAAAATTTGTCCACTTTTTTCTTACGACTCTAGTCCAACTGTCCATGTCCAACAATCAGGGATAGTGGCGTGAGAAAGACATATCTCTTACACACATTTGTATCAGCATACACTTCAGCAAAAACATTAACACTTAGAGAAACAGGCACATTCCAAATGGATGCATATAGAATATTGTAATGATTGGAATAATAATAATACAATTAAACTGTTAAAAAATAATTGAATTGACTGGGCCTGATTGTTGAAGCTCTGCATTCCTCACATTCCTTTTATAATCGCGTGGAAAATAAATGCATTCCTGGGATGTGTAATCTCTACCTTGCCAAGACTGTAGGCAAAGTTGTTCATAGTTTATGTTTTAGGAAAAATTATTTAAAACTTTGGCAAAGCATGCAAGCATTGCTTTATTTTCTAATGGAAGTCTGATCCGGTGCTGATAACAACATCTCAGGAGGAGTAAAAAGGTTAAAATATTTGCTTATTTCTTTGCTTTTATTTCATTGCATGCAAATTCTCTGGATTCAGTTGTGTCAGGTTTTATGTGTGTTTGTATTTCAAAAATTGTATTTGAAGAACTTTTAAAAATAGTTTTTATTCAAAGTTTTAAAGAGGACATAAGAACAAACACAAATAAATAAAAACCAGAAAAAAGAAAGAAAGACAGAATGAAGGAGAAAAGAAAAAAACAGCGCAGTTAGAAAGAATAAAAAGAAATAGAAGTTTCTTATTTTTTCTAGAACAAATACAAGTATGATTACATTATATCTTATTCTATGATTACAAAAAGCTCAAATTTTTCTACCGGTATTATCTATATTTTTTTCCTAATCATCAAAACCACAGGTCATAAGTGCATTTTCCCCCTGTTTCATGCAAAAAACTCTTTAAGCGGCTTCCAGTCAACCATAAATATAGATATTGTGCTTTCTCTGATCGAGGAAGTTAATGTAGCCATCCATGCAAACTCTATATCTTCACGAACCCTTCCTCCATTGTGGGTAATGTTGAACCTTTTCATTTTCCAGCAGTCTTGCTGCAGTTGTCACATATAAAAACAAAGTTCCATGATTTTTTCCCAGTTGCCTGTCCATTAGTGCCACAAGAAAAGCCTCTGGTTTTAGTTGTATTTTAATCTTTAAGATCTTCGGAATTAATGTATGCATTTGTATCCATTTTTCCCTAGCTTTTTTACATATCGGCCAAACACGATAAAATGTCTTTTCATGTTGTTCAAATTTCCAGCAAAGATTCAAAACACATTTATACATTCTAGACATTTGGTTTTGTCACGAATGAGGGCAAATATACACATCCTAGAATGATCAGGATTGTTCAGTCATGAGGACCAGAGATTACTGGAGCCCATCCTCAGGGGGGGGAGAGATAGAGAGAAGAGAGAAATTCCCTGAGGATGAGCCCGACACGAGTCCGGAAGCTCAGAAGAGTAAACCTCTGGTTCTGGTGACCAACTCAAATTGGATCCTGCAATTTCTCTGACAAATACTAACAATATATCATTTTATAGACATTCTCTTTAAGGTTAGACCATAATGTAAATGTTTTTTTCAGCCATGTATTTTCCATTGCTCCAACTATATGTTGTAATCAGTTTTTTACTCTATTCTGTCTTACATTGTTTCACTTGTTCCTCTGTCTCATATTTCAACAAAAGTTAATACATTTTAGCAGTAACATATTACCATTAGTTCCCAAATTCTGTTTCAAACTCAATCTTATATTAATCAAAACCATCATTTATTCCCTTTAAATCTTTCTGGTAATTGTACATAAGAAAACATTGACAAAAATATTCTTCCATTGTCAAATCTTTTGATTTTATTTTGCAATCACCTTGAGAAAATTCTAGTACATCACAGTAAGTTAGCCATTTATATTTATTTATATTTTCTTGTCTATAAAATTCTTATTGCGTTGAAAGTCATAAAGGTGTTTTCGGGTAAAACTTACATTTGTATTTATTCCATACTGTAAGAAATGCCTCCTGACATAATTACTTTTGAATTCTACTTTCATCTTAACTTTGCCACACCATAAATATCTATGTATCCAAATATCTGATCATGTCTTTTCAATCTCACTATTTTTCTCTTCTTAATAGCACCCACTCTTCCATCCAAATTAAACAATAGACCGCAAAATATAATTTTAAATCTGGTAGACCCAATCTTCCATTTTCCTTTTCATCTTAGACTATTTTATATTTAACTCATGTTTTTGTCCTCAACCCTACAAACTTAACTATGTATTGTTCTATTATTGTTTAAATGGAATATCAGTTGTTAAAAAAAGTATTGTCTGAAACAAAAGATAACATTCTAGTTTGCATAGATATAAGATGAAATAAGATATAACTTATATTTGTCATAGTTTGTTTTCAATCTTAAAATCTGTTTTATTCATCAATTCTCTTTGATTTTATATCTTCATATTTTTTTGTTAACATCTTTGACTTCTGGTTATTAATTGTGAAACCTGCTAATGCCCCAAATTCTTTTAAGTTATTCATTAAAAATGCAATTCCCTTTAAAGGGTCTACTGAAACCAAAGCAAAGCCATTCTCAAAAACTCTTAACCCGCATGATTCTTTTAAAACTTTTAGTCCCACCTTCATTCATTTTCTCTTGTTTCTATTTCAAGAAAATGCTTTTGCAAAAAATTGATACTATTTGACCCAAAATTTTGGTAGGAAACATGAAAAATGCAATAGACAAATAGAACAAAATTTCATCATAGGGTTATGAGTAAGAAAGATTGAACTGCTATTAATTTAATCATTGCTTCGGTTTATATTTCGTGCGGCCGTCCTGGCGTAATTTTTTTAATGGTTTTAGTAGGTTTTATTAATGGTTTTAGAACAGGCGTATTGTTTAGTATATGTTTAAATATATATTTCATGTGTTTTTGTGTTTTGTATCACTGATTTTGTTGCTGCCTGTACACCGCCCTGAGTTCCGGAAGGGAGAAGGGCGGTATAGAAATTTAATAAATTAAATTAAATTAAATTATATAACTCCTTCAACAGTTGTCCAATGCAATATAAAACATGATGTAAAATAATGGTGTTATAAATTCCACGGTAATCTAAATAGGGTGTTTAAGGACAGCCCTATGGTTCTTGAAGCATGGAGGGTCTCAAAGACAACTTTCTCAAGATTGAAGCCCAAATACATCCTACCTTGGAGGGGGAAAATATAACATTGGATTGCTCTTTTCATCTCTATATAGCCTCTGCGGATCAAAACCATTTCATTGTTCTAAAAGTGTTCTCTTCCCTTCCCTCCCTCTTCCCTTCCCTCTTCCCTCATTGCAACTCAAGGGATATATAGAAAAACTGGATGAGTTCTCAGTGCATTCTAACCTCTGAGTTCTCTAAGCTTTGATATTAATATTAATAATTGTTAATTGTTATTAACCATTGGTATTTATGCATTTAATCTTGAGAAATTGTCTGGTTTGTAAAGTTTACAACTTTGTAAAGTTTGTACAAAATGTAAAGTGTTTGTAAAGTGTACAAAATGACAGTAGTCCTTTTAGATTATCCTCATGTGAGCTGTGGTGACACGTCCTGTCTTTTAAAATACTTGGAAATATATAAGTGATACAATGTTAGAGGCATGTCTTCCCATTATGAGGGACTGTTAATCAACATAGATGTAATAAGACCAGGGCCATCTACAGCAGGGGTCTCCAACCTTTGCAACTTTAAGTCTGAAGGTGGCAATTGTGGTTGTTCAGTCACAGTCACCCCATTTTACAAGGATTGCAACACATGTAAAAAAAAGTCCAGGTTTTGATCAAATTTTGTTCATCACCACTCAACCCTCTTCAGATGCTCCTGGATAGAACTGTATTCGCCACAATTTACCCTCCCAAATCCTCCCTTTCCTTCTTTTTCCTAAACATGTACATAATATGGCACTACTTTTTTCCCCATCTTACATATTTTTAGGTCCACATTTTCACTGTCTTCTTTAGTAAGCAGGGAGGATTTATATATGCATGGGGTTTTTTTTTAAAGGAAAAAACTCAACCCACTGTCTTATTTTCATTAAGTTAGCTTCCTGCTGATATCATTTTTGCATTACAGAGATCTTAATTTAAACCATGACATAAATGCTTTTCATCAGTTCCTTCTCTTTTTTTGTTCTTTGTGCCAAAGTTCTTGCATTTTTAAAATAAAGAGCATGTTGTATAATAATTGCTGTAGGACAGCTCTTTTATTTTAAAATATGAAAGATAAATGGGGTGTGACATGCATATGTTTCAACATGCAGGAATTATTTCTTCAGGACTTGTTTTTAAAAAAATCTATTTTTTCATTGAATATTTGAGTTCCATTGAATCTGACCTCATAATAACATGAAATTTTAAGCATTGTTTCTATTAATGTTTAATATATAAATATTTTTCTTGTCATATTCCACACTGTCCATGTGCACAACTCCAGTTTACAATTATACTTTTAATGATCGCTTTTAGAAAAAGAAACCACCCCAATGGTATGCTTCAATACACTTAAATTCTGCCTTATGGTCTTTGTATTACAAAATCCATGGAAAGACTGTAATTTCAGGAATGACATAACTCAGGGCAAGGGGAAATCGCTTTTTCACTGATGATAGTATGATGCTGCTGATGTTGTTCAACATTTAAAGATGTACTAAAACAAAGAAAACTTCAGCTTTATCTATTCTTGCTTTGAGCAATTTCTGTATCATTTTTGCAATCCATCAAGTGACTCAATACCTAACAGATCAAAGTTTTGTAGAATTTCAAGACACCCACTTTTGGAGAGAAAGCATTCTTCCTCCGTATTGAAATATTGAAATTCCCATCTTTGAAGATAACGCTGAGCTCACACATTGTCCTTAGCCACGACTGTTATGACCATACTTAAATCCTATGCACATCCTGCCACCCTATAAATACTGTACATATTTATGTCCACAATGGATGGTTCATATTTAAGCTAACATTTACAAGAGGATAAATGTACAATATGGGAATCGAGCCTTACTTTATTTAACTAACTAACTAACTAACTAACTAACTAACTAACTAACTAACTAACTAACTAGAATTAAACAATTCTTTGACTAAATTTTCTGATTGAACATAGCCAATATCTTAAATGTTAAACAGAAAGAAATACCCTTATTTAATTTTTACAAGATATTAGGACTTGGGCATTCATATTGTGGCTAAATGACCATCAATGGTAGCAAAGACTTAGTTTTCTGTATCTTTTTGTTCCCACTGAATGATCATAGCCACAATATGGTAGTTCCAGCTGATGTTAGAGATTCTATGTTTAAAATATAATTTTATTTTGATTCAGAGGGGGAAAAAATAGAGCGTGGTCTGACCTGGGTAATAATTCCGTCCTGACCCCAGGAATGGGAATTAGAGGGAAGAAAAACTTGGAGCGTCTTCAATTCTGCCTAAAATTAGCATCGGCTAATGCTAGGGGTTGTCAACTATAGGTCTCTTGGGAAGCGTGAGGTATCTGGTTTACTACAAGTAATACAAAACATCCTGGGACAGGTGGAATCTTTAGATTCTCATAAGTTTATATCTGGATGATTGAATGCTTATTGGCAGAGGGCCTCATGATGGATAGAAAGGGATGACCCATTATGTCAAGGCCTTTTGGAAAAAAAAACCAAAGCTTGGGAAAAGCTGCTTGTTTTTCTCTCAGTAAAATTCTCTCATACGGTTTGTGTTTTTGTCTTTTTAAGGAGGGGATCGGAGATCAAGTTTGTTCTGTTGATGCTTTTGTTTTAAATAAATAAAAAGCCCCGCTATTTTCATAAGGCTTACCTAAGTTATATCAAATCGTTGCAAGCTTTTGAATTTCAAGAGCGCCACATCAGATCGTTAATTTTAAAAAAATGGAGGAGGGAGGAAGATGCTGGTTTTGCAGTTATACCTGAACCAGTTTTCATTATGATATGGAATTCCTACCGGTTTGGAGCGGTTTGGCCTCACCAATACTGGTTTGGTGGCCAGGGTTGCTAGAAGTGACAGTGGCCCAGGCCTGCCACACTCCCGAACCAGTTCTCCAGGCAATGCCGTAGGCACCACCATCTCACTTTTCATTTCTGCACATGTGCAGAACAATTTTAATTGCACTGCGCATGCACATGTGCAGCGCACACACAAGCAAACTGACCGTAGTGCCTTCTGGAACCCACCCCTGGAATGACAGAAAGTCTTGAAAATTGTAGCTGATTCTTGTTGGGTACAGAGAAGTGTTCAATTGCAAAAAGGCTCTCCAAAACATTTTGAGAAGCAGCAACAAGCAAACATTTATGCATTCTCCGTTTTTGGAAATATAGATTCTAATATTAAAATCTAAATTATTTATATCCAATTGAGATACACAGATATCCCCAGGGAAGTCTTTATGTTAACAAAGTTGACACAATTTGGGCTGCTATTCCAAGTATTAAAAAAAAACATTCCCATGAGATGGGAAAAAGTTACCTAGCAGAATGTGGCTAAATAAATACATTTTATTTTGTAGAATGATACCCTGGACCAGTCTTTCACACTGACTTCCATTAGATTATTGGGTGTTCAGTCACAAATATGGAAGTCAGTGGAGAAGCTGAGTAGATCTGACACCCCTATAATCAGCTTGCTCCTCCCGCCCTCTTATTTCTAGGTTGTCCCCTGCTAATATATCAGAGATGACTGTAGAGCAGGGGTTTCAAACTTGATTTCATTGGGGCTGCATCAGTGTTGTGTTTGACCTCGGAGGGTCGGATGGGCATGGCCATGGTAGTCAAGGGCATGGGGGATGTGATGGGACTCATGTCAGGGGGGACACCTGTGGTGGCCAAGTGCTAAGGCAGGGCTTCCTGAGATCCTCCCTCATTCTCATTATAATACTTGGAACCCTGACACCCACCTTCCTTCCTTCTTCCCTCCTCCCTCCCTCCCTCCCTCCCTCCTTCTCTTCTTTTTCCTTCCCTCTTCATTCTAGTTTCTTCTTCCTTCCCCTCTTTCCTTATTTTTCCTTCCTGCTCTCTTCCCATCTTTTCTTCTTTGTCTTTCCCTTTCTCCTTTCCTGACCCTTCTTGCATGCTCAAATGGAAAAGGGGAAACATTTCTCCTTTTGTTTCATTTCTAGTTTTGATAACCCTCTGTCAGCCAAAATGGGGCATAGGGGTGGGGGACGCCACACACCCCATGCCCCGTTTTGGGCCTGGACAGAACACCCCTGATGTAGAGCATTACACTCTCTTCAAAGTTCCAGATTTGTCAACAGCACTGAAATATTGGATTGCTCACCAGTGATAACTGAGAGCCAATGTGGTGCAAAAATTAAGATATTGGGCTAAGAATAGGGAGACCCAGTTTTAGTTCACTCTGAGACATAGAAGCTCACTGGCTGAATTTGGACTTTTTTCTCTCTCTCAGGCCAGTCCAGTCTTTCTATGGGAAGAGGAGGCACAATATACATTGCCTCAAGCTCCTGAATGAAAGCTAGGGCATAAACTTTATGAAGAAATACATGCATCTCAGCTGACTGACTCTAAGATTTTTTTCCCACCTCAGTTTCTGAACTGATTTTGCAAAATAGAGCTCCCTATTCCTGTTTCTGTTTATTGACAAGCATATTTTTACAGTCTGGCAGCTAATTGCTAGTACAGCTGATTTTTTTTAATGTCTGCGTTTGTTAGTTTGTGGTTTTTGTCTTATTTTCAAGATCCTTCAAGCTTTCTGTTTGCATCTGGTAATAAATGCTGTTATTTAAATGCTGTTATATGTTATCATAGGCACTAACAGGCAGTATTGTCACAAGAAGTTCTAGGGAGAAAAGCAAGTGGGGGAAGACAGCCAGGTCCCTTTCTGAAAGCTCTCAATGCAACCGGTCTCACATTTCAAAGAGATGCTAATTTTCATGATTTTTGACAAGTCATTCCTTAGATCCACTGTCCCATTCTAATAAGATGCTACAGGGTGTAATATCAAAAGGCAGATAGTATTTCTAAGATCTTTCTTCCATTGTGGGGGAAACATCTAAGAAACAGGCATCTACATGCAAACGATCACTTGCTGTATTGATGCTTGGAGATGTCAGCTACTGGACTGATTTAAGCGGAGACAAGGATGAGGTCAGTCCAAGGACATCGTTGATTTACTTTGATTTACCTCACAGGAGAGGGAAGCAGCTTTAAAAGGCAGCCAGGCAGATTGTGAATGCTAACATGGTGCACCTGTCAAACTATGGTTTGTTGATGAAGCCCATGGTTGCTGCTTTTTACATCATGCTACCCATAAGGTAAAGGTTCCCCTTGCACATATATGCTAGTCATTCCCAACTGTAGGGGCCAGTGCTTATCTCTGTTTCAAAGCCAAAGAGCCAGCACTGTCCGAAGACATCTCTGTGGTCATGTGGCCGGCAGGACTCAACACCAAAGGCGCACGGAACGCTATTCCCTTCCCACCAAAGGTGGTTCCTATTTTTCTACTTGCTTTTTTTACATGCTTTCGAACTGCTAGGTTAGCAGAAGCTGGGATAAGTAACAGGAGCTCACTCCATAATGTGGCGCTAGGGATTTGAACCGCCAAACTGCCGACTTTTCTGATCAACAAGCTCAGCATAACGGCATCCCTTATGCTACCCATACATTGTGGCTAAAACTGACTTTGCACAACACAAAGCCAAAATCTAAAAAAGCAGATTAGGACTAAATGGATGGATTTGATAACATATTTAACTAGTCCGAATAAAAAAATAGTACCAGCATTTTTTAAAAAAAAATTGTTCTGGTATTGTAGATTAGAGGTAGTACTCAACTTACAAGCACAACTGGGACTGGAATTCTATCACTAAGAAAGGTGGTTATTAAGTGAATCTTGCCTGCTTTTATGATCTATTTTACCATGGTTGGTAAGTGGATCTGGCTTCCCCCATTGACTTTGCTTGCTGGTAAGGTTGCAATGGTGATCAGGAGGGTGCAGCTGTTATAATACATGTTGTTGTTGTAAGTTGCAAAGTCGTGTCCGACCCATTGCGACCCCATCGATAACATTCCTCCAGCCCTTCCTGTCCTCTACCATCCCAAGGGGTCCATTTAAGCTCACGCCTATTGCTTCAGTGACTCCATCCAGCCATCTCATTCTCTGTCATCCCCTTCTTCTTTTGCCCTCAATCTTTCCCAGCATGAGGCTCTTCTCCAATGAGTCCTTCCTTCTCATTAGGTGGTCAAAGTATTTGAGTTTCTTCTTCAGGATCTGGCCTTCTAAAGAGCAGTCTGGGTTGATCTCCTCTAGGACTGACCGGTTTGATCACCTTGCAGTCCAAGGGACTCAGAGTCTTCTCCAGCACCATTGTTCAAATTCTTTGGTGCTCAGCCTTTCTTACAGTCTAACTTTCACAGCCATACATTGCAACTTGGAAACCCATAGCCTTGACTACATGCACTTTTGTTGGCAATATAATACAATATAAAACATGCTGGTTGCCAAACACCTGGCTTTTGATCACATGATTGTGGGAACATGATGGTCATAGTGGTGAGGACCAGTTGTAAGTCTTTTCCCCCCAGCACTATTATAACTTCAAATGGTGGCTAAATGAATGTTTGTAATTTGAGGATTATCTGTAATATCTAGTCTAAGCACAGCTCATTCAGCTAGTTTATGGTTCAAAATATTGTGTGAACCTACATAGTAAGTTGACTCAGCTTAATTGTGCTGCCAAATCATGAAGAGTGTTAACCATATCACTCCAACTTTGGAACAATTATATTGACTGACTAATATTTTCAGACCAAAGCAAGCTTATTACTACTGAACTTTAAAGCTCTAAAATGGTTTCAAATTAGCTGTCACATAATCTTGACTGAGCCTTGGTTTTTCATCTATGCAATTATGGTGTGGGGCAAAAGACAGAATCATTTTAGGAGAGACCCCCCTCTGCTGTAGAATGTTTTCATATAAAGAGTTGTACTTTTATGTCTCTATTCTTTGCATATGAAATTGGTTGGTTTAATGTATTTAACTGCTATTAGAACAGTTTGTATTATAAAGTACTGTGTTTGCATACTGCAATTGACTGGATTGAAAGACTTTTTTCAAGTGAGTCATTTTAGCAGAATGGTTAGTTTTGATGAATGGTATGTTATTTAAATAACAAAGTTGTTGAAGCGCCAGCTATGACTGGTGCTAATCTTGCCAGAATATCCCAGACTTTTGACACTTTTGATTAGGTTATTGTGACATCCTCTGAGTTGGATTGCTTTTAAAGACCTTTCAGAAGCTACAGTTGGGTTCAAAGTATGACGGTTAGAGTTGCCACTGGCTCAATTTTTTTTTTAAATTTTTACAGATTTAAGTAATAAATCACCATCTGTTCTTGTATGGGGTGTCACATGTACTGGCCACGCCCACTCCCAGTTTATGAAAGAGAGGAAGTTGCAATACGTCACCTAACAACAATGTGTCATTGCAAGTTTGACATCCCTGATCTACATTGACTTCACCTTTTATAACAGCTAGGTCTTTTCTTCTGTTCTGTAACTTAATCGTATTTAGAAAGATATTACTTCTGGAGATTCCATATTGCTCTCACAACTAATATCATAAACCATGAATTTATCTAAGGTTGACTCAGCCTTCCATCCTTCCAAGGTGGGTAGAATGAGGACCCAGATTGTTTGGAGTAATATGCTGACTCTGTAAACTGCTCTGTAAAGCACTGTGAAGTGGTATATAAGTCTAAGTGCTATTGCTATTGCTATTGCTATCTAAGTTCCTTTAAAACATCAGCTTATACACACTCCTTAGAAAGGAGAAAGAAATAACTTCTAATTCTGGAGAATGATTTCCTGCTTGAAATCCAAATTTGCAGTTTCAACACTTCACTGACTGTGTAGGACTTGTCACAGCAAACCCCACTAAGAAATAATGGGGCACTCCTGCATAAAATACTGGAATATCCTCTACGATCTTCTTATTTCTAACTGAAGTGAGACCTATTGCCCATTCACTTTAGATTTGTTAATTGAACAATATGGTTTAAAAGCTTTATTGCCTCAGTGCAGAAGAAACATCTACCTTCCACTGGAACTCTCCTAGGTCCTTAAATAAATAGTTAAATTCCTTCATAGCATAAGGAATCCAGTTAAGGAGTTGGGTGGCCATTAATCAAGTAAACAATAAATCTTATTTTTACCTTATTACACCATTTCTCAACATATGAGTGTTTCAGCCATTAAAATTCCTAAACAATATGCACATTACTGAGAATTTTGGTAGTTGAAGTCTGTTGATTTGGGCACGCTAAGACTGGGGATGGAGATGAATCCACTACTTTCTCCTGATGGCTCTTCAAAGATCATTCAATCTTCTGAGGATAAATAGGCAAGCCAGCCTATATGCTGGGAGCCAGAATATTTCTCTCCTTAGTGTGCAGGATCTCTTTGCTTTTTGCATAGTCTTTGCAGCAATGGTCAGGATTTCTTCTTTGACATCTACTCTCATTATTTCCTGTGGAATAATCCCAGTTTGAACACCGCATGTATGGTAAATCTTATTTTTTCATATTTAGGGCAAGGAGGGGTATTAATATTTTAGATCAGTTTATTATTCAGCTATTTTTAAACCTTTTGAGCCACTTTAAGATTATAATTCTTTTCCTTTTTTTAAAGCAGAATAGATATTCAACTGAAATACCTTTTGATCTCACAGGATTTTTGAAAATATTGATAATATGATCTTAAAATAAGACAAATTCAACAAAATATTAAAAAAATACATTGGACAATTTTTTAAAAGAAAAATCTATCTATCAGCATTTTTGTGTTGGAAATGTAAAAGTTAGTGGGGACACTTACATTTATAATATGGTCTTGCCCTTTGTGGCTTAATATCCAATACAGATTTTGGAAGGGACATATTTAATTATTGTTCCCTGACATTTGGAAGTTCATAAAATATGAAAAGCTGTACATTTACCAAGCAACTGCTGTGGTAAGGAAGGTTCTTTTGTTACTATACAAAGATACCATCACTGTAGATTGATGGTATTTGTTTAAGCTCCACTGATAAATTGGCTGTCAACCTAATGGAAATAAATTAGTCTTTACAGTTAAAATGTAGTTTTTCTTTAAAAAAAATAGAGCTTAAAGAAAATTCTAGGGTATTTTTTGACTTTTTTTTGTATCCATATGCTTTTTTTTTACTTGTACTTCCTTTCATTTCGAATCTCAAAAACACATAGAGCAAACAAAATGCCAGCGAAAACAGGATTTCTGCTACTAATTTGTAATTTTGCTCTTAGTAAATAGATAATGGTTCTTTTCAATCTTTCTGTCCGTGGCCTAATTTATGAGAAAATCCTTCATTTTCTACTTATCAAAAACCTACATTTCTTATTCCATGTTATTCTTGAAGTAGGAGAATGCTGTTGCTTCAGAGCTAGTATAGTTTTGTATCTACAGTCAAAGAAGCTCTTGATGCGTATGAAAATCTTAAGCAATCTTCTTGGCTTATTTTCTAAAACAACATGGCAATTTCATTACAAATGTGCCTTACGGATGTAGAATAAGGAAGATTTCTTCAGCAACTTTGCATGGAATCTGGAGCCAGGAAGAGACTGGCATATATCAGCAACAGACTGAGATGTTAAGAGGGTTTAACATTTAGAAAGGCACTATTAGAGGAACAAAAAATCTCATGCCAGTTATAGGGAGAAACAGAAAAGAGTACTTTAATTTTGTAACAACAAACAAAATTTAAAACTTCCATAAATTATATGTCCAGAATATAATAATAGAGCTAGATTTGAAAATTAGATAACTTTCATAGCTTGCAAATCCCAGATATTATTTTGTTAAATGTGCATGGTTTTATTTCAGCAGGAAGAAAAAGGACAGTTAATTGCAGGATCTTCATTTTCAATGCTTTCAAAAGGCACATAGGATTTACAGATTTCCTAAGCCTTTAGTAAAAATAGTATCCATGTATAATATAGTATATTTTCAGTACTTTCTAGATAATACTCAAAATAATTTGGAAGATTTAAAAAATAAAATAAAACCCAAGGCTTCACATAATTTAAAGGGTTTTCTGAGTCACATTTTTGGCATATGCACATTGTTAAGATATTAATTGCGATTTTCCATACTAGTTATATAATCGTTGAGCAAAATGCATGAAGTGTGGGAATTAATGTTTGGCAAAAGATGGTATATGTGATATGCGGTAATGCTTCCTTTTGTGTATTGGAGACATTATTTCTGTCTACATGTAGTGTACATAAAACAGTGTTTTCCAAACTTGATAATTTTAAGATATATGAACTTCAACTTCAAAAATTCCTTAGTTGGCAGTTACCATTTTATAGAAAGTAGCAGGATAACCCAATACTCATAGACTGAAGGTTTATTTATTTATTTATTTATTTTATTCGATTTATATACCGCCCTATTTTCCCTGGGGGGACTCAGGGCGGTGCACAGAAAGATAAAAAACCCAACAACACATACAAAATATTAAAAAAACTATTAAATTATTAAATCTGTGCTAAAATTTGAATAATGTAAAAATTAAAACCAATAAATATCAAAATTTAAAATTATACCCTTAGTCTATGTCAGGCCGGCTAGATGAAAGAAATGTGCCTTTAACATCTGACGGAAGAGGCGTAGGTCCGTGATGGTACGGATATCGGGGGGCAGGTCGTTCCAGGGGGCCGGGCCTGCCACAGAGAAGGCCCTTCCCCTGGGAGTTGCCAGCCGGCATTGACCGGCTGATGGCACCCTGAGGAGGCCCACTCTGTGGGAGCGGACAGGTCGAAGGGAGGTATGTGGCAGGAGGCGGTCTCTCAAGTAACCAGGACCCGTGCCATGGAGCGCTTTAAAGATGGTAAAGGTTCTAGAACCAACTTAGGGACAACTTTCGGTCTACAGGTAATCCTCTACTTACAATCACAATTGAGCCCCAAATTTCCATTGCTAAGCGTGACAGTTGTTAAATGAGTTTCAGTGCCAAGCACTGAAATTTTGATCACCTGACCATGGGCATGCTACAATGGTTGTAAGAGTGAAAACCAATCATGTCATATTTGCCAGTCCCATTGTAACCTCAGAAGGTCAGTAAACAAGTGGTTGTAAGTTGAGAACTACCTGCATTAGGCCACTAACATATCATGTGTATCCATTGCATTTTGGAACGGTTTACAGTACATAACCTGGGAAATGATCAATACCCAGAAAAAACAAACACTTTAAGACATGAACAGACTGTACATTGTTTGGCAACAGTGGAATGCATCTAGTTCATACAGGGCTTACCCGCAGGCAATTCAATCATCATAATTGCAGCCTCACACTCTATCGTCTGACATATTCTTCTCTGTAGATTCCAGGATCTGGGATTCTTTCTTTTGAATAAACATGGATGACACCTTCAGGGTCTGAAAGGGAGAGAGAGAAACCAACTTGTCAACCGCACTCCAAAATAAACCTTTCTGGATGAAAAATAATTCTTGCAACACCCTTTCACTAGACTGTAGCTTTTTTTTTTTTAATGGAATGTGTTTAAAACCTGTAGAATGTTTAAAATCCAAGCTCTAGACTAGTGTTCTCAACCTCAATCAAGCATGCCTGACTGGAGAATTCTGAGACTCGAAGTCCTAAACCTGCCAAATTGAGAAATATTGGTCTAGATTAGGGGTGTCAAACTCGATTTCATTGAGGGCTGCATCAGGATTCTGTTTGACCTTGGGGCGCTGGGGTAAGGGTGACCAGGATGGGCATGACCAGCTTGACATCAATCCTGTCAGGGGCACCTGTGATAGCCTGAGACTCTACCAGCAAAAATGGGTTCCTGAACTCCATTTTTAGCTGCCATGGCCTCCTGCAACTGTCTGCCAGTGAAAACGAAGCCTGTGAAGGCTGCATGCAGCCCTTCTGAGTTCTGTTTTCACTAGCAGAAGGTTGCAGGAGGGTTTGGCAGCCATAAAGGGAGCTCAGGAACCAGTTTCCGCTGGTAGAAGCACTGCAGGCCAGTCCTTTGCTGTTTCCAAGGCGGCCCCACAGGCCAGATCTAAGCACCCTGTGAGCCAGATCCGGCCCTTGGGCCTTGGGTTTGACACCTCTGATCTAGATTATACTCTAAATTTTACCTGTCCAGGTAAATCCCCAACTATTGTCTGAGAACTTTAGGCTCTATAGTTTTAATCAGGGGTGTATTGCTCCAGAGCATTACTGCTGGTTTGGTGCGCATGCAATTTGAGGTTTTTTAGAAGAGATTGGACAACTATTTGTCTGAAATGTTACAGGGTTTCTGGCTTGAGCAGGTGGTTGAACTAGAAGACCACCTTCCAACTCTGTTATTCTGTTAAAACAGTTTTTGTGGGATTTTTGACACTTTCCTGGCTTCCAAAAGTCATATTACTTTAAGGAATATCAAACATGCTGTGCTGGTGCGAGATCCAAGGCATTTCTTTCTCCTTTTTCAGAGTGAAAACTCCCTAAAAGCAACCAACAAAATAATAGCTATTGTTCCTCCATGAACAATACTGACTCCTGTGCAGTCCCCCTTTAAAGTTACCCAAACTGGCTGAGCTTACTGTAGCTGTTAGCAACCAATCTCACAATTTAACATTACATATAAAAAGTGGAACATCATGGCTCAGTGGCTAAGACACTGAGCTTGTTGATCAGAAAGGTCAGCAGTTCAGTGGTTTCAATCCCTAGAGCCGCGTAACAGAGTGAGCTCCTGTTACTTGTCCCAGCTTCTGCCAAGCTAGCAGTTTGAAAGCACATAAAAATGCAAGTAGAAAAATAGGAATCACCTTTGGTTGAGAGGTAACAGTGTTCCGTGTGCCTTTGTCTTTGGACAGCATGGCTCTTTGGGTTTGAAGCAGAGATGAGCACCGCCCCCTAGAGTCAGGAATGACTAGGATATATGTGCGAGGGGAACTTTTACCTTTACAAAAAGTATTTCCTCCTCTTTTGGTATTCAGTTTTAGTGGATGACCTTGAGTTTAAACATTGTGTGAGTGGGAGGAAAAGTGGATCACTATTCACACTATTTGTGCCTATCACAATTTTATACATTTGTATTAGAACTTCGTTGGCCTATATTTCTTTTAAGCCCTGAAGCCCCTAACTATTCTAGCCGCCTAATGACTCCAGTTTGTTGCGTTTTTTTGCTAGCTCCAGATGCACATTCAAAATGGTTGCCACTTCATTGTGGCCACAACATCCACCATCTTGCAGAGTTTAACCCTCTCTTGCAAATGCTGCTGCAACTTATCCATAATTAGATGAGGGTCCGAGAAACTACAGATCCAAACCCTGTATTGTTTATATTCAAAGTGCTTACCAGATTTCCCAAACCCAATTCAGGAACAGCTCTTGAAAAACTCTCAGCACAGAGATTCACAATGCTACTGGTTGAACCTTAAGACTTTTAATGTGTCCATTTTAGTCTTCTAAAGACAATGATCAAAGGGCAGCATATTCTTTTCTTCCTTATGACTACCACTCCAGTAAGCCATTTCAGAATGCCCATGGCCAATCTAGGGTCAATAATAATTTCATCACTTCTTGGGAAAACAATTGCTATAAGAAATCTTCCCATTCCCTAATATTTATGGCTTCATCTTGGGCTGAGCTGTTCTACTTATCTGTTGCTACAGAGAAGAAAGAGAGAGAGACACATCTACACACCTGCACATACGTAGCTATGGGAAAGGCAATAATGTTTTGGCCAGTAGCCATCTCTGTGATTTTGAGAGCACATTATAGGTGCTTTACAAAATGGCTATTATATGAGGATTTGCCTATTCATAAAATTGTTGTCCTGGCCAGTTGCCAAAACTCCATTTAGCAAAAGGCTTGCTGGCTTCTGGCCACAACAAAGTGTTTTCCGTCATTAGAAAGAGTTAAACTGGTAGATTTCTCCCTGTCACCTTCTCTCCTCAAGATGTTCTTTGACACCCCACCTTAGCTTTAATCAGGAGGTGGACCTACTTCTTAAAAAGAATTGGGGTGCAGCTACTCATTCTTCTTCTTTGCTAAGAATGTATAATGAAACCTATTTGAAAATTTCACATGAATTGAGATGATGCCACCGGCTACAGCTTCTTTTTTTTCCTCGCACCATGGCAGCTTCTCACTGATTTTGGTTTTAATTAAAAGGAATAATTAAAATCAAAATGAGGTGGGGCAGGGAGAAATAGCAGCCCATCTTTTAGACTGGGTTTCTACCAAAAGATATAATCATTCTTCTACTTCTATTCTTTTGCTTCTGTACTTTTAATCTAGTTTTCATTTGGCATTTACTGGCATAAACCGAAACTAGCCAGAATATTTAGGTTATTATCATTTCCAGACAATACAAAAATCTATCCTATAATTTAAGTTTTAAACCAAACCTTTAGACCATCTGGTCCTCTTGATACATTGGTATTTAACTATGCTAAAATTCAATTCCTTGGGAAGGAACAAAAATTAATAAAAAAGAAAGACTGGAAAATGATGACGTATCATTATATTTCAAGAAATCACAATTTTATATGAAATTATTTTATGATGGAATATTTGAGGCAGGATGAAGATCTTCTTTATCATAGACTTTCTTGACAAAGACATTTTTAAATTTGGTCAATTTAAAATCCTGTTCATGTAAATGTACAGCCAGCTTCTATAAAGTGAATTAAGTCTACACCAGCTACTAAGTTATTCCAACTTCCTTATACATTAGTAATTATTTTTATTTTTATTTATATGTGTAATAAAACTAATTTAAAGAGGGCCACAATGCAAGAAGAATGATTACCTGACTCTATGAAGCACTTTATCTTACCTTTTCCCTATATCCTCAAGTCAGCTATTATTATGCCAAAATAATAGGAATGAAAACATGTTCACGTTAATTATTTAATATATTTTATACTTTATAATACTTCATTGATGGCTGATTGATGAAAATTCTATTGGTCATTAGCAGAAAATGGACTTAATGAGGAAAAAGTCTGGGGAAGTGTGGGATGATAGGAAAAGTAAGTTATAAGCTAGAAATTAAAAACATTAAAAAGACATAATATTTATATAGGTAATTTATATAGCCAGACGTCAAAGTTTAAATGTGACCTACGTCTCACTGAAGATGATTGGAATTGTATAATATTTGTAAGGGCTTGCATAAAGGAAGCTTGATCATGGAATATATTCACACCAATCTTCTCAAATGGGAATCATTCATTTCTGCTCATTTTAGTCTGCTGATGAAATGTCAGTGGCAGGCTGCCAAATTATAGTAGCATGATTCTTTGTGTTATATCTAAAAAGTAGTTAAATAAGTTCAGCACATCTATTGTACTAAATCTACACAAGCTTCTAAATACTCCATGCATGCATGTATGCGTGTAGGACCAAAAATTCTGCTCTAAAAATGCCGTCCATTGCAGCGATCTGAGGCTGAAACAAACAGCATGAAAAACCGTGGTTACTTTTCTGTTCAAGGTATTTTAGAGCTGATTACAGATCCCAGTGAATTTGCAACATCCATGCACCATCAACTCAAATATTGACTCTTACTAGTTCCTTGGTTATGGCCTATATGATTGTTAGAAGGAACCATCCCTCTCCTTGCTCCTTTCAGGTTATGGCTCACTCTGGTTTTAGGGGCTGAGGACGATCTAAAAAAAACCAAGAGGTTAATATATGGAGCATTGTAAGACTTGAAGTTTGTGGTACACAAATCAATCATTTTCAGGAGGAAAAAGAAGAGCTAAAAGACCATTGACTCAAGAGTGGGAGGAGAAGGCATATGATTATACCCTGGTACTGAAAAATATAGCTTAATTTTCTGCATTCAGCAGTAGGTAGATTGTCTGTGCGTGAATGATGTCTTTTTTGCCAAAATAAAGCAATGTACTTAGTCATGGCAATAGAGCCTCTCTCTCTTGTTATTATATTTGGGTTGAATCTATTGTCATGCCTGGTGAAGTCTGACAGACATTTCCAATCAAGGTATATTAGATTTCAATTCCTGTAACTCTCAGGTAGCCTGCAAAAGTTAGACCTGATCTTTCATTGTTTTGCCTTTAAAACACAAAGTCTGCTTTTGTTTGTTTTTCCTGGTTTGTTCAATGGAAACTGGTGAGCAAAATGAATTAATGATGCTTGCACAACCCTCTCAAGATGCATTATTAAACTTGACATAGCAAGGTATTATATATTTCTTTTCTTTTTTACTCATTTTTTCTTAATTCAAATAATGCCTCATCAATCATTCAACTTGTCTCATAAATCAAGCTAACCATTCCATACTTGTATTTACACTTCTCATGAATCCTTTTCCCTCAGCTTTTCATCACTTTACAACAGTATTTAAGATCCAATAGTGTATTAGTCATCTCTTTTATTCTAGAAATACATAATACTCCTATGCTATCAGCATAATTGTAAAGCTGTTATAAATCATAACCTGTCACAGATATTCGTCTTTGTAGAATCCAATTGCCTCATTCATTTCCCTTTTTCATCTATGTGTTGTTTTAAAGCATCGGTTCCTGTTTGAAAACAAGACATTATTTTTACCCTTCTCTGTAAGGTAATGAAAACCTTTCTATTTATACCATACAACAGCATTCCTGTCAGCTATAAATGCATTCTGAACCACTACCCAAACACACACTTTTCAAATACACAATTCCCTTCCCTACAAAAGAATTTGGCGTTGCAGACAAACACTGACATAAGTAGTAATAGTTTACAATTATTATATTCATATTATTACACATTCATGGTGTATTTTTGTTGATTTAGCATCATAAAAAGAAGAGAAACAAGCTATGTGACCTTTTCTTTTATGTATGTTCAAGGACTAAACAGCTCAAGTTCAATTCAAACACCAAAAATCCCCTGAGGAGAAGGGTGGAATCTTAGTCTTTCAAAAGCTCCTGGACTGAGCAGGTCACTGTTTTCTCTAATACAGTGATTTGTTGCATCTTATACAGCTGTTGTGATGTAATATTGGAGGAATTGGACCAGCATTCAAATCCATATTTGATCTTGGGCAACTTCATAGTCCCATTCTTAATCACTTAATGAAATTAGAATAGAGAATACAGTTTATGCCATTATGATCTTTTGGAGGAAACAGAGAGGGATAAAAACCTAACTAGCAAAATAATAAATTATTTTTAAAATCTGTATGAGAATATTCAAATTTTACTTTCACTTTATCTGGAGAATGCACCTCCCTGAAAATAGTTCAGAATTTGACTTATGGTTAATAATTATGCCAAAAATGTGCAAGCCCAATTAGACCTGGCTGTTACAGTATATCCAAATATGTGTTCTTGGATAGCCCTCTAATCTTCTTTCAAACCGGTTAGCAATAGCACTTATAGCACTTAGACTTATATACTGCTTCATAGTGCTTTACAGCCCTCTCTAGGCGGTTTACAGAGTCAGCATATTGCCCCCAACAATCTGACTCCTCATTTTACCACTTTGGAAGGATGGAAGGCTGAGTCAACCTTGAGCATAGTGAGATTCGATCTGCCAAACTGCTGGCAAGCCAGTGATCAGCAGAAGTAGCCTGCAGTACTGCACTCTAACTACTGTGCGTCTCATAGGTTAGATATCAAAGTGAAATGCTACCCTGTTTCTCCCAAAATAAGACCTCCCTGGATAATAAGCCCAATGGGACTTTTGAGTGCATGCGCTAAAATAAGCCCTCCCCGAAAATATTGCAACACAGCAACTACCATGAGGTGACTACACTCGCTGCCTCCTGCACCTCAAAAATAATAAGACCTCTCCAAAAATAAGGCCAAGCACTTATTTCGGGGGTCAAAAGAAAATAAGACCCTGTCTTATTTTCGAGGAAACACAGTAGTTACCAAATTCAGAAGAGTCCTGGCAGGATTTAATGCCCTTTCAACAGAAAATTATAGGACTTCCCATTTGAACAAAGATTTTGCCCCTTGGGAGTTTCTGAAGCATTAAGCCATGTTTTGTTATACTGTTCCCATATAACAATGGGACAACTAATCATTATCTGAGCAGCTGCATTTATTTATTTATAAATTTAATAAATGAATAAATTCCCCATCTAGTCAAAGCCCGAGGTTACCTGGAGTCATTTTATTTAGAGTTGTAAATAATTGGTGTAATTTTTTTAAATAAAGTTTTTTATTGAACACAAATTAAAACATTGGACACAGTGTAACCGTCCTGGCACAGTCTTTGCCATACATACTAAGATGTAAAGTTATACATTATAACCACCATGCTTATTTACATTTGGACTATTCAGTATTTACAAATAGAAAAATATCGTAATTCCAACCATGTTGCTTTGTTTTCATCTTATACATTTTCACTGATATAGTTTCTTACATAATTCTAATCTTCATTCTATAAATTTCAGTCATTGCTTATTTTGGGTCTTTCCCAAACCATTTTATTCCAACCATCGATAAAATTTGTCTCAGATCTTATAATATTCTGATTCGTCTTTATTCTTCAATTCCCATGTTACTTTATCCATTTCAACACAAGTCAGAATTTTCCTAATTACGGTATTTCCTCTTGTGAAATTTCTCTGTTTTTCCAGTTTTGGGCAAAGACCATTCTTGCTGCCGTAATAATACAGTATGTATTGTTAAGTAAATTACCCCCTTGTTATATTTATTGTTTATGATTCCCAAAAGAAATAGTTCTGGTGTAAATTCTATTTCCTCTTCGGTTATCTCTATCAGCCACTTTTGAATTTTCTGCCAATATTCTTTTTTTTGGGGGGGGGGGGGTGCCACGACCACCACATATGGTAGTACATGCCTGATTCATGATCGCATTTCAAACAATTTGGGGCTAAATTTCTAAACATTTTGGTTATTTTCACAAGTGGGAGATGCCACCTATAAAACAGTTTATATACGTTTTCTTTATACGGTATTAACAATGTTATTTTCCTATTCCTTCCCCATAGTACTTGCCATTTATCCAGATGTATATTATAGCCAAAGTTTATTGCCCATGCTACCATTGTCTCCTTAACCTGCTCTCCTAGAAGTAGAAGTAAGAACCCAACTGGGAAGGCCATTGGACCATTAGATGACAATGGAAGGCAAGGGATTATTAAGGAGGAAACAGAGATTGCAGAGAGACTCAATGAATTCTTTGCTTCAGTATTCACTGAAGAAGACAGAGATCACATGCCCAAAACAGAGCCTATCTTCGTAGGGAGGGAAACTGAGGAATTAACCCAGATAGAAATAACCAGGAAGGAGGTCCTTGCATGTCTTGTTAAACTAAACACTAACAAATCACCAGGAACAGATGGCATCCATCCACGAGTTCTCAAGGAACTTAAAGATGAAATTGCTGATGTTCTTGCCAAAATATATAATCTTTCCCTCAAATCAGGCCTTGTGCCGGATGACTGGAAGGTAGCGAATATAACACCAATCTTCAAAAAAGGATCCAGAGGTGATCCAGGAAATTACCGACCGGTCAGCTTGACAAGTGTCCCAGGTAAAGTGATGGAAACCATCTTAAAAGATAAAATTAATAGGCAAGTAGAAGAGAAGGCGCTGCTGAAGGAGAGCTAACATGGCTTTTGCAAGGGCAAATCATGCCTCACTAATCTGCTGGAATTTTTTGAGAGTGTCAACAAGCACGTGGACAAGGGAGATCCAGTTGACATTGTTTATCTGGACTTTCAGAAGGCCTTTGACAAGGTCCCGCACCAAAGGCTCTTAAATAAACTTGCCAGTCATGGAATAAAGGGACAGACCTTGCCCTGGATTAGCAACTGGCTAAGGGACAAGAAACAGAGAGTAGCATTAAATGGACACTTCTCCAGGTGGAGGGAGGTAAAGAGTGGGGTCCCCCAAGGTTCAGTACTGGGACCCCTGCTTTTCAACCTTTTCATAAATGATCTGGAAGTAGGAGTAAACAGCAAGGTAGCCAAATTCGCCGACGACACTAAATTATACAGGGTAGTAAAAACTGAGAGAGAGTGTGAGGAGCTCCAGAGGGATCTCTTGACACTGGGAGAGTGGGCAAACCAGTGGCAAATGAGCTTCAACATTAGTAAGTGCAGTGTGATGCACGTTGGGGCAAAAAAACCCAACTACATCTATAAACTGATGGGGTCTGAACTCCTTGCAACTAACCAGGAAAGGGACCTTGGTGTCCTGGTGGACAGCTCAATGAAGGTGTCAACCCAGTGTGCCGCAGCAGTGAAAAAAGCAAACTCATTGCTAGGGATCATTAGGAAGGGTATAGAAAATAACTCAGCAAGTGTCATTTTGCCTCTTTATAAATCTATGGTGAGGCCCCATCTGGAGTATCGTGTACAGTTCTGGTCACCATACCTTCAGAAGGATATTATGGAAATGGAAAAGGTGCAGAGGAGGGCAGCCAGAATGATTAGGGGGTTGGAGCACCTTCCTTACCATCTGAGGCTGCAACGGCTGGGCTTCACTCTAGAACGATGGCACCTGAGAGGTGACCTGATTGAAGTCTATAAAATCATGCACGGTGTGGACAAAGTAGAAAAGGAAAAACTGTTTTCCCTATCGCACAACACTAAAACTAGGGGGCACTCCATGAAACTTTTGATAGCTAGACCTCAAACAAATAAGAGGAAGTACTTTTTCACCCAGAGGATCACTGGTCTATGGAACTCCCTGCCAGAAGAAGTGGTGACAGCTGTCAGTCTCGACACCTTTAAGAAAGGATTAGACGAGTTCATGGAGAACAAGGGTATCAATGGCTATCATTATGGATGCCTAAGGACACCCTCCGGGATGGAGAGATAGGCAGGATATTTCTCAATGCCATTTGCAGGGAATCATAAGCAGGTGAAGACATCTGCTTGGGAATACTGAAGCAAATGGTGAGCTACTGTGTGAGACAGAATGCTGGACTGGATGGGCTGTGGCCTGTTCCAGCAAGGCTGTTCTTATGTTCTTATTTTCTTCCATCTTATATTCCAATAAAAATTCGTAAATCTTCTTTATCAATTTATCATTTGTCCCCAAAAGGATCTTATCTATTGCCATCAGCTCCCTATTAATGCCCCACTCTTTCATATCTTTCAAGTAACGTGATTGGATTTGAAGATAGGACCGCCATTCCAATTCTATCCTTTGCTCTTTTAGCTCTTGCCTCGATCTTAATCTCCCTTCTTTGTCTATTATATCTTTATAGGTGACCTGTTTTCCCTGGTTGATAAAATTTGGGTGCACTACTGCTTCTAATGTTGATAGCCAAATCGGAACCTTGCTGTAAATTTTCCTCTTGAATTTATTCCATGTTTCTAATAATGCCTGTCTTACGAAGTGTCTCTGAAAATTGTAATTTTATTTTCATGAATACGGCTAAATTTTGTTTTCTATTTGGAAAATACTCCATACTCGGGCCACACTAGTTTGGATTTTATTGTGGTTTTTGCTTGCTGACTCACAATTTGTATTTTTTGTTTGTTTGTTTTTTGAATTGATCAATGACTTTAATAAAGTTTACATACCATATTACGCATTGAGGTACCTTGTGGAATTTCAACTATGACCTGGTGACTATTTTTATCCCTGCTATAGTACTTTGAAAAAAAGCAAAACAAAAAGGTCACAAGTCCCATCATTTCCATTGCCTGTAATCTGCTCATGAATATCAGGTAAAACCAGAGGTGGGCTGCTGCCAGTTCGGACTGGTTCAAGGTGAACTGGTAGTTCCGACTAGTGGCTGGGCCTGTCCACCCCCCACCCCCCAGCGCTATCCTGTCTTACATAATTGCTGTGTGTTTGCTGCTATGCACATATGCGGACGCGCAAGCTCAGATTTTCGCATCCTGGGCAAACCGGTTGTTACAGTATGTGACACCCAACTCTGGATAAAACATAGGTAGGGTATCAAGATAAAATATACATTCATTTCTGAACTTCCAGTAGGCTTGTTGGATCCATTTTTCACCCTCTCCAGGCTCCAGAGGCTCTCCTGAAGCCTAGGCGGCCAAAATTGATCTCCACCAGGCTGCCAGAAGGTCGAAAATCAGCTGGCCAGTGTGCGCTAGAGCTGGAGATGACACCTCGCATGCCAGCAGATATTGCTCCATGTGCCATCTGTGGCACGTGTGCCATAGGTTCACCATCACGGAGATAGGCCATCTCATCATCCTCAAAATATCTGAAAGGAAGCCGAGTGACAAGAAGAGAAGGAATGTACTTTTGCATATTCAAGTCCTTTTTTCCTTGTTTATCCTTCCATTTATACTCTTACATGTCTCATTTCATCATCATTACTCATATTATCAATAATACAAATAAAAACTTTTTCCAACGGCAAGCATCACTATGGCAATCTGTTTCTTCCAACTTGCCCCTAATTTCATGAGATCTCATGAGATTTTAGAGAACTGATCTTTACATTATTGGGACATTTTATTTATGTATTCATTTAAATTTATTGGCAGCCCAAATTCAGTGGCTTTATGCAGGATATTAAACTAGAAAAAACATAACAATAGGTAAAAATATTAGATCAAATAGACAACCCAGACTAAAATAATCTAATAAACAACAAAACCAACAGAATAAAGCAGGGGCCACTGAATAAACATCAGTCCTAGGCATGAGACTAAAGCTAGTTTTTCAAAACCCTAAAACTGAAATTGAAAGAGATTTTGGATCAGACTTTAGTGTTTTAATATATTGTGATATTTTATATGTCACCATAATCTTTCAAGAGCTCACAGACTTTTCAAAACTTTTATTTTGATATTTTAAAAATATTTTTAACTTTGTGACTTTGAGCAGTTACTTGTGTTAGAAATAATACCCGTGAACAAAGCTAAGAATTAAATAATTTTTACACAGATTGCAGAGTTGCAGAAATTTAAAAATTGTTAAAAGTAGCAATTTGGATTTCCTGGTTAGATGCATTTTTGATGTCTCTCAAAATAGACATTTATCATGGGATGGGCATGAGGGCTGGAATCCCAGACCAAAGTTCAAATTTGCTTTTCTAGCCTCAAGTGTCATCGATCAACACAACAATTCATTGATTGGGAGGAAAAAGGGCAGATCCACAATCTGTCTCCTAACCCAGGGGTCTCCAACCTTTGCAACTTTAAGTCTGAAGGACTTCAGCTCCCAGACTTCTCCAGACAGCTTTGCTGGCTGGAGAAGTCTGAGAGCTGAGGTCCTTCAGACTTAAAGTTGCAAAGGTTGGAGACCCCTGTCCTAACCCATTCAAGAAATACATAAGTCTAGGGAAGGCTTTATCCAGCTTTCAGAATTCTGACTTCATTGTTGTTTATATAACTTCAAGACAAATTGCAATGTAACTTTTTTCAAAGGTATTCAATGTCATTAGCAAACTAATCCAAAATAACAGAAGCTCTAAAATCTGTAAACTTATAAAAGCACAGTGCCATATGAAAGGCTTTAATGTTGACTACTTTATAATGTATTGTATCACACAGACACAAATCTTTGGAAAAGTAAATCCTAAAATGGAAAGAACCAATTATTATTATTGATGGCTAGCCAAATGGAATTCACTTTAAAAAGAGTATTATGATTTTTTGAGTGTTTTTCTTTGTTAAACATAGCTCAAGGACTATGTTTGTCATCAGGAAGAAAACATTAATAATTGAGCAATCCCAAACATGTCAACCTTGTAAGTCTATGTTCTCTCAGCTTGATCATTGCACAACATTCATTTTGCATGCTTAGCAAAAAAAAAAAGTGACTTTTAGATTATGTGTATATTTTGCAAGTTGATTCAAAGTAAATATGGTCCATATAGCAGTGCTGATAGAACGGGACAATATTTTATACAAATAGTGACGTTTCAAGCACCAATTTAGTTGATTGACATGAATGCAAATAAGTTTTTTACAGAATCTCATTATCTTTTTTCTTACTAGTCAAGGTCCAACAATCTCACCTCTTTGAAAAATGTTATCTTCACTTAGATCTTCTTCAGTAGAATATTCACCAGTCAATCATAAAATCTTCAGGTTCCAACTAGATATTTTTACCATGACACATCACAAAATGTGCAGTATGCACTGTGTGAACATACCACCAGTCTGTGTTTATTCATTTTGTACTATAAGCCAGCTTTGATATATCATCCAAGTCATGCCCAAACAATTCTATATTTCACTAAGGATGGGATAAAAATACACTGTGATGCATTAGAAATGAAGAAGTGGTTGTAAATACAAACTTTTATTTTCTGCTCTACAGAACAGATTTTTGTTTATTTTCTCTGGTCAGCTTGTGGTAAAGGAGTTTATTTTGGAAAATGTAGAAAATGGCCATGATTCTCAGCTTGTTCTTCTTTTCATAGCACAAATGGCATAAGCATTTACAGAATATAAGACATTCCTGAGAAATTGTTTCTTTTTTGTATCTTTTGGAAAATGCATCTTCTATTACAAGGATGCCAACATAGCCTGTGAAATGGCTACACAATTATTCCAGAAATATCATAAAAGAGAATGAACTTCTGAAAGAAGTCCAGTGCTGCTGTGAGAATGTGCAATGTTCTAGCTTTGAAAGAAAAAAAAAGGGGAGGGAGGCGGGGGGGGGGGGCGAAAGCAAAAATGGCACCAGGTTATTTTGTGCATTTTGAAAGAAGATTTTTTTCCCATCTGGAGAAAAAGACATGCTAGTTAGGCTTCATTCTTGCTACAGCTGATCCCATCCTCTATCCTTTGGAGACAAAGATAATAAAACTCTGGTGAAATTATTTTTATCCCCCCTTATATCTTTTACATCTCCCCTCTCCATTCCTCTGTCTTCTCTGTCTCACTTGCATGTATATTTCTCCCCCATCCCCATTAATCTTTTTCATCTACTTTCCTCCATACCACTTACATCAGTTGTTTTGAATGAAGCCATACTTTGACTGTCACTTCCACTGTGTCACCTTCCATTTCTTATTTGAGAAATGTTAATGGTGACTCAGATTAGGGTTGGTAGAAACAACTTGCTGAGGAATAGGTTTTAGACATTTGTGTGTATGTCTACCTACATGTTAAAAAGAAGTTACAATGTTGACATTGATGTCTTGAGATAATTGCCATATTTTTCAGAATATAAGACGCACCCCTCCTAAAAGAGCCTGGACATTTGTGTTTGTCTTATACTCTGAATGTAGCCCCATCCACCCACCTACCGGCACCTACCCTTCGGCCTTCGCACATCTTCTCTCTGACTGCAGAGATTGCCACAGATAATGGCTTGCATTTTTTGGCTTCACGCCTCCACTTTGGCGATCCCCGCAGCTTTTAACGGATCTCAAACCAAGTGTTTGGAGGCTGAAAAAGCAAGGCATGGACCCCAAAATGGCAACCCAGAACAGCTGCTGCCTTGTCTTACCGCTTCCGTGCTTCACCTGCTTTACTAACCGGAGCTCGCTGTGACAATCAGCTGTGCTTTAGAAGCATGCTTATCCGTCTCAGCAAGGTGTGCACAACCAGCAAACTAATGTGCTGAAGCTGACCGAGCTAAGGACACTAGCCAAATGAATACCTGGTAGGCAGAGGCAGAATTCCCTTCCCGATTTCACCCCAAAAAACTAAGATATACTCCGGAGCATTTTATAGTCCGAAAAATACAGTATATCCCACTAATTATTCCCTACCTATGAAAGCATTTTGTACAAGTCTACTACGTATATGGTGAAAAGATGTCCAGAGTCACTTTGGATAGTGAGATGGGTAGTACATAAATTTAATAAATAAAATAAAGAAGACTCTTTATTCCAAAGTCTTGTCTGTCTACATGCAAAGTCACACGCATGTGGGAATATTATGAGCTCCATGATGGGATACCTCTTGGAATTCTAACTGGAGACATATTAACACTGTGCTACATTCCTAGAATTGTTTGGCTTATAACTGACAATGGTACATGACAATGAGAAGGTTGTGGCACTGCTAAATGAAGGGGCAGGAACCTTGCATGCATGTTATGGCACTCCATTCTCACCTTCCTAATTCCATTGTAACCTTCACTCATCCAATTTCCTTACATCCGTTCACTTTTTCCCTACTTAAGATAGGACCCGCCTTCATCAGTCACCCACCTATTCATATTTCTTCTTCCCACTATGCACATATTTATTAGGCAGCAATAGCCCTATTTTTTCCTATTCAGATGAATTGAATGACAAAACAACGCTGCCACTTATTTGGCATTTTTGTTTTTCCAGAGGCATGAGGTGATATTAGATATGCTGCCTACCATTCTTCTGTAAAACAAGATACTTTTAATGATTCAATGGCTAAGAATAAACAATGTGTTAGAACAAATGCAATGCTTAGCATTATAAGATCGCAATAGAGTGATATGTAAATCATTGTTTATGCTCAAAGATACAAATTCTTACAGGCTAAGTATCAATTGTGGCCATGCTGGGACCCACAATCCAAAGAATAATGCTAAGTCTAGCAAAAAGCTAAATCTGATTTCATTAATGGTTTAGTATGTAATTAAGATGAAAGAAAGTTGATATGGTTACTCCTCAGACATGCATTTAATAATTATTTTAGGTCAAATTAATTGTTTCTGTTTGGAACAACTACAGACTGTTGTAAGTCTTTATGACTGCCTCCAAGTTTTTTAAGGGGTACCTGTGGTCTTGGGACATTTCTAGCTTAGTGTGCTGGATTAATCCAATCAACTATAACCTTATAGGAACTCAGCCAATTATGACTTCATATACTATGTGAACATCATCAATATAAACATAAACAAAAGGGATAATGAAATGATGATGATGATATTATCCATTCAGATGTGTCTGACTCTTGGTGATTCGATGGGCCAGGTCTCTCCACATTTTCTGATCTTGAATTACTTCTTTGAATTTTTCTATGCTCTGGATGGTGTCAGCTTTGATGGTGTCCAGCTGCTGTGCTCTTTGGCGGCTTGTTCCCTTTTACCACTAAAATAATAATATAACAGATTTTAATTGGCTTGTAAAGCTTCTGTGCAAGGTTTTTCCTTTCTAAAGGACTTCTCAATTTAACTGTTCTCAGCAAAACCTACAATAAGCACTAGAGTGTTTCTGTCACCCCTCTGGAGACTGGACAAGCTTCTAAGAATCCTGCAAAGAGAGAAAATTGAATGCGAAGTACAGAATTGCTGGATACATTTCAAGATCATATAGATGTCCTGAAGGATTCCAGTACTGGATTATTCAGCTGTTAACCATAACACAGTTGTTTACATATAATTATTTATTGATACACAGCAGTTTCAGGTTTTAATACTAATGAAATTTCAGTCTCTACATTGGCTTCTCAGGTGTCAGGTCATTTTGTTTAAGTATTCAAATTTTTTCAAATTTAATTTATATAACCGCATCCTCTCCCCAAGGGGACTCGGTGCGGAGTATGTTCTATAAATAGAATTTTGGCTTTTTAAGTGTACATATAAAATACATTTTTGCAGGTTTAATGTAAACAGAATGCATTATGCATTATTCTAGGTTATTTGTCAACCACCTGTGGCATTAATTTGAAACTAGTTCAAGCAAATAGCAAATCATGCCTTTCACATTTTTTTCCTTTGTATATTTTGAGTTTATGTTTTCTTTTTCTCCTGTAGTTCATATTTATGCTATATAAAGCAGCTTGCTTAAAATGCTTACAAGAGTAAATCAAGCAACAGTTTAACCTTTGACAAAGATAGTATTTTTAGATTTAACTGAAAGCACTTAGTTAAGAAAAATCTGTTTCCACTTTGCTGATGAGATATGTTTAAATGCATGGCAGGTTACAGCTACATATGGCAAAACTTTGGCTATGCAAAGGGCCTAAGTTTCTATCCTTTATTCTGTGGACTTCAAACATGTAAACAGAGTAATATGACTAAATTATATTTCACCATATAACCTTACTTAAGTGGCTTCTGATTCTTGCCTAAAAATGTAATATGTATGTCTACTTAGAAGTAAATCATGTAGCATACAATAAAAGATACTCTCAGTAAGTGAATATATTCTTATTCTTATTATTCAACCCGAACACTGTCTCAAAATTTTGTGCTAATCTATTTGGGAATAAACACCAATGTAGTGCCATGATAGCTGCCATCTTAATTGGTTTAACCTCAAATGCTCTGGTAAATCTGTAAATCGAACAGTTTCAGTGGAAGCACCATCAGTTTAAAGTACAGCTGGAAATTGAGAACAAGTTTATTTTCCAAGTATTGGACTTGTAATTACTTTTTTTTAATTTTTTGGTGCAAATTTATGGGATGAGGCAGACTTTCTTCTGGAGCAGATGTCTCTTCTTATGTCTCTTAAGATGTCTCTTAAATAAATCTTCTAAATATAAATATTATGATTTTTACATTTTTAAAATTATTTTCGGTGTCAGAGCTTGGAGAAAAATATCCTATTCCCATAGTTGGGAAAATGTCTGAAATTTTTCCCGTTTTTAGTTTTATTCATTTGTCACTTAGTTTAGTTAATCTTTGGAGGTATAATGTTTTTATTCCTATGAGCAATAGCAATAATTACAGAACATTTAATATTATGTCAAAATTATTATATATATATGAAACTCATGCACAATTAGAACAAAAAGGTAAAGACTGGCTTGATATTACATCCCTTCAGGATTCAGAAAATTGCATTGTTTTAACATTTTTCATTAAAATATTCTCCTGAATTCTGGATGTGTTAAAATTAAAATCTAAATTTGAATGCAAAAAAATGTCCTAATCATCCACTTTTGGAATCCTATTACCTCTCAGTAAATTTGTTAAATCTATTTTTTATAATGGCTGAAGTGAAGGGTTATCCCAATTCTGGACATCATAAGAGTGCCTTGTTAGTTTATGGTAGTACACAATCAGGAGAAATCTGCTAGCACCTTTGCCAGCTACCACATTTTATTAAAAGGCAAAGGCTTTGTGAGCTTTTAATGAATCTTGATCAGAAAACCTGCTACCAGATTCCTCCTTTGTTTTTCACTTGTTTTTCTGTGGATTCTGTAAACTGCCCCCGCTCCACAAGTTCACTTCATTTTCTTTACAATCCAAGTATCTCAAGGCAGAGGAAATGTGCACGAATACAAAATCCCTTGGGAATTGGGCAGCATGCCATTCCTTTTTGTGTTTCCACACTGTACACGGATTTTGTAATAAGAATTGCGTGCCAGAGAGTTGCTCCCCTCCTTCAGAGTTCTTGAAAAAGCCCTCTAAATCTCAGTGCAATTTTTTTAAATTTGCAATTCCTGATGGAATATGACTTCTATAGAAGAAAAATATAGATATTGATCTGTGCTGAGTTGGTTAGTCCCTTTGGAACATGCTAGTTCTGACTGCATTTCTGAATGCAATGTAAGCAGCTGAGAACACATTGATTTAACAGAGAAATATTTCAAATGATGATGGGAATGAAATAGAAGGAAATCAGTATTTCTGTCATGCTAACTAAGCTAGAGTGTGCAATGATTCCATCATTATTGCCTTGTGGGATTCAGAACAGACAGAGGCAGCTGTTCAGAGGTGGGATACAGAGTTTGGAGTGCTGAGTGTTGAAGGCTTCAATTCTAGTAAGAATTCCAAATTTACTACGTTAAAGTACATGCTACTTCTCCCTTCTGACCTTCTTCCAACACTGCGCTTGTAGTTCTTGTGCTACCAATGCAACAATGCTGAAGCAAAACAAGCTATTTTATTGCTCTTTCCTCATTTGGCTTTAGTATAATGGGATATTATTATTATTTTATTTTATTTTATTTATTTATTTGATTTATATCCTGCCCTTCTCCAAAAGGACCCAATTAATTCTGAAGATGTCATAAATCAGAAAATAATATTGTTAACATAAGGGATCAGAAAATAATTTCATTTAAATATCGATGTCCTGCCATCAAAAGCAAGAGATTGGTAATTTTAACTAGTATGCCAAAAAAAGCACATTCTGGCCCAATATAGGAGGTTATTTCATGCTGGTTCAATTTTTGCCTACCAGAAGATTAATTACCCAACCTCATAAGGTTGTTGTTGCAGTACTGATAACCTGCATTTAATGTATAAGGGAAAAAGAACTTTAAGTTGTATACAACTTTACAATAAGCCCTCGTCAGTTCAAAATATATTTATAAATGTACAGATCAATTATATAATTATCCTAGAAGGATAAATGCCTCTTATCTAATAGATCTTCACATTGTTTTAATGTGACACTTTGTTGCACAATATACCAAGTATGATACACACAAGTTCCTCATATCCTGAGGACAGCAACAAGGCTGTTCTATTTGAATTTGAAGTGTATCTGCTTCTCACATATAAAAAGATGATTGAGAAAACAGTTTCCCACAAATTCAAAAATTTTAAACTGCAGTAAAAGCAACATGAAGAGAATTACACCAATATATAAAGAAGTAGAAGTGGAAAAATACGTTGCCTTTTCTTTAAAAAAATCATATTTAAATAAATTAGGAATAAATATAGATTAAGAAAAGAATAAAGAAAGTCTTTAATTCTAATCTTTTCTTTAAGTATATTCATAAATGAATATCCATTAAATTAATCTGTTGCTTGCTCCTAATAGTGACTAAATTATAACAATCGCGAAAGTTGCAATAGTTAAACAACCAGTACAAACCAGGCAAAATTATTAATGGTCCTTCCACGGCTAGAAATTTCTTTTAAACAGAAGTAACTTTGTTAGAAAGCGAATGCTTGAGATTGGAGTCCCAACATATAAGGGAAGGTGCCAAGTTAGAAAAAAGCTATCAAAGAAACGAGTCTTAGAAACACAGCAAACTAAATGAAACAGTGAAGATGCAGTACTATATGTACGTTTTCCCAAGATCAGCAGTCCTACCAGATGCATGTCATTACAGTTCAACTCAGTCCAGGAGATACATAGACACATTCAGCTGCTAATTCTGGAATTGGAAAAACATTGTTTTTTCCACTTGGAGTGGCCCCATTCATTCTCATGTAAAAGAAATTCCCATATGAAGATCGCCTTTCAGGGTTGCTGCTGCTGCTGCTATCAACTCACTGGAAGGAAGGTTGAAGTTTGGTTTGAGAGAATTCTCCCTAGTGATGTTTGCCTCTGTCTTGACCCCATTTCTCTTCCCGGTCTGCCATAAATCTAACTTAATCTTACGCTCAGATAATCAGAAGTCAATAATGACAGGCAAAACTGTTCCAAGCATTACAACAAAAGAGACTCTTTTCATTGAGTTTCATTCTCCACACAATGAAGAAAAGCAAACCTGAAAACATTTTTCTTATGATCAGAAACGTACTTCAGATCTCAAAACAGAAGCAGCGAATGAAAGCAAGCAGGAACCTTACTTGCTACTAGTGTTAAACAAGAGTAATTCCCTGGCTGCCACACTTCATTGTATAGGGATTTTTGGAGTTTATTTTGTATGGAGACACAGGATTTATCGTCAGATTTCCTGGCTGCGTGCTGTGCAGGTTGCATGGGAAATCTGACTGAGGTGAGTAAATTATTGTGGTGCCTGCTTGGAATGTCACCCAGCTGCCAATTAGAATTATGCTTGTTTGCCTTTGGCTCAAAGTGTGAACGGAGCAGCCATACATTTCAGAAGTGTGAACATACGTTTTTATATCTCACGTAAACGAATGCATTTTTTATATTCTTCCCACTTCAGAGGGAGAATTTGTTACCTTTATTTACTCTTTGTGTGTGGTAAGGAACGAGAACTTCGGCCTCCGATGTAACATAACTAATGTGGTATTAGACGAACCACAGCTTTGTTTTCATAAGATCTAAAGTGAGGCGAAGTTATACTGGTGTTTTAGCAAATCTCAAACAGCAAAAAGGAAGCATTTATTTTCCTCTTCTTGCTGTATGCCCTTTATCTATATACAGTAAATAAAACTGGAATAATTTAAGAGTATAATGATGAAATAAGGTAAATTGAAACTTTAAAATAAAATAAAAAGTAGGTAGAAGAAGGAAAGCGAAAAGTGAAACAAGAACCATCCCTACTGAATTCATACAGGGAATGCTTGGATGAAGAGAATGATACCTTGCAGACATTTAAAAGATGTGAGAATAGGTGCTTTACTAATTTACAAAATGCTGCATGATTTCATATGGCTGCATAGAGACATTTTCTTCAGAAGAACTTTCTATTTTAAGGCATCAATTTCTCACACACGCCCTCCTTCTCATCTTCAGGCATGACCTCTTCTTTTATCAACAAACTGATGGCAGTGCAGTTTATGACAGGGTTTGATGTGAAAGGAGCTATATAACATTGAATTGCTTTTGATGCTGATACGATTAGAATTTTTCCCAACTGGAGCTGTCAATAACTGACACTAAACCAATAAGTTACAAAGTGCACCTCAAAGATGTCAATCGTCATTGGATCCGTGCTTTGCTCAAGATAAACTCTTTTAGAAAGTTAATTTGATTGAAGGAAGGCATTCTGAGACAGAATAAGAGGGAGAAGAGAATGAAAAAAGAGAAAGAGCAAAAGAAAGTAAGCAAATATTATACTAGTAGATGTAACTTAACTTTTCTTGTTCTAACATAGAGAGTTAATTGAGGTGTCCTTGGTGCTCTTTGAACTAGGTTGCTTGGTTGTTTTCTTGCAGAGGTCTGCAAGAAAATAACCAAGCTCAGAGAACACCAAGGACCCCTCATTTGAACCAGGAGCTACAGATATTCTCCTTTAATGGTACTTAAATTAGGTGTTTTTGATAAGAAAATCCAGCAGTGTTCAGCTCTCTAAGTAATTTCAGTATGCAATATAGGAGTTGATTTGGACTTGACTTTCATAAAAATAACATGGCAAACTATAAAACAATAACTAAAACTAGGTATAATTTACATTCTTGTAGGTCTTTACAGAAACAATTATTAGCAAGCCACCCAAAGTTGTTTTTAATATGGGCAGCAAATCTTTTAAAATAAATAGTGAAAGCTTTCTCAGTTTTGTTTTTCATTAGGCTACGTACAAATTTATACAAATTTCTAAAGCAAAGTACTTGTGTTTTATTGTTTATTAAAGGGCACACTGAAAGTGAGAAATATAAATTCATACAGTACATGAAAACAAACTTCAGAAATGATAAGGTTTAAATAGATGTTAGAATTCAGTTATCAGTATTGGACTATAAAAAGACAAAATGAGAAGAACCGTCTTGCAATATGAATTCTTCCCCTGTCGGATTTAAAGAAATTCAGACATGGTGAAAAAAGGTTTGCTGTATGGAAATGCTGTATGCATTGCATTTTTCTCAATCTCCAATAAGCATAGTTGGTAAGTGTCAAATGGCACATACTATAAAACTGATGAAAAGTTAAATGTTTTTCCAGTGAAGGCATTTGTAATGCTCAATGCTTTTACTACGCTATTCTCACTTACAAAATAATTCAGAAGATTAAAATTTCCAGTTTTATCTTTTAAGGGAACATTGAACAAGCTTGTACTGCCGATGAATTTTAAGACGAATATGTACATTTAAAGAACAAATACATGAAATCCTTCGTTGCCTTAATTTAAGTGATTAACTGATAGGTAGATTAGAAAATTGGTAATGTCAGATATTCCTCAGGAATGCACACCTCACATATAGGAACAAAAGCCCACAATGTTTTATTTATTTAAGACATTTATATAGCCAATTAACCAATTCTGAGCAATTGAAGTAAAAACAACATACAACTAAGCACATTAATTTTTTTAAAAAAATCTGGCCTCTTGTCACATAATTTCTTAACCCAGCATTTTGGGGAGAAACTATTAACCTGAGAAGAGAGGAATCATCTAGGTATAAAAGCTAGAACTGGGGTTTAGAATCCAACATTTCATCCATGTATGGAAGCAATTTTGTATCCAAAGTGTCAGAATTTGTTTGTGTTAGGTCCAGAGCCTTGCAATTATGCTATATCTCAGGAATATGAGAGTTTTCCTTAAATTATTTTAGCTTAGAAGGCTAATCTCCAACTTTCTCTTTGAACAAAATGGCTGCATTTATCAGCAGCAGAATTCTAAACTGGCTTATGCTCCCTCTTCTGGCTGGCATGTATCTTTGCAGCAGCTGATCCAAAATGGTTTTTAAAATTGGTCTTGTACCTGTATTATTTCATTTAATAAGGACATTTTAGCGTTCATGTCTCTGTAGTGTTTTGAGATTCTTAGTTCAGAAATTGAAAGCTCAGAAAGAATTGTTTGAAGACCAGTGAACGACAAGCTCAGCGTCTTAGCTACTGAGCCACCGTGTCCCCAGTAAAAGGGTACAAAATGATAAATCTCAACTATTGAGAATTATGACCAGACAGCGAACAATTTATCTTTATATTTTACATCTTTTGAGTGGGGCTTCCCCCTTGAGGTTTGTTTTGTTCTCTTTTTGGTTTCATTTTACATTGTGGCTATTAGCTTTTGTATTTATATCATCAGTTGTTGATAGTTTTAAAAATTATTGTTGTATATTTATGTTGTGTATTTATGCCCAGAATTGGGCAGCCTTATACATCCTGATAAATATATACATGAAATGTTTTGAATGGCGGAACTTTCAAAGTGGACCGAACTTGGGCCTTATTAGAATTGGTCTAGATCCATGCTCTGTATAGTTTTGTATTATTGATAAAAGATTTTTCATGTAATACAATACAATAGCAGAGTTGGAAGGGACCTTGGAGGTCTTCTAGTCCAACCCCCTGCCCAGGCAGGAAACCCTATACCATTTCAGGCTATCCAACATCTTCTTAAAGACTTCCAGGGTTGGGGCATTCACAACTTCTGAAGGCAAGCTGTTCCACTGGTTAATTGTTCTAACTGTCAGGAAATTTCTCCTCAGTTCTAAGTTGCTTCTATCCTTGATTAGTTTGCACCCATTGCTTCTTGTTCTTCCCTCAGGTGCCTTGGTGAATAGTTTGACTCCCTCTTCTTTGTGGCAACCCCTGAGATATATGAAGACTGCTATCATGTCTCCCCTAGTCCTTCTTTTCATTAAACTAGACATACCCAGTTCCTGCAACTGTACTCATATGTTTTAGCCTCCAGTCCCCTAACCATCTTTGTTGCTCTTCTCTGAACTCCTTCCAGAGTCTCCACATCTTTTCTACATTGTGACGACCAAAACTGAATGCAGTATTCCAAGTGTGGCCTTACCAAGGCATTATAAAGTGGTATTCACACTTCACGTGATCTTGATTCTATCCCTCTGTTTATGCAGCCTAGAACTGTGTTGGCTTTTTTGGCAGCTGCTGCACACTGCTGGCTCATATTTAAATGGTTGTTCACTAGGATTCCAAGGTGCCTCTCACAGTTGCTACTATTGAGCAAGGCACCACCTATACTGTACCTGTGCATTTCATTTTTGTTGCCTAAATGTAGAACCTTACTTTTTTCACCATTGAATTTCATTTTGTTAGATAGTGCCCAATGTTCAAGTTTGTCAAGATCCTTCTGTATCTTAAGCCTATCTTCTGAAGTGTTGGCTATTCCTGCCAGCTTGGTGTCGTCTGCAAATTTGATGAGTTCCCCATTTATCCCCTCATCCAAATAATTGATGAAGATGTTGAAGAGTGTGTTTGCCTGTGTTCTACATAACACACGTTTTCAAGTGAAGTAACACCTATCTAAACAGCCAAATCTAATAACCACCTTAATGCTTAACTTGATGTGTTAACTGAAATCACTCAATTAAATGCATCCTTTTTAGAGATCTGCATTGTAGCAAAATTAAACGTTCCTCTCCTACTAAGAAGTAAAAGAAAGTGAGCAAACTGCTAGTATCTGAAGTCCATTGAAAGAGAAAAAAGAAAGCACATCTGTTCTCTATTCTCCGTTCTTGCAACGTCTGGAAACACACAGATCTAATTTCTCATTGCAGCTGGCCACAGGGAGGTCAATTCGAGTGTATTCATTCTCTGAAGATTCACTCTAGAATGTTTGATTTCAGTCCCAGCCTCTCACTGTCTTTTGCTTTCAGGCTGGTTTACAGAATGCATTTTATTCAAATACCTTTTGGGTATTCAAGGGCGATTCTTGAATCCACTATAAAGCTGACTTCTGAGTTCCGCAGAAAGAAATTTCATTCTCTCTGTTGGTTCACATGTGGCCTTTGCTTTCTGGAAGGATTGCCTTTAAGTTCTGTCCCATGTGGCCCTTCATGAATCATTGCCCACTTGATCTTGACTTCCTCGGCTTAACATTTAAATTTTCAAAAATTTCCATGGAATGTTATGAAGGCTCATCTGTGCTCCTGGAAAGGAAATCTCCAAGGCTATTGACAGGATGTTTTGGAAGATGTTGACTGGTCAATAGGTTGCATTCTTATTGCTCCACTTGTTCAGGGGGAGGTTGGGCAGAAAGCCAAATAACTTCATGGTGCATATGTAAGCTCAGATTACATTGGTCCTTTGGGTTCGGTTACAGCTAGCCTTTCAGACTCAAATTATTCGTAGTAGATTGCGATTAATGAAGCTCTGAAAGTAGAATGACATATAGATAATTATGATAATCATAATCTTTCTTGCTGGAGCATAATCAGCTAATTCCATGGCCTATATTCCCAAAATAGCAAAACATAAAACAAATTGAAGAAATTATAAAGAACATTTATAGAAACTGTAATTTAAAAAGAGTGTATATAAAGAAGAGGAATGTTTAATGAGACAGACTTTATAAAGAACAAAATACAGTGAATTCACTGGTACATAAATGTGACAGAGACATGGATGGTTTGCAAGGATGGAAGTAATAATCATAGTAAATTTCCACATTAAAACATACCTAGACAACACAGCAATCAACTTATAACAACTATAGATGGCATCAAGCTCCATAGTTTTCCAATACCCACAACAAAAATTCACTTTTAATCAATTTCTGGCAGCTATCAGGCTAAGTATAAACCTAGTTTTATATAGGTATAGCTATAGATTCACCTCACACTTATATGCTAGTCATTTCCTACTTTAGAGGGCAGTGCTCATCTCCGTTTCAAAGCCGAAGAGCCAGCACTGTCCGAAGAGGTCTCCATGGTCATATTGCCGGCATGACTAAATGCTAAAGGTGCATGGAACACTGTTTCTACTTTTAGCATAGCTATTATTTCACAGGACAGAGGTCGTTACTGAAAATCACTGTTCCTGAGACGAAACCATTTTATCTTTCCAGATTGGAAGGTTACCTGCTTATTTTGTTTCAGGAAGAATATACTGCTTGGAGAGACATTCCTGGAGATTTCTAGAAATCAAACTTACAGCTCAGAGCTTTATAGGTAAACACCAGCATTTTTAATTGCATTTACAAGCCAATTCGGAGTCAATGTAGAATCTATTGCCATAGGTGTTAATATAACTACAACTTTCACCCATCAATAAATGAGCTACTGATATTTGAATTAATGTACAGTATAGCATGATGTAGTAATCTAGTTCTACAGTGCTGATGAAAAACTACAGCTGTTGAGGTTCTGGAACAAAGGAGTAACATGATAGCATTACAGGTAGTTCTTACTTAACAATCAGTTGCTTAGTGACTGTTTGAAGTTACCACAGAAGAGTAACTTCCCCCCCAAAAGGTACTAGGGACTTGGATTTGAAGTTTTGATGGCTGACCTTTCCCTGCAGTCAAATAATTTCATTTTAAATGCTCAGCAACTGGTTTGCATTTACAGTTATTTGTAATCTTTCATGGTCATGTGATTGTGTACTGTCAAAAACCAGCATTTACTTCGAATTTTGGCAGAAAGTGCCAGAACAGTAGGTTTGCTTAACAACCACAGCATTTGATTAATGACTGCAATGTTTCCTTAACAACTGCGGTATTTATAACCACTGGGGGAAAAATGTTGTAAAATCAGGTCAGTCAATGACCCGTTTAACAACTGGCACAATTTATTATCATAATTCCAGGCTGAATTAATGTCATAAATTGAGGACTATTTGTATATAAAATCATGCATAGAATAGTATTATACAGAGTTTTGCATAGAACAGAATAATTACTATAAACCACCAGGGGTTTTGTGGCTGTAAGTCCAATAAATTAATCAATTAGATAGAAAATAATTTCTGCATTTCTTGCAATAAAAGAACCTCAGATATTCTATGAAATTAATTCAGGATATTCAGCATTTAGAGAATGACGAATAGGCTTTATACAGAGAAAATGATAGAACTGACAGCCAGCAATTTTGCTCATGGCAGACAATGTCAATGGTTTTAAAAAGGGACAAGTGAGATTCATGGAGAATCGAATTATGAATATGACATAGAATTTTAGACAAGATATGTTTCCAAAATTCCCACCCATGATTCCAGATACTATATTGCCTATTCCTGATTTATTATTTAGGATGTTGTGTGAACCCAACCATTATAACTTTTTCATGGGGTAGGGGCATGTGAGAAGTCATGCAATTTATAAATTATTGAGTAAGACAAATGATTTCTGAATTCCACTAATAATATGTCACAAAATGTCTGTTGAAGGATAATTATGTTTCTCTGAAGTTACATTCTGAAATGGACTTTACCATAAAAAAATAGCAAAATATATTAGGATCCCAAATGCAACTCATTTTGGAGATTTTTGTTAAGCTGTGACAATCTTGGTTTTATAATAAAAATAACCAATTTTTGTCCTGAATTATAAAATTGTAGAAAAAAAAATTAATGAACAAAACCACCTAATTTAAGCAACCTTTTCTAAAAGCTTATTATTAAGGTAAAGAAATAAGAGCAAGCTAGCAAAGAGACCCTCTTTGAAGGAAATGGGTGGTTTAGAAATATAAAATATAAATAAATTTATACTGGAAAAACAGATTTAAATTCTTTTTTTTTAAAGAAATTTTTTTATTGGTTTTCAAAATTTATACAGGGAAAAAGGTATAGGGTGAGAATAACATTTTGGTAGCTTCTCTGCCGTTGGTCCCAAAATTTCATAAATTTACAATTTTAAAAGTAAAGGATAGGCATATATAAAGGTTACATTGTATAGTCCATATATTCAATCATCTTTTTCTTTGCCATTTTATCTGGTATCAACAATTACAATAGGATTTTAAATAAAATCATTTTTGAGATCTGAGTCTTTTCGCAATTGACTCCTCTTCCCTGTCCCCGGGTGGGGCCGTCGCTCCCCGTTCCCCCATCTTCGCCTCCCAACTGGGAAGAATGTTTTTGAATAAATGCCTCCACCTCACTTAGTGTTTTGATTTTTACTCTACCCCCCTCCCAGAAGATCAGCATTCCCTCTGGCAATAACCACTTGAACCAAATTCCTTTTTTGTATAATTTCTTAGACAAGAAGGAATACTTCCTTCTTATTTCTCTATTTTTTTTTGGAATTTGTTTCAAAATGCTTATTTCTTTATCTTGATACTTTAAGATTCCATCCCGTTGAGCCCTCAATATCTCATCCCTTGTGGATCTCCTAAGAAATTTAACATGAACTTCTCTTGGTACGTTATGCAAGTAAGAAAAACAAGTTTCAGGCAGAGAAATCCTCAAGAAGAAGCCTAGATCTGGGTAGTGGAGAATTTTTAAAACCTATGTTGTATCATAAACAAAGCCTTGATGAAACAATGATCGCAGATTCTTCACGAAATTTATGTTCTGTAACGGTGGCACCATCATTATCGCTTGGGAATATACAAGGGGCAAATGCAAGAATTGAAATGAAGAAGCGGAGAGCACCACCCCTACCAGTAATTCCATCCTTTTCTGTTGGGAAAGCTGAGAGAAAAGAAAAAATGCCAAGTGCGATTCCTCAAAGTTCATTGCAACAAGAAATAAAAAAGAAAAAGAGAGGTGCTCCTCTTCCACCAACTCCTAAAATGCCAAACAGATTTGAAGAAATGGATAATAAAAGACAAAGTACAATTGATCCTTGTCATTTGTCGGCCATTTTGTTTCAACTGTCATTTGTCGGCCTTTTTGTTTGCCTGAAGAGATTTCTGTTGTGGTTGTCACTGCTGTCAGTATTCTACCTGGTGCAGGTGTTGGCACGGCGCTCAAACCAATTTCATTGTAATTTTATTACAATATTATTACAATGACAATAAAGATTATTATTATTATTACGGACCCTAGCATAGGCTGAATTAATTCTATAAACCAGGTCCATATCCCACCAGAGTTGTTCTTTATCTCTTTTAAGGTATTCTGCTAATATTGTACTCATAACATCTTTGAGATCTTCATTATATTCTGGAACCTAAGAAAGAAAGACATTCTTTCAAATTCAATTTTAGTCATATGAGCTCCTAATTCTAGACTCTCCTTCCAGATCTCCTTAACCTCTTCCCCCATCTCGGCTGCCCCCTCCTCTAACTTCACAATTTTTTGTTTATTTTCCGTTGTACTTTGTTGTGTTTTCCAAAGTTCTAATGTTAAATCTGTCAATTCTTTCCGCATTTGATTCATGTTTTTCATTATTTCCCGAAACATTTCTATAACCGACAGTTCCTGTGAGCCCTCTCCAGCAAATTCTTTCTGTAAAAGTGAAGAAATCTTCAGCTACATAGTCGGGCTGGAGACGGCTGAGGACGGAGCGGAAGTTGACTTTCCCGTTGGTGGCTTTCTAAAAGCCATTGTGTCAGTTCTAATTTCTAAGTTGATAAAGAAATGGCAGACGACCGAGACAGTCCGAGGTATCAGGGTAATCCGAATGAAAGTCCAGTCTTAAGAGTTCACTTAGGAGAAAAGAAAAGAAATCTTGCAATCTACATCCAGGAGTCCATGTATTGGGAGAGACTTGGGAGTCTCTGGGAGAAATGTTAAAAGTAAAAAGTTTCAAATCCTTTGATGGTAATTATGGAGGGAAAAGCTTCATCAATGCAAGGGGAATTATAAGCGGAGAACAAAGAGAAGCCATCTTGCCCCGCCTTCTGACAGGAAGAAAAGTGAAAGTTCCATTTACTTTCTTTTTCTTTTTTTTAAAGAGCTCCGCAAGAAATTGTTTAAATTGCGATACAATTCTTTTCCATAGTTAGTTCAAATAGCAAGTTAGTCCTTTTCCTCTCTCCATTCCAATGGAGAGGGATCGTTTTATTGCCGCTTCGTCCGAGGGGGGGGGGTGTTAAACGAGAAAAACTCCCCCCTCCAATCTCCGTTTAAAATTGATTGAACTGGAACTTACAGTGTCTTATCACTTATCCTTCATCAACAACCCAGGAGATTAGGGAGCGCCTTCCACCTCCTGCATTTCAGCTACTCTTTTCATTCTGTTTGTTGTTCCCGGGATCCATCCGGCAAAGAGGCAAGATTTGCCCCCCCCCCCTTTTTGCTCGCCAGCTCCTAGGGCAAGGCTGGGGGTAGTTCACTGGCCGCCGCCAGGCTGGGGGCTCCCAGTGAGCCGCCCCTATGGCAGGAGACTCCCTCAGAATCTCCTGTGCTCCCGAAGGTGCCCACCGGTACAGAAAGTGGCGGACAGAACGCGAAGCACATCCGTCACCTTCGGAAACTGGAAACAAAGTCAGATTTAAATTCTTGCTTGATACTAATTTATTATAGTTCATTTTGCTCTGGTGAGTAAATATGGTTTAGTCTAACTCATTTTTCTCTGCCTCATCAACTTTAAGATGTGTGGTCTTCAAGTCCCAGAAATCCCCAGATAGCATGGGAGTTAAAGTCCATACATCTTAAAATTACTGAGGCTGAGACATCTAAACTTAAAGATTTAAAATTTAGAAGTCAGGAAGTTCTTCATATTTATTGTTAGAAAACTTATTTTGGGAGTTTTGTCAATTAATATAATATTTCTCTATTCATTAGAAATACCTTTAGAAAGTGTTTTGTTTTGAAATGTGAATCAATACATGGAACATATTACCACCTATGGACCTGTAAGGAGACTAAACTTTTTTGGAAAAGGATCAAAAATTGGTTGGAGGCAATAACAGGAGTTAAAATAGAATGGAAACCTGAAGTCTTCCTATTAGGAATAGTGTCTGCTAAATATTAAAAAAAAAAAATCCAGTATTTAATAATACATATAATTACGGCGGCAAGGATTGCTTTTGTCCAGAAATGTAAAAATAAACTAATTCCAAGTGAAGATGAAATAATAAGAAAGGTTATGGACTATGCTGAAATGGACAAATTAACTAAAGAAATCCAGGGAAAAGAAGAATCAGAATTCCATCAGATATGGGATAAATGGTATAGGTGGATGGAGAAAAAAAACAAGAACTAACGAAGGAATACAGCAAAACTTAAAAACAGTAGTTATGAGTGAAATAAGAGGGTTTAGAATGGTGAAATCCAAATGAAATATAACAGAAGGGGAAACAATATAAAATGAGCGGCTTCGATTAACAATTGCTATTAGAAAAAACAGGAAGTTCCTGTTCGTATTGTATGGTGTAAATGTAGTGTACGTCTAAGTTTATATGTATTTTATATGTTTGAAAATAAAATTTATTAATATAAAAAAAAATTAAAAAAAGAAAGTGTTTTGTTTTTTGCAACAAGTTTTTTTAGACCTTGGCTGTTTACGATTGAAATATTTACAAGGTCATAGAAAACCATATTTTATACAACATTGCCGTATGAAATGGTAAGGTAAAAGTAGTATTTTAACAAATATTTAGGCTGCATTCATACAATATCAAGCCAAACCATGACTTGGTTTGTATAATATGGTAAGCCAAAACCAAAGATACTACATTTTGGTTTACCATGTTATATGAACCAATCCTTACATCTGAGATTATGGTATTTTCACCGCTCCCACTCCTCCCCCATTACCAATGTCCATTCAATTGTGGCTGTGTCCACAGGAAGCCACAATGACGCAAAAATAACATCCGTTCAGAGGTGTCATACTGCCAAATACATACTTGCATCCCAATGTCTGATGCAAATAAGTATGTTGCAAGATTTTAATCGTGGTACACATTTTATTATATGTTTTATTTCCCCCCTTATTTTCAAGTCAGCCTTCTTTGCTTTCATTCTTTCTAAAACTGGACAATGTGGCAACAACAATAGTCACTAAAGCTTGAAACAGACTAAAGGTGTAATGGCAAAACTTGATGAAGTGGCAGGATCTGTCACTTCCATCTTCTCTCAAAGAAAACTGAGGAATCTTGAAAGCAGTACAAGTTGCAAGTACAAGAATGGGGAAAAAATTCTAAATCAGTGTTTTTTTAAACTAGGCAACTTTTAAGATATGTGGACTTCCAGAATTCCCCAATCAGCATGTATCGCCAGCTTTGTCCAGTTTTTAAATGGACAATTCTAAATAAAAGTAGTGCTTATGACTCATTTCCCTTTGTGACTTTGGTTCTTTTAAACTTTATTTGACTGTAGGTTACAACAGGATGGAGTCTTAGAGATGACAAGGGAATCCTAGTCAGACCTAGCTTGTTCCTTCTGCAGGATGCGATGAGACTGGTGACTGTTTCTTTTGCTAAGTAGTGATATGCCCAAAGAGGGACGATCAGCCACTGCCATTAACCAACTATACTGGCTGCCCTTCAGAATCAGGACAGCACCCATCAGCAAAATCTGCAGATATTCTTAGTCATCCAGGTCATGGTTGTCACAAAGGTGCATTTTTCAGGAAGGAACTGGACTTTCTTCTTTTATTTTGAAGATGTTTCGCTTCTCATCGAAGAAGCTTCTTCAGCTTTGACAGGATAGTGGGGAATGGAAGGACTTATATTCCTTGTAGACAGCTGCATTAACCACCCTCTAAAACTGTGGTGGCAAACCTATGGCACATGTGCCAAAAATGGCACAGAGAGACATCTCACGTGGCATGCATGGTCTTGCTGGCTCCTCTTCCACAATCCTGTGCACACATGTGTGCTGGCCAGTTGGCCTTCACACATGCGGAAGCACCAAAACCCGGAAGGCCAGTGGTCTGGCGTGCATGCTTGCATTGGCACCTGAACTTCCTTGTTTCTGTTGCGTGCATGCATGACAGCGTGCTGTTTGTCTGGCATGCACCCATGCCAGAAACCAGAAGTTCGAACGGTGTTCTTCCAGGTTTTAACGCTCCCGCATGCATGAAGGCCAGCAAGGCTTGCGTTTTCCTTGCAGGATGGTTTTGCGTGAATTTCTGGCATGCAGGTTGGCACGCGGTGATGAAAAAGGCTAGCCATCACTCCTCTAAAAGGATGCAAATTACCAGCTGTCTGCAAGAAATACAAATCCTTCCATTCTCCACTATCCTGCCCAAGCTGAAGAAGCTTCTTGGATGAGAAACAAAACATCTTTAAAAGAAAAAATCCCCAAGAAAGTCCAGTTGCCTCCTGAAAAAAAGCACTTTTGGGACCCCCTTCAGCAATGAGTCAAAACAAAAGCAAGCTCAATTGTCCAGGTAGCTATTATATTTCATGCCAGTTGAAGGAGAGGTGAAGACAGTAGCGCTTCAGCAGCAGAGAAATCCTTAGTCTCCTTCCATCTCTCCACGTCAAACACAAAAGCGAAGCTGTGGTTGGCCCGATGTTTCCCAGACCAGCATCCACGTCGTCGCTGACCCATATCCTTCGGGTCCCCACAACACGTGGGGCACGCATTCAGTTACCAAGCCGGCGGTGCTTTAAAATGCAGGTCACCAGAAGAGGCGGAGGAGTCAGACCGGCTCAATCTTCCCTCTCCTTGGATCCCGGTCCAAATCTCTCCCTCCCTACAGGACTTGGACTCTCCTGCTCCGCTGCAATCTTCACGAAGAACGCCGGGCTCAGAAGCACCGCTAGGGAAGAAAAACTTGGCCCGTTACTTCCCAGGGAAACTCTGCTCCAAAAATGACCCGAGGCTCCAAAGTCCATAGTATTTTCTGAACTCGCTGCAAAAATAGAAAGCGAGGGGCTCCCCGCGAGGCTCCTGGAGCTACGAGCATAAGCGCCTCCCGCCACGCTTTCCCTCTTTTCGCCCTCCGGGACGCCTTCCGCCGGATGGTGTCTCGGCGAAACTTGTCCCCGAGACGGCGAGGGGCGGCTTTAAGGGGAACGCCAGTTGTCGTGGAACCCGGAAGTGTCCCGGCGGGCGTGGAGAGCGCAGCCCCTTTGACCCTCGGCGGCCCCTTTCTGTTGGGCTGACCCTGAAAATGAGGGTCCCGGCGGGGGCGGGTGGGCAGGAGTTCCGCGGTTGGTGAGGCGGCGCCCGGGAAGAGCGGCTTTTGACCTTCGGGGGGGGGGGGTAATGCGAAAACGGACTTGGCGGGCAGAAGAAGAGCCGGAGATTGCTTGGGCAGAGACTTATTCAGGAGACAGATGCGAAGACGCCCAGCGGGAACACGTATCTGGACGCGTGTCAGGCTTGAAGGCAGCGGAGGGTGGGGGGGTTCAACGGGAAAGAAGGGAGGGGGCTCAGCCCCAGAGGCACGAAGCTGCAGCCTCTGGGACCTGCTTCGGGGGGAGACGCCGAATTTCGGGGTTCGCGTGGAAAGCCCGTCCTTGAAAGGTACATGGTGGTTTGCCTGTTTTCTTCTGTGCCCTGGGAACTTCTGAGAATATAGTGCCGCTTTAATGAGGCATGTTCTGTTGTCGTGGACCGTAAAAATATAAATTATGGGTGCTGAAGTGTGAGTAGTAGGAGGTTTCTTAAGGAGCTGCGGTTAACTGAGTTGAAAGGTATGCTAAGTCATGTTATGACATTGCGACAAGTGAAATAGACGATGCACATATTGGAAACTTTTTTTGAGAGAGACAACTGGTAAAGTTAGATATTTTACAGTATTTTTTTTAATTTAAAATTTGCTTGCTTGCATTCAGACTAGAAGGTCATGTATGGGTAGAATACACATTTATTCAAAGTACCCTACATCAGTATTGATGCCCTAATTGTATTTTGCACTTAAAGCCAACTTGTATTGTTGCCTAAGGGCAAATCGGTTACAGAATGTATTAACGTTTAATTTGCTGTACATTTAAGCCCAGTGTAAGATTATAGAATTAAATCATTGACTGGGTTAAAAAACATTAAGCCCAAATGCAGAAATTTAGTTTTGGCTTAGCATGATGTTTGGAAGATGTCATGCTGGTTGCAATCCTTTTAATTGCAGACTCATTTCATAAAAGTTATTGTTTGATGGATATGATTGTGTATGTGTGGGTGTATGTATACAAACATAAACAAACAGACATGCGTGTAATGGGAGGGGGGAAGGGGGTTTCAAAGGGAAGGAGGTTTTGTTGTACTAAATTTAGCTTGCTGGATATATCCTTATAAGAGCAATATCTTTACTATCATTTAGCTGATAATAAAAGCCACCGATTCCACTGAACTTACTTCTACTTTTTAATGTCTACTTATATATTGCATTAAATTTTCAAGTACTGTAAATATACATTGATCCAAAGTGTTAGAATACAGTATAGCATTTTAAATCCATGAGCTTTTGTTTAATACTTGTGAACCACAGCTAATCCTAAATTATTATGTATACTAAAGTAACAATACGTTTTCTTAAAAGGCTCTTGTGAATAAAGGCATAATGCTGGAATCCTATGTAACTCCTATTCTAATGAGTTATGTGAATCGTTACATCAAGAATTTGAAGCCCTCTGATTTACAGTTATCACTCTGGGGAGGAGATGTAGTTCTCAGCAAACTTGAGCTAAAACTGGATGTTCTTGAACAGGTATATTATTGTAATTATTTTGATTAAATCTTAAAATAAAACTTTATTCTAAAATAAGTTATTCTTAATGATAGTCTGAGAATAGTATATTACAATATATATTATATATGATATAATTGATTAATATGTCAAGTGTCCTTGTTATGTTGATAAATACTGTATGTGTCTAAACACTTGATATAATATATGTAATAATTTTGGAAGGATTTCAATTAAATTAAGCAATTATCAAAATATTGAAATAGGCCAATGGTTTCTATTATATGAATAAATTAGTTTTGTTTGATACTTAATGACAGATACTATGTAGCAAGAACACTAATCTAAATCTAATTCTGTTAAAATGTTCTAAATTAACATTTTGTACATTGAAGTCTTAAAGCTATAGTGTAAAAGTACTTATAGCTATCAATATTTATTTTTCATTGTTGACATGTGAACTGGTTCTTGTTAAAGCTTACATTTGAATCAATGGCGATTATCAAGCAATTGATATTAATAAGTTCTCATAAGTCAGCAAAAAGAGCATAAACATCTCACATAAATGTAGATTAAAATTGCAATTACAAATATACTATTATTGTCTGGGTTGTCAGCTTTAAATACTGCATTATAGTTACTATTTCATGTTTAATTACTATTAATACTGAGAGATGGTAGTTCTTTCTTCAGTTATTTTAGTAACTGTATTTTCTTTGTTGACATATACATATGGCCACCATTTTGCTTTATCAGTATATCTTATACTTCTAAAAATTTAGCCCTCATTTAGAAATCTCATTTCTCATAGGGACGATATCAATAAGACAGACATTGTGCTTTCCTATGTCTTGTTTATTTAGTCTCTCAGTCCAGCAAATAATGCAGATCCATAGATATATGATTCATGGCAATTTCTGCTTTAGAACAAATTTCATATATTGAGACATAAGTTGTGATTTATAGTTTCTTGTGCCTACGTAGAAGGTATAACTTATATAACTCATATTTTGTAAGCTATGCATTTTTACTGTCGAATCTTCAAGTATCAGTTATAAAATCCAAACAATCCGTGGAATTGTGAATTCTCTGAAATCCAGTTATTTTGAATGAGAAAACATTCCAGCAAATTATATTGTTAGCTATTAAAAACTATTAATATGAAATAAGATGAACTAAGTTTTAATAATTGTAAGTAAGTGTTGAGGTGTTAGGTTTAATAATTAATTTAATAATTTAATAATTAGGTTTAACAGCTAACTCAGTCATCTCATGTACTTTATTTTCAAGGAGCTGAAATTGCCATTTACCTTTTTAAGTGGACACATTCACGAATTGCGTATTCATGTACCATGGACAAAACTTGGTTCGGAACCAGTTGTGATTACTATCAATACAATGGAATGCATCTTGAAGTTAAAGGATGGACTCCAGGTAATAACTGGCAAACCTAAATCAAATAAGACAGTGTGAACTAAATCATACGACATCTTAACATTGTTAGTTATTAAAAGTATTTTGTGTTAATAATCTTATGTGTAGAATTTTATAAAACGCTTTATAATTTTTATGAAATTATGATTGAAGTTTAGGAAAATTATGTTTTCCCTCAAAGCAGTTGGTACTGCTTTTTTGTTGAACTGGCGATAGATTTGGGATTGAGAATGGCAAGAGCAGTCGAATTCCTTCAGTTTCCTTTTTTTTCCAACCAGCTAGTCCTCTGGATCTTTTTATTTGTTAGGAACAGATATAGAAGTAGCATCTTTTGCTTAATATCATTTGATCCTTGTGTACCATTGCTTGAATTCCATGTAAATCTTCTTGACTTGGATTTTTTCTATATAGTCTAGTAACTGGATATTCTGATTTGAGGTTGAACACATTTAGTGATTGGGAAGCATATGAAACTTGAGTTGTCAAGGTTTTCTTGGCTAACATCACAGTTGGAAATGGCACAAGCAGAGATTTAAAGATTCAGTTGTTGATACATTTATTGCAAAACCGAATTCATTATGAAAGAATTTCAGCAATTGCTATAGGTCAGATTAAATTCTACTTATAGTGAAATAGAGTTTCAAATTGTTGAACCATTTTTTCTTGCTTTTGTGGTGCAATTTGTTTTAATCTACTTTCTTTTGATGGGAGGGATAGTTTCTGCATGTCCCTTATTTATTATTTTATACTATCCTGCATTTATTATTTTTATAAACAACCCAACAACCCTGTGAGTCGAAATGGGCTGAGAGAGTGTGACTGGTCCAAAGTCAGCCAGCTGCCTTTTGTGCCTAATGCTTATAATGGACTAGTCTGGATTTAAATTGCTTGTTTTTGACATTGTAAGAAGTTGTCTTTACACCTGTGAAATAATGGAATTTTGCAGTTATAAATTATTTCCAGTAGTAAATGTATATGACTCTTCCAGATTTATCATATTAAGGAGATAAATATATACATTAGCATTAATGTATTTGAAATTTATTAATGTATGTACCTAATTTACTAGAATTAAGAACCAGGTTCTTTAAAAAAAAGGAAACCACCATTTACCCAAATTGAATGAATGATGAAATGGGGCCTAAATGTCAAATACATTACAGGTAATCCTTGAATTACAACCATAATTGCATCCAGAAGTACGGTTGTAAATTGTGCTGGTTGTTAACTGGGTCATCACATGACTGTACCTGATTTTATGACCTTTTTTGCAGTGGTCATTAAGTGAATGCAATGATTGTTAAGAGAAACCTTTTTAGCCAATGGCCGTTTTGTTTGCTTGCAAGAACTGGATGTAAACACTGGTTTCTGACAAAGATCATTATAAATTGTGGTCATAGGACCACAGGATGCTGCAAACTGTCATAAATGTGGGCAGGTTGCTGACTGCCCCAAATGTGATCATGGATGGGGCTCAGTGACCAGTCACAAGTCAAGGACTATCAGCACTTAATTTTCCAGATTTGCTGTTCCTGGTCCAGTGTTTACTTTAATAGCACATTCTGAATAATCTTCTGGTTCCTTGCCCACACCCATCATATTTGCAGAAACTGAAAGGAGTAAATTAATGAAAAATGTCTTTGTGCAACTAACTAAATGGAATTGACTGCATTGCTGAAAAAATTACTAAAGGCAAACTGCTTTTATAAGATTTTTATTTAATCTATCGATGATACTTCTATTACTGGTTGGCCTCTACAGCTTGCAGGCCGAAGATTCAGTTCTTTTTTTTTTTTTCAAAAGATTTTTTTTGGTTTTACAAATTATAATAGGGGAAAAGGGTATGTAGGGTTTACAATATATATTTTAGAGCTTCCATGTCAGAAATAGTGGTTACATCTGGGTCTTCATACAACATATTGTTAAGTAAATAGTGGTAAGATATATATATCTATATAAATAAAAATGTAAAATAGTTTGTATGAATCCACTAATCTCAAAAAGTACTGGACCGATTTACACCAAACTTTCACACAATGTTGACAAGGACTTCTGATAATAGAATAGCAAATCATTTTGTGCCTAGCACACGTGTATCATGTGCAAGGCAGGCACAAATAAAAGTTACTCACTGAACATGGTTTAAGCTCCGTGTAACTCCTCCCATCCGGCTGTACGTCATGGACACGTAACGGCAGAAAACCACCTTGAAGGAACGTTGCCAGGGGCAACGTGGAAAGCAACACATGCGCCTCCCTGTCTGCCTGCAGCCGCTCTCTTCCACACGCACGCGCACACGCACACGCACGCAGGGCCACAGGATCAGAAGCGTCCGAGCCCCGTGTGGTAGTCGCCTGGCGGGCGTGTCAGGCGGGGCAGCCGGCCGCGTCTCCACTAGCTCTCTCTGATGGTCACCGAGGTGCACTTTCCGGAGCCGTTGGAGAGAGCTGGTGGGGGCATGGCCGGCTGTCCTGCCCGCGGTGCGCCTGCCGGGCGGCGGGGGCTGCGTGCTGCGGGGCTCGGGGGCGGCGGCGGCGCGGGGCTGGTGGGGGTGGGCATGCATGCCCGGACGGCCACGCTCACTATGGGAGGAGGCAGCCCTAGACTCCTCAGCCCGATATGCCGGCCTTTTCGCTGCTTGCGGAGGGGAGGGGGGGAGACTGATACACAGAGAGACAGAGAGAGAGGGAGAGACGAACAGAGAGATAATGAATGAGAGAGATCGACAGGCACACACACAGTGACAGAGAGAAAGGGAGGGGAGAGAGACAGACACACAGAGAGAATGAGTGAGGGAAAGATAGACAGGCAATCATACGCAAACAGAGTGACAGAGATGGGGGAGGAAGGAGACAGAGAGACAGAGCGAATGACAGAGAAAGACAGAGAAGGAAGGAGGAACAGAGGGACAAAGAGACTAATGACTTTGCCCACCACTGTGTTAGGCACAAGGGAGGGAGGAAGGGAGGGGGGGCATGGAGGGGGTTGACTGAGGGGGGGTGGTCTGGGGAGGGGAGGGCTATTTATTTAGGTAGAGGAATATAGAGAGAGGAAGAAATACAGTAGGTAGTTAGGTAAGTAGAGGGATAAATGAGAGGGATGAATACAGCAGGTACAGGTAGATAGGTACAGGTATATAGAGATACATACAATAGGTAGGTAGGTAGGTAGGTAGAGGGAGAGAGGGACGAATACAGTAGGTAGGTAGGTAAGGTAGGTAGGTAGGTAGGTAGGTAGAGGGATAGATAGTGGGAGAAATACAGTAGGTAGGTAGGTAGAGGGATAGATAGAGGGAGAAATACAGTAAGTAGGTAGATAAATAGAGGGATAGATAGAGAGTAAGAAATACAGTAGGTAGATAGGTAGGCAGGTACAGGGATAGATAGGGAGAAATACAATAGGTAGGTAGGGGGATGGATAGATAGATAGGGAGAAACACAGTAGGTAGGTAGGTAGGTAGAGGGATAGATAGGGAGAAATACAGTAGGTAGGTAGGTTGGGGGTTATACTGTGGTTGTGTGTATGTGTGCAGATTGGTTGGCCATTTAACCAGCAATTTAATAGGTCTCTGTCTGGATGGTCTCTAGGTTGAGTCGAAGGACAGAGAAGGATGACAAGTTTGTCTCCTCCCTTAAATAGGCCTAACAGGAAGCTGTAACAATATATCCACTTCATCAATAAAGTCCTGTAGAAAGGATGATGTAATCAGGGAAACTGGTTAGCTCAAGGCATAGAGAAGCCTGCTTCGAATGCTGGAGAGCACCAGTTCAAATCCTGTAGGGAAGTATGGCCAGCTGACGAGGGCTAAGGAGCCCGAAATGGATCCATCCTGGTCTCTTAATTAATTATTATTAATCATCCCTTAAAGAAATTTAACACATATCTAAAAAGACAGCAGCAATTTAATAGGTCTCTGTCTGGATGGTCTCTAGGTTGAGTCGAAGGACAGAGAAGGATGACAAGTTTGTCTCCTCCCTTAAATAGGCCTAACAGGAAGCTGTAACAAAGCGCTCCATGGCTCGGGACCTAGCTACCTGCGGGATCGGATCCTGCCCCATACATCCTCACGGCCGATTCGCTCCCACAGAGAGGGACTTCTCCGGGTGCCGTCCACTAGACTTTGTCAGCGGGCGACGCCCAGGGGAAGGGCCTTCTCTGTGGCGGGCCCAGCCCTCTGGAATGACCTTCCCCCCGATATCAGGACAACCACGGACCTCCGCTCCTTCCGCTTAAAATTAAAGACGCACTTTTTTCGTCTGGCCGGCCTTGGGTAGTCTCTTTTTAGGTCAGGGTTTTTTAGGGGTAATTTTTAGTTTAGTTATGGGTTTTAGCGCAGGATTTATTTAATTTATTTTTAACTTTGTATTTTGTATTTGTTTGTGGTCTATTTGTATTTTTAATTGCCTGTGCCCCGCCTCGAGTCCCCTTGGGGAGAGAGAGCGGGATAGAAATTAAAATTATTATTATTATTATTATTATTATTATTATTATATCCACTTCATCAATAAAGTCCTGTAGAAAGGATGATGTAATCAGGGAAACTGGTTAGCTCAAGGCATAGAGAAGCCTGCTTCGAATGCTGGAGAGCACCAGTTCAAATCACTGTAGGGAAGTATGGCCAGCTGACGAGGGCTAAGGAGCCCGAAATGGATCCATCCTGGTCTCTTAATTAATTATTATTAATCATCTCTTAAAGAAATTTAACACATATCTAAAAAGACAGCAGCAATTTAATAGGTCTCTGTCTGGATGGTCTCTAGGTTGAGTCGAAGGACAGAGAAGGATGACAAGTTTGTCTCCTCCCTTAAATAGGCCTAACAGGAAGCTGTAACAATATATCCACTTCATCAATAAAGTCCTGTAGAAAGGATGATGTAATCAGGGAAACTGGTTAGCTCAAGGCATAGAGAAGCCTGCTTCGAATGCTGGAGAGCACCAGTTCAAATCCTGTAGGGAAGTATGGCCAGCTGACGAGGGCTAAGGAGCCCGAAATGGATCCATCCTGGTCTCTTAATTAATTATTATTAATCATCCCTTAAAGAAATTTAACACATATCTAAAAAGACAGCAGCAATTTAATAGGTCTCTGTCTGGATGGTCTCTAGGTTGAGTCGAAGGACAGAGAAGGATGACAAGTTTGTCTCCTCCCTTAAATAGGCCTAACAGGAAGCTGTAACAATATATCCACTTCATCAATAAAGTCCTGTAGAAAGGATGATGTAATCAGGGAAACTGGTTAGCTCAAGGCATAGAGAAGCCTGCTTCGAATGCTGGAGAGCACCAGTTCAAATCCCTGTAGGGAAGTATGGCCAGCTGACGAGGGCTAAGGAGCCCGAAATGGATCCATCCTGGTCTCTTAATTAATTATTATTAATCATCCCTTAAAGAAATTTAACATGTGTGTGTGTGTGTGTGTGTATATATATATATATGAGAATATTTTATATATATATATATATATATATATATATATATATATATATATATATATATATATATATATATATATATATATATATATATGAGAATATTTTCACAGCTCCTGTTCAAAGGTCCCTTTAAGGGGAGGAGACTTATTTTCAGCCCTTAAAAATCTAACATACATTCACAGCTGTGAGAATATTTTCACAGCTCCTGTTCAAGGGTCCCTTTAAGGGGAGGAGACTTATTTTCAGCCCTTAAAAATCTAACATACATTCACAGCTGTGAGAATATTTTCACAGCTCCTGTTCAAGGGTCCCTTTAAGGGGAGGAGACTTATTTTCAGCCCTTAAAAATCTAACATACATACATACATACATACATACATACATACATACATACATACAATTGTTTCTCAACAACCTGTTAATAGGCCCCAATTAAGGGAGGAGACATACTGTTTCCTTTCCTGCCTTTCGACTCATCACCAGAGATCATCTAGACAGCAAGCCAAGAATTACGTTGTGTGATTTTTTGTGTGTGATCAGCTCATAAAACTAACACACACACACACACACACACACACACACACACACACGTCACATTTTAGAATTCGTGCATTCAATCTTTAAGAGTCAGTTCTTTGTTTTCACATTTGAGCAAGATGTTTCAGTGCAGTGTAAAACTTAAATCCAGATGCTGGGCTAAAAAAGCCATAGCTTTCATGATCCAGTCCCTGGCCACTGTTGGAAAGAGAAACAAACTTCATCCAAGTTCAACCTTGTTCTATCCTGCTACATATTTTGTAATATTCTAAATCAATAATTGAACTCTGGATTATCATTTCTTTCTAACACATATACTTTTCTTTTAGTTACTAATTTGTTAGATCTTTCTTTTTTCCTCTTCATGTAGTGTATTGTCAAGAAAAAAAAAATTAATGTTTAGAAAGAAGGGGTTTCCTCCATTATAAGGGAATTCTGTGTAGATGGTAGACCTTTATATGAAACGGTAAAACATAAGATGGCAAAGATGGTTACAGCAAGAATTTCAATAGCAATCAAATGAAAAAAACTATTATTATTACTATTGTTAGGTGGCATGTAGCATAGACATTTCCATGGCTGTTTAACGGACAAGTTCTACTAATGAAAGGACGGCAGCCGAGGGACAGTTATAAAAGTATACAAGAAATCTGTTAAAAGTATAACACAGACTTTAATTGGACTACTTATTCAATATTGTTGTTAAAATAGCAGTATTGCAACAATAACAATAGGTCAAAAGCCCAACCAAAAGAAGCACACACATTAAAACAGTAAAAATGAATAAGTATAATAAACATAGGATGTAAATCAATTTGAGCAAGGACAGATTATTAAGTATATTAGATAACTGAAAATCTAATAGCAGTAGCATTTTCATCACATTTAGTGACCTTACGAGAGATATTTGGTGATCAGTCAGCTAGAAGAAAGCAGATAGTTGTCTCTGATTTTACATGGTTGTGAGCGAAGAGGAGCATCACAAGAGAATGTGTTAGATTTTTTCTGTTTCCTTTCACCAGAGGAACCTTGTGTCTGTATGTAGTATAAATACAGGTAAGGTATTATGTATGTATGAACCCTCTGTGGAAGGCCATCTTAATATCTCTCTCTCATCAACACTCTAGGGTTTCTCTAAAGGCTGCATTGCAGGAATGGGTTCTGGCAGGCACTATTGCCGGTTCGCTCGTGTGCGCGCCCCGTGTGCGCGTGCACACTGCAATAAAAATTGTTCTGTGCATGCGCAGAAGCAAAAAACAGGATGGAGAACCGGTTTGAGGGCGTGGCAGACCTGATGCATTGTTTTTTTGCCAACAGCATTTTCTGATTTGGAAATTATTTTGTTGCTCTCGTCTATGCCTGATATATGTACATCAGGGATCTCGGTTATGTTAAAAAAAGAGAGAACTACTATCCAATCTTAATATTTCCCTTGGTTATTTAATATATTTATGGATAAACATATAAAGCTAGCTTGTATTGACAACGAGTTTTGTTAATTGGCTTGTATCAACTAATGAGTTTTCACTAATGAGAATTTGTTAATTATGAATGCAAGTGTATTTTCATATGCATCTTGGCTTGGCTAAGGACCCAAAATGATTTCTAATAAATGTTAGACAGATTGTACGATGCAATGAATGGGTCTGAAAATTAATATTTTAAAGAGGGAAACTGTTGTGTTCAATAGAGAAGAAGGATTAATTATACCTTAATAACAAATAACTGGAGGAAGTAGATTTTGTATGCCTGAATGTTCACTAAATGTAAGAAAATGAATACAGATATTATAATATCTACCAACGCAGATAGGAGAGTAGTGTGAAGACATAATATTAAGAGAAGCAAAAATTACAAAAAAGGAGAAGCATAAGAATATGCTTCTGTACTGTTGGTTATTTATTTGGCTACACAACTTGCACTTTGTATATCTGATGGTTAAAGCAGGATTAAAACCAAAGCCCCTAAATCAAAAATATAAAGACAACATGAAGAAAATAATAATATAAACAAGTCACAGTCATTCAGTTTCCAGCCTTTACAGCAGCTTGAATCATTGCCTGAGAAAAAGCCAAGGTCTTACTGGAGGCCAGCAGGATTGGGGAATCTTGTTGGGTAATGAATGCTGTTTCAAAGCATGAATGTTACAACAGAGAAGACACACCTTTTAAGTTCCATCAGATAACAGTGCTTCATACCATCTCATGCAATGATAATGTCTCTTGGAGCTATACTTATCCTACAAATAACTTGGCCCTGGCCATGAACAAGTTTATAGGTGATAATTGGCATATTGTTATATGGGAGCAATGGTTGGAGATGGCAGAAGAAATGCAAAAGTAAATTGAATTCAATGGGAATAAGTTACTAAAAACTGTGTGTGGTACAACAAGAAGAGTTGTCAATAAAGAATGAACATGAATTGAATACAGTTGACTGATCAATAAGAAAGGAGTAGGTTGAAATAATTTGGTCATACAGAGACAATAAATGAGGTTTGAATTATTCAGTTATAATGAAAGGTTGAGAAGAAAGGTAAGATTGAGAAAAATACAGCTGGAACGAGATTTAAGAAGATTAAATAATGACAGGCAATATATGAAGTGGTCTATGAAGTGATGGAAGCAAAACTTATACCCAAAGAGAATAGAGTGATGGACATATATGTATATAGTTTTTACAAATGTATTTTGTTCTTTTGCTTTTAGATGATTTATGTTTATTTGTCACTTGTAGGGGTTATTTAAGCATTGGCTCCTGAGAGTGATAACCCATATTTTAAGCCGATTTATTTTCCTTCAGTAATCATTCTTGTTGAATTTCTATATGATCATCTTGTGAAATGTACAAGAGAACTGAATCTCTGTATAGAACAGTAATGGTGAACCTTTTTCGCCACGGGTGCCTAAAGCACACACGCTTGCGCTATTGTGTGTGTTCATGTGCCCACCCCCATAATTTAATGCCTCCCATGCCGTGCCCTGTGAGAATACATGTGTGACACCCCCTGCTGTCTAGTGTATGCACACATGGCTTTTTTGGAGCCTGGGGAGGGCAAAAATGACCTCCCACAGAGGCCAGAAACAGCCCATTTTCATTTTTTGCCCTTTCCAGGCTCCAGAAGCTTTCTAGGAGCCTGGGGAGGGCGAAAAAAGGCCCAACACACAAACCAGAAGTTCAGGTTTTGTTGGGCCATTTTTCTCCCTCTGGAGGCTTCAGGAGGGCAAAAAATGGCTGAAAACTAAGGCCGAAAATCAGCTGGCCAGCACGCTCATGTGTGCTGGAGCTGACAGGGCAAAGCCTCGCGTGCCCTCAGAAATGGCTTTGCGTGCCACCTGTGGCACCCATTGCATAGGTTCGCCATCATGGGTATAGAATGCTTTGCAGTATGATCTATGTTTATTGAAAAATAAGGATTTTCTCAAGGTAAAGTATGCAGAAATGCAGTGTTGCTCTTCTTAATATGATATTGATATTTTTTTGTATATTTGCATTTTAAATATATATACTATAATGAGAATCTTGATTTTTTTCTAGAAGCCTGGTCCTAGTTGCGGCACCCATGTACTGCTTTATATTTTTTAAAAATAAAACATCCAGAACACTAACTATTTTTTTTTCAGTGCTAAGGTAGACGTTTTGAGGCCAGATGTCCCATAAGAAACACATTTTAGAAGCAGCAAATTACAACTAATTATAGAAGCTGCAGAAACAGATTTGTAACACATGACATTGTGCAACCCAGAACTAATATTTGATATTGGACCATGCAGATGGCTACTGCTGGAATGATCAGGTTTCCTGCTTGCGTGGTATTTGAAACTTGAATTTTGTGGGGCATATAGCAAAAGGTCAAATGTCACAAATGTAAAGCACTCTCAAAACAAGTATTTGTTACAGATGTTTAAGAATCTATGGCAAGAAAGGCATTTTGAAAATTACAACTGACATTTGGACAAATTATTCCATAGCATGTGGACCCGTGGAGAGTAACATTTGGACTTGTGCCAATGATAGGATTTATCTTTGCTTTCATTTATATTTTTTGCAATCATTTTTTTCACTTTTCTATGCCTATATTTAGAAGCTTAAGGAATTTAGGTAATTAGCTTCCAACCTTTCTCTCTAAAATGTTCCATATATATATCTTTAAAAGCTTTTTTTAACATCCTATTAATACTGTAGATTATACATTTTAAAGTAATTTGTGCATTTAGATGATATATAGCTCCTTGCACTGACAAAATATGCCATCTGATCAAATCTGTACTGATGTTAGTTATTGTGGATTATATTTCTGATTAGGTTTCTTTTAAAAATCTATAAACTGTTGCATTTTTTAATTCTTGTATTTTGGTTAGTAGTATTCCACTGAGAAACAAGTTGAAAATAGTAAGTAGATGTTGCAAAAGTAGGATTAATGTATTTATAGTTTTTTTTCTATGTGTAGTTTCTCATTATACAATGTGACATTTATAATAGGCAATTATTAAAGATTAAAAAGGAAAAAAGCCTCCACTTTAAATCCAATCAAAGTAATGCTATAATCAAATAGTTTCTGTAGTGTGTTGTAGAAAAAAAGTCCCATCCTCCTATATGCACTAATTTATATCAAATATAAGTACAAACACCTTAAAAGCAATTGCTTTGACACAGAATAACAATGTATACTGTCACAAATAAAAATCTTTTAACTATTTGAAATGTGTGTTTATATTGAAGAATTGAAACAAATCTTTAAAATAAAATAAAAATTATTTGTAATTATTTGTAATTATTTTGCAATCAAAAATTAATTTGATACATCTTTTGGTTTGAAGCTTATCATAATTTCCTGATTGTGTAGTTTGAAGGGCAAAAAATATGGATAACTATAAGAATGAATAATATAGAGAATGCCACCTGGTGGGACACAGAAAGAAAGTCTTTTCTGCCCCTTGCTTTTGTAGCATTTTGCAAGGCCCTATATATGTCTCCAATATTTCCATTATTGTGAGAACTTATTTAGTGATATTGATTTACTCTATTCTGTCCAATAGCCAAAATTTTCTGAATGAATGACAGAATTATCTAAAACATTAATTTTTCTAAGAACATTTAAAAAGCAGGAAAAACTGTACCTCTGTTTTCCATTTCACAGAACCTGTAAGCCAGTAAACTTGAATTTTGAAGATAACAATGATCCAAACATTATAGCTGGATAATGTTTTCAGATGAAAGAAAAGGATGACTCAGACATGTAACAAGAATGTGCAGAACATTCTATAGAAGAAAAAGATTGTCTTTTAGAGTAGATTTACAGTAGACAACTAAAAATGGCATAAAATATGATCCAAGAAAAGAAAAACAAACAAAATCAGCAGCAGAAACCAAACAAAATTAAAGGAGGAAAAAGGAAAAAAAAAAACAATTCAAAGTATAATTATATGCTTAGGTCTCTAGAAACAAAATTTGAAACACATGTGAAAATTAAATTTTGCAGGAATATGACTTCACTTTTAAAAGTGAGGAAATTACATATCTTAAGAGCAGTGTGAAAGCAGATAAAAGAAAGCCTTCTGGACTCTTGGAACAATATATTTTGGTTATGTTAATTTTTAAACAAGTCTTATGCCTTATCATATTTGGCATGATCTGATTTAAATTACTTGTTTAACCTAGTAAACAAAGATTATACTGCTATGATACCTGTACTAATAGAAATGTACTCATGCATATACTGTAAATATCTTCTTTTTAAGTGTGGCAATCACAAGAGGAATTTTAAAGTCAATTATTCTGTTTTTATCTTTTTATTATGTTAAAAATATGGTGAACTAAAATACAATTTTAGTATTGTAGGCATATAATTAGCTCCCTTGTGGTGAATTGTGTGTCTTTGCTTCCCTTTGTTTTGGCTAATTAAAATTCTGAAGATTGCTCATCCATGAGCCAACAAGTAGCTCAATAAAATTTCTCTATTCCTTACTGTCAGGAGCATCATTTATAGCAGGGCTTCTTAATTTGGAGTCTGTGAATAGATTTCAGGGTCCGTGTATTTGGATAGGGAAAAAAACAGAATTTTACTTTCAGTAAATGCTAACTAAAATTTAGGTTTTTGTTCAATAATGAATGTAAGCAGCCAAGTAATTAATGGCCTCTAAACTCCAGAAATGTTAATTAATCTCATTATCTAAAATTATTTGAATTGTTTTAAAATATTTTGATAATTATATTTGAGCTGCTAATCTCTCTAGTGATTTGCCATTTGTTGTTCAGTCGCTAAGTCATGCCCGATTCTCTGTGACCCCATAGACCAGGGATGTCCAAACTTGGGAACTTTAAGACTTGTGGACTTCAACTCCCAGAATTCCCCAGCCAGCATAGCTGGCTGGGGAATTCTGGGAGTTGAAGTCCACAAGTCTTAAAGTTCCCAAGTTTGGACATCCCTGCCATAGACCATAGCATGCCAACCCCCCTTCCCCCACCATCATCCACTGTCTATGGAAATCTCCCCAAATCTATGCCCACTGCATCAATGACACTGTCTAACCATCTCATCCTCTGCTGTCCCCTTCTCCTTTTGCCTTCCGTCTTCCCAGCATCAGGGTCTTTTCCAATGACTTCTGTCTTCTCATTTGGTAGCCAAAACTATTTGACTTTTAACTTCAGTATTTGTCCTTCCAAAGGAGAGTCAGGGTTGATTTCCTTTAGGATTGACTGATTTGATCACCTTGAAGTCCAAGGGACTCTCAAGAGTCTTCTCCAACAACAGTTTGAAAGCATCCATTCTTTGGTACTTAGCCTTGCTTATAGTTCAACTCTCACAGCCATACTTTACTGTTGGGAAAACCGTAGCTTTAACAATACAGACTTTGTTGGCAAGATGATGTCTCTACTTTTTAATATGCTGTCTAGGTTTGCCATAGCTTTCCTTCCAAGGAGCAAGTGTCTTTTAATTTCATAGCTGCAGTTGCCATCTGCAGTGATCTTGGAACCTAAGAAAATAAAATCTCTCACTGCTTCCATTTCTGTTTTTAAAAAAAGTTAAACTACATTTTAGGCTTTCACTGCATGCTGAACCTAAAACCATTTTTTAAAGCAGAATCACAAAAAGGATCCTGGTCCATTTTATTAATTTATATTGCTTAATTATAGCTAAGTAAGCTTAATGCTACTGACTTAACAGTTAACTGATTAAAGCTGGTGGGAAGGGAATTCATGCTTCAGAAGAGAAGTAATGGAAGCAGCCTGTATTCCACCAGTGACTTCACTGTGAATGAAATATATTTTATTTATTTACCTTTTGATAAGGAAGCCCTAATGGTATTGCATTTAATGCATCTCTCCTTAGTTGGATAATTCTAGTGTTTTGGGGAATAATTAGTATGCAATTCTTAATCCCAACATCATTTTTAACACATTGCTGGGCCTTAGATCATGCTAAAGTAACAAACATCAGAATATTAAGAATTCCCAAATAAATTATTTTTAAAATGAATTTTCATTGCAAAATCAAATGTTTTGCTTATCTGTGTAGATTAGTGTATGACCCAATGTGCAATTGAAATATATCAAGGCTATTAAAAAAAAAGAATGGCAAGTAAAGTGTCCTTGATTTGATGGCTTAGTTTTCTCCCAACTTATTCAACTGTAATTTCACACAGTTCTTTGTCCAGAAAACTGTCATTTTCTTTTCTACATATTTACTTACATGATAGGTTTTGTCCATGTTGCCTTTTATTGAATTTAAGAAGCCACTTTTGGAAAAGAATGTAAAATATTTTTGCAAATTTAAATTTGTTTCTCTTGATGGAGAAAATTTTATAAAAGAGGTAGATTTTGCCATATGTCTTAACATTGCTTGAATTCCAGGCACTTGCATTCCTGAGGGAGCACATTCTGTAGCTAGATCCCCTCAACCCATAATGCTTTAGCTCCGGATCTCATGCATTTGTCAGGAATTCCTAAATGTCGTTGTCCCACAAGGGTGCAGCTGTCTTGTTGGGTCATGGGGATGTAGTTACAGATGTATTGGATCCTAATTAGTGTGTGTAATTTTTTGTGTAACATACATATTAAAGTACAGCATGGGGCAATGCATTTATGATCAACTTCCCTAAATAATGATTCTAGTAAAAGTATGCTCAGTGTCAGAACAGGATCACTTTCTGACTGTAACTGGCAAGCAGCCTAATCTTAGTTAAATAATTTAAATAAAGTAAACATGTAACAGCAGGTGGCAGCACCTGGCTGACCTTGAGGTTTGGAAGCTAAACTAGATTGGTTCTAATTAGTATTTGGATAGGGGACCTCAAAGCAGTGTCAGGCTGTAGTTTGGGAAGTTGAAAAAACATCCCAGAAGTCATTGGCAAACAGCTTATGCAGTGTTGCCAAGAAAACCACATGGATAGTCTTTGAGGCCACTAGGACTTGAGCTAAAATCTAGGTAGGCTTTACTTTTTAGGAAGAAATATTTCTACAGAATAAAACAAACTACATTGTTAAACTATTTAGATTTGAAATCTTACTGTTTTAAAATCAGATTTCAAGTTATAATCAAAAATGTATTTTCTGTGTAAAAAATCGCACTCAATACAATAGAATTAACTCTAGGATTATTTAGTCATTATAGATTTAAGTGTAGTATCGACTGTTTTAGGAACTCAAATGGAAGGATCAATGTAAATACCTTACAATATTTTTATGCCTTCAGTTATAAGATGTAAGTTCTTTTTAGAATAACCATTCTTAATCCTTGGGTTCCATCTTTGATTTGAGAATCTTGGCCAATAAAGCAATATTCCAGAAGTTAAAAATAATGCTCAATAGCACAAGTTGCTTCAGGATTTTTCTCAAATAATTTTCTTTTCTCCCTGCAATATGAGTTTATCACTGAACCGAGCACATTAGCTACATCATTTTTTTGCAGAATCACCTTCCTAAGTAACCACCATTAGGTTTTTGTTTGTTGCTGTTGGGTCGATTTTGGTAAATGTCCATGGCAACATTTTTCAGAAGAATTTTGTCATTGCCTTCTTCCTAAGATGAGAGCTGGTTTTGGGTCCAAGGCAAGACTAAATTTATGTTGTTTGGTTTCAAAACCTTTCTAATCCCTTAGTCATGGCACCAAACTGGCTGTCAGTGACTTACAGATAGTCCTCAAATTACTATCTTTCATTTGTCCATCAATCATTCAAAGTTACAATGGTGGTGACCAAACAATGACCGGTCCTTAAAGTTTGGGTTTTTGCAGTGTTCCCATGGTCACATGAACATAATTTGGTCTGTAGGTAACCAGCTCAAACGTATGACCAGTTGCAGCATTCCATAGTCATGTGATTACCATTTGTGACCTTTGTTACTAGCAAAGTCAATGGGAAAGCCTGCAGGGAAAGTTGCAAGTAATATCCCTTACTTATCCTGACATTTCTTCATTAGCATGCACCACACCTCTTTCCCCTCTCTGTTCACCTACATCCACATTTCCCTCCCTACTTGCACACATGCATTCTCTCGTGTACCTGGCACTTTCTTGCCTGCACAGATGCATGCTCTCTGTGCCTTCTTTCCCTAGCCCACCTGTTCTTGTCCCATGTCCTCCCCCCAAGTTAGATCAAGCTACTCTTTGTAGCTGTCAACACATACCTTGATAAATTGTGATTTTTAAAAAACATTATTTGTTCTGGAAAGATTCCTAGAGAGAAAAACGGAGGTTTCAGTTCAAGCTTTATTTTTACATTTCTTTGAATAATGCTGTGTATTTCTTTACAGTACTTTTGAATGTTTTTAATGATTACCAAATAGAATAACAGGTTGCTTTGGTATATTGTAATGTTTCCAACATGTATTACTCTATGATTTATCAATTTTTGAGATTTGTACCAGTATGGGGTAGTGGTAAGCATCAGGCTAGAAACTGGAACACCATGAGTTCTAGTCTTACCTTAGGCAGAAAGCCAGATGGATGACTGTGATCCAGTCACTTTTTCTCTGCTCTAGAAAGGCAGCAATGACAAACCATTTTTGAAAATCCTTTCCAAGAAAACTGCAGTATCCAAGAATCAGACATGATTAAATGGAAGGGGAAAGGACTATCAAATGTAAACATTTTCTATCAATTTTCTTAAATTATAGGCTGGGGTAAATTGTATTGATTTCCCCCCCCCCCCCATGTCTTTCCATTGTTGTAATGTATAGTAATTATTTCTTTAAAAATCTGCATCTACTTAATCATAAAACATTTTACTTCTTCTATCTTGCTATTATTTTAATAGTAATTTACGGATATGTTTTAATAGGCAGCTTGGTTCAATATAAGCATTTCAAATTCTATCGTTTGTATTTAAAACCCTCTTTTCTTAAGGTCACTTTTTATTCTTCCAGAAGTTTGTAAAAACATCAGCTACAGTTAACTTTGGGCTTTGGCAGATAATTCTTTCTGTATCTTTAGCCTATTTCTTTTTCAAATATGATTCTCATGGAGTTTTCTTTAGCAAGATTTATTAAAGTGCAAGGAATAGGAAAATAAGAATTTCAACAGTTGAACTGTTCTCAGTTTGATACCAATACAGCTGTATGTATATTTAGGTGAAAATTGTCTGATTCCTCCATGCAGCTTTTCCACAAACTAGTAAACAATCAGGTTTCTTCAGTGGTATTGGGGAAATTAGCAGCTGGTTGTTCACGTAACTGTCTCTTGAAACTTTATCAGTCTGGGAACCAACTTTTACAGCACCTGTGCTGTTCAGCATCTATAGGAAATTGCTGAGGAAGTCATGTGGGCCTTTAGAATCGGATGTTATTTGTATGTGGATGGCAAAAGTTTAATTGCTTTTTGCATCAAATTGTAAGGGAGTACTATTATTAAGTATTACTTAGATTTGTTAATGGGCTAGATTAGGAAGAGCAGAAACAGAGGTGCTGTTGTCAGTAGGAAAGTAGTTGGGATTTAGGTTCAGCCAATTTGGGTTGATTTAGAGCAGTCAAACTCCTGGCCACAGGCTAGATACGTCATGCCCGTTTTAGCAAAGAGGGGAAAAAGTCCTGATACATTACGTGACGCTGCGGTGATGACATGAGTTTGATACCCCTGGTTTAGAAGTAAGTGAGATTAGGAAAGAAACATCACAAGGGATTACAGCAATTCTATTTTATTGTTTTGGAATATAGCAACAGAAAGGCTGTAGAGTTCTTTATATCCTCACCTATATCAACCAGATGTGAGAAGTTATTTTGGGTGTGTTTTTCACATTTTTCAGGAGTGAGTTACTGTATCCTTCCTTTAAGAGCTTGTCCATTCTTTCCTCAAGTTTATTTCTACATTATTTTACATGACTTTATGCTACTTTTAATTGATAAGTCATGATCTAAAAGGTGTTTCTTGTTCCTCAGCTATCAATAAATTTACAGAGGATGTTCAGGCAAAAAGTACATTTAAAATTACCAGTGCAATAATTCCTAAGTCAGTCAAATTTGTCCATACTTCGGTTCCATCTAGTTTTGATTACTTTAAAGGACTACACTTGAAAATATTTGGAAGTTGCAATTGTTACAAAATACTGTGTGTCATCTGGGCTGTTAACTATTGCCTGAACTGAAATGTGCATCAGTTCAGGCCTAAATGGTTTAGACCAATGTTTTTCAACCTTGGCAACTCTAAGATGTGACTTCAACTCCTAGAATTCTCCAGCCAACTATGCTTTTGGGGGAATTCTGGGAGTTGAAGTCCATACATCTTAATGTTTCCAAGGTTGAGAAACACTGTTTTAGAGTACAGCCTATTTCAAGAACTGCTTAGTTTTATGAACATAACTGCCAGTTGTGCTCTCCAAGCAAGAAGACCTTTTGAAGATGTCCCAACTGTCATAGATTTACTTTCTGGCATGTGTGTGAGGACCTCTCCCTGCATCATTTCTATTCTGTGGGATGCTGGCTTTGGAGTTACTTTAGTTCTTAAATAGACCAGGCATTTTTCCTTTGCCAGGTTTTAAATGTTAATGTATTTTAGTATTGATTTATTTTTAAGATTATTCTGTGTTAATCTGCCTGTGTTTAAGATTATTCTGTGTTAATCTGCCTTAAATACTCATTGAGTTGAAAGCTGAGATATAAATCAAATAAATCACTAATTCCAATTAAAAAAGATACAAAAATGACCCAACTACCAAATGTTTGCACCTATTTTGCTGATTTTTAACAAATAATTAAAAAAATATTTTAGGACGACCATGAAAGTTGTGGTTCCAGTTCAACAAATCGTAGTACTACAGAAGGTTCAAAAACGACAGTGAAACCAAGAAAAATTCAGCACACTTCTCCTGACCCTGATTTGCCGCCAGGTGATTTACCATATAAATATTGTATTTGGGCACTTAATTACTGTTGTGGAAAAAAGGTAGGAGATATAAGGTTTGTAATAGGCATTTTGAGTTACCCTACTACCCAAATCTGAATAGAAAGTTTTTGTGGGAACATTTGTCATTGTCTTGGAATTTCTGCTTTGTTATTAAAATTAAGTAGAAATAAATTTGAAAAATCAGTGGTTGATCTATTTTTGTTGACATTGACTTACAAATAGTACAAGTAGCCCTTGTTTCACAACCACAATTGGAACGTGCAACTCTGTTACTCAGCAAAGCGTTGAAACTGCAATTACGCTTATGATCCTACTTCAGCTTTCCTTTGTTTTGCAGGCCTGTGAAGGTTGCAAGTCTAAGGATTGGTTGTAAAATGGCATTTCTATCACTGTTGTAATTGTGAATGGTCACTAAACAAAGCAGTTGCTAAATGAGGACTTATGAAGCAATTTTAAGGCATTTATTTAAATCACTCAGTTTTTTAGGGTGTTAATTGTCTAAAAGGCATTCTAGGTCCACTTTCTCACTAGAGTTTTGTAACATCTCCTACAAATTACCGAGCCATTGTTGTAACAATATAAAGCCTATCCTCATTGTTATATTGGCACAATTGTAGTTTGATAATGCAGTAATTGCTGTAAATCACTACTAAGGCACTAGCGCAGTGTCTCAACATTCTTTCTGTAGCATTAGAGGCTGCATGAATTGGGGTGTACAGATGAAGATGTATGTAAGAAGTATTTCTTGGAAATGGAGATTGACATGGAGGTCTATGTTTTTTCTTATGTAAAACATCAGTAGATCAGTTATTGCCCCTTATTCATTGATTTGTGATATTTAAACTAACTTTCACTGGATAATAATTATCTACTGATTTGGGGGGGAATGCCCATTTTATTTGATATTTATAATTACAGAAGATTAAAGACTAGAAACGTTGATAGCATTTGTTTTATTTAAAAGCTTTTCTTTGAATTGCCAAATTTAAGCAACGTTATTTTGTTTTAAGCAGCTCGCGGGTGGAGTTCCCAAATTTTAAAAAAGCCTGACCATATTCATGTTTCCTTCTTAGGTTATGTACAAAGTTTAATTTGGCGGGTTATAAACAATGTCAACATCGTCATTAACAACCTCATACTCAAATACGTGGAGGATGATATTGTTCTTTCTGTTAATATTACTTCTGCGGAATGTTACACAGTAGATGAGTTTTGGGATCGAGCCTTTATGGATATATCAGGTAATCTGTGAATCATAACTTTCTGCCAGATTTTAAAAAAACAGCTCACAGTCTTCAGTTAAGGGCCCTGGGAAATGGTTGTTCTATTGACTAATAAGGGAACCATGACAGGTGAGTGGGCTCTGTGAAACTTAGCCGAGAGGTGATTACTCCTGACTGGACATAGAAAACATCAGACCAGCTAGTTTTGTGGATAAGATAACCTTTTGTGTTTCCTTATTTTGTTCTTAGAACAAGAAACACAGCTTTTTGAGGGAGTGGGGGAGTTGAGCCTTCCAGATTCTACAGTTACTTATTGAAATGGATATCAAGCAGCAGGGTGTATCTGGGAACTCATCATAAGTTTAGTCTCCCTGGTGTTATTTTTTATATGTATGTTAAACAAATTCTGGGATATAAAGAACTGTTGCTGGAATTGGGTTTGTCTAGTGTTGTGAAAAAAGGACTAGGGGTGGCATGACAGCAGTGCTCCAATATCTAAGAGCTGCCACACCTGACAGTTAGAACAATTAATCAGTTGAACGACTTGCCTCCGGAAGTTGTGAATGCACCAGCACTGGATGTTTTTATGAAGAGATTGGACAACCATTTGTCTGAAATGGTATAGGGTTTCCTGCGTGAGCAGGGGATTAGACTAGAAGACCTCCAAGGTCCCTTCCAACTCTGTTATATCAAAGAAGCATACATAATCTGTGTGTTTGCTGGAACCATTCCAAAAGTGAATGTGTACTGTTATTTTTAATGTGAAGGAGGAGAGTTATTTCATACATCAAGAGTAATTGCACATTTATTTTAAATGAAAGATAATGCAAATGTAGTTTTGATACTGGTACTATCCATTGTATATTTTTTGTCCCATGCACCTCCCATTTTGAAGCATTATTTCCAATGTCCCAATCAACGGTTGGGTGTTATTTTGAAAAAGGCTTATTCAGTCTTGCCATGTATGGTTCTTTCCCTATTAAGCAGAATATAAATAATCATACAATATTTGTTTTGTTTTGCTATTAAAATGGAACAATATTTTTCTTTCTTTTCATAGCAACTGATTTGGTACTAAGGAAAGTGATCAACTTTTCTGATTGTACAGTTTGTCTAGACAAGAGGAATGCTAGTGGCAAAATTGAATTTTATCAAGATCCTCTGCTGTACAAGTGTTCGTTTAGAACTCGCTTGCACTTCACTTATGATAATCTTAATTCTAAGATGCCGTCCATTATTAAAGTAAGTAGATTTCCTGATAATTGAGTCATATATTCTTGAAAATCGCAAAACAGATAATTGAAGTTTTTTTGAGGTACATTTATACTGAAACAAAAAAAATATGAGAATTGTGTTCTGATCCATGACTAGAATTTAAGTTTCAGGAATTTCTATATTAAGTATTAACTTTATCCACATTGTACAATGATGTTACTCTATGAAATTCTGGATGCCTTATTTCTTTCTTGATACTGGCATGACAATGGTTAATAGAAAAAATATAACTAAAGTTTGCAGTTCATAATATTTTTCTGAAGTATTTAATTTTAATCTTATGTCAAGGTGACATATCTTAATATGTATCTTGGGACCAGCATCATCAGCTAAATCCAAGAGTCAATAGCACCGTATATGTTTGGAAATTTATCCTATTTCTGACATAAAACTGAGGAAGCTCCGTAACTTTATCTATATTGAAGTTGTTTCCAGATGTGAACTTGTGTGTTGTAATTCATCTACCCCTATATGCAGTTAATTTTTTACTAGTGTTATTGATGCCACATGCTGTAATAAGCAGTTGTTTTGTGCATAATTTATTCAGTAGCATGTGGTTTCAGTCTTCTAATGCAGGCTACCAATTCAATATAAAGGACATTTAAAGCTGTTCAGTGTAACTTCAATTTATTAGCTATAACAAATTTCAAACAGGCTTGACTGTAGAACTGAAGATTAATATTCAGAAATATTGGATCACTATCAACAAATTATTATTTTTTAGGTAGTGGCGATTTCCTATGGAATTCTGAGCTTTATTCTCTCAAAGTAGCTTTTCCAATTTAGAATGTGTACTTTATTATCCAAAATGTTTCAGAACAGGGTATTAACGGTATTGGTTAGATCATGGACTTTAGTTTTTTGAACTAGTGCTAGCTTTAACTATTCTTTATTAGAACTATTAAAGATAAAGTATTTTCTTTCAGAATTGAATCAGTTATGTCTATTTTACTAAAATAAACGTTTATATTTGTTTGATTCCGAAGTTGTTTTGAATGAGAAGAACGAGACTTACCCAAGACAACCCCACTGAACCTTTAATTTTTCTCTCTTATGCTATCTATGTCTGTCAGTCTTCAGATGCTTCTTAAGCTTGAGTATTGGAATCTGATCAATTTTATTATGTGCTCTTCTCTGTACTTGCAGGTTCATACTTTAGTTGAAAGTCTGAAGCTTTCCATTACTGATCAACAGCTTCCTATGTTTATCCGTATAATGCAGCTTGTAATTTCATTGTACTATGGAGAAATTGGTAACTTTAAAGATGGAGAAAGTGAAGACCCTGTTTGTCACACCAAGGATATCTTGGTTAATATCTCAGGTAATAAGAAAGAATCTGACTTTGAAACAGAAACTTTGTTCACTTCTATAAAATTCCAAAGAGCCTATTTTTAAAGTGGAATGTTTCATAAGCGGTGGCTAAGATGCTGAACTTGTCGACAGAAAGGTCGGCAGTTTGGCAGTTCGAATCCCTAGTGCTGAGGAACGGAGTGAGCTCCCGTTACTTGTCCCAGCTTCTACTAACCTAGCAGTATGAAAGCATGTAAAAAATGTAAGTACAAAAAATAGGAACTGCCTTTGGAGGGAAGGAAACAGCGTTCAGTACGCCTTCGTTGTTTAGTCATGCTGGCCACATGACCACGGAGTCGTCTTTAGGCAGCCCTGGCTCTTCGGCTTTGAACCAGAGATGAGCATCGGCCCCTACTGTTGGGAACGACTAGCACATATGTGCGAGAGGAACCTTCACATTTACCTTTATTTATTAGGATTTAAATATTAAGCAATAACGACTTGATTTATAGCAAAATCTATTTCATGAAGTCTTGCACAGAATCATTTTCTTAAAAGTAATTTTATCTTCTAAAAGCAATTAGTGGAAATGCATTTTCTATGAGATATGCATCTTTTCAAGAAACCTTACTGAGGCCATGAAAGTATATTTAAAACTAATTGCTACTTATTGAGTCTTCCACAGATCTTAGGCTGGTTCAAAGAGTCGCATTAATATTTTATATTAAGATACAAAAAGAGTATGTGTAGAATAAATCTATTTGGGTGATTTAGGTTCTCCTATTATATAATTCAGTAATAATCAATTGAGAAGAAATTACCTTAAATTATATTTACTACTACATTTGGTAGCTTTATTTATATTTATATATATATTTTAGAATTTCCTTCTTAATCTGAACACATTTTAGATTCTTTACTTTGTTTCTCAGTCTTATGTAATGATACAAAGGGCATACTAACATTAATAACTTGCTTTAACTAGCTATCTCTGAGGGCCTTTGGTACTCTCTGAGCTTGCTTGTTTTCTTGCAGATGTTTCAATACCCAGTACCTTAGCACTGATGATGTTACCTAGTTTGAATATTGAAACATCTGCAAGAAAATAGGAAAACTCAGAGAACACCAAGGAACTCCTCATTTCAACTCTGAGCTATAGATATTCTCCTTTATTGCATCTGTGATAGATGTAGAAAAAGACATTTACAATTTAATTCAGATATGTGTACCTATATTACAAATCAATTAGTAAATGTTGGATAATTTGGGAGTAGAGAAAGATTTTTTTTTTTAGGTTAGATAACATCGAAATAACATTAAAATGGATGTGGGTTGAAAACAGACAATATAAGGAAACGGGCAAGTATATCTGAGAAATACTATTGAAGTATCTGTGTAGCAAAGTTACTGATGTCTGAGTTTAGTGATCTTAATTTTTTAAAATCTTGATTTTTTAAAATATAACCATAGGTAGGTAACTAAAGAGCATTTTAGAGTGCAGTGCAGAATAAATTGAGAATAGGTGTCAAAGTTATGTCATTTCTGCCCCTTAAAAGTAATGCGTACTTTTATGCAAACATCTGAGCCTATTTACAGTGAAAGTGAAATTTACTTCATTGAGTAGCCAAGTTTAACCACTTTAGCTGTTGTGTGGCTTTCATTAGATTACTGTAGGAAGCCGAGCTGTTTTGCTTTTATTGTACTGATTTGGACGAAAAGAATGATAAACTCTGTGTTGGGTCCATGTGGATTTGTTTCCATTATTTTTATTGGATTTATATGACAGCCTCAGAACATACCACCTACAAAGCTATCCGTTGTTTCTTCTATTATTTAAATGAAAAATTAAACATAGGTGCCCCATCTCTTTAATAAGGAAGTTTATTATAATAACACACACACAGATACACACAAAACTGTTTCTCATTGACCTCTTTGTGTTATTTCATTTTATAATGAACTTCTCATAGTTGGAAAAACAGAGCGTGGAGCACTGATTTTGAAGGATTGTAGTTACATAATTCTTCCCTGATTTTAATACTATAGCACAATTAAACCTGAGGTTATAAAATGGGCTTGATCAAATTAAAATCTATTTACCCTTCCTTTATCACAAAACATTAATTCTCTCTGTAGAAATTGTTTACTTTTGCTTACTGATCATTCATTTTTGTATTTAACTTTTGAATGAATGAAAGTGAGAAAGTTTCTCTTATGTAAGGCTCCTTTTGGAGACATCCAGGAACTGCAGTTGATGCAGCATACAGTGACCGGGAATGCTTGTGTATTATCAAGCATTCCTCCCCCTCAGCATATTGTACTTGTATTGAGAGCCAAAGACATTGGGTGTTTTAATATTTTATGATTGTGTATTGTTATTTCCTATGTGGTAAACTTGAGAATATGGCGGTACACAAAGATAGATAAATAGATAGACAAACAGTCAGTCAGTCAGTGAGTCAGTCAGTCGAACAACACATGGATTTTGATATCTTATGGAAAAGGACTCTTTACAAGTGAGGTTTAGCTGTAAATACATTAAATGACCAAGGTGTATACTAAATAAATAAAGTGGCTCATTTATTTTCATATGTGTTTTATTTTCATCACATTGATTGATTGATTGATTGATTGATTGATTGATTGATTGATTAACTCACTCACTCATAGGACTGATATGGCTGCCTGTATCACATAATGACTCTAGGTGGCTCATAACAATCCATAGAAATGTGCTAAAAGCTCCAAACTCCCATCGCATTTAACAACCAGCTTCATATTCACCCAAACATTCTGTAATTGAAGTTTTTGCTTTGTGGTAGAATTTCTCTGAATTAAGTAATATACCATCACTTTCTCACTTTCATTCATTTGCTAAAGAGCAAAAATCTAGTTTACGTATCTCCCCTGAAGCAAAAGGTTGAAGTGTACTTTTCATATTTTGCCCATTGTCACTTTAATTCTGTCAAGTATCTTCCTAGATATATTTAACAAACTAATTCTAAACTAATTTTGCACTTACTCTTTTTACTCTTCCTTTGTATAGGAAAATATTGTTGCTATTCTAGCCCAAAGTCAATAATCTTCATGCCATGTTAAACAATTATCATGACCACTTTGTAAATAAACTCAATTCAGATTATAACATTTCTCCAATTATACTATCCCTACATGCATCCCTACTGTTTTTGAACATTCTGGCAATATTTAGGGATTCCTTTTCATCATTTTTCCTCAAATAAATGTTAACATTCATATTTGTTTCAATTCCACTTTGTTATATTTAATTTTATTTACAATATTTATGATTCACCCAAATCTACAATTACTCTGGGCATGCTTACAAATAAATTATATACAGCCAAGAAAAATAAAAGTAGCAATGACGTAATTATAGCAAACAATAATAAACCAGAACCCAAGACCTACTGAAACAATGCTGTACTTGTTTTCTAAATGCAAGCAGGGTAGTCCTGTGGCCTTCTGAGGACAGGACGTTCTAGAGATGATATTATCATTCCCATATAAATCTTTGAAATATATTTTCCAATAACTTCAATTTCATCTGAAATTATTTCATCATTTTTTAAAATCTATTCAGTCATACCCATACCTGTCCACACAACCTAGACAACTATATATCCTTTTTGTAATCTATAACTCAAGTCCTGCTTTTTAATACCTCATAGAAGACACCATGTGAGCCCATAGATAACTGTTACCTGGTATTGTTGCTGCTGTTGTTGGTAGCGCTTGGCATTGTTATGTTAGCCAGGAGACCACAATGTTATTGCAGAGTAGTAGTTCGGCTGCCAATTTACCAGTTCTATTGTAGGAAACACTTGTACACTTCCCAAGGTGTGCCACAGGAGGGTGAGCTGGCTTTTCCCCAGAAAGAAAGATGAGCGACTCTTCCTGCAGCATCATCCAAAGCTCCCTCCCTCCCCAGAGCTTCCTCACGAATGGGCGTTGCAACCGGGAAGGTTCAGAGCTGGCAGAAATCTGACTGTCTGCACAGAGCACCAGCACATCTTCCCACTGAAGTTGTACCTATTTATCTACCTACATGTAACATGCTTTCAAATTGTTATGTGGACAGAACTGAGACAAGTGATTGGTGCTCACTCTGCCAGGCAGTTCTAGAACTTGAATTGCTGAAGCAGAGACCATTTCCAGCGTATTAAGCCACTGAGCCAGCATGCCTCTAAAACTGATACCTGCTGTCTTCATGGCTTTAGACAAAGTAAAATGAAAGTGGTGTGAATGGCCTTAAATGTGTCTTAGACACATTTCTTACTTATAGTAAAGATAGTGCAGGCCAGATTGGGCCAATATACCCAAAGACAACCAGTCTTATGTTACTCTATGCAATCCACCTTATATAAAATATCTGAACTAAAGTCTATATTCTTAGCCAGTCAACATCATACAAATTAGGAGTTAAATGCAATATACCAACACATGTTCAGATACTTATAATGTAAGTATTGTAACTTAAGTGGTATATTGATTTAACTCTATCCAAGGACATTGGGGATATAAGTGCGAATGTGGCTACAAAGCAACCTGTTTGGTAAGGGGACTTTAAAATGGTTACAATTTACAGCGCATAAAATGATAATGCAGAAAATGAGGTTATTTTTGTTTTAGAAAGTTGGAAAGTTGGAAATTCCTAGCAAAGGAAAATTCCTAGTTTGAGTCTCCTTCAGAACCCTTTCCATTCCAATGCAGTTTTAAAATAGCTTCTACTTTAGGATAATGTTTTCAGCTGTTCCACAATACAAGTGTTACATTTTTCCTTGAAGTTAGGAAGTAAGGTTGAAAAAAGTGAGAGGGTTTTTTTGGAGGGGGAGGGGCGGGGGGCATTTCTTTTTCAAACTAATCAGGGCCCAAATTGCCAGTTCATGATAGCAATATTAGTATTACTATCTGCAAACTCACTATTCCGGGTTTAAATAAGTAGATTGGCTCTATCTAATCTTTGTGCCCATTCAAATTCTTATCTTTAAATTGCTGTTGCTCATATATAACAAAAGTGTTATATATGAGCAACAAAAGTCATTTTAAATATATATAAATATATATTTTAATTATATAAAATACATGAAGTACAGTCCTTAATTGTACAATGCATTTGGAAATGGATATTTTATGAATATGCTCAGTCCAGCAAACAATAAAATTAAATATTCTCTTCTTGTTAATTATGACAAGACGTTTAATATATTCAGGCAGAAAAAATATCTTTTTTTCTACAGAGGTAAATACAAATTGACTAAATTGCATTATTAGCTACCTTTGTTTCTTTTTGTTTTAAGGTGCAGAAGATGAAATAGGCAAAGACATTTCTCCAGAATTTTTTATTCCACAAGATGATGATCAACAGCAAGGGTGGGTGTCATGGGCCTGGTCGTTTGTACCCGCTATTGTGGGCACTGATTATGAAGATAGAGATAATGTTGGAGAGGATGATGGAACGATGAACCAACAGAAAAGTCCAATCATTAAGGATCCCATTGTTTCCATAGGATTTTATTGCACAAAGGCAACAATCACTTTCAAAGCAAGTATTTCATGTTTAATACAAGTATATTTTCAGTTGTATTTCATTGAATGATGAATCAAGCACAGTAAATTCAAACAATATCACACAAATTCTAATACTGGGATAAAATGTATATGAAATGTATTTTTAGATGAATACTGTAGCAATCCTTCTGTAGTATATGTAGCATGCAACCATTCAAATTTATTTGATTTTGATTTTATTCCATTTCTATACCTCTCCTATCTCCCCAATGGGACTCAGGGTGTGCACAGGAAAGTTTAAAAATAGAAAAATACAAACTGTAATAAATACAAATACAACACTAAAATATAATTAAATTAAATATGGCCTGTGCTAAAAATATAATTAAAACTACAAAAAGTTAAAAATCACTAACTCAGTCTGTAGAAAATTACCTCAGGATCTAAGCTAGGCTGGTTAGATGGAAAAAATGGGTCTTGAATTAACTCCATAAAATTCAGTGAGAGGTACTCCTGTGTAAGAAAATAGTACTGAATACGTGGTATTTGATTTTTATTTCAATTGAAGAGACTTTATGTAGTTTAGGATTGAACTGTGAGTTATTGATGCTCTCTAAATTTGGTTGTTGTAGCTGTTAGGCCAGGACGGTGCATCACACTGTCATCAGGCGGGGAAGTCACAGTTCTGTCCTCTTCATCTCTCCCAACCTGCCTATCTCCTCCCATCTCTGTCCTTTTAGTGTGCTGCATTCTGCTGATTATCCTGCTGTCCTCTACTACCTATAAATGACTTTCACCATCTTTTTCCTTCTGTTGCTGGCCCAGTATACAGGTGGTGGGTGAGGATGCAGCCCTGGGAAGTGTGTACTGTGCAGTGAGTATGACAGGGTTGCAGAGCTTCACCTGCCAAAAGGAGCTTGCCAGGCTGGCCGAGGAGGAGGCAACAGGGTAGGGAGGTGTGCAACAAGTGTCCACCCTATAAAAATTGATAAGGTTCATTGCACAAACCTATGACAAAGACCCCAAAACAGGATCAAACAACTGAGATATAATAAATGAAGAAAGGAATGTAAGCACTTTGGGGGGCGAGGAGAGCTTTTATTTTCTGTAGTTAGTTAGTTATTGCTTCCTGAACATTTATGACATTACACATGCTTCTTTGTTTTCTCTGTTAGTAATCCTCTGACAGAATTAGTCAAATAGCCCCAAATTATCTATTAAATTGCAGTGCTAAATGAAGATCTGAACCTAGGCTTTCTTGGCGCAAAGTTGTTAATAATACATTTGATCTATAACAGTGATGGCTAAATTTTTTGTCACCATGTGCCGAATGCAAAGTGTGTGTGACCTCCCCCCCCGGTGTGTCCCGCATGTGCACGGAATCCCCCTGCGCTCCCCATGCATGTATGATGCCCTGTAGATCCCTCTGCATGCACGCACAGCCCCCATACGTGCGCCCCCGGGCATGCACGTGTGTCTCGGGTATGTGTCCTGCCCCCCACGTTTGCATATCAAAGACTTAAGACCAGCTGGCCGGCAGGCACACACACATGCATGGTGGATCTGAGCTGGGGCGATGACTCACTTGCCCACAGAGAGGGCTCTGCATGTCACCTGTGGCACGCGTGGCATAGGTTCGCCATCACGGATCTATAACATCTATGTTATCAATTATTTTCTCTGTTACAAAATAAAAATCACAGAATACTTAGTGATCTCTGAGCTTAGTAGTTTACTTGAAAGCATTTCACTTCCCAACTAGGTTATATCATCAGTGCCTAACATTATCAGAGCCCATGTATCATCCACCATAAGTGAGCATGGGTGAAGGTGGAGACTGTGTGGGAGGTGCTCTTTGGAATGGAAGCAGGACTGGAAGAAGCATAGTAATGCAGGGTTCTCAAATGTGCAGTGTGCACTATGCACACTGGACACTCCTGTAAATCCAGAGGTTTCAGCAAAGAGTAGAGGCGAGCCCAGCACTAACAGTGTATCTGTGGTAAGATGGGCAGCCAATAAAAATTTACAAACAAATAAATAAACCTACCCATAGGTCCTCTGCTTGCTTTTCCCCCAGTCTTCTTGCAAAGGCTCACAAATGGCCAGCAGCTTTCAACATGCACTTCATAGTGTGTGTCAGAAGTATACCAGAAAAAGTGATCAGCGGGGCTTCAGCAAGGAGTAAAGGTGAGACCAGCTCTGGCAAAACTTACCCACAGGTCCTCTACTTGCTCTCAGACCAGCTTTCCTCCTGCAAAGCTTCATAAATAGCCAGCAGCTTCCAATTGTGCTGAAGCCTGCAGTCCTTGCAACTCCTTCCAGTTCTGCTACCACCCCAGATGGTGTCTCCCAACAACTTCCACCTTTATCTCATGAACTGCCACTCTCCCCTACTTCACACAGCATTGTGCCTCACTGTTCTGCTAGGTACTTCACAGCTGGGCCTGGCAAGCTCCTTTCATCAGGCAAGGCTCCATCATCCACTGGATTCACTATGTGCATCTCAGGACTGCACCCTCCAACTGTCTGGATCCAGGGCCAAGATCAGGTGAAGGTCAACTGGAGACAGCAGTAGCAAGGGGAAATCAGGAATATAGTATGTGATAGAGTGCAGGGCACTAAGAAGGGCAGAGATGGGGGGGGATGTATGTGTGTGGGGGAGTGCTCCAGCAGTAGTAAATATGGGCGGATTGCAAAGAATCTGTGGGTGCTGCAATGGCCTATATTTGAGAACTGGGTGCAAGTCCCTTGTTCAGTGTTGCTTTGACGTCAAACAGTGAATGAATGATAATAAGTCAACTATAACTCTTTAAGATTGACCATTTTAACTATTCTTGTACATTTCCCTGCCTTAAAATAATTTTAACCATATTGCAAAATTGTTAATATTACATTTCTATATTATAAATTGGAATATATAAAGGTATTATGATGACATTTAGAAGGCAAACATTAGAATCTATTGTTCTGCTTGAATGCTAAAAATGTATGGAATTAATTTGTGGTTCATATTTTGGTCAAAAATAAGGTCAGGTTTCTGCATTAGAATTCTGAGTAGCTGATACTACTCCAGCTAAAAAAAATCATAGCAAATTAAATGTAGCATTTTCCTAATAATGTCAGAAATTGTTCTTGCAATGTTTGAGTTCTTTTAATCAATTAATTGCTTTTCCTCTACAATAATTGCATACAGCTGAAGATTTTTTTCCTGTTTTACTTGAATGTTTGCCTTATGCAACTGTGCTTCAAAATGTCAACCATGTGTATACCCAGTCGGAAATGACAAAGTAATGAGAACATCTAGAAACTTGTTTTAAGAGAAAATTAAAAGAAATTATTTTGGCAGTCAAAGATGAATAGAGTGCTGGGAACAAACAAAATATTAATCTACCTATTTTAATGAATAATGCTAAGCTTTTTAACGTGTGTGTGTGTGAAGTTGAAGTATTTTCTTATGATTTAAAGTTCATAAGGGTCAACTGAATACTTCCATCTTTTAAATTACTTCCTGTGTTATTGCGGTCTGCTTCATAACATTTGGTTTTATTCATAAACCGTGTTACACCTGCACACAGGGTAATTTATTTATTTTCTTCATTTTTTATGACTGGAGAAAGTAAAAGTATTTCAATTTTTTTTCAATTGTAGCAGTTTGTAGGTTGAACAAGTGTATTTATGTCCAAGTTATTTTCTGTGTGGACAATGCATCCTAGCTGTTTTGGTGTACCTGTTTCCTGCATTATCATATTCACCAAAACAAATTCTGTCGTCATTTTTTCTTATAGAATAATGAGATCTTGCATGTATTTAATTCTAATGTTGTCTAATGGTAAATTTCCGCCTATTGTTATATAGCTCACTGAAATGCAAGCTGAAAGTAGTTATTACAGTCCACAGAAAGTAAAATCCAAAGAAATAATTTGCTGGCAACAAGAAGGAACTACAATTGAGGTAATTTTTCCACTATTTTTGTACAGTGTTAATTTATAGTAGAAATCTTGGCATCAGTAGTTTTTCATCAGTATTATTATTTTCAGCTGGCAGTTACAGTATTGTTTTTATATTTCTCTCTTATTGGACAGTTGTAATTATTGAAAGAAATCCATTTTTAGATTATAGCTATACTCCAAAAATAAGTATTTCCATGTCTTTCTATTACAAGTACTCTTTTATTTGAATTATTTTTTTTAAATTAAGTATGGTGAGCCTACATATAAGATAATCCATAGAGCTATTAATTTCATTGTAGTATCCAGAATTGTAAATTAACTGGAAGTCAAAAACATTCCAGAAAAATGCAATGGCAAATCATGGATATTCTGTTTTCAAGAAAACTGAATAATTTTGCCTAATTTTCACCAGAAGTTGAACTCTTTGTGTGTCTTTATTTTTTTGTTTTATTTATGTATGTATAACTAAATGCAGAATCCCACTGTAGTTTGAATATTAACCATTGCCCATTGTTTTTATATCACATAAAATTTTCTTCCCAGGCCCTTATGAGAGGAGAGCCTTTCTTTAATTGCCAGATAGGATTTGTTGGTTGCCAAGCTTTTTGCCTTAAAGGAATCATGGGAGTTAAAGATTTTGAAGACAATAAGAATAGAAGTGAATCAGTGAGTATAATTTATATTTTATTGGATCACAGACACGCTAATGTGTTAGAAAGCCTGGAAACAGTTTTAGAAATTTGTAAAAGATCCTGACTTAGATCCAGAGTGCCACGTCTTATTCTGAAAGTTAGAACAGGATTTAAGTAGTGCTTTTTAAGTAATAGAAAGTAATTTTAAAACTTTTTAAAATTAGTGCCTTAGCGATTTAAGTATCAGTGAGAACAAAAATCCCAATATTGTATATATGTTCAGCTCATGAACACATCTGAAGTACTTTTTTAGGTCCCAGAGTAAAAAAAGAAATGGGCAGGATCAGAGGTGGGATACACTTACCTTCCCTACTGGTTTGCAAATGTGAGCGCGTGTGCATATGCATGTTTACTTCGCTCGCACACACCTCATCTGCACATGCACACTGCCTTCTGAGCGTGCACAGTGCTTATGCATTATGCTGGGGCAGGTGGGTGGAGCGTCTTGCAGCCGCCACTACTGGTTCACTCAAACCGGAGATAACCGGCTGAATTCCACCTCTGGACAGCATCATTCTGGTGTGTGTGTGTGTAAAGAGAGATAGAGAGTGGTAAAGAATATAGATTGATAGATATAGGTATAAATATAGATATAGATATTAGATAGATATAATCTATATATACTGTATACACATACCATAATGATTTGGTCTTGATAACTTTGATCAAAATACTGAAATTATATAATTAATAAATGCTATTAAAGTATTTTTTCCTAAATGTCAATTTTCTGTACTAAAAGCTCTAGCTGAGTGTGATCTGATGTAGGAGAAGGACTGGCTGACCAGAGGGAGGAGTCAAACAGGGAATAAGTCTGGTGTCCCTATATGGGCGCAAGAAGTTAAAGACTGACCTTCCCTGAATGCCATTAAAGTTTTATCTAGTCTCACCCTGCTGCACCATCAGACTGAGAAGATTCCTATGTATAGGCTTGAACAAAAAACCAGCTAGTTGAACTCTTGAGGTGTGGGTCTTGTTGTTTATGCCTGACATAGATCCTCATATACAATATAATGAAGCAACTATATATTTATACAAAATTTAGGGCAGTATTGGTTTAATTTGCAAATAATGAGGTTTGCATCCAAATCTTACTTGCTGTACAGCATTTTGTGGTGATCCAAGTGAGATATTTTATGAAATTTAAAAGAAAATGCAGGTACTCTTCCACTTATGACCACAATGGAGCCCAGAATTTTGGCCATGAGTTGTTGCTGTCATATGTTGAGAATGCACATGACCATACTTGATTATGCTCATTTTTACGAAAGCAAATCACTGAATCACACAGTTGTTAAATGAGTCACATAGTTATTAAACAAAACCATTCTCTTGAATGCTGTTTTTTTCTGCCGGCAACTGGCAAAAAACTGTAGCAATTTGCTACACGTGTTTGCTGAATACAACAGCCAAATGTAAACGTGAACCAGTTGCCAAGTCCTGAAATGTGAACCAGTTGCCAAGTCCTGAAATGTGATCATGTGACTACTCCAGGGGGTGTAGCAGTCAGAACTTTGAGAATGGATCATAAGTAGCTTTTTAAAAGTTCATTGCAACTTTGAATGGTCATTAAACAAATGGTCATAAGTCAAAGACTACCTGTAAAGATAGTATGTGTGTTGAATTAGGGTTAGGGTGAGCAACCCCCACCAGTTATTATGCAAGCAATCTGCATTTGTGAAAAATAGGTTTATTTAAGTTCTACGCTGTGATTTCTTTATATTTTTACATATTTTAATTTTCTCCCCTCTTATACCAGGAAGCATGCTTTTTCCACTGTGGAGAAAATCTCAGTACAAAAGGAATGACATATCTTACCAATTCACTATTTGATTATAGAAGTCCCGAAAACAATGGTGTCCGTGCAGAATTTATTTTGGATGCAGCTGCCCATAAGGTCTTTTTCATCCCTAATTTGAGTTTGCTTAATGGTCAGATTTTCTGTCTTTATACACTTTATGTTTAGAAGATGCAGTTATAAAATTTGTGTTATGCAATTTCTTAAAAATATTTTATTACTTTGCTGACCTTAATTTTTGTGCTAAGAAAGGTATATGAGCGTTATATCCACTAACTCTTGGAATACATATTTTTCTTTACCATTCAGAGGCTAAAATCAACATGAGGTGACCAAATGTGTTACTTCTAGTGGTGTAAAAAAATAAATTAGCCCTTTTAATTGGATAGAGTTTTCAGTAGAGATTAGAAAGAGATTCAGTTTAAACCCCTTTATGTAATGAAATTATTAATTAGTTGTGGGTAGGCTACTACCTTGCAGCATAACCTTAAAAAGATTTTATGCTTATTAAAGTAAGATAAATGTAATATGCTCCCTTAAGCAAAGCCAAAGGCTGTCAAAGTGTAAATGTGAGAAATGAAACTTAGTATATCCATTAAACTTGTTAACTTTTGGTACTCAATTATAATTGTTAAAGGGCAAAAGGTGCCACCGAAATATTCAGAAGTGGTAGGCTAATTTTCTAACAAAGTTCACATTCAGATTCTTTAAAGCAATAGAATCTGAACTGAAGTGTCCAGGATTTTTTTTTTCCAAAAGAACGTTTGAGATTGCCATGACAACTAAAGGTGGGATACAGAGGTTGAATAAACTTGATAACATTTTTGAGTCAGCATCTTCAGAGGTTAATTGAAATACAGTGGTACTTCAATACTTGTCTGGGATTCTTTCTGTGAGGTGCAATGAGAACTAAAAACAACAAATATCTAGCACGTGACCCTTTAGGACTAGCGAGTCATGAGGCAGCTGATACCATCAAGTTCTACTTTGCATGCCAGGTACTAGGAAAAAGTACAAGCACAGGGACAAAATTTTTGCATGAAAAAGCATTGAGTATTAAATTCTATAAAGTTTGAAGCAATTGATACCAAGGTACCACTGTATTATACATGTAATTTCATTATTCATCCCCATGTTTCAATTATTTTCAGTAACATGTGAAATTAGAAACATGTTGAATTGCATTTCCCATTTTTTTCTCTTTTATATGGTGTAGAACCTTTTGGAGCTTTTCTCAATCCATTTTGTTTTTATTGTTACTTATTGTTTACTACTCACTTAAAACCATTTATAAACATCTTAAAAAGTAACAGTAGATATTTATATATTTATATTTATTCAATTTATACCCCGCCCTTCTCCAAACGGACCCAGATGTATGATTCTTGGAAGGCTCTTTGCTTCCTTCTTTCCTTTTTTCCTGAGAAGTCTCAGTTAATATGGTGAACTTTCTGTCAATTCTCAGTCTGATCTGACTGATAAACTTACTTTGTTAAAACTTAAAGTATTCCTTTATTAGTAGTATATAGCTTTTCCTTAGCTAATAATACCTTCAAGTCTAATGACATGATTAGAATGTTATTTAAGGTTCATTGCTTCCTCTAGACAATGAACAAACAATTCCTACTGAGTTCAAATAAACCTAATTGATTCAGACTACATACATTTCCTAAATGTTTTGTAAATTGCAAATGTTAGATTTTTAGTCACCTGGTTTACTAGGAAGTGAGAGGTCAGATTGCGATAATTCACTCAATTTAAGATACTAATTAACTAGCTTCTGTTGGTAAAACTGAACAAAAGATCCAGAAGGCTTATAGATGCCCTTTTGTGTAGCGTGGTATGGAAGTTGCATTAGCTGTTTGAAGGATGAATTCTTTGACTAACCTCTGTCCTTTGTGTTGATAAGCTTTACCATGTATTCATGCACAAACCCAAACAAGCATATATCTTTAGTACTTCTATATGGCTCTGATACCGTTGGGTTATAATCTCAAGATTCTTTCTTAAGAGAACATTAGTTGTATGTACTTTGCTTTGTTGGTAGGAGATGTACACAGAGATAACAGGAATGCAGAGGTTTGGGGCTTTCTACATGGATTATCTGTACACAATGGAGAGCACCAGTGGCAAAGGTACTTAATTTCTTTGTTTGCTTTTTCTTTGAATAACAGAAACAAAAGCTTATTCAGAGGCACCTGACAGTCCTTGACCGACTGTCCTTAGGCTTACCTTTTTAAAGCCTAACTTAAATCTGGCCTGATTTCTTTAATGCCTGTTTGTCTATCAATCACTCTTGTTTTTTGTTCAGAGATTTCAGAACAAAATAATGTGCATAAAATATAGTGATATCTTAATAACGTTTTAATTTAGACTGAGGAAACCTGGGTTCAGATCTCCACTTTGAGGAATGCTGTGTTACAAGAATAGCTTCCAGAGGCAAAGGGGAAGTGAAAAACCAAGTCTTATAATTTACTTGGTACTTATGGTACTTATTCCCGGGTTACTTACATCAACTTGTGCTGAATAAATAAGCCAACTCCTTATTGCCCATTGGCACTGATGAAATCACCATCAATCAGTTATAAAAGTTAGTTTTACTTGGAACAGCTTACTACCTACAGCAATACCTTTAACACAATCAAACAGCTTCTACCTATCCCAGGTCTTTCAGAACTCAATAAAGAGATAAAAATGTGAAATTCAGTTGAAACATCTCCCTGACTGTGTAATCAACACATTAATAAACAACTTTCTTCCTATTCTCCACAGGGCAAAAATTTTAATATTAATAGTTAGAAGCATTATCTAAATATTTAATTCATTGTGATATATAATAAAAAACTAAATGATAACAGTAATGTATCAATGTCATATAAATAATAGTTCTTAACCTTATGACATCCTTTTATAAATTGTGGCTTTAGTCTTTGTAGCTTTGGTCTGGTGATGTTACATTCTTCTGATCTTGTTATAGATAAATATATGTTTCATCAGTAACTAAAAGGCTGCATGTCTGCAGTTTTTTCTTGTTGTTTTGGGGTGGTTTTTTTTGAATAACTGATTTATAATCTCTTTCAAGATTGATGCTTTCTCCTAGCAGTGATGGCTACCTTTAAACTTGCAAACCCACATCTGTCCTCACTACTTTCACCTTCTCCATTGTAAAAAAATGTGGACCTAACCTTGGAAACAGAGAAGGATTGGGTGGCTGTTAAAGGGGAATTTCACCAAAAAATTACTCAATCCTAAGAGAAAAAACAACTTACCAACACTGGCAGGGCAAGCTACTTGATATAAACAGGAAGCAAACCCCATATTCACTTGCACTGATGATGTTGCCTAGTTGGATAATGGAAAGTCTGCAAACAAACAGCCAAGCTGAGAGAGCATCAAGGACCCTGAAAACTCAAAATAACTCCACCTTGATTTTATTTGATCTAGGATGGGATTGACAGAGAGAGAGCTTCCAAATTTAGCTATTTTGCCTTATAACAATAAAAACCATAAGAATACCGTATTTTTCGGAGTATAAGACATACCCTTTTTCCTTTAAAAAGAGTCTGAAAATCTGGGTGCGTCTTATACATTGAATACAGCATTTTTTGCCTCCTGGAACCCCACCCCCTTCACCAAACTGGTTGTGCCTAGCCTTATAGAGGCATCCAGAGAGCTCCTCGGGGCTGGGGAGGGCAGAAATGAGCCTAAAACGGCCTCCCCAGCAGCACTCTATAAGCCTCCATAGGGCTATGCATGCCATTTATTTCACACAAAAATGGCTCGTTTTCATGATAAATGGGCCGGGATTTTTGCTCATTTTTGACTCCCCCAGCCCCTCAGGAGCACTCTGCAAGCCCCCCCCCCCCCCAAGGCTATTCATACTTTTTATTTGAAAAAAAAATGGCTCTGTTTTCGCAGAGAAACGGCTCATTTTGGAGAGGTTTGCTGAGTGCAAAAAGGGGTTCATTTTCCTTTGGAAAGCTCTTTAACTGTTTCTGTGCCAGGAGAAACAAAGTCCTAAGGTTTGTCAGCAATTTCCTTTTCCAGGACATGGATAAATGCACTTGGAAACATCAAGCTGCCTACCTACTCTCTTTCTCTCTACCTACCTACTGTATTTCTCTCTCTCTCTATTTCTCTCTCTCTATCCTTCTACCTATCTACCTACCTATCTACACACACGCACACTCTCTCTCTGTCCCTACCTACCTACTGCATTTTTCTCTATTTCTGTCTCTCTATCCCTCCTCCTACCTATCTACACACACACTCTCTCTCCTTACCTACATACTGTCTTTCTCTCTCTCTCTCTCCCTTTACTTACCTACCTACCTACACACACACTGTCTCTCCCTCCCTCCCTACTGTATTTCTCTCTCTATCCTTCTACCTACCTACCTATCTACCTACACACACACATTCTTTTTCTCTCCCTACCTACCTACTGTATTTCTCTCACTCTATTTCTCTCACTCTCTCTATCCCTTTACCTACCTACCTATCTACTCCCTCTCTCTACCTACCTACTGTATTTGTCTTTCTTCCTCTCCCTCGCTATCCCTCTATCTACCTACCTACTTTTTTTGGTAATTTGCCTCTTCAAAACCTTGGTGCGTCTTATACTCCGGTGTGTCTTATACTCCAAAAATACGGTAAGTAATAAAGGAATCCCTGCTTGTCTGGTTCTGGGCCTGCACTGACTTGAAGGTCTGACACCAACCTCCCGTTCCTTTTTCATCTTATCAACCAGGATGACATTTCCAGAAGCTCATCCATCCATCATCATTACTGTCAGGGTCATTGGGGTTACAGACTCCTTTCCTTGTACCCTGGGAGTAATCCCCTTGGTGGAGAAGGATTTAAGTTTAATAATTTTTCTAAAATGAAGATTCCAAAGGTATTAAAAGAATCATTAGTTGGTGTTGGACATTTCATTTGTTTGAAAGTTCAGTTAAACACTGTTTGCATTTCAATTAGACATTGTTTGCATTGTTCATACCTACAGTATTAATGATGGAATACATCATTAATATTTTCTGCTACACTGGTGAGTTTTAATGCTAGTTGTGGCTTCATGCCTCATTGCCTTTTGATTAGAGGCTGGTGTGACTTTAAGAAAGTTAGAAGCTTTTGCTTCATTATCATTTGTTTTTCATTTAGTGCATTATCTGAACTTGAAAATGTCTTATTTTTTGAAATAAACCAGGTCTAGATATATTTATGTGTACATTAAAATGTAAATTTTTTACACCTCTGTCAGCAACATAATTCCTTTTCACACTTTAGGTTTAATTTGTGTCATTCCTGGTGTTTTCAGAGAAAAGAACAGAAGTCATAGCTGTAGTGGGATTGAAATAAAGCTAATAGAATTGAATTGGATCTCTGAAGAATGTAGTTTCACTGTGGACACAGTACATGTATTGTGAATTTTGGCTGCATGCTTTGGGCCCCCTTTTTTGAGGGAAGAATGGAAATGAATTGCTTCCTAGAATCAGATACCTCCTTTATATTACTATTTGTCCACCCCTTCCTCATAACTGTTACCAGAGTTATATTGTATAAGGAAATTGGGCTTCTCTATGAATTATAGATGTAGTAAAAATTATTCTTTGAGATAAACATACCTAATTAAATCTGTCTAAAATACTATTTCTTTAGCTGAATTTAATTTTGAACTGGCCAGTTTCCTTGGGCTAACAGTGGGAGAAGCGAGCTTAAATACCCTGTAAATTTGATTTATATGCTGTTCTTCTCTTGTTTTCTGATAAAGTTTGAAAGAAGCTGTGTACAGAGGTACACAGTATTTTGTAAAACGATATAGGAAAATGTTTAATTATGTCATTGTGCCATTATTGTTTATATGAATTGACTATTTCCAAACTTCGAAATTTTGGGACAGCAGCTTTTTTATCTTTGCATAACTGGATCTTTAAAGAGAAAAGAAGTGCTCTGGTGTGTTATATGCCATGTGTCCATACATTGGTGCAAATGCTAACCTATGATATTTGCTGTATAATAAACTACCTTCACTTACATTTTCTTATTATATATTAACGCTCTGAAACCGACCAACATATATTTCAGGGTCTGGAAATCAGCCAGATGTGACTTCTGTGAAGATTGAAGACTTCAGTAGTGTTCAGGAGATGTCTACAAAAAGTCTTATTTTAGGACCTCTCAGTCTTCGTCTTGATAGCAGTGCAGTGCACAGAATTATAAAAATGATTGTTTGTGCTATGGAACATGAATATGAACCTTATAGCAAGTCTACATTAGGTATGTTTCATGAATTTTGAACTTTTAAAAACAAGGTAGCTGTTTTCATTGAAAAAATATTGATAAACATGTATGTGAGAGACTAACTTCTGTGAGATTTCAGCTGAGTGTTCCCTACTGTTGTCCCACAGTTAGTTCATTTTATTATGTGCATAAGGAATTGATTTGCCTTTTGAGAACTGAAAATGAGAAATATTTTGATATATTGTAATACAATATATATTACTTTAAAGTATACTTTAAAATAGTAATTTTTTTAAAAGATCCTGCATAATAGGAAACATGTCCACTCAGGCATATCTTCAAAATTATTATTTTAAAAAAAGCATGTCACTTTACAAAGAATAAATGAATTGATTTAGTAAGGAGAGAAGAAAAACAAGGGAAGAATATGTTTACAGTATTGTAAATCTGGTTAATTGGAGCACCATCTCTTTCATCTGCTATTTTACAAGGATTCAAGAGTCAAAGCAAGCCTAAATCATGCACTGACTTGTTACGTCTAAATTAAAACAAATGGATAAAATGAAATATTGATGATACTATAGATCGTTTGTCGTCATGTCATCATGTGACTCCCCCCCCCCCTTCTCTAAAATGGGGGTGGGCATAGCCAGCGCATGGTGCATCTGGCCCGGGGGCTGTGAGCGTGACAACCCTTGACATTTATTTTGGTCATTATATTAAATTTAACCAAGTCTTGTTATTATAGATTTTATAGAAGGAGCCAAAGTTTTGCCAAACACAGAAGAAGCTGCTGCCTTAGAGGAATATATTCCAACTCGGATCACAACCTTTACCATTTTGAAATGCACTGTCACTATTCCTATGGCTGAATTCAACCTGCTTGCCCATTTATTGCCTGTCATCATGGGTCAAAAGGTGCTATACATTTATGAACTAATTATAATTAATATCTGTGTTTTGGAGTAGATATTATTTTCATGTAGTCTTAACATAATTGGTGTATTTGAACACATGCTAAATTTATATTAAAGTAGATGACCTTGAGTTATACAGTATATAAACTATATTTGGACTTCCAAGTTAAAAATATAACTTTATCCGTGTATTTTGTGTCCTATATCCTGAAGAGTTCAAGCAGCTTCTTAAGTACAACAAATCTTCAGTTGCTACGGCCTCTGCCTTGTCTCCGAATATTGGTAGATAAAATGATCCTGGAACATTCAGTGCCAATGTATGCCGATCAACTTGTGCAATATGTCAGTAGCCTTAATCAACCATCTGATAATTTACTTCACTATTGCTATACGCACTGCTATGTTAAGGTTTGTTTTATTCTTTTTTTCTGTTCAGTAAATAATGTAAGACATTCCACCGGTATCTGCTTAGTAACGCAACAGGAACATATAACTTCTTTATGATATTATGGGCCATTGGTTCCAAGAGATAATAAATCATGCTGTCTTAGCATTGTTCATTTAGTTCCTTGCATGATTTTTCTGCTTAGACTTTCTAAAATATGCAGAAAAGCAATAATCTCATGGCATTGAAATGAAAAAAAATACACTAATGAAAAAAGCCCCAAATATTTATATTTTGTTATTGACTATGCTATTTCTTTTTAAAGATATTTGGTTTTCAGACGGGATTGACATCATTGGATATTAATGGATCTTATAGTTTACCAATTCCAGTAATTCCTTCATTCAGCACAGCTGTATATGGCAAAATGCTTAAGCTACCTAAATACTGGTAAGCATTTCAGAATGTGTGTATATGTATAAATGCAATCTGTCAATCAGGATCCATAATTTTTCGATCATGGACATTTATTAAACAAATTCCTTACATCCAGCTGTATTTTTCAGCCTCCGCCTATGATTCGGCTAGATTACCTTTTCAACATTTTTTTTCATTTTAATAACAACATTAATTTAAACTAAGGCAAAAAATTAGAGGATACAAGTACTCCTTGCCTAACAACTTGTCACGAAACAGGTGCTTTATGTTCCGTAAAGCTCTCCTGGCCATTGTAAACGTTTGCATCCTTCTGATCCTTGTTGTCATGTGACTGCATGTTACACAGGTCAGCTTTTACAACTTCTTCTGGCATACCAGGCTCATGTGACCATGATTCATTATGTATTTTGTCTTATTTCTGGCTTCTTTTTTTGCCAGTTAGTGGCAAAAGACATCCATTGAAATGAATGGGTTTCCTTAGCAGTTGCAGCATTCACTTAATGAATGCAGCATCCACATTTGCTTAATGACCTCGGTAAAAAAAAGGCTGGAAAATTACTTCCATTCACATGGGTGAATTAACTTATGGCCATGACTTACAAGCTTGTTGAGGACTAGCTGTGGTAGTGGAGTGGGAATAAATGAATATTACAACCAGATTGCTAAATGTAGTCTACAATGAATAGAACTCCAGATGAAATACATCAAATGGTATTTGAACTGATTTATCCAAATCAGCCTGCAGACTGAGAGCTTCATTAAAGTCATTTAGTGAATAGGAACTAGTCCTGAAGAATACCCTGGTAATGTGATTAAACTTGCATGTGCACTTTGTTTTTTTAAACAAAGCTTTATCTGGGTTTTGAGATTTTACACATCAGTGTTGCTTAAAGTATACACATTGGATGATACACATGTTCTGCATATCCAACAGACCATCATTTTTTTAAAACAAGGCTATTTTATGAACATTATAGAATTCCCCTTGTAGTATGTTTTGAATAATGATTAAAAATCCCAATTTTATTTCTTGAATAAACCTGCAATGTAGCTTTCTTTGTTTTAATTTAAAAATATTTTCAAACATTATGTATAAGTATATATTATTACTGTAATATTTGCACTTCTAAATTGTATTTGAAAAATTTGACTAGAATATTTCCTTGCCTGGATGCAAAAAATATTTGTCACTATTAAACAACATATTTGGAATTAGTAGCCAAAAAAGTTATTACTAAGTATGCTACTTTTAGTTGGTTGGTTGTGATGCTACATGACTAGAGCAGAGGATTCTGGGTAATACATGGACATCTGTATTAAATTATGTGGTAAAATTCTAAAGTTACTGCCACTTGAAACCATTTTAACAAAATATGTAACTTGTTTACTTATTTCTTGGCTTTATATCTTATATTTTCTAATCCAAGCATCATAACTAAGATTTTAATACTTAGAAAGTGTTAACTTTAAATTGTAATGCTTAGGAAAGGCATTGGAAGTATTATTATTTTACTTTATTGTTTTAATAATGAATTTGTGAAAGTCAATAAACTCCAGCATATTGATTTTGCCTGGTGGCTGTGAGTTTAATGTAGTTGTATGCAAATGATACCAGGTTTCTGGTGTTGCATCAGAAATATCCATTATGCCTGTTTAACCCTTCAGATGACAAAAATAGATGTGGTACTCATCTGTGTTCTGCAAGATAGTAGTGACTCTGAGGCATGTTTTAAATCTGGCTCACTTGTTGGGAGAAAGTAGCTGGCTGTTGGCTATAGAGAAAGAGCTTGATGCCTATTCTTTCACTGATGCAGTACCTTTAGTTTGGGTTTATACATTTATATCCTTCTGAGGAAATCAATATGTTTTAAGAACAAAAGGAATGTAACAAGATCAACTATACTTGTACAACATGGGATATTTTTAAACAAAGTTAAGATAGATCTGCAGTAAACTCTAATTTGTTTCAAATCAAAATGGAAAATAGGAATTGTAGTATGAATGTTGAAATTGATGTACAACAGGGGTGTCAAACTCAAGGTTCACGGGCCAGATCCGGCTCATGGGCGCTTAGATCTGGCCCATGAGGCCGCTCTGGAAACAGCAAAGGAGCAACCTGTGGTGCCTCTGCCAACAAAAAGGGAGCTGTGTATGCCCCCCTGCACCCCGTTTTATTCTTCTTGCATGTTCAAATGCAAAAGGGAGTTTCCCTTTGGCATTTGAGCATGCAAAAAGGAACAGGAGAGGAGAAAGGCAAAGAAGGAAAGATGGGAAGAGAGCAAGAAGGAAAAATAAGCAAAGAGGAGAAGAAAGGAGAATGAAGAGGGGAGGAAAAAGAAGAAGGGAAGGAAGGAAGGAAGGGAAGGAGAGAGGGAGGGTGGTTCTCAGGGAAGGCCTGCCTTAGCACTTGGCCACCACAGGTGCCCCTGACACAAGTCCTGTGTCATGCCCACCATGGCCATGCCCACCCTCCAAGATCAAACACAACCCTAATGTGGCCCTGAATGAAATCGAGTTTTATACCCTTGTTCTACAACATTCTTCAGGGCTTGTTATAACTGTATTTGAAGGAATGCCCTTTCTTATATATTCATAGCTATTACCAAGACCATCTTCAGGAGCTCTAGTTTGGTGATGTCCCATTCACACCCTTATCAATGAGCAAGCTTGTTCATTAGTTTTATTTCTAAAGCATTTATTTTTTATTTGGGTTATTTTTTGCTATGGATATTTTGTGTCTCACAGTTCATAATTTATATTTGTCAACGGAGAATGAAGAATTATTGTATTTCCATGTAACAACAGAAAGTATACAGTTAACATTTGTGTGCATTTATGTGCATGGGCTTATACATAGTTTTATATGCATTCTTCTGGGAATGAATTAGTGTTAGTTTAAATGTGATAATGAACAAAAGTAACCATATTCAGGTCAATTTGGACTATTTGGTTCTTGTCTCTTTTAATCATTTGCTTAAATTAAGCAGTTGCAATAATTGACAATGCTATGAATATATGACAAGTATTTCTTTTTTTTAAGATTAACTGAACATGTTGAAGTCTATAACAGCCAATTTGATTATATCTAGCCTTTTCTTTAGATTTTTTAAACAGTCCCTCTGCCTGACTCCCCCACCGCCCAGCTATTTTTTAATCACAAGTTTCTAATAACAGTTACATTAGTCTTACGTTGGGAAAAATGAATTTATTTTACTATGCAGGATATGAGTAATAAAAAATAATTTTAGGAAATTCTTGGCAGATTCCAGTCTTACATTTTGGGATATTCTATAAATCTCTGCAGCCAGCTGTTTACTGCTATGTTCTTTAAATCATGAAGGGGTGTTGATGTTAAAGGAATGGGTTATTTCTAGCGTTATTTCATAGGCTGTAGATTTGCAAGGCATTTGCTTAAGTATTGAACTCTATTCTCATTTAAAAATAGTGCTTAAACTTAGTTTAGCAGATTTTCAAAACATTTCGCTAACCTGTATTAAGCTAAGGAGCCTTTTAAAATAAGGCTCCAATAATGTTATGTCATAGTCTATGAAAACAATGGATTGCTTCAAATGATTCTGCAGCCTTCAAAAACCGTACAAAGGTATGCTGTGTTCTCATGCAAATTTCATAGGTTCTGAAGGCTACACAACTTCCGGAGGGTTAGGAGGCCACATGAGAGTACACCCTATTCTTCGTGATTTCTATAGCCTCCAAAAAATCACATGTGACTGCGGCGTGCTTTGGAGAATAGTTTTTGGGTGTTGGTGAATGCTGGTGTGTCACCCAAAACATCATGGCATTTCACCTTTAATGCATGTCAAATATTCTCCATCACTACTCTAATCCCTAAATTGTCTTATAATTTAGAAATATAATTTGTCATGCATTGCAGGACTACATGGAGATTATCTATCTGTCTGTTTATCTATGTACATATATATGTATATGTACACCTGTATGTATACATATGTACACATGTGTCTGTATATATATATGTGTGTGTGTGTGTATGTTCCAATAATAATACTATGCAATTCTAATTTCTCCCATCCTTTTTTATTTCCTAGGTCTAAGCGATCTAATACTGCAGTGAACGAATTTATATTTGAACTTCCAAATTTGACAATTCAGGCTACAAGAGCTCAGAACTTTTTAATGCAAACTATTTGGCAGAGTTGGGCTTATACTGGAAATTCCAGTTCATCATTAGTGAATGAAAGTTTAATGAATGAAGTCTTCCAAATATCAGGTAATGACAACATTTTTATGCATGGTGTATCATTCATTCATTCATTCATTCATTCATTCATTCATTCATTCATTCATTCATTCATTCATATGTTTAAAGTTGAGATACAGTTTTTAAAAAAAATTCTGATGTGATCTAAGTTTGTACATGTAAAAACTGTACAATAAAATGTATTGAATATATTTGAAAAAACTGAATGCACTCATTTACCTAAATAAATAACATATTTAAACAAATTAACTGAAAAATCCTCCAGGTAAGCCATTGTATTTTGACTGGCATTAATAAATGTGCTTGTGTCATAATTTACAAAATTTGGGTTCTTGAAAATAAATCTTAACTAATAGTTTAGTTTACTTCATAATCATTGCACTTCATATAACAAAATTAAATGCCATCTTCACTATAACTATAAAAATAAAAACACAAAACACACATCCTTCACGTGCTATATAATTGAAATTGAAAACCCTATATTGCATTAATATTGCACTATACCATAGAATCCAAATAGTTACTGCCCTGGGATAGAATCCGTTTAAAACTTGCTTTACATATTGGTCAGCAAAAAATCCCTTTGGTTTTCCAACAAGACATTATCACAGCCAACTACAGCTTGTTTTTATAGTTGTTCAATGCATGTGTTTAAAGATCTTTGTTTATCACACCCTCCTTTTTTCTAAAGTATACAGTTCAAGAATTCAAGTTAGTAAGAGACAATACTATCCCAGTTTCTAATTGAAGAATTACATTAATAATGTTCATTTAATCTAATTTATTCAATTTAGACACCATCTGTTTCTAAACTAATGGAAGGCTGTGTTTATCTCCTCTTTGAGAGTTTTCCTAATGTAATTCTTTGTAGCAAGTTTGAAGTTTGGATTTTGATGCGTATGCCAGGAAAATATTAATGCCATTGCATATAGTTCTATTTTATGTAGAAACTGAACCTTGAGAATGCATTTTTCCTGCTGCATTTAAGTAATTTGTAATTTTGTTGACAGTCCAATTCTATTAATCTCTGTGTGGGGGTTTTAAACAAAATTGCTTGCAGACCTCTAATTTATCTGCTTAAAATGATCAAATAAGGCATTTGGACCCCTCATGTAAATGATGTATTAAAGTGAAAATAAAACCTATTTTCCAGAAAGTAACTGCAAAACTATTTTATGGAAGACTTCATGTGGAATACTGTAATGGTTGAATAATAAATTTTACCTCACAAAAATGAAATTCAATAATACAGTAGCTTTCTCAGTGCAGTAGCATCTGGTTAAATCTCAGGAGAGCCAATATTTTCCAACTCATTAGGATCATGTCGTTCTATATGTCGTCAACACTGACTTAGCCAAGCTACCTTTACTTACATAACCACCAAACTATTAAATAGGTCTCTTGTGGAGTGAAGTCAAATATTCCCCTTATTTTCCTTTTTCCTTGGAAGAAAAGAAGAAAAGTACATGTTGTAACATTTAAACATCTGGTCAAAACCACATCAGGGTAATGTTGAGGAAAGTAACAGAACTCAGAATTCTTCCCAGGTGTGCATATAAAAAAGGTTTTGGATTTGCTACATAGGTCTTTAGCCAGTTAAGAGAGAGATTGGAAAGACAGGCAATTGCTGTTTTAAAGCCTCTGAAATCTGTTCTTCTTCCATCCTTTTCTCCCCCCCCCCCCAACCTCCCCATCAGACACATTTCTGAACTGAATCGTAATGCAGATTGTTGAGCTTTAATCATTTCCTTCCAATCTTCTGGGTTGAAATGTGTGTTCCATGTGATATGTCCAAAACTGACACTTATTCTGAGCACCCTGAATTAGATTTTAAACTACATGCAGTATTGTTTAAGGTATCATTTCAGGGACTAATGAGTTCAGTGCTGTTCTTACCTGTTGCTGTGCCATGAGTACATTAGTTAACTTGATAGATAATTCAATTGTGCCTGAAAGCAGTAAGCTTTAGATCTGATTGCCTTTCTTTGATTCTAGACCCTTCCCAGTGAAAATTAGCTACTTTAGCCATTGGATCTGTACACCTAAAACTACAGTAAAGTTTCAAGAAAGTCAAATGTAAATAATATAGTTAATCAGTTGAAAACCCCTCCATGTGATTTAAAATGACTGTAGGAAGAAAGTGGCAGCCCAGTAATTTTCATGCAAATCTGTGCAGGAAATGAGCACTGTAGTCTTGAGTCAAGATGTATGATGACAGCTGAAAGAGTTTCAAAGAGCGGTGTAGCAATCATTGGTAGTTGAGTTTTAACGTAAAATGGCTCAGCCTGTTGTCCTCCCCCCTCCTTGAAAAAAAGTTGCTCACACTCTTAATCCCAGCTTTCATTACCTGTTACCTTTTTCAATGAAAAGCCAAGTGATTATTTTGTGTTATTTAGATTTAATTGTATAATACATCACACTGAAAGAAAAAAGGAGACAATACCAAACATTAGCATCATTGCTTTATATTTACTGGTAAATTGCCAAGAGTTTTCTTGTCTGGGTGTTCTGTAAAGCAAATCTAGAGCCTTTTCCCCCCACAAAGAAGAGGCTGCCAACTTTTAACAGTGAATTGTGGCACACTTTATGCTCCTATTTTGGCAAGACATTGTCATAATGTCACACAAACTTCAAACCTGAACTAATTAATCCATCCAATTAACCCTGAGAGGGTAGATTTAAACCTTAAACAGAACTGTATTTGTTTGGGGCTAAAATAACAATCCCCATGCCAAGCAAACTATTTACCTGAGGGTTAACTGTCCCTTCTGATATCTGTGATTTGAGGCAAAGTCCCCTGTTAAAGCTTAATATTCTTCCTCACCGGTGGATGAAGTTTTAACTTCCATAAAGGGTTGGGAAAAAAAGATGCATATGAAAAGTACCACATCTGCTATTTCTAAAACCCTTTCTATTTTACATATTTTACTTGCCTAGGAAGAATTAGTAATCTGGACATTTGTGGAATAAAAGAATCATTGAATGTTGCAAGGTTAATAACTTGAACAGAGAAATGTCCTGGCTGTAATGCATAGCAGCAGTGGGTCTACTGCTAAGGTTAAGAGTCACGATGTGGTGGAATGACTATGGTTGACCCTAGTTAAACTTTTCTGCATAGGCATTTTGGACAATGTGCAGGATTCTTTTGAGTGCTGTAATCTTGCAAACATTTTTATATATGTAAATTTCACTGAATATACCAAATTGCCATTGTACATGTTAATGGCTACCAGGATTCTATAAATCTTCTTTGGAAAATTTATCATTTGATTTCCTGTTTGGAAGAATGATATTCATCCAGGCATCAGTACAAACATTGCTGATATTGTGGCTACTATTTTCTGATTCTATGCTTTCAAAAATCTACTTTAGTATTTCGACTTTGTCATTCTTTGTAACATTTTACAGGCTTTTCTGTACCCAACACTTTAGTCCCTTCTAGTGTCCAGTTTTTGAAATGATGAAATTGCTTATCTTTGTTTTACCTTGAAAAATGCAAAATAGAATATTTCCCACAAGAAAACTGTTATTTATAGTTAATTCCAAAATCTTAATGTAGATATTCTAATTTTGACTGTACCTTTTATAACTTTATAAAAATCAAAACGTTATTTAGCTTTTTACTGTTTATTTCAAATTCTTCAAATTCTTAAGTTTATGATTAAAAATTTCTTTATTCAGGATTGAAAGCCAAGTCACCTGGTGCTTTGAAACATGTTCTTCTGAAGATCTCTAATAGCTTAGAAATAGTTAATGAACGATTCATGCAAAAAGTTCTCTAATACCTTAAAAGTAGTTAATCAGCAATTTTGTGATTAGAAAATGAGGTTTGTGAACTTAGTGTCTTTTAAAACTGTCTGCAGTTGCAAGCAAGAGAGCTAATCCTGTTGTTTCCCAGCACTCAAGCCCGCAGAAAACTGCTGTCCTGTCAGAAGAAATAAAATATGGATAATTATTTCTTTGATAGAAAATGGAAGCAATTTATTGTATTCTGAATCTGGTATATAATTTTGCATGTTCCATATTTTTTTCACATAAAAACTTTTATCAGACAATCTTGGCCAAAGTAGCTTTACTTCCATTTGATGCATGAAAGCCCAGAATGGAAAGGAGAACAAATTATCATCCAATTTACAAATGTTTCTGTGTGTTGAGATGTTTCTTGCCATCTACAAACTTTGATTATAGTGTCTTTTTTACAAGCTTATTTTAGGGGATTATTTTATATGGCTGTATTTAACTGTCAGTTAAATATAATGTTGGAAAAAGTAGTAAAAAATGAGCATTAATGAGAATTAAAATAGTATGGGTTTTCCAAATATAAGCTGAAAGCCTTGATTTACCGAGTTTGATTGTGGTTGAAAGGAAGATAGTATGGATAATTGATGTGGCATTACCAGGGGATAGCAGAATAGAAGACAAAGTATTGGAGAAGATCACTGGTTATCAAGATCTGAAAATTAAAGTTGAAAGATTTTGGCATAAACTGGCTGTGGTGGTTCACTTTGGTTAACAGCACCTTGGGTGCCATGCTAAAAAAAGTCTTGGAAGCCACTTAGAAAATCTCTGCATTGACAACATTTCCACCTGTCAATTACCCATGGCTACATTGCTTGGATCCAAACATATACTACATACTAGATCCTTAGGAAGAGTTCAATGCATGTCAAGGCCAACACCAGCTAAAGAACTAGCAGCTGTGGTTTTACATTGTTGGAGAAAATAAAAAAATAAAAAGACCTGCAAATAGATATAGAATGACTGTCACAAAGAAAAAGCAAAAATAGTGCTGAAACCACAAGCCCTTTTTGTGCAATCTCAAAACATCTAGAGCGCTACTTGAACATCGGTATTAACAATATCACCATTAGTCAATTGCAAAAGGCAACTTTATTTGGAACAGGTTGCATTCTGTGGCAATACCTTTAACGCCGCCCAACAACCTCTGCCCATCCAAGTTCTTTGGAAAGAACTTGATAGGTTGATAAAAATGCCAAATCGGATCTAAATATCTGGCGGACTGTGCAACCAACGACAATTAATTAAATATATGTGCTTCCCAGTTCACTGATATTTTTGTACACTAGAAGGAATAGCAGCAACTGGTTTTTCATTGTTTTTATCATCTCCTTCTAAATCCTTTTCTTTGGAAGGATAGATAACACGTGTTTTAAAATAGATCAGTAGATAATTTATGTACTAATTTATTTAGATTGTATAACTTGGGACAATATCTGTTATATAAAAAGCACCTATATTGCCCTTTTCTGCAAAAAAGAATCATTTAATAGAATTGCTGACATTAGTGGAATTGAAAAACTGAAAGAATTGTAGGTTCATTTGATAAATATCTATCCTAAAGAATAAGAGTTAGGAATAAATATTTAGTTTTTCAAAAATCATACTCAATTTATTGTCACTTGTTTAGTGATATTTAGATCAAGTTGTAAATTTCATGGCCTCTATATTAATTGCATAGAATGAAAATTGGGCACCAGAAAAATAAATGTCCACTAGGATTGTATGCATCTTGGTGTTGTGTGGCTGTCGTAAAACGCAGAGGTGTAATGTTGTGGGGAAATGTTGCAGCTTTAAGAAGTTGTTGAAGATGTTACCTTTTCACCCCTATGCACTTGGAGGCAATTTTTGACTTTCAAAGTGTAAATATGTCTCTAATTCATAATACATAGTACAAAAATAAAATCCTGTTTTGCTTTGCTATTTTAATAATACTAATATCACATTTCTAAATGGGAAAACATGCACAGTAGTTTATATAAGGGCAATACTGAGACAGTTGTATCAGTTGGTATGTTTGTATTCATGTTGAAATCATTGTTCTAACAGATTGCTATTAATTTTGTTTTGGAGCTTTTGAGTCAGTCTTGACTTCTAATGACTACCTGGACAAATCCCAGCATTTTCCTTGGCAAGGTTTTAAGAATTGGTTTGCCATTCCCTGCTTCCTAAATAACTGTGTATTGAGACTTAAACCAGGGCAAGGATTAGAGATCAATATTGGACTTATGCAGCTAGTTTCTTCCATCATAAATTCTTGCATATACTGATTTTTTCACTACCAACATTGGTAAGATGACTATAATGAACTTGAATATGAGAGCTAATGAATTAGTTAATGAGATTTTTGAAGCATATCCGCTTGTTTCATATTTTAGTTTAATTGCTTAAATTAATTAAAGGCTGTGCTCACAGAAATAATTTTGTAATAGGACAAACTTGCATGCTTTTGTAATGGTAAGTTTATACTTTAGACGTTTTCTGTCAGACATAATGGAGTCCTTGGAAAGAATATTACAAGTTTTCTATGTAGTGGTTGCATTGCAAGTGTTCCTGAGAGAAATGTGGGTTAAAAAAAACTTAATGTGATGCATTTCAATATTGAATTAATTTCTAAAGGAATGTCTGTTTCTTGTTCTGAAGATAATAGTGCATTAATGTATGCTTGGCATATGAAAATGATTATGGAAATAAGGGTATGGGCTCTGAGCTGTATTTTCAGTTGGAATGTAATATAGCTTCTGTTAAAGACCCATGTAATTCAACACCTCTGCTAATAGAGATATTAATGTTTTGTTTTAAGGGTAATGATCTCTTCCATCGTTACATATTTTTCTTGTTTTTATTGAGCAGGATATTGCCCTACATAGTTTTAAATAAATTGCATTGAATGTTCCATTGTTGATTGATTTTGACACACTTCCTATATTTTTTTTTCTTTGCTTGTAGCGAGAATAAAAAGGATTCAATTTTCTTTCCCTTTGAAATATGTCATGTCAGGCTTTCCTTTGAAATGAGTACTGATGCTTCTTTCTTGCAAGACGAGATATTTTAAATGTTATGCCTCATAGAAACTCTAGTTCTCTCTCAGAAGCCTGCTAAAAATATCGTTGTGTAAATCAAGTTCATAACGTTTTGTTGTTTTGTTTGGATGGACTAAATAGACCAGACCGAATTAAAATAGTGTTTCATTATGGCAGGTTAGAATGTAATTCTGTTGGCTTTTATAAATGTTTATGAAATGGCCTAGAATACATTAGATTAATATTCTTGTGTGCAGCTGTGGAATAGATTTCTTATGCTCTAAATAGTGACTTCTAGCAGGGTGTTCATGAAGGTCAGTGCTTGAGTTGAGCAGTTCAGCTCATATCCCTTGATTAGATCAGGCAAAGGAAAAATTACCCTTTACGTGCCAACTCATAACCTCCAGGCACAAATCAAAGGAATCTGCTTCAGACAATCCTGCATTTTGGAAATGCAGTAATAAGTAAGAATCAGCTGTGTAGTATGTTCAAGACAGGAAGAAGTATGATAGCAACAAATTATTTGAGCCAGTTTGGTATAGTGGTTAAGATACTGTCCTAAAAACCAGGAGATTGTGAGTTCTAATCCTGCTTTAGGCATGTAAACTGGTTGGGTGATCTTCCACCAGTGACTGATTCTAAGCCAAACCTACTTCTTATTGCAGAATAAATAGGAAAAAAAAGAATTATGTATATTCTCTACCTTGAGTTACTTATAAAACAATAAAAGATGGGATAAAAATAATAATATTAAACAAAAAAATGGAAATATTATGTAGAGTTCTGCAGATCAGCAAGTCCAATAGATTATAAGAAGAAAACCCTTTTTTAAAAAATTGGTACTTAAACTTCTGTTGGATCAAGAACACTTTTTTAAAATATCTGGTGGGTACTATGTAGTAGTATACAGACAACATCTTTCCAAAAGATTAAAGAAAGACAATAATTATGTTAATTTTGTACATGCAATTCTCCCCAATTAAAAGTCTAAGCTGAGTGCTTTCAGTGGTTATAAGAATGAAATTTTCAGCATTTACTTCTTTCATAATACATTATAATGTTTGAAAGCACAGGTGTGCATAGTTTACATCAAATTTTAGATTTCAGCAAGTTTATCTTTTATGGTAGTAATCATAAAGACCATTTTAATTCTAGAAAATCTTAAAAGTAATTTAAGAATGTTTGAAATAGTTCTGTTTAATCTTTAATGATTCAGAATACATACAATCTATATATAGGTAGCATATAAGATTAACATTTTCAGTGGCATCAGACATTAGCCAACTTTCAGTAAAGTAATGAAAGCAAATTAAAATGCAATGTGCATTGAAAGAACAAACTGTGAAATAAAGCCGAATACTAGTTTCTGTTGTTTCCACCTTAATAAAATTATTTGCTTTGTCTCATTTTTATCATGTTGACCTTTTCTCCATACCCATGAATTCATTCAAGGAAAATTCGTGAATGTGTAACATAAGTCTGTAGAAACAAAAAAGATTATATTTTTTTTACTATTCCTTTGCATTAAAATAATGCAAACTCAAAGCAGTGGTAGTCCCCTGATTTAATTATAAAGAGATGCAGAAGATAGTATTTTCTGGCGGCAAAGAAGTTTTCAAAGATTAGTTAGTTGTGTAAGTTCCAAACAAGTAACAGAGCACACATTTTGCTAACTTAAGACATTGGCTTAATTTCATTAACTGTGGTCTAATATTTTGTGCATCCTACTCTTGGTAAACCACAGTGGTATTTTCTGGATATTGCTTCAAAGCTTTACTGTTTTTCATCCATTTTTATTGACCAAATGTGTCATAGCAACATTCACTAAGTCTGGAAAATAGAGTTTAAATGTTTTTTTGCTCTAATGAAAAATCTAGCATGTAATGCACTTGCCGATGTAATTAAGTTAATACTGTAGAATTTCCAAAATCTTGACTTTATTGCTTTATGTTTAGAAAATGTTATGTTTCTATGAAGTAATTTTTTAACATGCATTTCTTAAAGTACAAAGCAGCTGAATTAAAAGGGCCTGTTTGTCACAACAGTCAGCATATTATTGTGTACTATTATAATCACTATATAAAATGATTGCTCTGTATGAATAAGGGGGGGGGGGAAACACCCCAGAATGAAAATAGGTTATGGTAGAAACAGAAGCAGCCATGCACAATATATGTGAAGCCTGAAAGAGGTCTGGCTAACTTAACTTTTGAGATTGCTTCTGCAGCTGTCTTGATGAACATTAGTTTTTAGTTTGCAAACCTCTAAAGCTTAAGATTTCATTTGAACTTTGTTTACAGTAATTATAGATATGGTGACTAGAGAGAGATTTAATTATAATGTTTCCCAGACCGTTCAACTAAAAGAATAAATGCAAGAGTTAACTTTAAAGTGATTCCACTTTTTCTCTGCACCATTATTAGAGGGTAAAATAGATATGCTCAATTACTATTGTCTTTCATCTTCTAGGCCTGTTGTTTTGTCTGTTTAGCTCGAAAAACTGGATGCAACATCCACAAAGTTTTCTTACCTGAGAGTTGTCAAGTGGTTCACGTAGCAACTGAAATCCTATGAGTTTCGCAGCACAATGGGTGTCAAATAAATAAATAATGTCAAAGAAATAGAAATAAGAAATAAGAAAAATATGAACTCACACTATACTGAACTACTTGACTATTAAATGTGAGGTAGACACTGTGGAGTATTTATTTATTTAATTTATATTCCATTTGATACCACTCCCTCTGGGCAGCTTTGATATTTATTTAATATTCACCACTTGCTTGAGTATAAAAATCTCATTCTCAAGAACCACTTATATTGTGGTGATTATTATTGTAGAAGAACGGCTCAATCAATGGAATTCAGCTCAATTTTCCCTTGCCCTCTGTACAAAAAGCGTTAGGGGCTTTCACAGTTAGAATATTGTTCCTTACTCAATGATTGGGAGTACTGCAAGAGTATGTATTTAAGTGTCTCCAAGGGCCATCTGATCCTTTTGACTTCCTTTTCCCTGACAGTCCATCTGATCAACTTCCAAATAGTTTCCTCAAAAGGCCAGCCTTATTTGAACACAGTTTTGTTCAATGCATGGTCCAACCTTCTCTATTTGGTTTTTCCAAGGGAAATCTACCCAGTACTAGCCTACTGAACCTGATGGGGCAAAAAATGGAAGAAAGGCAGCCTCTGTGCCAAATATTGGCAATGCACAATCATGTCCTTGTCATAGTTATATTCTTTAATGAGAAGTATTAGGAAAGAAACGAAAAGAAACATCCATGGCTGTGGTCAATTAGGCAGGTGCTCTTTGGCAGTTTTGTGAGAAGTAACTGGTGGTAGCATGGCTCTACTACTAAAAATCTTGTTTTGATTGAATTGACCGATGACTTTGCTGTGGAATTGTATAATGCAGTGTAACTGGAAGCAATACTTGGACAACCCAGAGGAACATTGGTTGCCACTAATTACTGCTGCTATGCATATATAATATCCTTTACTGAGAGTTTGAAAAATCCAGTCACTTTATAACCGAGTAAATAAAATAGCATGTGCTGGAATATGCACACTGTCCTGGAAATGTTTAAGAAAGTTTAAAAAAAAAGTGTGAGTGATACTACATGAGTTTTTCCGAACATTAGGCAGAACAAAGCAGTTGCCTTGATCATAGAATCCTGGCCAGGAAAGGATAAGTTTTTATCTTAACTCTTGTCATTCCTTTTGATGAAAGAAAGGTCTAGATATTCTGCCCCCCAACACCAGCCTACCTCCCTTAGCTTGATGAAGGATGATGTGCTATTATAGGAAGATATAAAATAGTGTGTAGCAGTGGTAGGTTTCCATTTTTTTTACTAAGTGTGCGACACTTCTGTGCATGCGCAGAAGCGTCTGAGTGGGTGGTCGGAGCCTCCCGCCGCCACCACTTACTGGTTCACTTGATCCGGGCTGAACCGTGAGCAATCCACCTCTAGTGTGTAGTATACAGTGGGCTTACTATTCTCTCTGAAGGGAATTGTATTGTATCTTTGTTGTCTGATTGTGCTGTGATCCTTTAAGATAAGGAAAGCAGATTTACATATTTAGATTTATGAGCCCTGGTGGCATAATGGTTAGAATACAGCATTGAAGGCTAACTCTGCCCACAGTCTGGAGTTTGATCCTGATAGGTTTCAGGTTAACTCAGCCTTCCATCCTTCTGAGGAATGGAAGGCTGAGTCAGCCTTGTACATATTTGTTTGCTGGATCTTCTTAATTAGGATGTATTTGTAGGTGACTTCATTCCTACTGCTGGCAGGGTGAAAAAATACCATTCCTTAAAAAAAAAACTTTCCTAGAAAACTTGAAAACACAATTAAAAGAGAAACCAACACAGACTGTTGACAATATGTCCCAGTGGAATTAGCATTATTAAATAGGAGATTTCAGGGTAATTCTTGTCTTAATGCTGTGAAAGCAAAGTTGCCATTTGTAAGTCTTAGTTTTATATATTTATACCAAAAATGTGCAAGTTTGTTGTGTAAGGTAGCTGACTTGAAGCTATACAGAAAGAGAAAAATGCTACAATGAACATAGCAAAGCTTGATAACAATTTATAATCTGTGGTGCTATAATCAGTACACTTAATGAGTTACTTGTGGTAAGTGGGGCAGCCAATAAATTTGATAAATAATGATCTGCTCCAGCATGAAATAATCTTTTAACATTTTGCATGTAATAAAACTTATTTTACATGTGAAGCTACTTTTGTGTTACAAAACATTCACTATTTTCTTAGTATTCAAAATGTGGTGGTTTTTTTAATAAATAGACATGACATAAAAATGACACAACCCAGAAGCTATTTTGGAAGGCTAGGATAATCATAAATTTGCCATCCTTGCTTTTCCAAAAATACTAACTAATATTGTTCTCTCTGGATTTTAAACAGCTGCTGAGGTTTTCATTATGCATTTCACTTGGCTTGCTTGGTTACAGCTGTATGTTTATGTACCATGCACACCTGCAGAGACTGCCTGACAATAATAGTGGTGTGAATGGTAGACAAAATTATCCTGGCAATGCTGCAAATAAGGATGTTTCTGGGTTTGAAGTTTGTATCTCTGAGAACATGAGTTGCCAACTGGAGTTTATGTGGCATTGCATGGATATAAGACTGCCAACTGACTTCATACCAAATAAAAAGAAAATCTTGTATACATGCTTGTCAGAATTATGAAGTTCTCATTATGGAATTATAGAATTCTCATGACTAAAATCTTTTCAAATAAACATCAATTTAAAAATATTGAATGAGAATGGTAAATATTTTAATGAATATATTTTAATATATTAAGTGAATAATATTGTAAGGATTTATTTTTGTATATAGCTTTTTTCCTATTTACTTTATTTATACAGCCTTTTTCTTATAGCTCGGCATCCTTTGCTGAATTCATTTTGTGAGCTCTAAAATGTGAAAATGAAATTTATTTTATTTATTTTTATTAGATTTATATACCGCCCTATTTTCCCTGGGGGGACTCAGGGCAGTGAAATGTGTTCTGCTACATTAAATATGCCGTCTTATTGAATTTGAGGTGGTTTAATGCTTGTTCCAACTTCTGAGCTCTTATTCTTTACATTTTATTTCAGTGTGGGGCTTTGAAGGATGCATATTTTCATGACATAATCAGAACATGATTATTAGATTGATATATTCATTAAAAAAGAACTTTGGATAGGTATATTACATAACCTGCTAATGCTTAAATGTAGTATTTCTTCCAGACTTTCTACTGAAAGGTCATGAAAATTTTGAAAAGTTTTCCCAACGCTGGTGTTATTGGACTTATATATCAATTAATTGGCAAAAGTTCCAACATTATTTGCAGTTGTGTATGCATGGCAATTTTTCACAAGTATGCACAACGTTTTGTATAGGTAGTCCTCTACCTCTAGCTTGTTGAACACAAATTTGTACTGGCAACTCTGTTGCTAAGTGACTTGATCTTAAAAAAAAAGCATAAATTTGTCTGCATCAGATTTACAACATCAATTCCAGTTGTAGTTGTTAAGAGACTCATACATGGTGGTTTAGTGAAACATCAACTACTACAACTTATGATCTGCTGGCTTTTCTATTGACTTTGCTTGTTGCAAGTTGACTGCGAAGGTCGTAAATGGTGATCATGTGACCACAGCAGTCTGTGACTGTTATAGATGCACAATGGTGACTGCAGGTATGCTACAACAACCACAAACAAGTTCAAGGACCGGTTGTAAATCTCTTTTTTTCAACATTATCATAACAGTTGCTGAACAAGTAGTTGGTAACTGAGGATTACCTTTAAAATAAAATCAAGTAAGAAAATGATGCTAAAGTTTATTTAGCGTTATTTTTTTGTCCAAGAGCCTTTACAGTTTTCAAATACCTGATTTAAATAGAATTTTGGATCTCCTTTGTGAAGTTATGCTACAGCCTCTCATTTATTTAATGATAAATTTAGCACTTCTGAAAGATTTTTCATTTCAAACATGTTACACTTTCTACGTACTGCACATACTGTATATAGTTGAAATTTGGCTCTGGCACACAGATCTTTCAAAGATGTTGGCCTGTAATTTCTTCATATTGTTTGGTTTATCAGCAGCATATGTCATCAATCCTGTAGGACTTGCTGAAGTCAGCCCCAGCTTGGCAATTCGGCTGCAAACAGGTGAATAGGAAGAGAATAATTTGTGCAGTTTGGTGATTGTCAGAAAAAAAAGACCCAGTCTGTATTTTTAACATACTGCAGGTCTTGCATGAGCCAGACAGAAAAACTGCAAATAATTCCAAGGTTGACATATTTTCCTTTGTGCCATTATGTGGTTTGCTAAAATAGGAAACAATGAATGTAATAAATTTACAGAACCAGGTGGTAAGATGAAAGGAAGGAGATCAGTAGTGTACATCCTTTTGTTCAAAATGTAGTTGGCAATAGAATAATTTTGTTAAGTTATAAAGTGATTCTTCGTAGCCACATCTGTTATGCAGTATTTTGTAGAATAGTAAAACTTAAGGTGTTTTTTTTTTACAAATAGAAGAAATACATTTGAGCCTCATATTACATCTTTAATCTGAAAGGACTTTTATTATATATTTTATCAATAGTAATTGGAGCTGAAAATTTTAAAAGCCAAACTGAGTAGTTTTTTTTAAAAATGAAAAAGGAATTCCTGTAAGTGAATTGTGTCATATTAATTATTTGTACTTGTGGTAATAGTAGAGTATACTGTGTTCCAATGACTAATACATTATCTAGAATTGTAGAGAAAATGAGATCGGGGCCTAGCTATATACGAGACCGCCTCCTGCCCCATACATCCCTTCGTCCGGTCCGCTCCCACAGAGCGGCCTACTCCGGGTGCCGTCGGCCGGGCAATGCCGGCTGGCGACACCCAGGGGAAGAGCCTTCTCTGTGGCGGGCCCGGCCCTCTGGAACGACCTACCCCCCGACCTTCGCACTACCTCGGACCTCCGCCTCTTCCGCCAACGTCTTAAGACGTACTTATTCCAACAAGCCGGCCTAGGATAGCCCCCCGCGTCTGACTTTTAAATATAAATTATAATTTGGTTACGGTTTTAATAACGGGTTTTAGCACGGGTGAATTAATTTAATATATTTTTAATTGATGTATATTGTATTTATGGTTTTATATAATGCCTGTGCGCCGCCCTGGGTCCTAACAAGGAGAAGGGCAGGGTATAAATTTAATAAAATAAATAAAATAAATAAATTAACTAATGAAATAGTTTAATTGATATTGGTGAATCAAGAAGATGCCAGATTTATTTTTGTTTTTTTAAAAAACATGGCAGCTGCTATTTTGTGAACTAAGAATTAATGTTATTTGTTTTAGGAGGGATTGTCGTTTTTCAAAAGTAAATTCTCTGCAATCTTGACTCTGCTTGGATAGAGTCTATAGTGGTCATCAGAGTATCATCTAGCTATGTTATCTAGGATTTTTTTTGGTCTGTGAACTCCGGAAAGGTTTATAGTATGTTATCTAGACCAGGGGTCCCCAACCTTTTTGGCACCAGGGGCCAGTTTCATGTAAAAAAAAGTCCGTGGACCGGTGGGAGCCTCCAGCGGGTGAGTCGAGTCACGTGGGTTGCGCGCGAGTTCGGCGGTCACGTTCAACCGGGTGGGAAAGCTGCCAGGCAAAGGATCCTCAGCTGGGGCAGGGAAGGACGGGCTGCGTCCCAGACAGGAGGGCCTGGCAGCCCCTTCCCCCCATGCAGGCCTGTGTGGTGCTCCGAACCCCCCAATGCAGGCCGTTGCCCCTGTCCTGCCCCCGGGGAGCGCCCCGGCCAGCCGCCAGGATAGCAGAGGGTTTGCTACACTTTCCTAAGAGTTGCGCTACTCTCTCCACCACTCACTCTGGCCCGGTTACTATCAAGCTATGGACCGGCACCGGTCCCCGGCCCGGGGGTTGGGGACCCCTGATCTAGACTGTACTCCGCCCCAAACTGGTGCATCAATTGTATCCATACCTGCTACAAGAGGACCTAGGGATAGTAACTCATGATCTCACCACCACCTGCATAGACTGCTTCAGAGCAATTTATGTGGAGCTACCTTTAAAGACTATACCAAAATTAGTCCAGAATATCTTAACTGCCTCCTGATGCTGGGAGCAACTTATTTGTTTATTTATAAATGAGAACAATATTCAATTGAGGGGAATTTTATTTATTTATTTAATTTCTATATCCACCCATCTCAACAAAGTAATTCTGGGCAGTGAACATTTTTTTTAAAAAAAATAAAAAAAATAAATATAATACAACCATTAAAATACACAGCAGCTGAGAATAAAGCACCCGTCATAAGGACTAAATTAACCGTTAAACTATATCCTGCACCTACTTGGGACCCCAGGTCCAGGCACAGAACCAGCTCTTTATGAAAGCCAGTAGGATTGTTGCCATCCTGATCTTCCGTGGGAGAATGGCAGGCGTTATGGCAGAAAGTCTTCTAGACCCCTTCCGATGGCATTTTTTTGCTAACAGGATCTGAAGCATGCTCATCCTGCCTGAGCCACAGCAGAAAACTAAATGCTGTTCGTTCTTTCTCTTTGTTCTTCCTCTTCCATCTGGAGGAGCTCATCTTCCAATATCAAGTTGACATTGTTCTGGTTATAAATGGCTATTTATTTGCTTGGCAGAATATTTAAGTGGGATGCCATTTTCTTCAGTATATTGTGTTTGGTCTAAGTATTTGTCTATGCCAGCTGGAGAATTCTGGGAGTTGAAGTTCATATTTCTGAAAGTTGTTGAAGGCTGAGAAAAACTGGTATAGTTCATAGTATCATTGAGATGTGAAAGCCCCTTTATTTTTTCAAAGTAATGTTATGCAAAAAAGTGTTTTATATAGAGAACATTAAAAGTAATGTTTTTTTAAAAAAAATCATGTTTATCCATACCTTTGAAAATAAGATTACACTCTTATGAATTTTATCAATGTTTAAGGATCAGTGAAGATATAGGTATGTAAATGTAATTTTTTTCTAGACCTCTTTCCAATTTTATTTGGAATATAGATTTTCTGAAAATAAAAAAAAATGCTTGTGTGAAACTGAATAATGTAACATGAGAATCCTTAGAATCATAAAAATTACTTAGAATAATAATTATGACATGGTTAGGCTTTTTTTTCTTTACGGAACTGCATTTTATACCGAAGACTGCTGAGCCAACTGTAAATATGAAACTCAACAAAAAAGGTTCTGTTTCAAAGTTGACCGTTTCTTTAAAAAAATCTTTCTTCCAATTAAGAATTAGGGTCCTTTTTTTTTTTTACATTTATTTACTTTTTAAAAACAGGTGCGGAAACTATTTTTTGCAAATACAGTGAATAAGGGTAGTTTTGAACATAGAAAAGATGAAATAATATGAATGGCCACAGCCCAATATAATGTGGGTGGGTGTTTACGGAGCTTTCCTTGTACAACTGTGCCAGAGGTCCATGCTTCTGACCTGTTACACCTCCCACTGTTACAGTTCAGGTCTCTCTTCAGGAATAGCTGCCAGTAAGTTTTAAACTTGTGGCAAATGGCTTCCTTGGACTTGCAGGGAGGAAAAAAAGAGACCACCAAACCTATTTTCACTTTTGACCTCAAGTAATTTTAACATTGTTTTCGTAAAAGGATGACAACTTCTGTTACATGCTGTGCTACCCAGCTGCATACATTTAATTTATATTTTGTAGCTGATTTGAATGGTTTCAAGGAGTAATCTATTATTTTAATTGATTTAACTCTGGGAAATTATACACATATGTAGCTATAGAAACAAATCTTTACAGAAGTCTAACATTAGCACAAAGTTAACTACAAGTATATGTATACAGCTAACTTACAGTGCTACGTTTTGAGTTTTATTGTGTTAACTGAGTGTATTGAAAGTAAACAATTGTAATATTTAAATGTCTTGATGAAAAATATAAATATGTTGAATTGACAGGCAAGTACATTTATGTTTTTCTTTTTATTAGGTGTGAAAACTAAGAATCCTCAGCCGAGTCTTGAGGGTTCAATCCAAAATGTTGAATTGAAGTACTGCAGCTCATTCCTGGTCAAATGTGCCTCTGGAACCATCGGATCAATAAAAATTTGTGCCAAAGCCCCAGGTATGTGCAGCTGGACCATATAAAAGTTGATGGCCCCATTTAGAAGAGTTTGTCTTGCTTTTCACAAGGAAAATTATTGAAACAAGAATGTACTATTGTTCCTATGAATCAAATCTATTTCTTAATTTCTATTTTTGAAAATAAATTTGGATGATGAAGCATTGCAATCAGAATACTTTTATCACTGCTAATGAACTGCACCTCGATGGTTACACAAAGTTTTAGTGTGCAAAAGGTAAGCATAAAAAATTAAAATTACATGTACAATGAACTTACTTTCAGTTGCAAGTTCAGTTGGGGAAACAACCACTTCATAAACACATGGCATAACGTAGAAGACCAAACCCATCAAGACAAGATTCAGCATTTAAAAGACAAAAGACCACTCTTTTGAAGATAACAAAGTATACATTTCGGACAGAGAGGACTGCTGGCTTGAAAAAGGAATCAAAGAAGCTAGTTATGTCAAAATTGAACAGCCCTCTCTCAACTGAGGGGAAGGGATATGACCTCATCTATCTCCAGTCTACAAACACAGTCCTTTCAACAGTTCCAAGAAGGCTCCACATCCATTTGCACTACTTAGGTGACTCTAATGTCACAGATAAACCTCCAGGTGGCCTCAATGACTCTCTAAAATAATGCAAATGACCACCTGTCTGCAAGGAGCATAAATCCTTCCATTCCCCACCATCTAGTCAGAGCTGAAGAAGCTTCTTGGATAAGAAGTGTCTTCAAAGAAAAATTAGAAAGTCCAGTTGCCTCTTGAAAAAGCAGCTTTGGGACAACCATGATTTGGATGACTGAGAATCTCCTTAGATGTTTAACACATAACAAATTCTTATGTCAAATGATTTATTTCGGTATTACTAATAGAAAAAAGTTATACTATCTGATTTTTAAAATTGTAATACATGATGCTATTATATTCTGTTCAACATCTCTAATATTTTTTTAAACATCTATCCAGATGATGGTGGAAAGGAGAAACGTATCCCTTTAATACAAGGTCCATCCGATACCAGAGACCTACACAACAGCAAATGGCTCAAGGAAAGCAGAAAGCCAGAATCCCTCTTCGCTCCAGATTGGTTAGCTTTCACCATTCAGATCCCTCAGTGTAAGGATTACAGCTACAGTTCTGGTAAGTGTCAAATTCTTGGAAAAAATGGAGATGGAATAATTTTCTGAGCATGTAAGAGAGCTTCAAGAAAAACAGATGTGTTTCAGAAACCAAAATCCATTACAATCTCAATGGAAAAGTTGAGGGTTTATTTTCGTTTGACCAACTTAGACATTTTCATGTGGATATTGCATCCATCTTTCTAACCGTGCTATTTTATTTATTAAGTCCATGATAGATTGTTATTGCTATTATTAATATTTTTGGTATGGAATATACCAGAAGTAAGTATCCCTTTGTGATATGTTGGCTGATATGTAAACTTTAAATTGGTTTTCATAAAGATTTGTTAACTTAAATCAGCTGGCTGGTTAAATCTTAAGAGTTGCCAAGTTTGAAAAACACTGATTTAAAGGAATTAAATACTCTTTGGAATGTTCAGAATGATGAACAAATTTTGAAAAAGATTGCTCACTCTGTTACTATGGTGACATAAACTTTAAGAAATTGGGAATTTAAAGAAACAGTTGACCCCTTTTCCCTATGATATAAAGAGAAAATGCCGTAGAATACTCGTATTGGAACTGAACCAGTGCAAAATATGGTGGATGGAATATAAGCATTTTAGTTTGCTGGAAAAAATCAGAATTTAGTTAAGTTTCATGTTCATTATATAGGTGGCTCTCTATTTGCTGGGGTTTTGTTAAAGTTGAACAATCGTGGATAATGAAACCATAGATAATGGGATGTTGAAAAGATATACTTCATAAATAATGCAAAGGTCTGTTTGCCATTTTGCTTGTGTGCAAAATATATAAAACCATTTTAAAAATTCTCCTCCAAACAGAACCTTACACCAAAAATAATGGATATTGAAAACCCTTTACCATAGATAATGATCTGGTCTGTATATACTAACCACCAACTCACAAAACAGTGGGTAATGGGACCACAGATAACTAGGGCCACATGTATTTTTTTTGTAGTTCATTATGTTGTCAAATATTGAATATTGAAAGTTGTTTCCACTATTTTTGTAGGGAACAATTTATCAGTTCAGGGAATAAATACAAGAAAAAGATTTGGGTTCTTGTCAATTCATTTAAACATCAGGCGTGGTTTAAAGACAGTTACACTTATTCCACATGCTTCTACAGGTAATCCTTGATTTATTACACATTGGGACTGGAATACTGGTCACTGAATGAAGAAGTCATTAAGCAAGACATAATGTGAGGGCTTCACTCAATGTCCATAATCCTTCACTCCCACTTGTCATTAAGTAATTATGTGGGTTAGCAATAGCAATAGCACTTAGTCTTACAGCATTAACCATTCCATAGCGCTTTACAATACTCTCTGGTAGTTTATAATGTCAGTATATTGCCCCCAACAATCTGGGTCCTCATTTTACTGACCTCACAAGAGTGGAAGGCTGAGTCAACCTTAAGGCCCATCAGGATCTAACTACAGGCTGTGAGCAGAGTTGGCTTGCAATCAGTGGTGGGATTCAAAAATTTTTACTACTGGTTCTGTGGCCGTGATTTGGTGGGCATGGTGTGGCAGGGGAAGGATACTGTAAAATCTCCATTTCTTTCTAATCAGATGGGACTTGGGAAGCAGATAATAGATGGGGGTGGGGCCAGTCAGAGGTGGTATTTACTGGTTCTCTGAACTACCCAAAATTTCCGCTCCAGAACTGCTCAGAATCTGCTGAATACCACCTCTGCTTGCAATACTGCATTCTAACCACTGTGCCACCAGAGTTCTTAAGGGTATGTATCTGTAGGTAAGGAGTATGGGATGCTTCAATGGTGGGAGAGACCCTGGAAGGATATGCTCAAGAGCTGAAAATCCTCCCTGCCAAAATCCAAGCAAGATTTTTAGCCCCTGAGCAAAGAGACATATATGTGCCTACCTGCACCAGGCCTAGCAAAGCCTTCTCCACCCATTTAAGGCTCCCTGCACTCTATACCTTACTTAGCTGGCTCTGCTCTCTGCTTGGATTTCAGTTCCTGTTCTTTGTGGGGGCTGGTTGAAAGAACTACCAACCGAAAGTGTTCAGCTTGTGTTCAGCTTTCCTCATGAGACAGTTCCCTCAGCTAGTCCCCAGAGAACAGAACAGAACAGAACAGAACAGAATTCTGAATTGGCCAAGTGTGATTGGACACACAAGGGATTTGTCTTTGATGCATATGCTCTCAGTGTACATAAAAAGACAAGATACATTCGTCAAGAATTATAAGGTACAACATTTAAAGATAGTCATAGGGTACAAATAAGTAATCAGGAAACAATATCAGTATAAATAAAGGATAAGCAACAAAGTTACAGTCCCTCTGCAGGTGGTAGCAGCTTGCAATCTTCCCTGCTTGTTTCCCCATTGTTTTTGTAAGCACCCACAGGTTGCCAAGTACCCAGATTACGATCATGTGACTGCAGTGGGGGTGATGCAGTATTTTGTGACAGTAGGAAATGTCTATGGACCACAAAGCATCCTTGCTGGGGCCGTTGTAATTCTGGACCTTCATTAAACAAAGGTCATAACTCAAGGACTGCCTATATAATTCATATTTCAAAATTGGCTTGACCTCTGTTCTTTCAAAGGGAAAATAAATCAGAAATGATATAAACAAAATTCTACAAATTTTTAAAAAATGTTTCATCTCCAGAAAGAATTTTATAATAAAGGGATGTCAATTATAAAAAAAACAAATTGAGAACTTACAAAGAATGTCCTTTTTCTTACTGACTCATTTTATAACGTCTCAATCCCATTTTTCATCCCTGAAAAAGAACCCCCCGCCAATCTGCCCAGGACAGCTGTGGCAAACAAGATGTTGCTGGCAGCAGCTCCAGCAACCATGACCAATGCTGAGGGGCGCTTAGAAGTAAAATTTAGAGGATTACAAGATGCCTGGTCTAGTAGGAGGTCTTGTTATAAAAATGATTTTATTCTTCTTTCACGATGAAGGTTTTATGGGGTTTTTTAATCAGTGGGTCATATAAATTTGTTTGCACTTCTTAAAATTGCATAGAATATATAAAAATAGTGACTTTAAGCTGAAATCCATAGTATTATAGATTTAAGAACTACTATGTATTTCCTTCATTATACCCAGTTAAGACAACTCTTTTACTGAAATCTGCTGAAACATAAATTACAACAGCAACAATGTTATTTGATACCTCCATATGTTGCAGAGGTTAATTTTGTTCAGTGGGGTTAATTGGAAAGGAAGAGTTGGGCATAAAATTCAGGATGGTTGCCTCAATCTTTTTTCCCCTTAGTATTGAAGTTTGGATAAAATGAAATTGTCCTTTTTTTTAATTCAACTTTTAGTCAAAGATGCAATTAATTCAAATAGAGTTTGGTTAGCAAAAGAATGATTTTATACCACTAGTACTTAACGCACACGCACCCACACACACACCCAATTTTAAAAATAGTTTATCATAAAGAATGTTTAATTAAAGACAATTCACATTTATGGTTTGGGCATAAAGCATAAAAATTATATTCATCTATCCTGTTACACTTCCTCTTCTCTCCCTGAGGATTTCACTTCATACTTTATGTGTAATTGTTGCTGGTTTTCTATCATGTTCCCACTGGATTTCTCCCCCCAAAAAGAAAGAAAAAAAATCTTATCCCTCTGATGACAGAACTTGTTTCAATGATTTCATGCTCTTAGCATTTTTGTTCACGGGAATTAGGAGCAAAATGTAGCTGCAGCTGAACATGGCATCTATTTTTGTAATGCTGACGTTTATGCTTTGTTATTGGAGCTAAATGAAGAGATACAGGTGTTCTCCAGCTCAGTCTGTTGGGATTTCTTGATGGTTAAGGCTTGCCTGAGCTTCCAGAGTCAAACAGCAGCTGTGAGACAAGGATTTATGCTTTTCTTAGAACTTTGGGATTTTAAAATGTTACATTTAATCACAAGCACAGAATGAGAACAAATGTTAAAGATGTTACATACACAAGTTGGAGATTGATCTCTTTTCCATATGAGCTAGTTGTGGGAATAGAGGAACGAAGTTCTCTTTAATCTTAATGGATAATTTTATAAGGATTATGATATCTTTCAAAACATGGATATCAGGATACTTATATTATGGCATACCATAATTCTAACTCTTTCTCGTTATTCACATGATTTTATTTTTGAGTGCCTGGTATCAAAGGAATGACGATAATCTGGCACTTTGGATATTGTCGTATATTGAATTGTATTTATCCAGGAACATGGTCAAATGCCAAATTAAAAATGTTTAAGCTCCATCAAATTTAAATAGTCAAGCAGATTCATCTGTTCCGTGAACCCCAAATCACCTGGGTTTAATTTTTTTTAATGTGAAGGGAAATTTAATCATTGAAATTATTATTAAAACCTGCTAGTTATAATAATAATTTGATGAGTATGTTGTCATTCTTCTGCAGGAATGACCTTCTAAATTATTTTGCTATCTCAGGAAGTTTTATAAACTGATTCAAATGTCAGGATGTGAAAAGATATTGATAAAGCATTTCCTAAAGTTAGTTGATATTCATCTACTCTAATAATGGGAAGTGAACATGCTAAAGCATTAAAAATGGTAATGACAGCATTAACTGTATATAGAGATCTGGTGTAATGAATAGGAGTTAATTACAAAATCTCAGTAATAATATTTCTTGAAGAATCTTCTTCCTATGAGGAAGAGCACCCCGTTATTTTGCTACTTTCACACTTCTGCATATAGAAAATTAGTCACACTCTGGAGGAAAAATGCCTTACGATTATCTCAATTGGCTTGGGAAGTAATTTTCTAAACTATAATGTGGTACCAGCTCCTGATGACAGGGCTTAATTATAATTTTTAAAAGAAAACATTCCTGAAATCTCTAACATAAAATTATAAGCAAAAACATTCAAACTGTTATTTTTGGATTATTATGTATGTGTTCTGACATGGTACGTTACTGAATTAGGCTGTATATTTTGGAGTTGCCATTAGAGACATTTATAAGGAGAAAAAACTGTGTCTTTTATTATGTGCAGGTTCTTCTCTTGCCAAATCTTATGGGTGAAGTCATAGATCTATATTTATGATGCAATATTTTATTCTTATGGAAATGGTGATTTAGCAGATTAAGCTTTTTAAGTTTATAAGAATTAAATTGGGGTATCAGAAGTAATGAGACGAAATTTAGTACAATACTTTAAAAACCAAATCTTGCCAGTGTAGAAAGAGTTAGCATATTTAAGATTTCTATTATAACTGTTCGAAAGGTTTATGTAAGGAATTCTTATATTCTTGTAGTTGTTTTTATAGGTATTAATTTTTTTCTACTGTGTAAATGGGCTTTGGAGGCTTCTCTAAATACTCTCTCCCCAATTATTGACAGACTCCTATATTTCCATGGTTTGAAAATCCCATAATTGTTTTCGAATTGTTTTGCAGCAAGTAGAAAGCAATTCCTTTCCTGTGCTGCATGTTAATTTAGTGTTCTGTACTCATAAGAATATATTATATATAGAAGTCTGTATAACATGGACTTATTTCAAAGATACAAATAGGAAATTGGATTTTAATCTAAATTTAATGTTTCAATTTTGAGGCTAGTTCCACAAGGACTTAATTAAAGAGAGTGAAAAAGAAACAACATATATCAAAGAAAGGGAATACAGTTGATAGCAAGATTGACCCTATAACAGAGGAAGACCTCCCAAAAGATCCCAAACCAAGGGGCACAATCATCATCTTAACTCAAGATTTGTGATACCAATCAAGTTGTTCAAAATTATTTTAAAAATACAGTGAAGAGGGAGCAGTATGATCTCCAAGGGGCTAGAGTTTGGGAACCATCACCAAGAAGACATAGTTCTTAGGCTGCAGGAAATAATATTGCTTAATTGACAGGGCACAAAATATGTCTACTCTAGCTGACCTCACCAGATGGGAAGAAACACCGATACTTCCTATGTCACCAGCCCTTATTCTAGGAAGGGCTTTATAGGTGATAGCCAGTACCTTGAATTGTACCTAGATGCCAACAACTGGCAAATGTGTAGCTTGTAAATCAGTAGGGACACATGTACATACTACGGCATAGCCATCACTGCATTCTGAGCCATCTGTATCTTTGGAATGGTTTTCAAAGGAAACTCCATGTAAAGCACATTACAACAGTTCAATGAATGACTGAAGGACTTTCTGGTGCATGAAAGGACATAATTGTGTAATGGTTCTCTTGACCTCAGCTGCCACCTGCTGTGTTATGTAGTTTTCTATAATTGATAGATTTGTGCTTTATAAGACCATGGTTGTGATTTTGTCTTCTTGTAAATGTAGTTACCAGGCTTTCAAAAAAAGTCAAATAGGATCAAGTGTATCCCTATCGTAAATAAAATATTTTAAGTTCTTACCATGACAGTTTTTTACTTATCTTCTTGATTTCTGTCTTGCTTTTTGATTCAGTTATGTTATTCAGATGTAATGCAAGTTACATTACATAATTATAACTGTAATTATATTTCATGACTTTTAAAAAATCCTATGTTATATTGCCTGTGGAGGGCTACTCCACCCCCTCCTCCCATGGCTCTGTAGACTTCCTTTTGCAAAGTGTCAAATGCAGCAATAAACCTTCACTCTCAAACAACCTACTGGCCTCTAATGTTTGTATACATATCATTTAGTGACCCATGTCAGCACCATCAGATTTTAAAAAGCAAGCAGACTAATTTATCTTCCCACCTTAGAGCCTTCCTCTGGAAATGGCTTACAGAAAATGACAATAGTTAAGTTGGCATTGGCCTTAATACAATCAAACATTAAACAATTCTCAATTTCAATAGTCTTGACACCAGAAATGTCTTTACAGATGCCTGAATCTAGAGAAGGGGAGGGAAACATGAGAAAGAGACTCATAGTAACTCCACTTATATTTAATTACCCTAAGTATAAGTTGAGCTAGAGAATTATTTTGGCAGGATTTCAAGAGTCTGTTATGATACCCTACTAACAAAAAAGATATTTCCGATAATTCTAGTGGGACAGGATTTGTAATAGATTTTAACTAATCTTCCCAAACCTTTATAACTGCCTCAGAAGGGGATATCGTGGAGTTCACTATTGGACTCCACTCAAAAAAAAATCGTCCCTTGCTCTTCAGAATATGGATACTAAATCTCCCGTGCTCGATCCAGATGCAACTAGACTAGATTGCTTGCAGTATTCACTCCACTTTGTCTTGCATAATGTTTGAGACTGAGCAAATAGTAATTGTTCTCCATCCTACCCACCATCATAGACAGGGTTTAGTAGTTATTCCATTATGAATGATCCTCTTTTTAGAATTGTCTGTTTCAAAAACAATGCCCTTTATGACTCCTAATTACCACATTGTCTAGAGACATTTTTATAGTCAAACTAGCTATACCCGGCCATGCGTTGCTGCGGCCCAGTCTGGTTAAATGGCCAACCAATCTGTGTGTATATCTACACCTGCACACATACACACAACCACCGTATAACCCCCAAACTACCTACCTACTGTATTTCTCCCTACCTACCTACCTACCATATTTCTCCCTCTCTATCTATCCCTCTACCTACCTACCTACCTACCTACCTACCTACCTACCTACTGTGTTTCTCCCTACCTACCTACCTACCATATTTCTCCCTCTCTATCTATCCCTCTACCTACCTACCTACCTATTGTATTTCTCCCTATCTATCCCTGTATCTGCCTACCTACCTATCTACCTACTGTATTTCTTACTCTCTATCTATCCCTCTATTTACCTACCTACCTACCTACTGTATTTCTCCCTCTATCTATCCCTCTACCTACCTACCTACCTACTGTATTTCTCCCTCTCTATCTATCCCTGTACCTACCTACCTACCTACCTACCTACCTACCTACCTACCTACCTACTGTATTTCTCCCCTCTATCCTTCTACCTACCTACCTACCTACCTACCTACCTACCTACTGCATTTCTCCCTCTCTCTATTCCTCTACCTACCTACCTACTGTATTTCCTCCTCTCTCTGTATCCCTCTACCTACCTACCTACGGTATTCTTTCCTCTCTCCCTCTACCTACCTAGCTACCTACGTATTGTATTTCTCTCTCTATACCTGTACCTACCTACCTACCTGCTGTATTCATTCCTCTCGTTTATCCCTCTACTTACCTAACTACCTACTGTATTTCTTCCTCTCTCTATATTCCTCTACCTAAATAAATATCTCTCCCCTCCCCAGACCGCAGCCCCCCCAGTCAACCTCCTCCACGCTCGCTGCGGGAGGAGGCAGCTGGCGCATTTTCCAGAGCTGCCCGCCACAAGGGGCTCGGACGCTTCTGTTCCTGTGGCCGTGCGTGCGTGCGTGTGTGTGGAAGAGAGCGGCTGCAGGCAGACAGGAAGTTAGCTTCCTACAAACAAAGTCAATGGGAAAACTGGCAGGGAAGCTCTCAAGTGACTATTATAAGTCACATGTACTTTTTCAGGTTGTTCCTCCAAGAGGCCTGGCTGTGGTGTCCACAACACACATCAACCTGCAACAATCACCTGCACACCCTTACCCATGTGGCAACAGCCATACTCTGCTACACTGTGCTTGTGCTGTTTTGGGACACAACCACCAGCCACACTCTGTGTACTCATGCCATGCCTTGGCAGCCATCCCACACCATTGCACATCTGCTAGCATCCACCCATCCCTTATTGTGCTTGCAGTGTGTCTCAATGACCACCTGCACATCTTCCTTCATCTTCACTCACCCAGCAGTAGCCATTTCTGGCCCTGCTGCACTTGTGCCAAATCTACTATCTGTGCACCTTGGACACATTTGCCGAGTCTTGGCAGCTATCCTGAGTCCTGTATTCACACCACACCTCAGTTACCATCCTCATGCACCCTATCTCACCCTACAACACCCACTTATCTCTCTGCCAGCCTTCTTGTGAGGTGCCTGAGACTTGCAACTTCCTTCTGCTTTCCTCATTGACTTTGCTTGTTGGAAGCCAACAAAAGTTGCAAGGAGATCCTTACTTAATGACCCATAATTCTTATATAACAGTAGCAAAGGGGATCTCTGGAATTTCTGTTACTAAACAATTGCCAATCTTTTCAAGTAAACCAGCCAGGAAATACAACTAGATGAGCTAAGTTTACTTTATTGTAAAGGTACATTAATCAAAACTTGCAAGTCTGAATGTACAAATGCCGTCTCGCTACTTTTAACCATCTGATTAATTAGGGCAGATCCTTCCTAAGTTTTTTGCATTGACCATTAAGTCTTTGAGGGCTTTTCCCTCTCCCTTGTCTGATTGCTTCCTAGGAATTCTTGAAATGAAATGTATGGCTGGCCTTGGGGGACAAGAAAAGAGATACTGCCTACATTAGTTAAGTTTATAACTGAAATTATATATGGAATATATCAGATTTCTATAGGACAAATTTTTAAAAGCTCTGACATTTTAAGAATTATATTAAACTAGATCTAGCCAGATTCAATCAAGAAGTAGTACTGTGTCAACTGTGCTTCAAGAATCATGGCAAGAGAGATAGCTTTGTGTTGCCTATTACCATATTTTTTGGACTATAAGATGCACCAGAGTATAAGACACACCAAGATTTTGAAGAGGTAAATTTAAAAAAAAGTTTTTGCCCCCATCGTCCCCCAGGAGCAATCTGCAGGCTTCTGAAATCTTCTGCACACCTCACAGAGAGTTTGGTAGGCCTGTAGAATGCTTCTGGGGTCTGGGGAGGGCAAAAACGAGCAAAAAATGGGATGTGGAGAGAGTTTGGAAGGCTTGCAGAGTGCTCCTGGGGGCTGGGCAGGGCAAAAATACTTCCGTATTTTGCTAGTTTTTGCTTCCCTAGTCTCCAGGAGCACTTTGCAGACCTCCCAAACCCTCTGTGTGTCCAGTTTTGTGAAAAGGGGGATGCACGGGATGGGGCGTTGGGAGGCCAAAAATGCTGTATTCAGTGTATAAGATGCACCCAGATTTTCACCCTCTTTGGGGGGAGGAAAAAGTGAATCTTATACTCTGAAAAATATGGTAGTTATGTTCTTTGGATCTCAGTAAAACCCAAGCCTTTAAATTGAGAATCTTGATATTGGAGAAGAGAGGCTGTTTTATGAGAAAACAAATGATGAGATGGCCCAGGTGCAGCAATATTGGAACATAGCCCATCAGGCTGCGACAGTGCTATGGACAGTGTTCCATAGTGTAAATAACAGGCTTGAGAAAAGATATTTTAATTTCATTGATAATGCCAATAAAGTGGTCAATCCTTCCTGGAATGTACATCTACATCTAAGGTAGAAATAACTTTTGTATACTTGGCTCATCGAAGCTCCTAACTCCTTTTTGAGCCAAAAAATGCCTAGAGATTGTTGGCAGCAAAGATTGCGGGCTCTGATGTGCCAAGGGAGCAAAGTCAGAAGGCCAGTCTTTAGAGAGAAGGCTAGAATTAGACAGAGACAAGACACATTCAGTATGAAAGAGAGTGCAATAAATTTTTTGAGGGGGTCTTTGATGTAAGAGAAAATTAAGGAACGATAATAGAATAAATATAATTATATAAGGGAAAAGGCTATATTAAGGGTTAAAAACAGGAAAAGTTAATAGGTATATCTATATAAATAAAAAGGTAAAATAGTTTGTGTAGGTAGGTAGATAGAGGGATAGAGAGAGGGAGGGAGAAATACAGTAGGTAGGTAGATAGGTAGAGGGAGAGAAGAAAAAATACAGTAGGTAGATAGGTTGGGGGTTATACAGTGGTTGTGTGTACACACTTTGGTTGGCCATTTAACAAGACTGGGCCACAGCAACGCGTGGCCGGGTACCGCTAGTTAGAAATACAAAGACTAATAAAGAGGTAAGATAGGACTAAAAATAAAAATATGAAATATGTTTACTGCAGAAGAAAGTCTATTTTTGTAATGTTACATTAAACATCTAGTCTGAGTCAATTTTCAATGAAGCACTGGAAAACATTGATGCTGGCCTCAAAGTAAATAGTGTTTGAATAAACAATTTAAAATATGTTGATGATACAGTTCTGCTTGCCATTAAGCCTGAAGAACTTCAGCTCTTCATCAATAAAGTCACAGAAATATCTGAAAAATACATCTTGAAGCGTAACACCTCAAAAACCAAGATCATGGTTGTCAGCAAACAACCCATTAATTTACCACCAATAAATTTGGAAGGAATACCACTAGAAAAAGTTGAAAGGATCACGTACCTTGGTTCTAATTTACAAGAAAGCTGGGACATGGCCACTGAAGTAGGGACAAGGATAGGGAAGGCTCAAACAGCATTCTTCAAAATGAAAAAGGTCTTCTGTAGTCATGAAAAAGGTCTTCTGCATAAGCCTAAGATTGAAAATCAGGCTTGTCAGATTACTATTCTATCCTGAATAGTAATACTTTTCTATCCTGCTCTATGAGTAGAGAGTTGGTCTCTGACAGAAAGCCACTTGAAGAGACAAGAAGCATTTGAAATATGGATTTACAGACGGCTGTTACGTATAAGCTGGGTTGACAAAATCAGATATGAGAAGGTGATAAGCTGCCTTGGAAAGCCAAGGGAAATCATCAAAACCATTAAAAAGCAAAAGTTAGAATATTTTGGACATATGATGCGACATCCAGAAAAAAAATGGCATCTTTCACTTAATTCTCAAGGGAAAGATTGAAGGCAAATGAACTCCAGGCAGAAGAAGACCATCATGGCTTCAAAATCTAAGGGACTGGTTTGGACTAAACACAGCAGCACTCCTTTGTGTGGCTGTTAATAAAAATAGGATCTATAACACGATTACCTGACATTGGACATGTGCAATGTCCAATGACGGATATGCACAAGAAGAAGAACATTAAAAAAACAAAACCTTTTTTCTAGAGGGGTATGGTTTTATCATGCACAACAAAATGCTGTATAATATCCCTTGGTTAAGGGGTATGATAACACCACTTCTCTGGACAAAAGAAAACGGAACTTTACAGATCACATCCTTTCCTTCAAATGCAGTAAAGCCTCAAATTCAACTGTGTTATTTTCAAAATTGAAATTATTTTACCTTGATTTTATTATCATTTTAACATTCATTTTATTTACAACCAACATGCTGGCTGGGGAATTCTGGGAGTGGAAGTCCACCCATCTTGAAGTTGCCAAGGTTGAGAAAAAACTGATATCCTGGTGCAAAAAGACTTTCATGATCTTGCCAGTAATGATGAGTCATAGTCTCGTTGCAACCAATTTTGACAGCTCTATTCTAAGCTCTTCAGAAGGCTGTGTAGTAAAATATACACAAGAGAAAAACCTTTGAAAGATGGTTGAGGAAATTGCTATCAAATTCCCTGGTCTCATTTTGCTTGATAATAATCGTTAGAAAATAAGGATACTACTACAGTTTAATATATGTTTATACACACAGTGGTATCTAAGCAGTTGTAGTAAAAATTGTATGTGCTATTATTTGGTTTCCAGCTGTTACAGAATGATACCGTGTTTCTCAGAAAATAAGACAGAGTCTTATTTTCTTTTAGATTTGAAAATCAGCACTTAGGCTTATTATTGAGGCGGTCTTACTTTTATTGAAGTGCAGAAGGCCAGACTCGGTGAGCTGGATGTGCCGTGGACGCACCGTTGCCTCCATTCCAAACCTTCAGCATTCAGAATGGAAGCTTTTTGGCAAACAGGAGGAAAATGGGGAGGGGGATTTTCCTGCTTGTTATCCTTCCCTCAGTCTGTGCTGAACTTGAGGACTGGATGACAGGTAGGAAAATCCCCCTCCCCATTTTCCTTCAATTCACCAAAAAGCCTCCTGCGAGCCTCCCAAAAAGAGAGAAAAAGCAAAGCAGCTGGCTGCGGAGCTGACGGTTTCAGGGAAGCAGCCCAACAAGCAGAAGCACTGCATCCAGAAAAAGAAGGGCAAAAGCAGTATTTGCGCTGCCCGAAGGGGTCAGTGGGCTACAGCTGCAGCCGGACAGTTTCCACACACACACACCGCACCGCCACTCGTGTTGGTCATGCCCATCCCCCCTGGGCTTATTTTCAGGGTAGTGGTAATATTAGGTCCACCCCAAGAAATTAGGGTTGAACTTATTATTTCCCGATTTACCTCAAATTTTGACACAATGTTCACAAGGACTTCTGATAATAGAATACGTACTCATTTTGTGCCTAGCACACGTGTGTCATGTGCAAGGTACACAAATGTAAAATGTACCCACTGATCATGTTTTCACCTCCCTGTAGCCCCGCCATCAGACTGCTTTTCAACTGTCAGTGTTGGAAGAGGCCTCATATGGAGGCCTCTTAGGGCCAAAAAGGCACTAGGATAGCAAACTCCCAGGTGGCCCATAGAGAGGGGGGGGGAGGAGGAGAAATACAGTTTAATAAAAGAGGGACTAGGGGAGACATGATAGCAGCCTTCCAGTATCTCAGGGGTTGCCCCAAAGAAGAGGGAGTCAAACTATTCTCCAAAGCACCTGAGGGCAGGAAAAGAAGCAATGGGTGGAAACTAATCAAGGAGAGAAGCAATTTAGAACTGAGGAGAAATTTCCTGACAGTTAGAACAATTAACCAGTGGAACAGCTTGCCTCGAGAAGTTGTGAATGCCCCAACACTGGAAGTCTTTAAGAAGATGTTGGATAGCTATTTGTCTGAAATGGTATAGGGAGTGATGGCTAACCTTTTTTGGCTCGTGTGCCAAAAGCAGGGGGAGTGCAGGGGCGATGTGCACAGGTGTGCCACATCCATAATGCTATGTGCATGACCCCCTGCATTTGGCATGCTTTTTACGTCCTTCCCAGGCTCCAGAGGCTTTATAGGAGCCTGGGGAGAGTGAAAACAGCCTTCCCCCACCTCCAGAGGGCAAAAAATGGTCTCAAAAGAAGGCCTAAATCAGCTGGCCAGGGCACACATACATACTGAAGCTGACAGGGCAATGCCTCGCATGCCCTAAGAAATGTTTCCGTGTGCCACCTATGGCACCTGTGCCATAGGTTTGCCATCATGGGTATAGGGCTTCCTGCCTAGGCAGGGAGTTGGACTAGATGACCTCCAAGGTCCCTTCCAACTCTGCTATTGTATTATTGTATTACATAGGTAGATAGAGGTATAGATAGAGAGGGAGAAATAAGGTAGGTAGGTAGGTAGAGGGAGAAAGGAAGAAATATAGTAGGTAGGTGGATAGATAGATAGATAGATAGATAGATAGATAGATAGATAGATAGATAGATAGATAGATAGATAGATAGATAGATAGATAGATAGATAGGGAGAAATACAGTAGGCAGGTAGGTATGTAGGTAGAGGGAGAAAGGAAGAAATATGGTAGGTAGGTAGGTAGGTGGATAGCTAGATAGATAGGAGAAATACAGTAGGTAGGTAGGTAGAGGGATAGATAGAAAGGGAGGAATACAGGTAGGCAGGTAGGTAGATAGGGGGATAGATAGGGAGAAATACAGTAGGTAGGTAGGTAGGTAGGTAGAGGGAGAAAGGAAGAAATGCAGTAGGTAGGTAAGTAGAGGGATAGACAGAGAGGGAGAAATACCGTAGGTAGGTAGGTAGGTAGGTAGGTAGGTGAATAGAGAGAGAGGGAGAAATACAGTAGGTAGGTAGAGGGATAGAGAGGGGGAAATACAGTACGTAGGTAGATAGATAGAGGGATAGATAGAGAAGGAGAAATATGATAGGTACGTAGAGGGATAGATAGAGAGGGAGAAATACAGTAGGTAGGTAGGTTGAGGGTTATATGGTGGTTGTGTGAATGTGTGCAGGTGTAGATCTACATACAGATTGGTTGGCCATTTAACCAGACTGGGCCACAGCAACACGTGGCCGTGTATAGCTAGTTAAAAATATAAAACACATTAAAATATTGTAAAATTAATGCAAAGCTAATATCTTACATTTGTTAAATATATGTTTTAGAGTGAAATGCAGATTTGTTTTAAAACAGCTGACCTTTAATACATAAAATTATAATATTTGATATTTAGAAAATTAGACATTTTCAAAAGAAATTCAGATTTCTTAGAAACATTAAAAGTTAATTCAAGAAACAGTCTAAATTAGCTTGACTTCCGGTTCCGGCTCCAGCGCGACGGGCGAGCCTAGCGCTCGCTCGCCGTTTTGTTGCTTTTTCTGCCCCCCCACGGGGGCGAGACGCCCCGTTTTTTCGGGGGTCTTCCGTAGGGCCGGCTTGCCTGGGCTGCTCCCCCCACGGCAGTGGGGCAGCGACCCTTGTCTTCGGCTCAGGTGAAGGAGGACATGCTGCGGGGGGATTCCCTTCGCCAAAGGCAGACGGCACCATTCGTTAACATGGAGAGAGAGGATCGCCTGGGTCGGAAGGCTGCCTGGGGCTTTGACTACGAAGGGGAGAGTGAGTGATTTAAAACTTTTTTTTCTGCTGTCAGCCTGGCTGAAAGGACTTGGAGGGGGGGTGTTTGCTTGTAAAAACCCCCCTCGGATTTAAGCGGCGCTTGAAAATGGCTCCTCGCTGCGAGGAAGCGGATATTTTCAATCCGGACTGTTTGTACAAGGGAAAGTGATTTGCGGCTTGATTTGCAACAGAGTTTCTAGGTCTGGCTGAAACAATTTCTTTAACTACTCTTCCCTTTGGGCTTTGAGCTTGGACGGCGGAAGATGGCTTCTCTTTGTCCCTGAATGACGATTTTACTTATGGAAAATTTCCAGCGTCTCTTTGTGACTTGGACTTCCTCTGGTTACTGAAGTAAAAATTTTTTTTGGGGATTTGTGATTTCTTTTCTGGAGTGCCTTCGTTATTATACTTATTGATTTGGAAAATTGTTTCTCTCTTGGTTCCTGAACTTTACAACTTTGAACTGAACTTTTGGCTCCTGATCTGCCTTAACAGCTCCACCCTAAAAACGCCATTTTAGTGGCACCAACTTTTACAGCTAATCATGGCACAAGAATCAGCACTGGCAAGCTTAGAACTAAGGATGGCTTCTCTTGAATCGGTTATACAAACTTTGGTACAAAAAATCAAGGCTCAGAGGGCAGAAAATATCAACTTTAAAAAGGAGTTATTGGATACGTGGAAGCAAGTGCTGGAGAACACACAGAAAAATGAAGAATTGGAGGGGGGGCTGGAGGGGGCTAAGGGAGAGATTAAAAATGTCACAAATGAGGTTGTGGAAATAAATGGGCATGTGTCTAGGATGGATATGGAAAGGATGACATATTTTTTGAGATTTCAGAATGTTTCTGAGGAATCTGGTGAATGTCTCCCTGATCTCATGAGCACAATTTTAGCAGACTATTTACAGAAACCCAAGGATGAGATTAGGGGGGACATTGACCTAGCCTATAGAATAAATTCTGCATATGCCAGGATAAATGAAGTACCTAGAGAGATACATGTTAAATTTGTTAGAAGGTCGACCAGAGAGGAAATCCTGAAAGTGCAAAGGGGGGGTCCGTTAATTTACCAACAAAAGGAGGTTACCATCTTGAAGCAGATCCCTAGAAAGATTAGAGAATCGAGAAGGAAATTTTCCTTCTTGTCCAAAAAGTTGTTTGACCACGGGATCTGGTTCAAGTGGGTGACGCCCGAAGGGATGCTGGTGTTCTGGGAAGGAGGAAGAGTGAGGATTAAAACAGTTGCTGAGGCGGAAGCCTTTCTTAAAAAACACTCCTCTGCCCTGGGGGAAGATTCAGGGGGGACGGAGGGAGCCACGGCCCCGCCCGCTGGGGGCCCGGAGGGTGAGATAGAAGACCCAATAGCCAAGAGACTTAGATCAAAAAAATAACTTTGCTTTGATTTTTGAGTAATATTGTATAACATGTGTATCTGGATTTTTGTAAATGACTGACAGCATAGAATTGAGAACTTAGAAACATGTACTTGTTTTCACTTTGTAGTGTTATGAACAATGTTTTGTTATTGATTTATATTGAAGTTCCAGAAGGGCCGACGACTTTGACGTGAATGCTCTCAAAAAAATTTCTGTATCCCTTACCCCACCCTATTGAAAAACTGTAAAACCAATAAAACTTTTTCAATATAAAAAAAAAAAAGAAACAGTCTAAATTAGCTTTACATCTTATGGCTAAAATGTATACAATGGAGATTCAGTCAATATTTCTCTACAATTTTTAGCTATTAGTAAAATATAACGAGAGGCAATTGACCTCTTCAAAAGGGTTAGCGTAGCAGAAACGTTGATGCATTTGGAGTGAAACATCTTTATCAAGTTAATGCAAGACACAGTCATGCCCTACTTGAATTACTCATTTATAATAGCTGAGCAGCAGCCTGCATGTGGACTTTGAAATCCTGGGAAAATAGGATGTATGCATGCATTTTGAAAGTCTTTGCTTGAAACAGCTGGAAAATGTTCCAGTGGGTAGTCAGCTACTAGCTGTTGCCTGCAGTTTTCAACATCAGGAAGATGTGCTCAGATTAATTACTTACTAGATTCATTATTTCCAATGTGTGAATTTCATTGCCCTTTCTTTGTGACTGTCTAAAAAATATAAGTGACTCCTTCACTAACTTGAACCTAATTATACATGAATGTGACAAATGTCACTTTTGATAAACGTATGCAGAATAATACCCAGAACAACACATTTGGACAGAAAATTAAATATGAACACAACAATGAGCTTCTCAGATTATTTGGCAAATAACCAAAACAATATAATTAATATACAAATATTTAAACAAGAATCTCAGCGTAATTTCATTTGATATCAAGAAATACCGTTAACATACTTTGTATTAGTGAAAAACCAGAACCAGGAAAAATATTCCATAAGTTATCCAAATAGTGACTGAGTTTAGTTTTAGAATCTTTCTCTAGTTACTTTTGTATTGTTAGAAAAATAACATTACAATATTTCATTGAATTACTCTTATAATGAAAACAACAAAGAAAACAAACTAAATACTGTACATGAATTAAAATGTCAGAATTAGGACATTTTGTGATGTTTGGTTTAATATTGTCCATTATTATTTCCTTTTTCAATTTGCATTTTGTATGATCTCATCTTTCCCAGCAGACATGTGTTACAAATGAACTACACTGTTCTATTGAAGAACAGTGCAGCTGTTAATACATATATTCAGGAGGTGTGTATAATTTCATATGGAAGCAATATATGCTCAACATTAATAAAATCCCCAATTAAAAAATTCAAATCATTTGAGCAATTTCATGTATGTCAGAAAAGTGCAATTCTGCAATCCAACAGATGTGTGCCAATATGAGCTAAAACTATCTTTGATGTTAATGAAACTGTTACAAAGACCCAGTCAAATTCAACTCACCTTCTCTGGACTAATAGAATAAGTATATTGTTGCCTCAAAGATTTTATAGGTGCAAAGATGAAAACGTTCAGAGTTTCCTTGTGGATATTGCAAGAAATGCAATCCAGTGAGGAAACGCTGTGGCCATGTAAGCCATATTGGGTACCCAAAGAAGAGCACATAGAATGCCCCTGCTCCATGAACTGGACAGGATGCCAGTTTGCTTTCAAGTCCAAAGCAATATGTCACTTATTACCTATAAAACCTACATTGTATGGGGCCAGGCTACCTATGGAACCGGGTTTGCCCTGTCCCATCAGCCCCTCCCACTCAATGAGGCAGGGAAGGGTGCAAACTCATCTATTAGAGAATTTCAGCTGGCACGTTCTTGAAAAAGAACTTTTACTGTTGCTGGAACATCCCGTCCTGAGAGGTGAGATGGGCCCTCACTTTCCTGGCCTGCCGAAAAGGAGTCAAAACATGGCTCTGTGACCTTGCAAGAGTGGCCATCTTGGAATTTTCTATCTTTCTGAAATTTTATAATATTGTAATCCTACAATTCTAAAATGTTTAAACTTACGTCATTTTTAATGTGTTAATTTTAATTTTATGTGTTGTTTTATATATAAGTTATATAGCATACCACCCAGAGTCCCTCTTCGAAGAAGCTGGGTGGTTTGGAAATTATATAAGTGAAAGAAAGAAAGAAAGAAAGAAAGAAAGAAAGAAAGAAAGAAAGAAAGAAAGAAAGAAAGAAAGAAAGAAAGAAAGAAAGAAAGAAAGAAAGAAAGAAAGAAAGAAATGGGGAGAAAATGGGAGGGGAAAAACAAATTCAGTTACTTACTTATTGTATATATGTATAATCTATACTAAATATTATTTAACTTAAAGAGTGTAAAATATTTACAGAGATGAGTGATGGAGGGGAAAAAATCTACTACTTTGACTGTATCTGTTCCTGGTGATGGTCTTTTGGCTGCTCCTTCATTGTTTCTGTGAAGAAAATGCCTTTACTGCATTTATAGGTGCTGAGGTTTATTTGATGAGGCTTGGCACTTGGTTAGATAAATTAGTCTATATGTTTTGAGAAACAATAGGGACAAAATCCTAGAGCATGGAGAAGTATTTGTTGTTTGTTTTGCCAGCAGCTTAATCCCATTCTACTTTAACTAGAATCAAATGATGACCCACATAAGATAAAGTTTTCATTCTGCCATCTGGATTATCCATATGCTAAAAGTGAACTTGGTTTTGATGTGTTTATTAATTAAGGTTGCTGGCTTTCCACAAGGAAAATAACCGGCTTCAAAGGAGTGCTCGGGATAGGGGTTGTTCCTCTATCCTGGTCCTGTTAGATTTCTCAGCGGCTTTTGATACCATTGACCATGGTATCATGCTGTGCCAGCTGGAGGGGCTGGGGGTGGGGAGCACCTTTTTACAGTGGTTCTCCTCCTACCTCTCCGACCGGTCGCAATTTGTGTTGGCAGGGGGGCAGAGGTCGACGTCGAGGTGCCTCACTTGTGGGGTACCACAGGGGTCGGTCCTCTCGCCTCTGCTGTTCAACATTTATATGAAGCCGTTGGGTGAGATCATCCGTGGTTTTCGGGTAGAGTTCCACCAGTACGCTGACGATACTCAGCTGTACATCTCTACCCCGGATCACCCCAACGATGCCGTGGAAGTGATGTCCCGGTGTCTGGAGGCCGTGCGAGTCTGGATGGGGAGAAACAGGCTCCGACTCAACCCGTCCAAGACCGAGTGGCTGTGGCTTCCGGCGTCACGATATAGCCAGTTGGTTCCATCTCTGGCTATTGGGGGCAAGTCATTGGCCCCTGCAGAGAGGGCTCGCAACTTGGGTGTCCTCCTGGACTCTCGGCTGTCTCTAGAAGACCATATGACAGCCATGGCCAGGGGGGCTTTTTATCAGGTTCGCCTGATACGCCAGTTTCTTTCTGGATCGTGACGCTTTACGCACGGTCACTCAAGCCCTTGTCACCTCCTGTCTGGATTACTGCAACCCTCTCTACATGGGGCTCCCCTTGAGGTGTACCCGGAGGCTCCAGTTAGTTCAGAATGTGGCCGCGCGGGGGATTCTGGGAGCGTCTAGATGCTCCCACGTGACACCTCTCCTGCGCGAGCTGCACTGACTGCCGGTGGCTTTCCGGGTGCGCTTCAAGGTACTAGTAACCACCTTTAAAGCGCTCCATGGCAAGGGACCCGGTTACCTGCAAGACCGCCTCCTGCTACCAAACACCTCCCACCAACCAGTTTGCTCCCACAGAGGGGGCCTCCTCAGGGTGCCATCGTCCAGGCAATGTCGGCTGGCGACCCCTAGGGGGAGAGCCTTCTCTGTGGCAGCTCCTTCCCTCTGGAATGTCCTACCTCCTGACCTACGGACGACCACGGACCTGCGCCTTTTCCGTCGGGCCTTGAAGACCTATTTATTTCGTGTGGCCGGCCTGGTGTAGTTTTTAGTAGGGATTTTAGTAGGGTTTTAGGACAGGCTAATCATTTAATATATTTTTAACGTATTTTATGTTTTATACTATTGATTTTTATCGTTGCCTGTACACCGCCCTGAGTCCCGAAAGGGAGATTTAGATATAAAAATCTAAATAATAATAATAATAATAATAATAATAATAATAATAATAATAATAATAATAATAATAATAATATCATCAATATGTGGTTCAAACTTTGCTAAAGTTTTTAGTGTTTTTATTGGCAACACTACTTTAAAAATGAACTATGTGACTTTAAAAAAAAAGAATCACTTATATCTCTTCAAATTTTACTTCCAGTGGTAAAGTACATAAATAACAACAGGAAATAACCTTAAAATGTGAATTGGACATGTAAAAATGTTGAAGCAATGATTGTATAGTGATTGTACTGGATGATATGCTAAGAATCGCATTCAAAGTATATGCTTAATTTACTCTTACTCTTGCCATCTACATTTATTTAAATATACCTAGATCTTATAAGATATGGCTAACATTTTGTTTGGCTGAAAATCAACTTTTAAAAATAATCTATGAAAAACATAAAGAATGTTAGAGTCGAAATAAATATTATTTTTGTCCTATGGGTTTTGCATATTTTATGGGTTTTTTTTTCTTTGCTCATAGATGCAATTCTATCCAGATTATCTTTAGCTCTTGTTATATTGTTATGCTTTGGATCAAAAAGAAAGATAAAACAGCTTGAGTTAACAAGCTCAGAATGATTTAAAGTTTGTACATATGATAGAAAGGAGCCAAAGTTAGACTTATAGTGAATAGTTTTCTGAATAGTTTTCTGTGCCATTAGCGGAACAAATTAAACTTTCACTGGTTGACTGCAGATACCTAAACATTGTAGTGTGGGAGGATTATCTGCCAGTTAGCTCTTCTGGTTTATTGGCAGCGAGCAGATTTAGGACAAATTTTCCCATGGCAGAAGTACTCTTCTCAAAATTCCAGAAGTTGAACTAAGAAATTTATGAACTAGTAAGAAAGTGAATTACTGAACAGCCATCAAAGTAAGCATGTTTTTAATTGAAAATTTATTGACTTCATCTTAAAGCCCGTTTTTTTTTAAATTTAAAAAGATTAATTTACAGCATTGGCTTTGAAATCTGTGTGAGGTCTGTAGTATGAAAAAAATCTCCAGTTAAGCTGTAATTAATTATCCTAATTAAACAAATATTAGTAACAAAGCATTCTTACTCTGGATGAGCAGTAGTCATGAGATCGTCACAAATACCTAATCGAAAGTGTGAATCTGCATCTGGTTTAAATACAATATGGATTACCTTTGATCTTCTGAGCTAGTTTGAGTGTTTTGCTGACAGCACTTTAATGCCTTAAACTGCATAATATATAGCCTTCTGGTTACTTATAGTTAATAACACATAATTTATAATAATAATAATAATAATAATAATAATAATAATAATAATAATAATAATAATAATAATAATAATAATAATAATAATTATTATTATTATTATTATTATTATTATTATTATTATTATTATTATTATTATTATTATTGCTATTTTATATACCGCGTCCTCTCCCCAAGGGGACTCGGAGCGGTGCACAGGGAAAAATTAAAACACATAAAATATATATACAAAAATAAATACAATAGAGTAAAAACAAATTAAACTTAATTGTCCCTGCACTAAAATCCCCATATTAAAACTAGCGTTCCCTAAACCCTAAAGGTAGAGGCTAACCTTACAGACAATATGTATTGGCAGATTGTAGACAAATCTATAACAGCAAAAATATGAAGTGTAGTTTTTCAGTCTGAATTCAGTCTGATATGAATTCATCATGGCTTAAACTTCTATTCTACTCCATCAATAATTCTGAGCTCTAAACTGAGACATTTACTTCCCTGTGCCAGAAGGGTGCTTTGTGCTGCTGTCTCAGCTGATTTGGCTTAGTGACAACTATTTTTTTCAGACGATGGAAGAGGACACTGGAGAATCAGCTATCCTTCACTTGGTAGTAATCCAAAGAGATTTGTTGATGAAGTAGCAGTAACGTTAGGAGAGATGCAATGTAAAGCTGTAATTTTTGATATTGGTGGAAACTGAATATATATATATATATGTATGTATGTATGTATGTATGTATGTATGTATGTATGTATGTATGTATGTATATATGCTGGCATAGCTGGCTTCGGGGATTTTCCCGTGTATAAGGCATAGAAATGTTATTGCAACGTTTCGACAAGATCTCACTTGTCATCATCAGGCAGGCTTCTGTCTGTGACATAAGCCTGCCTGATGATGACAAGTGAGATCTTGTCGAAACGTTGCAATAACATTTCTATGCCTTATACACGGGAAAATTCCCGAAGCCAGCTATGCCAGCATACCTACACCCGTGAAAATCTACGAAAACCAATATATATATATATGTGTGTGTGTGTGTGTGTGTGTGTGTATTCTATCATGCATATCTTTTAATAAAGCAGATTTCATTAAATCAGATCAATGATAAGTAGGAATCCATAGCAGAATAATATAGTGGAAAAAGGAAACATGCATAGCGATAGCACTTATATACTGCTTTATAGTATATAAAGCCCTCTCCAAGCGGTTTACAGAGTCAGCATATTGTCTCCAACAATCTGGGTCCTCATTTTACCCACCTTCTAAGGATGGAAGGCTGAGTCAACCTTGTTGCTTCTGTAAATGAAAACAGCTGCTGTTTCTGAAATGACAAATTTCTGTTGATTTGTTGATATGCAAAAGAGGGCTTCCAACTCAAATCTAGTTAGAAATATTACATTGACATCTTCCATTTTTAGTTCTCCATTTTGATTACATTGCTACAATAAACTTTGATTTTGTTTTCAGTCAAGGGTCGCAACGGTCCTTTAAAGAGATGCTACCCAGCATATGCATTTCAGTGAATGCAAAAGACACAATTAAACAATGCCTGTTGAAAAAAGTCTGTATGAATGCAGTTCTGCAATATTTTATGTAAAGGTGAGGGGAGCCAAACTACCTGCAAAGGCTGTGGTTCAGGAGCATAAAGCATTTTTCTAAGGTTTCAGATCAAGAGAGTATATTTTTTCCATGTTCTTGTTTCTTTATTTGCTGCATTTTTGTATCCCAGCAGTTTAGAATAATTAAATATAGCATCTCTAAAATCTTAAATATGAAAAAAGGAAAACTTTCTAAGATCAAAATGTTTTTGCAGTTTATTTCAGATTCTTTAACTTTTTAAGCTTATGATAACTTTTTTCTTTTGTTCAGGAATAGAGGCAAACTCATGCACTTTATTCAGAGGTTGTTCTGAAGATTTCTAATAGCTTAGAGGTAGTTATGATTAGAAAGTGAGGTTTGTGAACTTAGTGTCTCTTTAAAAGTCTGTTATCACCGTTTGGTACAAGTTTGCTAATAAAACCTGTCCTGCTGTTTCCTCACGAGGAGCAGTCATCCAGTGCACATGTGGGCAATGTCCCATCTTCTCCTTATCCAAAGAGGTTCCAAGGAAACCTACTCATCAGTTCTTTGGCCTTTGCTGTAGTCGAGGCTATTTTCAGTTCACAGTGGCAGAACTGTCTTCAGTTCACCATAACTTACAATACAATACAATAGCAGAGTTGGAAGGGACCTTGTAGGTCTTCTAGTCCAACCCCCTGCATGGGCAGGAACCTTATACCATTTCAGACAAATGGCTGTCTAACATCTTTTTAAAGACTTCCAGGGTTGGGGCATTCACAACTGCTGGAGGCAAGCTGTTCCAGAGGTTAATTGTTCTTACTGTTAGGAAATTTCTCCTTAGTTCTAAGTTGCTTCTCTCCTTGGTTAGTTTCCACCCATTGCTCCTTGTCCTGCCCCCAGGTGCCTTGGAGAAAAGTTTGACTCCCTCTTCTTTGTGGCACCCTCTGAGATATCGGAACACTGCTATCATGTCTCCCCTGGTCCTTCTCTTCATCAAACTAGACATACCCAGCTCCTGCTTAAAAAATTCCTTAAAAAAGCAATATGAAAAGTCAACACTGCAAGGATAATAGATCTAATGTAACTCCACTTAAAGCTTAGTGAAGACCTGAAAAGAGATAATTTCAAAATGGCATATATAGAAGATGGTAAGGAAAACAGATTACCAAGGAAGAGCACAGGGGAACAAGATTGTATGGATGATGTGAAAAAGGTTAAAGTTTAGACTAAGCTGAGATTGTTAAAGGATGCTAAGGGTGGTGAGTTGTGGTAAAAATGCATCTTCAAATGTGTTTCAAATAAAAGGAAGCAAAATTGTTCATTATTCAAAGTGGTCCTTCAATGTTACAAAATGTTAATAGTAATAAAGAAGAATTCTTATTTTGATTTAGCTTTCTCCAGCAAAACTTAGTGTGGTCCAAAAAATAATCAGGATGACCATAGAGCAGAATTGAACCTTTGTAGTATATAGTAGTATTGTATGTGGGAGGAGGGCTCTCCCCTTTGACTAAATCTGAAAGATTTGTGCTGTGAAGCCCAGCAATGATACAGTAGAGGATTACACTTATTAAAAAAACCCAGAAAATTCAGATATTATATATGAGGATGTGGTCGGCAATCTTAAACCTCTGATGTGCAAACCATGCAAAAGAAAATGAATGAAATTAAAATTTTGTGGTTTAACCACAAATGTAGACATGAAAGAAACACACTGGCTGGTCTAGTCAGATAAATGAAGAAGGAAAAATAATTTGACAGGGCAAATGTAATGAAGGATAAATTCTGAAAAGGTCAAGCATTGATAAGGAAAAGCAAAAAGATTATTATAAAAATCAGTGGCAAGAATGAAAACTGTCATGTTTGCAAAATAAAGATACAAAATTCTGGGAACTGATTTCCCAAGACCAGAAAGAAATAAAAGTAATAATACAAGCACAGATTTCACCTGGAGTTTGGATATCTTATTTTTAAAATAAATTTGATGACATTAGAATTATCAAACCAAAAGTCATTAATGGGTACAGATTTATTAAAATATTAATGACTGAAATGGCCTTCACTAACTGTTACAGAAGTGAAAAGAATAATTTCACAACAGATAGCTGGCAAAGCCCCAGGAGAGAGATATGTAATCACCAGACATTTTTAAGGCATTTCCTGATTGACGGGCTCCTGTGCTTGCCTCTTAGTTTGAATTACATCAAATGCCACTAGATAAATTGTTGTAGCTTGGAAAGACAGTGTAGCAATTCCAATATTTAAAAAGGGAAACTCCACAATCCCCACTAACTTTTCCCCAATAAGTCCCATTGACATAGTGTATAAGCTGTATACAAGGTGTCTTTTAAACAGATTGATTGATTGGGCCGACACTAGGCAGATTATAGCAGAAGAACAGGCAGGCTTCAGAGAGGGGCACAGTACTATAGATCAGTGTTTCACTTTACAATATCTGATTCACAAATCAATGAACAGACCCACAGAATGCTTATTATGCAGCATTTATTGACTTACCATCTGCCTTTGATACAATAAATAAATGAAATGTTTGTGGTTGAGCCTCACAAAACCAGCCGAGGATGTTTCGCATAGATGCTGAATAGAGTTAGTAGTGAATTGTGGTTGGGTGAAGAGACAAAAGGTCATATTAGAAGAGGAACATGTTTACACAGAAGCTGCAGAGAAAGCAGTGGGAAGTATGTTCTTTGGCTGTTGCCCAACCTCTGAAATACCATAGGGCTGTGGATACTGAAAATTGTAAAATCAAGTGGTTTGGCTTGGAGGGAGAGTTTTTTGGTGAAGCAAGCAACAATCAATGAAGTAAGATGCTTTAGCAATATTTAAGTGATTTTATGGACGAATGAAAAAGATATTTAAATTAAATCTTTAATTCCTGCGTATATAACAATATATAAACATTTTATTGTCTATGTATTTCACTTAAGTAATAACATCAAAGGAGTGTCTTGGTGCTCCATTTATGAAGACTTTTGAGTGATATCTTTGTTTCCTTAAAATCTCTTGAAGTTCAAAAGCACAGCCATGATCATTTATGAGTAGTGATACATCTGGAGATTAGAATTTCTTAAGAAACTTAATATTATTAGTATTACATCCAGTAACCAATGTAACTTTGTATATTTCAAGAAGAACAAATTTCCATTAGATTTACAGACAATGACTTGAACTTCTTAATGTTTCCTTGGTATAAAACTTTAAAGAACCTCTGCTTGGAAATAGTTTTTAAAAAGAAAAAAATCCTCAATTTCCTTACTTGGCAATGAGTTTAATTTAACTTAATGGAATGTTTGAGTAAAAAGGCATTGTATTATTAATAGAATGCAACTATATATAAAATGCAGAGGCCCATTTTCACTTCTGAACAAATAATTTTATTTCTTAATTGGATTTGTACTTGTCCTAGCCCTTGTTTTGTGATTAAAATTGGGACTGACAATTCCATCACTAAGCATCACAGTTAAGTGGAAAATCCTGTGACCAAGACAAACTTACAACCTCATTTCTGCTTCAGTTGTTAAGCAGAACATCATGTGACTATAACTTACAATTTTACTTTCATGTTCTCTATTAAGTCTGCTTGTCATAAGCCAGTTGCAAAACTCCTGAATGACAATCACATGCCCATGGGACACTGCAACAGTCTTAAATACAAGAATTGGTCATAAAGTTGTTTTTTGAAACCATCATAATTTTGAAGGGTTGCTAAACAGGGCAGTCAGTAAGGGAGGTCTTCCTGCAATTTTAAAGTTAAGCAGGGGTAGCTGGGTAGAGCAGCAGGTGTGACTCAACTTTTTTTCTTACACAGTTTGAAATTTGTAAGACATAGCAATTGAACAGGGCAGTGGAAATTTTCATAAAGGAAGAAAAAGTTACTCCCAGAACTATTATCAGTAAATACAAAAACTGAATCATCAGTTCAGCTCAAGAGTTTTCCCTCGTAAAACATCTTACTTAAAAATAAACATACAAATTTATGCTTCACTTTTGTCTCCTTGCAAATGACAGGAATATGATATATAAAAGAATTATGATATATAGGTAAATATATTTATACTGACGTAATTGTAAACAAATTAAATCAATGTTCACAATAATTGCTTTGAAGTGGAAATATTCAAGTTATTTGTATTAGCTGTTTTGTTCTAAGTTGTATCACGATTGCAGTTGAGATAATTGTCAGCTTTCTCTTTCTGTGATTATACCAGGTATTTAACTGCAACTGTTAAGGTCCTACTCCACTAGGCAGAGAAAATCCATCTGCCATAGAGGAAACTCCTTATTAGTTCCAAATTATGAGGAAAACTGATCTCTTTTCAGCCTTTAATCTACTTCCATCTGCAGTGAGCTCTACAGTTCCTTCTGGTAGTCAGCTGGTGTGATAGCTATCAGCTTAATCAACAGATATGCTCCATAGATTTAACTCTCCTCAGCTCTGTGTATGTTCTTTGAGCCTACAACCTGACACAGAAAGGCCCTTTCTTTCTCTGTCCTAGAAATCCATGCCAACTTTGGCCAAGCGAGGTGGTGATTTCATCACAGTATGCTTCTGTGAATCAGAGCAAAAATCGTTCTCGTTTTTTTCTTGTAAAGAAGCCAAGATTTTTGGCCCAACTGTTTTTTTTTTAACCAATTTGTGTGGATGAGTTCTAGTTCTTTACTTCTTCCCTTGAGAGTGAAGAAATTTGAATTTTCTGGGCTCAAATAAATTTGATCATTGGATATTTTTATCCCAAGAAGTGCCATCATGTTTATGTTAGTGTAGCTTCAGCATGTTCAGGATTACAGAATTATGTAATGTAGCTTTAGCATGTTTCAAGATTATGTTTCCTTCTTTTATACCCATATTCTGATTGCCAAACGTGTGTGTGTGTGTGTGCGTGTGCGCGCGCAAAATACTTTTGCAGACTTCATTCTACCATTGCACAGTTCTCTCTGTTCTACTTGTTAACGGACATCTGGCCAGCCTGATTTGAAACATTGATTGGATTGTTTTGATTGAGAGATATATTCACTCCATCGGTTTTGATATACTGGGGTCCAGTATATAAGTATATTATTGTTCAAAATAATATTTAGATAAGACATGGACATGTGAGATTATATATTTCCATGACCAATTTTGGTTACATTGAAGACAAGAAAAATGATGAAGTTTTTAAAATATGCTTTAATGTTCTTGTTGCTTTTAAGTTTTGTTTTTTTTAAGAAGTTGTGAATTGCTTAATGAGAAATGTGGGGAAAAAGCAGGAACATCAGGATATTACTGAGACTGAAAGAAAAGTATTGAGTATTAGAAACGGTGATGTAAAACGGCCAATATAGAGAGGAAAATTCTATATATTCCAGAAATATAACTGAACACTGGGTGGTCTTAAATATGACTCTTCAGTTGCATTTTTAAAAAGGGCTGTTCAGAAAGCTATAACCTGAAGGTTTTACATTTGTTTCTTTCTGATTAATAACTGTATGTTTTATTCATTCAAAATATCCAAGCAAGACCTTTTGAACAAATAATTAAGGCCACTGTTGTATAGTATACTATTTTTCTTAAACTCTACTGCCCCCATATGGACACAATGAGGAATATTCTAAAATTGTTTATTTTGCCTAGGATGAAAACCATTTTGATTTCAAGTCTGGAATTTCTTAAAAAAGGGAAAGTCCAAACTGTTTGTTTTCTATTTCCAAAAGGATTTGGGAAAACCTCTGTCACAATTGAAGATTACTCTATATTTGATAGGGCACCTACATTCCTCCCCCTGCCCCCCATACATTTGTCCGAAGAAAATTTCTTGAAAATCAAACATTTGCAACAATTTTTTAAGTTAAAGAATTTTACAAAGCTTGCCTGGATTTTGAACAGCAAAAGATTCTTGTTGTATAGCAGCCTTCTCAGACAGTCTCCAGATATTTTGGAATTATAAATCCTGTTACCTTCCTCCATCCATGGTATCTGTGCAGAGTGGACCATAGACGAACGTTTTTTGAGACTACAGTACAGGAGAGTGACATAGTATACACTGCACAACCAAGACATAATTGAATCAAACAATACTTAAAACTGAACCTCCCACATAATATATAATTATTATGGCTATTTAAAAACATGCTTATTTTCTTCAGAGTGTGTATGTGCATGTATTTTGAAAAGCATAATCAAATTTAATCTGGTAAAATTGGTCCTTGGAAATTGCTTCCTTTTTATCCCTTTGGACAGTCTAGTCATCTTTCTTTTCTGAGAAGTTTAGTAAACCCTGGGTCAAGGTGTATTTTCAAAAACAGTTTTAAATATAATATTTATTTAGCTTTGTCATCCAACAGATTCAGTATTGTTTTCCTGTTATCTGAAACTAATTCAGATCAATTCTGAAGCTAAATATGGCTTTTTAAACTTTTGCAATCCTAAAATCCAACTATTCTTATATTCAGGAATATTTGAAGCTGCCTCTAGAGAAGGAAAGTGCTGATGGCTATTGAAATTATCTGAACAAGAAACATAAGTTGAACAGTTTCCAGGATTTCTTGGAATTCACTGGATTGATTTGTAGGCTTAAATTGGATGGGCTTTAAATAGAATGTACATTGTAGGAAATAAAAATATTATTGACATATACGCTGCTGCATTTTAAAAATGGGAATGGGCAAGAAAAGCTTTCACTTAGTTTTAACCAGTTAGAACAGCTATATAGCAAGTTAATGGCATTCTTTATTCATTCCAAGTAGTTAATTCACTGAATTATCTGATTGTCCCAGAGGGCTGTGTGTAGAAAGGATGTTTACAAGTTCAGAGTTATACACACTGTGCCTTCTCAACTCTAGTTTGTTTCATAAGGACAAGTAGTTTGCTGCTTTCATCTTTCTAAATGCCATCTCAAAGGGAAAAAGCACAATGTATTTTGAAGTTGGTTGCTCTGCAATTGTCTTTGTAATCAGGCGCAAACATAGAAGCAGCACTATAGCTTTAACAAAATAAAACTACATATATATGTATGTATGTATGTATGTATGTATGTATGTATGTATGTATGTTAGCTTTTTAAGGGCTGATTTAATAATTAAGAGACCAGGATGGATCCATTTCGGGTTTTTTAGCCCTCTTCAGCTGGCCATACTCCTTCTACTGGGATTTGAACCGGCACTTTCCAGCATATGAGGCAAGCCTTTCTATGCCTTGAGCTAACCGGCTTCCCTGATTACATCAGCCTTTTACAGGACTCTATTGATGAGAGAATATTTTCACAGCTCCTGTTTTGAGGCCCGTTTAAGGGAGGAGACAAACTGTCATCCTTCTCTGCCCTTCGACTCAACCCAGAGATCACCCAGACAGAGACCCATTAAGATTGCTGCTGTGTGAAATTTTTTTAGATATGTGTTAGATTTTTAAGGGCTGATTTAATAATTAAAGAGACCAGGATGGATCCATTTCAGGCTTTTTAGCCCTCTTCAGCTGGCAATACTTCTACTGGGATTTGAACCGGCACTTTCCAGCATATCAGGCAAGCCTTTCTATGCCTTGAGCTAACCGGCTTCCCTGGGTTGAGTCGAAGGGCAGAGAAGGATGACAGTTTGTCTCCTCCCTCTTAATAATTAAGAGACCAGGATGGATCCATTTCAGGCTTATTAGCCTTATTAGCCTTCTTCAGCTGGCCATACTCCTTCTACTGGGATTTGAACCGGTGCTTTCCAGCATATGAGGCAGCCTTTCTATGCCTTGAGCTATCCGGTATCCCTGATACATCAGCCAATTTATGAAAATATTCTCTCATATATATATATAAATCTAGCATATATATATATATTTACTCTTATTAATGAGAGAATATTTTTTTAATATTTTCCAGACAGAGAATATGGTTCTCTGTCTGGATGATCTCTGGGTTGAGTCGAAGGGCAGAGAGGGATGACGTTAAGTTTCCTCCCTTAAAGGGGCCCTGAACAGGAGCTGTGAAAATATTCTCTCATTAATAAGAGTCCTGTAAATGGCTGATGTAATCAGGGAAACCGGATAGCTCAAGGCATAGAAAGGCTTGCCTCATATGCTGGAAAGTGCCGGTTCAAATCCCAGCAGAAGGAGTATGGCCAGCTGAAGAAGGCTAATAAGCCTGAAATGGATCCATCCTGGTCTCTTTATTTTCAGCCCTTAAAAATCTAACATATATCTAAAAAATTTCACACAGCAGTAATCTAATTGGTTCTCTGTCTGGATGATCTCTGGGTTGAGTCGAAGGGCACAGAGGGATGACGTTAAGTCTCCTCCCTTAAAGGGGCCCTGAACAGGAGCTGTGAAAATATTCTCTCATTAATAAGGGTCCTGTAAATGGCTGATGTAATCAGGGAAACTGGATAGCTCAAGGCTTAGAAAGGCTTGCCTCATATGCTGGAAAGTGCCGGTTCAAATCCCAGCAGAAGGAGTATGGCCAGCTGAAGAAGGCTAATAAGCCTGAAATGGATCCATCCTGGTCTCTTTATTTTCAGCCCTTAAAAATCTAACATATATATATATATGAGAGAATATTAATATCAAATTTAAATTTATTGATCAGCTCATAAAAAACCTACACATATATCTAAAAATATTACACAACGTAACTAAAAAAAAAATGGTTCTCTGTCTAGATGGTCTCTGGTGATGAGCCGACAGGCAGAGAGGGAAATAGCATGTCTCCTCCCTTAATGGGGCCCTTACAGGAAGTTGTCAAAACAATTATATATATATATCAGTCTTTCTCTCCCGAGCAAAATCTCCCTTCTTAATTGTATGGGCAATATATCAGACCTATAATCTTTAACATCCACTTTCCTTAACTTGAAGAATAGTTTGTATGCAGTTTCTACGTTTACGATCCTCAATGGTGATGGATTTTTGCTGTTCAAAATTTGCTCCATTGTTTAGACATCTGCTTATCCTCCAGTTTTTATATAAAATGCACTGACATGTATATACATTACTAGGGCTGTCCAGCACTTTGGATTCAAAAGCAAAACAGTGCTTTGGAGTATGTAGGGGCACAAACATAGCTCCTGTTGGCCACTCTGCAAAGCAGCTGTTCCTTTTCCTAGTATCACCCAGCTGCTCCATAATCCTAGGAAAAAGCACACTTGGATCAAAGAGAAGAGCTATGCACGTTCCCCTACATGTTTAAGAGCACTTTTTTTTGCCTTTGGATTCTAAGCAATATGTAGTCCAAATACTGATATGATTCTAAGAACATATATGCTAGTTTAAATTCTGTTTTCTGAGAAGTGCTTTCTGTCAGCTAATTGACACATCTAGCAGATTTGATTGGGAAATTGATTTGTTGTCCTATAAGAGGATTAAAAGCCTATGAAGTTTTGCCTTCCTATTCAGGGTGTATGTTAGGGGCATTATGTCGCTTTTCTTAGTTCTATCAACTGAATTGCACAATTCATTTTGAGATAATCTGGGTTTGCTTCAGTCAGTTTCGATAATCCATTGTCCTCCAGGTGTGTTGAGAATGAAACTCCCAAAATCACATTGGCCATAGCTAAATGCTAACCCAACTTGCTTTCGATTTCTCTGTTGAAGGAGCTGAAGTAGGAAGTGGAGCTTCTAATAATTTTGATTGGTTTTCTTTTATATTTACAACAGTGGGAATCCATGGGGAAATATGTTCAGTAATGTTTAAGATATTAACAATTTTGATTCAGCTCAGACTCACTGAAATAATTTTGATTTCCATAAGCCTTCAATATACTCTTTCAACCCCACCGCTCAGAATGCCTCTATAGGAATGCTAAAATAACTAGACACAAAGATAGATTTCCCCCCATTCCATCACTTTGCTAAACATCTAATTCCCACAGTACTGTCTTATGCCTAAGGATATTTACCCATATAGTATGGAACCTATTTACCTATGTAGTAGAGCTATATTTACGCATATGGTAGGGCAATATTTAACCTTTTACCCATGTAATATGACTATATTACTATTATCATTCTCATCTTTCTTACTACCTTCTCCTATTAGTATGTTATGACGTATCCCTTTGCTGTTTGTGTCTTGTGTTTTATGATTGATTCTTATGATTTATCACTTTCTTGTTTCTATGTACACTAGAGCTTATGCATTGGAGACAAATTCCTTGTATGTCCAATCACACTTGACCAATAAAGAATATTCTATATATATATGGGATGTGTAGGAAAATGGTTTTTTTTAAAGTTAGGTTCTCAAAATACAAAATAGATTTAAATATTTACTGATTATTTGTGTGGTGTAAAGTTTAGAAGATTTCAGGATAATATAAGAGTTCTCTAACGTAAGAGTAGTATGAAGGCACACATCCAAGTTCTTGCTCCCTTTCCTTCTTAGGTGTATTATAGGCAATAAATATATTGTGTCTTCTAATATATCTACAAATAACTATTGCGAATAGTATTCTTCATGTGAGGAGGGAAATTCCCATTCATATCCATTAGAGACTTTTCAATAGTATTTGTTTTTATATTGTCTGATGCATATAGATTCTGCAAAAAATATTATGCTCCTGTTTCTCCTTTCCAGCTATGTCCTCTAAATCATTTCAGCTGCAGGTCACTTCAGCAGAAAAAAAAAAGTTTGTTATGTATGCATATATTCTGTGCTGTTGAAAACTTGGGTGCGTCTTTAATTTTTATATTTTATCTGAAGCCTAAAAAAGTCTATATTGTGTTGATGTTATTATTCACCCGCTTACCCTGCCAAAATGTTTTTTAAACAAAATATGAATCCGCTGAAAGTTGAGTGTTTATTCCTGTTGTTGATCCTGAACTGCTGAAGTATGTAGACTCCAATCTTTCCAACAGGGTTCCGAACTTTTTCTTTCCTTTGCAGTCCCCAAGCAAAAATAATTTGTTTTATTCAGCTGTCAACCCTCCTGCAGGGAGCAGTGTCTTTTTGGCTTCCAAGAGGCACTGCAGCTTCCAGTGCTATCTCCAGCACCAAGAGCAGCAAAGCTTGCAATGTATCCATATATTTATTTAAAACATATGAGATGCTATCACCTCTGCAAGGAAATCTTTGAGAGTAATCTTTGGAGGAAAATTAACAGCAATATAAGGAAATAGGCTATTCTGTTACAATAATGTAACAGTTTATTTCCCTCAGAGCGGGAAAGAAAAAACAATTTCTCATTGGATTTAGGCAGGTGCCTAAGGTGAATCTGCTCCCTGCTGAGGTTTAACATAAACTTATTTCATATATAAAAAAATCTAATTGCTGCATCTATATTCTTCTGACAGCAAATACAAAATGGCATATGTGTATGCATTTGAACAACTCATATGTATGTGCTTCCATGAATTGCAACAGTTAAATGTAAGATATGAGTGCAGTAATTAAATATCATTTATGGAAACAGAAATTTGAACCTGGAGAACCAGTTTTGATATAATTCTTTCACGGTGGAAAAGATCCATTGGTGTAATTTTGGGCTATGGTATCAATATTTTGTATATTCAGTTAAAGCTATAACTGAAAATGATCACAATATACTTTGATAACTTAATAATATGTGAATAGAATAAAATTTGGTGATAAAATAAATCAAAACAATATCCTTTCTTTTAATGTAAAAAGGAAGATGAGACAAGATTGAATGTTTTTCAGTTTAATGTCTGATAGTAAATACATTACATACCAGGATGCTTAAATGTAGAACAAATTTGTTTCAATACTATCATGTAAAAAAAAAAGTACTTTTCATAGGATGTTGCATGGTTATGTTAGTACTAGAAAAAATGAACACATGTGTTCATTATCGCACATACCTTACCTATAATTAAATATAATTAAACACCAGTCAACTTTTAATTTTCAGTTAGTCCGATGTTTACACTGACTGGTGTTTTTTTATCCTATTGAATATTTCCCAAAGACCTGGGATAGGCAGATGTCATTGTTTAATAATATTAGAGGCATTGTTGGAAAATGTTAACTACAGGTAAGTGAAGCTATAAATTTTATATATATATGTGTGTGTGTGTGTGTGTGTGTGTGTGTGTGTGTGTGTGTGTTCGTAGATTTTCACAGGTATAGGTATGTAGATTTTGGTTTATTCAGGTCTTTTCCCGTGTAAAATTAAAGGTGTTTTTGCAACGTTTCGATGGGATCACCCCCATCATCATGATGATGATGGGGGTGATCCCATCGAAACGTTGCAAAAACACCTTTAATTTTACACAGGAAAAGACCCGAATAAACCAAAATCTACATATATATATATATATATGTAATTGTTTCACAACAACCTATTATTAGGCCCCAATGAAAGGGAGGAGACATACTGTTTCCCTTACTGCCCATCGGCTCATCGCTAGAGACCATCCAAACAGCAAGCCAAGAATTACGTTGTATAATATTTTAGATATGTGTGTTAGTTTTATGAGCTGATCAATAAATTAAATTAGAAGAGACCAGGATAGAATAAGCTCAAAATAGATCTATCCTGGTCTCTTCTAATTTAATTTATTGATCAGCTCATAAAACACACACACACACACACACACACACACACACACACACATGTAGGTCTTCGGTTGTTTGGGTTTTCTCCTGTGTAGAATTGGAAGTTCCAATTCCAATTCTACACGGGAGAAAACCCGAACAACCAAAGACCTACATACAAACACCCGCGAAAACCTCAGAAAACATATATATAGACTAGGATAGATCTATTTCGAGCTTTTTAGCTCTCATCAGCTAGTCATACTCTTTTATTTATTTATTTATTTTATTTTTATTAAATTTATACCCCGCCCTTCTCCTTGTTAGGACCCAGGGCGGCCTTTTTAGCTCTCATCAGCTAGTCATACTCTTACTGGGATTCGAACCGGGGCTGTATTGCATGTCAGGGAGGAGCCTGTAACCATTCCCAGTAAGAGTATGACTAGCTGATGAGAGCTAAAAAGCTCGAAATAGATCTATCCTAGTCTCTCTGATTTATTTATTGATCAGCTCATAAAACTAACACACATATTAAAAAAAACACACAACGGAATTCATGGCTTTCTGTCTAGATGTCCTGGTGATGAGCCGAAAGACAGAAAAGGAAACAGTATGTCTCCTCCCTTAATTGGGGCCCTAACAGGGTGTTGTGGAACCCTTTACTGGGATTCGAACCGGGGCTGTATTGCATGCCAGGCAAGGAGCCAAGCACTTCAGCCAAGCCGACTCCCCTTATTGCATCAGCTGAGACAAGGTATATTAGAATAGGTAATTGTTTCCACAACAACCTGTTAATAGGCCCCAATTAAGGGAGGAGACATACTGTTTCCTTTCCTGCCTTTCGGCTCATCACCAGAGACCATCTAGACAGCAAGCCAAGAACTACGTTATACTACGCATAATTTTTTTTAGATATGTGTGTTAGTTTTATGAGCTGATCAATAAATTAAATTAGAGAGACCAGGATAGATCTATTTCGAGCTTATTAGCTCTCATCAGCTGGCCATACCCTTTACTGGGATTCGAACCGGGGCTGTATTGCATGCCATTACCTATACTAATATACCCTGTCTCAGCTGCTGCATTAAGGGGAGCCGGCTTGGCTGAAGTGCTAGGCTCCTTGCCTGGCATGCAATACAGCCGCGGTTTGAATCCCAGTAAAGGGTATGGCCAGCTGATGAGAGCTAATAAGTTCGAAATAGATCTATCCTGGTCTCTCTAATTTAATTTATTGATCAGCTCATAAAAGTAACATACACACACACACACACACACACGTGGAATCACAGCTGCCAATTCACCAACCTTTCGGACCGCAAGGACTACTACATTCATCATTTTAAATCCTGCGGACCACTAATATGATTTTTTTAAAGATAAATATTATTTATTTAGCAATATAAAAATGCAAATAATTTTTCTGCAGACCACCAAAATGTAAATAATTTTTCCATTGACTACTGGTTGGTGATCACTACTTTAGTTGGTATTGGCCTTCATCTGCATCAAGTTCTTTCCAAGAACCTATGATGTTGTAATGTGCGAATCTAACTAGTGTGGCCATTTCTAGTTCACAATGGAAATTTTCGTCAATGCACAGATTTTCTGAGTGGCATCCAAGCTTTTTTGATATGGCACTCAGTGTGCTGATAACCACGAGGTCTACTATGGCCAATTGTGATCTTCTCTGATTCTATTATCACTTGGTATTGCCCCATCAATTATACACTTTTTCTTCTTTTCAATCACAGTTAAATCTGGTGTGTTATGAGCCAAGACTTCATCAGTTTGCATCAGAAATCCCACAATATTTATTTATTGTGAGATTGCGAAATCATTAAACTCAGAGTTCATTTAATTTATGAAGCCACTTAAAACTCAGAGACTGTAAAATACATAATGCCAAAAAAAGTATCATCCTTTAGCTTTATACTTCAGTATCAGTATCAACAAGCAAGTTTTAAGATATATGGTAGATGAGTTTTGGTGTTGTCTGCCTTTTCTTTTCCAGCATAGCTCTTTTAAAACGTTGCTTTGCATTGGGAATTTGCTTTCTTGATTAGAAAGCCTGGCAATGTGATTAGTATTTTATCCATGGCTCCCTCTTCTGGATCATATCAATATGAAAGAATGTGAAACTGAATAGAGATGTTCACAAAACCACATATCTGCATTAAAAAAAATCCTAAGTTCTTAACAAATATTGTTGCTCAAAACAACAGTAAGACAGTAGAAAATATAAACACTTATACCTACTATGCAGTGGTGGGATTCAATTTTTTTTACTACTGGTTCTGTGGCTTGATGGGCATGGCATGGCTTGGTGGGTGGGTGGGTGTGGCTTGGTGGGTGTGGTAGGGGAAGGATACTGTAAAATCTCCATTCCCATCCCACTCCAGGGAACGGATAAAATCTTCATTCCCTTCCCACTCCAGGGGAAGGTTAGTACAAAAACCCCATTTCCTCCCGATCAGCTGGGATTCGGGTGGCAGACAATAGATGGCCAGTTAGAGGTGGTAATTAGTAGTTTTCCGAACTACTCAAAATTTCCGCTACCAGTTCTCTACAACTGGTCAGAACCTGCTGTATACCACCTTTGCTACTATGTCACTAAAATCTAGAACTTATATTTTTCTCTTTTGATATACATGAACATTTCTGAAACCCCTTTGTTGAGTACTATATATTTTGGAAGCTAGCATTAAGTAAATGAAATTTGCTAATTTAGCAATGTTGGAAACAATTTCTATGGTTTAAAATCAATTATTATATTCTGTATTTGTATCCTATCACCGGTTTTAAAAAGGAAACTCTCTTTCAAGCTATAAAGAATTTTCTGAAAAAGTTGTAATTCTGAAAAAGTTACAAAAATATAAAAATGACATTTATTATCTATTGTACCTTAATATATTCTACCAAACTGAGTTTTGCTGCTCACTGATTTGCACAGATCTAGTTCAATAAAAAGGGTATTGCAGAAATCTCCATAGGATTGGATACTCCTCAGGTCACTGTGCAGCATTACAGAAATGATGGCTCTTGAATTTGTTTGGATTTTGAAACACAGAGGTTGCTAAGTAAAGAAACTTTATATAACTTATGGATAAAAGCAATGAAGTGGCTTTGGTGTTCTGAAGTAGTCTCTAGAGTAGTCTTCACTGTTGAGATGTGCCAAACCTTGGCTTTTCATTTCAGCTTTGAGAAGTGCTGAAATAAACTTTAAAATCATTTATGTTTATGTAATTCTTATTATAAATGTTTTTATTTCCATTTTATTCTTGTTAAATGTTCAAAAGCTTAAAAATAGGGCAATGATTAAGATTAAAAAGAAGTTAAAATTTTAAAAAGTCAAAATAAATTAAAAAATACTCTTTTTGGGAAATTTAAAATAAATTAAAATGTACCAGCCCCTCCATCACGGAACTTCAATATCAATAATTAAAAATACAGGAATGTAAATGCTGAAAAAATAATAGAATGATCTTAATCCCATTTGTTATTTTATTATGTTTGAATATTACCTGACAGAAACAGCGTTTGTAAAACTTTTGGGTAGCATTCCCTTCCTTTCTCTCCCCTCCCCTCTAAATCAGTGGTTACCAACTGGTGGTCCATGAACTACTGGTAGCCCATGAGAAAAATTTGGTGATCTGCAGAAATTTTTTTTATACTGCACTAAATACTATTTATCTTTTAAAAAAATTCATATTAGTGGTTCGCAGGATTTAAAATTATGAATTTAGTGGTCCCTGAGGCCCGAAAGGTTGGTGACCCCTGCTCTAGATTCCTATTATATTGCTATGAAGCACTTTTTTCTAGATACATTAATGTATTTTGAAAACATAAACCATCACTTCAGATATTGTGTAGGTCTGAGAGCATGTAATATAGTTTCCTACGCTTTGCAAACCAGGCTGCATTCAAAAGAGGTAGCTGTGTTTGGCCTGGACCTCTAAACATAACATTAGATATTCCAAATGTTTTACAGCATTTCTGTGTTAATCTCATTGTTTTTGTTTTGTACTTGTTCTTATGTAGGAGCAGTGCTTTTGGCCAGCATGCAGGGATTAACTGTTAATATTGATCCAGTTTTATATACTTGGCTCATATACCAACCTCAGAAACGGAGCAGCAGATTGATGCAGCAGGTAAGACATTTTTGCATATTTACTTATGGTGCCAAGGCAACATGCAATACAAAGATGAGGCACAGTATTGAAACATTAAAAATAAGATAGATTAAGTGAAATTAGATGCTCACATTATCATATTTTTTTACGTATTACAAAAAGCATTTGATTTCTGTTGTAAGTATGGCCATTCATTTAATAATGGTTTGAAGTTATGCTGGCATGGAAAAAAGTATCTTAAAACCCATCCTTGAAATTGCGCCTGTTGCACCATTGACATGATCATGTGATCATAGTTCAGGCACCTGGCTCACATTTATGATGTTTGCCATCACAAGATTTGTGACCTTCCTAACCTGCTTCCAGCATTTACAGAGTCACTCATCTAATGACCATATGATTGATTAATGACGATGGCAAAAATGGTGTCAAAATAGAGTCCTGTCATGCTTAACTACCATATCGCTTAACATCCAAAATTCTAACTGCAATTCTGATCACAAGTCGAGAATTACTTGTAAAGCTAATAGTTCCAGCTAATGAGTATTTTCCATAGTTGGAAGAAAATGTTCATATGACACATTACATAAACTTTGTAAGAAAGTAAAATAATATTATAGTTTGAATTGTAGGTGCAAAGACAGAAGGGTTCAATCTATTTTTGTAATGTCCTTTTCAATATAATTTTTAAATTTTAAATTTGATAACATTTGCATGGAAAGAAAATAAATTTCTATAACCCCAATATCTCCCAAATAAAGTATGTGTGCATGCATATGTAGGTACACACACAAACACACACACACATTTTTCTTAAAACCTGTTCCTGTTTTATCTAATCTGACAGTGACTTTGTTTTGTAATTTCTTGTTAATTGTTTTTAGGAGTCTTTAAGATAGTATTTAAGTCAACTTATTTATAAGTAATATTTCTTGAATCTTAAATGAATACAAGATTCCAAATAGGATACAAACAAAAACATTTTTTTAAAAAGGAGAAGTTTAGAAATATTTAGCTAAACATTGCCTATAACTTAATCTTAGCTATAAGCATGGGTAAAAAATAGAATCAGAAGATAGACAGGTATAGCTTTGATACTTTTGGAGAAAAGGTTATCACAAATAATTTTTGTCTCAATTTAAGTTTGTCTTAAGTTTGCAAAACTACTTTAGAAGCTCTTTTCCACTATGAACACAGTTCTATCAGAAAATAAATGGCTGGGTAGAATGGGATTCAGGTCAGAGTATTGAGAGGTCTATAGAATAATTCTGATTATGCTTCACAATGGCAAACAAGAGAAGAGAAACTGGTCTACTTAAGATACTGGAAAAGAGAACTGAGTGATTTTTGTTTATTTGTTCTTGATTTGTTATGTTTCTCAGAAGAATAACTGCCATATCTTACACACCTACATACTGGTTGTATTGCTTGTGTAACAATCAGATATATTATAAAGTAAATTATTTATATATATTGATATTTTTGAATAGATATGGCCATAGTGATTCCTTAAGCATAGTTTCAGAAAAGTATGAGACCGACTGTTGTCTCATCTATATTTAGATAGATAGATAGATAGATAGATAGATAGATAGATAGATAGATAGATAGATAGATAGATAGATATTCCATTTTCTATTAAAAGAATTCCCAAAGAAGAGGTGAGTGAAACAACAAATATTCTAATATTTTGGTTAGAAAACTACAACCTAAATGGGTCACAGTACTCTCTATCTTTGAGATATAGTTATTTCTAAAATAATAGAGATTGATTCTTTAGAAAAAGGTTCTTGTAGCCAGCTGTCAAAGCTTACTTCTATAATTCAATGAAATATAATGCAGTAAAATATAGAGAAATTGAAAACATTATATCCTTCTTGAGTTTCTTAGATTAATTAAATTTAGTGCATTAACTATTAATCAAATGTAAGGCTTTGTAAATATATAATAAAATAATATTGAAAGTTGGTGTTTTTGAGTTCTTTCTAAGATATATTTTTATATCTTTATACCTCAACATCGAGGCAATTAACATTTATACATGAAGCAGAGATGAGGAAATAGACATGAGGGAAAGTATACATGAGAGGAAACCAAAAGCACTGACATCTGAAACCTCCCAATATCATCTCAGTTTTGGCATCAAGATATTATATACAGTATAATCAAATTGAGAAAATCCAGATATCTAAAATAAAGACCTCCTAAAAGGTTCAGTTATTAAGTAATTAAGTAACTAGCAGATTTATATATTTTAGCATCATATTTGTCAGCATCAATAGTATTAAAAAGTAGGGAACTGACTTGCTGGTTATAAGTAGACATAACTTGAATAATAGTCTTTGAAAGATAACCATAATTGAAGATAGAGGCAAATAAGTAGACTTCACCTTTTTTTAGTAAGCTATCTCAAGAGCCCTTTAACTCTGAAAGTTTGGAAAATAATACTGTAAAGAAATGATGAAAAGCTTGTAAATCCTGTAAAACTGGCTAGAATCCACTCAATTTTAGTATGTTAGATATATTTCATGGAATATGGTTGTGATGAGATCGCATTTTCTTTAAGTAGTTCCAAAATAAATCCATGGAGCAAACTGTAAAGTAGGTACCGTAGTTGCCTGAAAATAGTTCTAAAAATATCAGGTTTTCTATTACTTAAAGCAGTGGTGGTCTACCTGGTCCCTACCACCCACTAGTGGGCGTTCCAGCTTTTATGGTGGGCGGTAGGGGTTTTGTCTGATACTGAAGCACTTACCTTTTTAAAATTTAATTGACTTCCCTACTTTATAAATCACCATTGCTGTGGAACCTGTGGGCGGTTAGAAAATTTTACTACTAACAGAGATCCAAAAGTGGGTGGTAGGTATGAAAAGGTTGACTACCCCTGGCTTAAAGTAAAGTTACCTTCTGTATCGTACGCTTTAAATGTTCCATGTCTATGGTAGAGTTGCCAGAAACATTCTTATAAAGTTTTGGGAGAGAATTATAGCATATATAATTTTGGGGTAGACTTTTGATCATTTATAAATTAAAAATTGCTACTTACTGTTATAGCTATTTTCTTTTTAAATAGATTTAAAGTTTAAATTATATTATTAAGCTATGTCTTTACTCTTACAGATTTGGTAAAGTTAAAGATAGCAGTGCTTTTCACCTACTCAAATCTTGTTATAAATATGGAATGCTGAATGAGAAGTCTGGCTATGCATTTTTAATGTAATGTGAGTTTAAAATGGATTTTAAAAACAGCCTAATGCACTGCATTTGTGCTTTTTCTACTACATAGAAAATCCAGGGTGGGTTATGGCGGCTGTTACTTATTTGAGTAAAGACATATGTAGTTCCTGTTGTGACTATGTGGTTAGGGCTATAGGGGCAAAGAGGATGTTTTCTTATATTTGCAGTTGGCTTCTGCATGTGTCTAAACATTTCTTTTTATTTCGAATGGTGAACAATGTTGACATTCACTGAAAAACAATGTAAAACCCATGGCAAGACTTTTGAATGCCTGCATAAATTTACATAATGTCTTTTGACCTTCTTTATTGGATAGTGGTAAAATATGGTATTTATTTCCTTCTTTAAAAAGTGTCCTGAAACGTAGAGTTATATATAATACTAATCTACAAATAGTAGTATAATGGCCTAGTTACTCTTTATTTATTTATTCACAGTTTAGGGTTGCCCTTTTCTTCAAAGAATCATGTGGAAGGTATTTCTGTAGAGAAAGCCGTTTAGATGATCTCTTATCATGAAAATAAATCGGATCATTTAAGATCCTGTAATTAATGCTGCGTAACGGAGAACATGGTACTTCTTGTCATGTTATTGCAATGAGAAACTGAACCTTCTGGTGCTATTAAAAGAGGTTATATTGTTCAGAATTATAGAGGATTACTGATAAATATTTATTTATGAATTTATGTGTTGCTCATATAAAGTAATAAATGATCAGGTGACTCTGGGTCACCTGATCATCATAAAAGAAAAAATACAACTTTTACAAGTTTTGCAATCATTAAAACTTTAAATATTAAAAATTAACAAAAATTAAATAAACTAGGAACTAAAAAAGTGGAGGTGGGATCCTATTCCTAGTCCACTAACCATCTCCAATGTGGAACACCCCCATCAATGTCAAGACGAGAGGTGGGTTTTGGCTTCTGTTACTGCCAGTTCACTCAGGGATGCACTTTGGGTGTACGCATGCGCTTGATTCGCACATGCACCTATAGTGCTGCCAATAGAACTGGTTGGGGGCATGGCTAGCTGAATTACTACCTACTCATCTGAACCGGTAGGAACAGACCTCTGGCCCAGACCAATCGGGAGAGCCAGGTTTTGAAAATGTAATTTCTCATGGCTCTCTGCCAAAGATGGTCTCTGGGATGAGCCGAATAGGCAGAGAAGGATGACAGTTTGTCTCCTCCCTTAAAGAGGCCTCAACAGGAGTTGTAAAAACGTTGTCTCATATATATATATAACAGCCCCGGTTTGAATTCCAGTAAGGGTATGGCTAGCTGATGAGAGCTAAAAAGCTCGAAATAGATCTATCCTAGTCTCCCTGACTTATTTATTGATCAGCTCAAATACGTAACACACACACACACACACACACACACACACACACACACATAATAATAATAATCATCTTTATTGTTATTGTACTAAAATTATAATGAAATTGGTTAGTACAATATATATATAAAATCCTAACACACACACACACACACACACACACATATGCTGGCATTGCTTGCTTCGGGTATTTTCCCGTGCATAAGGCATGGAAATGTTATTGCAACGTTTCGACAAGATCTCACTTGTCACCGTCAGGCTTTGGTCTGTGACTGTGACTGTGAAGGCATGGCCCTTTTTAAAATCTTGGTGGGGGTGGTGGAGTGCTGACTATTGTTGTGAGTGTGTTGATGGGCTGTGCAGCTGCATCATGACTGGTATATTGATGCTGATTGGTCTCATTTGTATGTTTCTCCTTATTTTGAATTTCAACGGCTTGGGTGGAGGGTGGGGCTCGTCTGCTGGTCAGTGCTGGTTTCCAGATGTCTGGTAGGTGGGAGGTGTCATCACGTTTGTTCATACTGTTAGATTGCTTCTCTATTTCAATGGCTTCTCTGATTATTCTCCTGTTCAGTTGTTCAGCCTTGGAGATCATTTTAGTTCCTTGTCAATGTCATGTCCTGTAGTTTTGAAATGCTGATAAAGAGATGGGGTATTAAGTTGATTTTTTAATGCATTTTTATGCTCTGCGATACGTGCACTTATTCTTCTGTTGGTTTGTCCTATATAAGTGGCAGGGCAGATTTTACATGGAATTTTGTAGACCCCTTGGCTTTCTAGCTGGATCTTGTCTTTGGGGTTCCTTAGGATATTAGTTATTTTTTGGTCGGTGTTGAAGGCTGTCTTTATGTTCCACAGAAAAAATCAGCAAAATTCTCCACAAGCACAACAGAAGACCAAAGCCTGACGATGACAAGTGAGATCTTGTCGAAACGTTGCAATAACATTTCCATGCCTTATACACGGGAAAATACCCGAAGCAAGCAATGCCAGCATACCTACACCTGTGAAAATCTACGAAAGCATATATATATATATATAATTGTTTCACAACAACCTGTTATTATTAGGCCCCAATTAAGGGAGGAGACATACTGTTTCCTTTCCTGCCTTTCGGCTCATCACCAGAGACCATCTAGACAGCAAGCCTAGAATTACGTTGTATAATTTTTTTTTATCAGCTCATAAAACTAACACACACATATATATATAGGTAATTGTTTCACAACAACCTGTTATTAGGCCCCAATTAAGGGAGGAGACATACTGTTTCCTTTCCTGCCTTTCGGCTCATCACCAGAGACCATCTAGACCAGGGGTCTCCAACCTTTGCAACTTTAAGTCTGAAGGACTTCAGCTCCCAGAATTCTCCAGCCAGAATTCTCTCTGGCTGGAGAATTCTGGGAGCTGAAGTCCTTCAGACTTAAAGTTGCAAAGGTTGGAGACCCCTGATCTAGACAGCAAGCCAAGAATTACGTTGTGTAATTTTTTAGATATGTGTGTTAGTTTTATGAGCTGATCAATAAATTAAATTAGAGAGACAATTACCTATACTAATATACCTTGTCTTAGCTGATGCAATAAGGGGAACCGGCTTGGCTAAAGTGCTAGGCTCCTTGCCTCGCATGCAACACAGCCCTGATTCAAATCCCAGTAAGGGGTATGGCCAGCTGATGAGAGCTAATAAGCTCGAAATAGATCTATCCTGGTCTCTCTCTAATTTAATTTATTGATCAGCTCATAAAACTAACATATATATATATATATATATATATATATATATATATATATATATATATATATATATATATATATGTATATGTATATATACACACACACACACACACACACACACACACTGTTTTAGAAAACCTGGAAGAGATTTTGGAACCTATTAGATGTTTCCCCTTTAACAATTCATTGTAGATACTTGGAAAAGGAGCGTTAGGGGTTTTTTTGGTCCCTGCTTCTTGGGAAGATTCTCATCTCATAGAAAGTCTACTGAATCCTCAGAGTAGATTTATTAGATTTTGTAGTAAGATAGCATAAAAAAGGAGCAAATGAGAATATTTTACATCTTAAGCTATTTCCTATCAGTCTCTGATACTTCTTTCATATTTTTCTGCCTGTTTTCTTTGTGTTTTAGAGGTTCTTATACAGTATTCTATATCTCTGCAAGTATTGAATCGACAAACATAACACTTTACCAATGTTCATTGGCAACATGTGTGCATGTTCACACCAAATTTCATTAAAATCCGTGATAGTCGAGCAGGGAGCACCAAATCAGTCGGCATGGAATGACTCTCAACCCCACAATAAATTATGAAAGATGATAAAGAAATACTTACTTAATTTATATCATATACATTTTTCCAAAGAAGATGCATATTTATATCCCTTCAATACTTTATCTAGACTGTTTCATCTCTAAGATGGCTAAAAATATTAGAGTTTGGTCTTTTAATCTGATATGTGTATGTCTAACTCTGCATACAGTTCACTTTAACTTTAAAAATTATATGGTTTATTACATTTTGAGAGGGAGGGAGGGAGGGAGGGAGGGAGAGAGAGAGAGAGAGAGAGAGAGATTCTATTGTTTACAAAACCATCTCAGCAAAGCAAATTGCTTATTCCCAGGATTTTCCCAAATTACTTCTTTGTTTAAGAACTGCTGTCCAAGTGACCAAGCGACTTATGTAATTGAGTTATCTTGTCTTGAATTATCCTGTGCTGATTTTCTAATTACTAAATTGATTCACAGTATGCTTGCCTTGTGTTAAGCTACTGTGACATGAATGTGCGTTCTTCTTTAAAACATAATTGGTCATCTTTACTGATTTTAGATTGAAATCATTTAAAATTAAAGATTAAGAATAGCTACTGATGTTTTTCAGTGGGTAATGGCAAAATGGGAGACCTTAACTGCATATTGTCTGATGAGTGGAGGTAGTTAAATTTAATATTTACTACATTAGTTAATGTTTCCAAAAGCTGATCAGATTGCAACCACATAAATAACACTGACTTCTGGAAACATAAATGCTCTTTCCTTATGTTTGGAAATATATTCCGTAATGCTTTCTATGTTTTTTGTAGTAATGCATTTAAAAGGTTTGATCAAAAGCTGTGACATTTTATGTGTTCTATACAATTTTGGAACTGTTCACAAGGAGGAAAAAACAAATAGTATGCCTGCATTAAATGTACTGTAACCATCTGGTCTCTGTCATGATAATATTGTTCTTTAAAGTAAGAATAGTGTTCTATATTTATACATCTTTCTTTTTCAGGAAGAAATCTTTTTGACACAAAATCTCTTTCCAATCATTGCATGAAAGAATATCACATGTAAAATGAGACTTGAGTTACCTCTCCTTTTGTGATTCTGGAAACACAATCACTTTCTCTTCCAGAATCATGAAAATACCATTTCTAAAAAATGAATGATTGCGTTGAGAACAGATGGGGCATCTGGGGTCTGGATTCTGCATTTGAGAAGGATTCTGCATTTAGGGAGGAAATAAAAAGAGGAGGATGCATTTGTATTTTAGTGTGTTTTTATATTTAAATTGCTGTAGCATTTTGTATATTTGCACAGATAACAAGACAGCTATCAGTTTCTAATTGTTTGTTGATAAAGGTCACTCTTCTGCCTCTAATCCAGAAATTCCTCAAATAATAATAATAATAATTGAAAAATCATCAAATGATTCAGAGTGCAGTTTGTGTCAAAGAGGAAGAAAAAAATACTACACCATTAAAATCAAGAAGATTGCACAAACTGATTATAAATGATGACATAATACGCTCACTTTTTGTGGGGGGAAAAGTTGAAAACGAGTATGTTAAAATATTGTAGGATTTCCAAATACAAACTCATAAAAGTCGTGGCTCATAATGCACCAGATTTAACTGTGGTTGAAAAGAAGAAAATGTAAATTATTGATGTGGCAATACTAGGCATAGTACAATAGAAACAAAGAATTGTCTCAAAGTATCAATATCTGAAAATTGAAATATTGTGGAATAAACCAGTTATAGTATCTCCAGACTTTTTGGCATACTGGGTGCCATACCAAAAGCTCTTAGGCGCAATTTACAAAATCTACACATTGAAAAAGTTTCCATCATACTACCCTGCTAGATTATGACGCCTTTGGTTTTCAGGAAAAGCGGAATGTATATGAAGCCCAACTTTCGCTACAGAGCTTTCACATTTTTGTTTATATAATAATAATAATATAAAATTTATTTATTTATTTTATTCTATTACATTTATATACTGCCCTATCTCCCTGATGGGACTCAGGGCAGTGCACAGGAAATGATAAAAGCAATAACAATAAATACAGTAAAAATGGTAAAAATAGATTAAATTTGAAAGCCCGTGCTAAAATTGTAATTAAGAACGCTTACTAAGATCACATTTAAAACTATGCCAGGCCGGCCGCATGAAATAAGTGTGTTTTTAATGCCCGGCGGAAGAGGTGCAGGTCCGTGATTGTACGAAGGGCGGGGGGCAGGTCATTCCAGAGGGCGGGGGCTGCCACAGAGAAGGCTCTCCCCCTGGGAGTCACCAGCCGGCATTGTCCAGCAGACGGCACCCTGAGGAGGCCCTCCCTGTGGGAGCGGACAGGTCAAAGGGAAGTAAATGTTACTATTATTAATATACTATTAATAGTATATTATTAGTTATAAGGATATAATATAGTGATATTGGATGACATCTTGAAGAATATTTCTCCTATGGAAAAACAAGGGAAACTGAGAACTATGGACCTCTAACACTTAGGGTTACTACAACATAAAAGTTGTTTTCTGGAGTTATAGTAAGACTAATATGTGCTAATTTTTTTAAAAAATGATTTTTTTTCAGCAGAACAAAAAGGGACTTGCTAAATTCACATGGCATAAGATCAGCTTCTTAATGAAAAAGCGATCATTAAAAGCTTAAAAGAATTTTTTATGGCCTAAATATTTTATACAAAGGATTGTAAAATCATTTCTCATAGTTGGATTTAAAAACACTTGGAAATGTTTGGAATAAACTGAAATGTTAAAAGATTTTTGGATGTAATTTGCTTCATTGGAAAGCACCCCTACAGAATATGAGAGAAATTTGGGAGAAGCAAGAGTAAAACCAGGCCTATTTCAAAGTAACACATTGTCATCATTGCTCTTTGTACAAGCAGTGATTCAACCTACAAGTATAACTGAACAAAATCACTTGTAAGAAACAATTCACAAACAAAGTTCCCCAAATAAGCCATTTTCTTTATAGAGATTAACTAAAACTGTATTGAATCAGAATCTAAAATCGAGTCTCTGTTAGATATAGTCTGTATATTTAATAAAGGTACAAGAATGAAATTTGGACAGGATAAATGTGCAATTTGGCAATGAAAGGAGGTAAGATTGTAGGAGAAAATGGGTTACACCTAATGAATGAAAATGTCATTAGACACCAGGCACCTGAAGAAGGATACAAATATTTAGAATTAATGGAAGCTTCTGATTAATTGCTCAGCCAAGTTAAAACACAGATAGTTTAAGTTATTTCAAACAATTTGAGTATTTTTTAACAAAAACTAAACTAAACTGTGGAAATATTGCTAAAACAATAAACGCTTGAACAGTCACTGTAATTAAATATACAGCAGGAGTAATTGATTGGATCCAAGCCAAATTGGACAATCTTGATCAGTAAAACAACAAAATTAATGATCATAAATCATGCACTTCACCTAAGAAGTGACATTCATAGATTATATGTATTGAGAATTAGATGTGGTAAAGGACTATTGCAAGTAAAACAAACTATGGAATAAGAAAAATATAGTCTGAATGATTATGTCTGGAAAAGAAAATAGACTGTGCTTATGGAACTTTGCAAGGAAAGCCTCCTGAAGTAACACAAAAGAGCTAAATTAGAATATAAGACTAAGGTAATTCAAAATCAGATTAACATTTGGTAAAACAAACTACTCCTTGGTGAATGTATGTATGAGACTGAAGGAAAAATGAATCAAAATCTAACATGGGTTATGGTTGAAACCTATACATTTAAAAAGGAAACCGTGGGAAGAATTCAAAGCCAAAATGTGGCGAGATGTGTATATATAAGTTTAATAAATAAATCAATAATGAATTTAATAGAGTGTCCGGAAGGCTATCACTAGATTACTTACTTACTGGAACAGTGAGTAAGTAAATGTCTGCAGCATTTTGTTGTAAGCTATATCTGATTCTGTACTTCATTTTATATATGAAGAAATTAATTTCTTTTGTTATGTTTATTTGTTTTATGCCTTGATTTATTTTTGCATGTATGAAAAAGTGGGTTTAGTGCAATATATCTGACCAGATAAGAGTACTGCTGATAGAAATATTTTCTGAGTAAATACATTTTTTTGATCCAGTCCCTAGGCATGGAAAATTATTGGAACATTAGTAATTTATCAATGAACCCTGTGAAAAGAGGGCTGCATTTAATTTTGCTTGCACTGCAATTATATTGAAAAACTAATTAACACAAATGTGTTTTTTTAAAGATTTAAACTTTATTGCTTTTTATTTTTAAGTAATGTTTCAGTTTGAAACAATTCCATACTAAAATATACATATATGTTTAGTGCTGCATTGGTCTAGTGCTTAATACTGGAACTTGTATTGATTGGCATACTTTTTTAGTTTATGTAATTAAACAATTTTATTACTCATTTATTAATAAAAAATTAATAAATTAACTACTTTCTGTAACATGAAAAAACATTTCCTACATGCTGATTTTGAATTCTGAATTACTCATTGTGTTTCTTTTTCTTTCCTTTTTAAAAATTCTGATAGGCTACATCTGTCTCTCTCGGGACACCTATCACAAGGAGAAAAGATGATGAGATGTCAGTTGGGAGCACACCATTGATTAAGCATCAGTCCAACCAGGCTTCTGAATATGCCAGTAGCCCTATAAAAACAAAAACTGTAACAGGTGCGTCTGCTTTAATTCAGTTTGGAATTGTGCATATAATTTTTATGATTTTGTATATAATTTTATGATTTAAATCAGTGTTTCTCAACCTTGGCAACTTGAAAATGTTCGAACTTCAACTCCCACAATTCCCCAGCCAGCAAATGCTGGCTGGGGAATTTTGGGCATTGAAGTCCGGACATCTTCAAGTTGCCAAGGTTGAGAAACACTGATTTAAATGATAAGAATTTCCTTGCTGATCTTTTGATCATGATTTGCTTGGCTCCAACCAGTCCAGGTTAAATTTACTAGAAGATTACTTCAGTTTTTTTCTAATTACCATCAGTTTTGTAATCAGTTAAGCTTAAAAAAAAACATACATTAATTGTTATATCAAGTTGGTAGTGCTGAAGTGATACCTCAGTCCAGGGAGAGAAGCATGTGAAAGAGACTCAGAGCAACTCCATCTTAATTAAGCTAGATATAAATTAATCTGGAAAATTACTTTGGTGGGTTTTTAAAATTCTGCTCCTATATACTACCAATAATGAATATCCTTCTAGAAATCCAAGTGGTTCTGATTTTTTGAGATAGGAAGCCTTGCAATCAACTTTGAAGGCCTCTCAAAGCAGTTCTCTCACTCCAGGTATATCTAATGTAATGAAGCCAGAGTTGCTTTGAATCTTTTTCTCATACTTCCTCCCTCCCTTAAACTGTCTGTTATATTTTTCTTCACACATGACACATGTTGCTATATCCTTACTGGAAAATAACTCCATAGAAAAAGGCAAGGAAACATTAGAGAACATCATAGTTTATAATGGATAAAAAGGATTGCCTTGAAGTACAGAGGAAAGATAATGATCAAGGCAATGATCAGATAAACAGAATTTGAGCTCAAGAAAATAATTAGCAAAAAGATCTCAGATGAGAGGGAGGAAAGGTAGCAGGATTCCATTATTATTGGCTAGCATTTATTAGCTGTCCTAATAAAAGTAGCTTATATCTTCAAAGTGCCTGTTTTCTTAGTTTGGTCTCCCTGACATCATTGTCAGGGTTCAACCTATCCAAAATTGAAGATAATTAGGAAATAAGCGCTCTTAAAAATGATAATGTATTTGAACTATGGAGTACGAGCTTCCCTTGATATAACCCGTAAAATAGTTTTGGTAAAGGACAATGGAGTTCTGCTTCCTTAAGACCAATAAAGGCCTCAGCATTATAAGACACAATGTGCGGAAGGAATACTTGTGAATTTCCTTTTTTTTAATTTTATTTTTTAAGGAAATATCTTTTCCAGGGATAACCACAAATCTATACTGATAGGTAAACTATTTTCCTTTCTTTTCCTTTGTGTATTAATTGCTACTGTCGGTCTATTTTTCTTCTAAAGGCCAGAGAAAGATCTCTTTTTAGATGTTCCATTCATGAAGTAAGTTTATGAGGAATGGGCTGTGAGCCAAGCAAATCATGATCAAAAGATCAGTAAGAGAACAGAGTTTTAGAACTTAAGGACATTTAAAAACTCTAAATTTGGAGCACAAAGGAGCTTATTAATGCTGGTGAACTCTAAAACTAGGATTCAGTTAGGACTAATTTTGAGTTTTACTGGGATTTTTAGGTATCTAGTACTCCATTTAGCAAGCTATTTAGTCTTTCTTTCTTTTCTTTTTTTCTTTTAAAGAATCACGACCATTATCAGTACCCGTAAAAGCCATGCTTAGTTCAGCGGAAATGTGCAGCAAAAGTCCTGAAGAAAGAATGAAAGAATTTATTAGTGTGGTATGGAATGCAGTTAAGTGCCTTACCCTTCAGGTAAGAAATTGTGGATAGGAGATGAAAGAAAGGAATATTTTTATGTACTTTTAGAATCTTCCATTATTTTGAAATTTCTATGAAATAAGTCTCCATTTTAAGTTTATGTGAGAAATAATGAAACCAAATTTCATTAAACTGTCATGGAATGATGAAGCCAAATTTATTAAACTTTACAAGGTAAGTAAGCATAGGGTTAAATACCTATATATAGGGTTAGATACCTACAAGGTAAGTTAGCATAGGGTTAGATTCCTATATATAGGGTTAGATATAAAGGGTTAGATAGGATTAGATACCTATATATTCTGTTGTATATAATCATGTGTAACAAAAACAATGCTAGAATACAAGATTTCCATAATAAAGCTTTTAAAATTATTTATATACCATATCAGAGCAGTTTGTCTGGTTTAATGGAAGAATAGCAATAGCATTTAGACTTATATACCACTTCAGAGTGCTTTACAGCCCTCTCTAAGCGGTTTACAGAATCAGCATATTCCCCCCAACAATCTGGTTCCCCATTTTACCCACCTTGGAAGGATGGAAGGCTGAGTCAACCTTGAGCCTGGTGAGATTTGAACTGCCAAATTGCAGGGCAGCCAAGTCAGCAGAAGTAGCCTGCATTAGTCACAATTTGACTGCATTTAATACACTGCATTACACGCTATTTGGGGCTACCTTGAAGACCATTTGGGAACTTTAGTTTGTGTAGTTGACTGCCTATAAGTTTCTAAGTATAGTTCAAAATCTTATGAAGCCCTAAAGATCATGTAAATGCAAGGGGCAGCTGATTTTCTCCTTAAGTCAAGGGTTGACAACTTCTTCAAACCAGCTATAATATAACTTAATATTCCATTAATACTACAGTTTCCAAGGTCAGTTTAGTCTACTTATTACTACAAATGCTCTTTCTTCTTTTTGCTGAATGTTCTTTCATCTTTTATTTTGTCTTTTCATCATTAAGCACACTTTCTTAAAATTGCACCAACTGTGCTGATGTCACTTTTTAAGAAAGTGTGCTTAATGATGAAAAGACAAAATAAAAATGTTTTACCTTCATTTTGTGATAAAATTTGCTTTCGTTTATTGGGCTTGCATTATAGACTGTTGCATAGAGAGCATGAACTTTACATAATCAAAACAGGGGAAGAATCTATTTCAAGAAATTGTAACACTTGCATGTTAAAAACAAGGAATTATATTCAGTATTGGCAAAAGTACAGGTTGCTACCAAAACTGAAATTCAATCCTTGAAACAGAAAAGATGTTACCATGGAAAAATAAAGTAACACTTAGTACAGCTGTGATGCATTAATGAATAGAAGTTTTTTTTTTTTTTTAATCATTTGTATATGGTATGGCTTAGAGGATCTCAACCAGATGGTTTTCTTGAACAGGATCTGACCTTCATCTTGAGGATTTCTTACTGGGAAATTATTTTATTTTCTCTCCTTTTATTTGTCAGTTCTTTACATTAATGTAAGAATTACTGTTGTAGATTTATATTGTTATATAAATAATAGTCACATTCTACCTTAAATTTACAGTATGAAACATGTAGTTTAATAGTGGGTTTCAAAGGGTAAAAATAATATAATATATCATATGCTGCATTAATTTAAGTCTAAGGTTACAGGAATTTGAAGAAATTTTAACATTATACCTATCGAATGAGAGATCAGTGGCACCTTCTCATTATTTAATGCAACAACTTATAAGATTTTTAGTTGCATTTTTTTCTCCCTGCTTCTATTACATGACAAAGGCTAAGTTCACCTGCATTCGATGATGGTAAAAGGAAAGATTTATGTACGTTTTTATACATGCATGCAGATATGTAAGCAAAGTTATTGTCCTGTACAAAAAAATAGATCATATGTTACCTCAATAAATATTGTATATATTCATGCATTTAGAGGATTGCATATGAAACCAGTTCATCTTCAGACAGTAATTTAATAAGAATATAGAAGTAACATCTAGTTGAAATATTATTCTTATTTTAAATGTTAATATCTAAGTTAATCAAAAGATTTAAAGCATACTCAAGGTGAGCAGCTTTATGGATAGTTGTCTTCTGAATGTATGTACCTACTTTTCATGGTTTCCTCTTGGAGTTGTTTACAGATAAGAAATAGAATTAGACTCTGAGAAGAAGGGCAGGAATACCCTCGTCCCTATCTCCACGCCCAAAGAAAAGGGAATAATGTGAATGCAAGAATTGCTATGCAGAAGGAGCTGATAATCCATCTGGCTCAGAATTGTTTCTTCTCTTATAAGGCAAATAGAGCTTGTGACCATGGCAGCCTATGGATAACTAAAGGAAATGCAGATAGCATAACTAATACATTTCTATAACTTTTCTATTTGGAGAAGTATAACAAAACCCGAAATATATACAGGAGTCAGTTCCAGTCAGTGGCAACATCCTTTTTTTAATGTGACTGATTTGATAGATGGTCATTGAAGGAAACCAAGTTTCCCACCCAGTACTGGGGGGAATTTCAGTATGTCTCCATCATTTTTTCCTTACTATATGGCTAACAATATTAATGATATAATGGAAAAGAAAGTGAAGACATAATATCTGCATTTTCATACATTAGAATCACAAAGTTGCTAGATGTACAGAAGTAAAATCAGAGGAAGTCAGCAATGTCCATTAGCTGTAGCTGAACTTGTGTTACTAAAAATGTCACAATCTAATGCAATTTAATCTTAAATTCCAACTTATTATGTCATACATAAAACTTTCCATTTATATATATATATATAAACTTGAGGAAAAGCTAACAAAGCAACTATTGCTAAAAACTATAGAAAACTTAATAGAGAAAACTAAGGGGGGATTCTCAGCTGAATTGGATTTTTTTTTTGCTTGTAACCAAATGGCCCATTTAATAGGGAGGCTCCTATGAACATCCTATGAACACTTTGGCTGTAGATCAGGTAACCACAAATTCCCCTTGTCAAGTCTAGTATGGATTTTGACCAATTCAAATTCCCTAGATCAATCTTTGCACTTGGGTCAAGATAAAAAAATTGGTCTGTCTCACTTATTCAAAATACTACCAGCTTTTCTTTCTAAAATATTAATATAAATTATTTATAATTCTTTATTCAATTTTTACTTATCTATAATATATGAACCTGACAAACAAACCTGAAATAGAATTATCTAGATCATATTAATCATATACTTAAATTATTTAATGCTCAGCCCTCTATATTTGGGTATCAGCTTTATGAGGACAAGAAAAGGTTTTTAGGAGTGTGTTGTAACTTTTTATGAATTTTGTCTGTCTCATCAACATTTGTTAAGTCTGTAGCAGGTACTTTGTTTGAATTCTACATGTGTTGATATGCCAATTCCTGAATGGAAATATTTTTAAAGATGGCACATACATTTTCTTCTCTGAAGTTTGATTTCCTTGATACTTTCAGTTCTTTCTTCTTTTAAGAGGAAAGCTAGAAGCTTTCTGGTTTTAGGGGGTGTTGTTTTTTTAAATCTAAACATGAGGCTAAATTGCCCAGGAGATTATGTTGGTTATCACATTCCATGTGCACATAGCTACAGAATACAAACAGTGCTAGCTGTATGTGGTTTTGGCAATAATGAGAATATTTGGCAATGTAACAAAGGTGGTATTTCAGCTGCATTTCTTGATGCAGTCTTCATAATACACGTCATTCTCTGTGAACTTCAAAGAAATGGAAAAAATTGTCACTAAAAGAAGCAAGATTTGACCAAGATTTAAGTCAGTTCTGAAGTCTCAGTTTATGCTATCAGAAGTTAACAAACTACAAATGGATTTTTTTGGTCATATTTTCTGTGAATATACTTTACAAGTTAATCATCTTACTTGGGAAAAATGTGTGAAAAGGCAGATAGGCATGTTTTTCTGCTAGTTTCTTGAATAAATTAGTAGGATTTTTCTTAGGTATTGACCCTCCCTCCCTCCCTCCCTCCCTCTCTCTCTCTCTCTCTCTCTCTCTCTCTCTCACACACACACACACACACACACAAACACACACAAAATATAGATCACATGGTATTATTATATATATATTTTTTAATTTAAGCATTAAAAAAAAAAATCTAGTAACCAATTTTGATGCTTGCTTTCCTATGAAGCTTAGAGCTAGGGCCACAGTAAGTATATTGCTTTTCATCCTTATGAATTTTTGTTTTAAAAAACAGCTGTTTTTGTCTTTCAGATGGAAGTGCAGTCATGTTGCGTGTTCATTCCCAATGACAGCCTGCCATCTCCCAGTACCATCGTGTCTGGTGATATTCCTGGCACTGTCCGTAGTTGGTATCATGGGCAGACTAGCATGCCTGGAACTCTTGTCATTTGCTTACCCCTTCTAAAGATTATGAGTGCAGGGCACAAGTACATGGAACCCCTCCAAGAGATTCCCTTTGTTGTGCCAAAACCAATACTTGAAGAAGGTAAGAGATAACAAATTCCTAAAGAAGGAGTGTTATAATGAGGTACTCTTTTCTAAGATGAATTATGTAGCTTGATATCAACATTCTTCTCTCCTCTTTTCAAAATGCTTCATTCTTTTTAAAATGCTTGATCAGCTATTTTTTTATTACTTGCTTTTTTTAAACATTTTTGTTTTTTTTAATGCTTTTTGCGTGACACAAGAATTAAATAAAGAATAATATTTGTAGCTTGGATTGAAATGGGTGTTCTCTGAGCTTGATTGTTTTCTTGCAGACGTGTCATTACCCAAACTAGGTAACATCATCAATGTTCAGCACTTTGGTAATGAAACATCTAAGAAAACAACCATGCTCAGAGAGCACTAAGGAACCCTCCACTCCAAGAATTAAACCCATGCAATCAATGCCTTTATTTTAATGTGCTTGTAGTAGCACTATACCTGAGGTAAAAATTGACTAGCATATTTCATATTTTTCATACTAATTCCCTCTGCTCAGAAACTAAATTCTGTTAATGATACATTACTACATTACAGAAATGTCATTGTATACTACAGTGAACGAGATTAGACTAAATACTGTTAATAGTACCTCATTTTGTAAATTTAAAATTTTGGGATACACTTGAACATATCACATCACATATTCTAATGTATCCTTTTTAAAAAATACAATTTTATTGAAAGTTTAAAACAAGAGTAAAATGGGTGCAAACTAGAATAAGGGAAAAATTGAAAAGAAGAAATAAAAGAGGAAGCTAATGGGTCCTCTGTGGAGAAGGGTGGGATATAAATTTAAATAAAATAAAAATAAAATAAATAATGTACAAAAAGAAAAAAGGTAGGAAAGGTAGAAAAGAAAGGAAAAAATATAAAGAAGTGGCTTCCACTCTTCTTTAAAGCAGTTATAATTTTAATTTACCTATATCTTAAAATGTATCTTATTTCTGTAACCTGTCCTAAAAATCATTAAAAGCATAGGTTCATTTCGTCCCGTTTTATGCAAAAGTTCATAGGGGGTTTCCAGTCAGCGGTAAGCATACAGTCTTTTCTATAATTTGTCCATCTCAGCAAGTTCTATCATCTTCACCAACCATTCCTGTATAGGAAAGTTCAATTCCTTTTAGTCTGATTGATCTGTTGGATTGTTATTGAATAAAATCAAATTTCTCATTTTAAAAATTTAAAAATATATCACATAACATGTCCTAATATATCTTTTTAAAATGTCATTAACCATGTTGAATATTTGCTTGAGGAGAAAGATAGGCTATAAATCCAATAAATAAATAAATAACAAAACAGTTGGAAAATAACTGTGTGTTTGCCACTGACTGAATTTCAAATGAAATATTCCTAGCAATTAAACTGAAAGTCTCTGTGACCATTATGACAGCAACATGATATTTTTTTTCCTAGTCATAGTCTTAAGCCTAATATTTTATGAATGGATCATATTTGACTATATTTGTGAACAACAAATGTTTTCATCTCCAGCTAAACCCCAGTGATCCCCATGGGATATAAAACATGCATACCTAGTTAAATGTAACCTAATACTTTTACCTCTAGTAAGGAAACCCAAGAATAATATTTGCCTGTATTATTATGTAAAGACAATTTCCGTCTCCTTCTGAGGTTAACTAACCAGCCCTTTAAGACTGACTCTCATAGAGACTTCCTAGAGAAAAGAAGAGAAAACAGATTATGTCAGATTATATGAAGTGATAATTTCCCAGGATTCAGGAAATTTCACATTCAGATTTTTGGGATCACTAAGTAATTAGACTTATTAAAGATTTTGATATTATTTCAGGTGCATTCTAAATCTTGCCCAATTCCTTTCATAACCGTTTTTCTATAATACTAAAACTTAATTTTAGAAGAGTTTATCCATTGTTGTATTTGTATTTACAGTTTGAATTTAAAAAGTATATTGTGTAGCCATGTTTGTCTCGAGCTGTTGTGCTAAATAAATGCTAAACTGATAATTTTGGTAGCTGCTTGTGTCTTGGAAGTTCTAATCTTGTAAGCCTCTGTAAATTAACACTCAGTAGTGGTTTAAAGTGGACTCTATTTATGGATTATGTGTCATCAGATCAGTTTAATTCTTAGCAAACACATAAATTAATTTCAGTGGTGGGATTCAAGTATATTTTACTACCGGTTTTGTGGGCGTGGCTTGGTGGGTGTGGCAAGGATGCTGTAAAATCACTATTCCCTCCCCACTCCAGGGGAAGGTTACTGCAGAATCCCCATTCCCTCACAATCAGCTGGGACTCAGGAGGCAGAAAATAGATTGGAGCGGGGAAAGTCATAGGTAGTATTTACAGGTTCTCTGAGCAACTCAAAATTTCCGCTACCAATTCTCCAGAACTGGTAAGAACCTGCTGAATACCATCTCTGCATTTTCTCCTGGGCAGTAAGCCCCCAATTTGGTTTTTCAGCTCTTCCAATATCATAACCATATATATTATAATTGAGCCCATCTACTTTATTGACCTAATAGTTGTCCTTCCCCTTTTTTTATATTTCCTTCATAGACATCTTCCTTCCTCATAGTCTTCTTTGAAGAGCTATGTTTTCACAAAATGTATATACATTAGGATAATTTAAACCTAGTCATTGAGAACTCTGGGTTTGCGTGATGAACATTTGCTCTTTTTTTTTTTGACTGTCCATGGTGTTCTCCAGCATAACAGTTAAAAACATTTATCCTTACTGATTATTCTTTTCTTACTTGCCTTATTTTTGTAGCTATTCCATTATTGTCTGTAACTTTCCAATTTGGAAAGTAATGAGTGGAGTGCTGTTTTGATGTCAACTTCTATTACTAGTTCTTCTTGTAAATATGGAGAGTGTCTTCAATGTTGATATCTCTACTATGTAGAATTTCAGTATTCAGAAAAGGAATTTAGTTCTGCTTCATTCATTCATTCATTTAGTAATATAGATACAGCAATAATAACAATCATAGTGTTTTGTTCATTGCATTTGCATCAATTTATTTTTAAAAAATGCATTTTTAAGCATCTTTTATCTAAGCATCTTTTGCATCCACAAATACAAGCCAAGGGTCATCATAGCAGAGCTCTCCTATAGCAGAATTGAATTATCCTTCTCCCAGAATATCATGCTTCCTCTTAAGAGTCTTATGAATATAATTGCTGTCCTTAAAACACACCCACATAAACACCTCCCATAATTAAACAAAAGAGCATTAGGAAAATGGAAGATATTGCTTTTTTCTTTTATTTCTTTGACATGAAAGCTGGTGACTACACCAGAGGTAGGTTGCTCTCGGTTCGGCGGAGGCGAGAGTGTCTGCCCACCCGCCTGGACGCTTCTGCGCATGCACAGGAACATCGCGAGCATATGTGAGCATGAGCAAACCTGTAGCGCCAGGATTTAAAACCCACCTCTGGACTACATTATTACCTTAGTAAAGTATTACTCAAAGTAACATTTAAGATATTTTTATCTGTTTCTGAATCCCAGTAATTAACACTGTCTCTTCTAGTAAAAGATAAATATCAAAGGACATGATCAAGAAAAACCAAATTAATATTAAACCTGTTATTTAGATTAGATTTAAATTTTCTAGGGAAAAATAATTTAAAATTGCTCAGTTTTGGCAATATTCAACTCAACAATACTGTGTAGTTAGATGCAAAGAATATAATTGTGCATATTCATGATGTGTGCATGGTATGATATATATTATGTCTGAGAAAGAAATAAAAAATGTAGCACTTCTGTGTTACATCACATAGAATGTGCTCTTGAATAGTATCACTAAATACTAGAACTAGACTTTTATTAGTTTTATAAAGGAATAATCCAGAAATATTTTAGTTTTATGTGAGAATAATCCACATTTGGAGTGATTCCTTTATATACATATTTTACTTTTGTTTTTGCTTTCCTTTTGATTAACCAGGAGACGCTTTTCCTTGGACAATCAGTCTGAATTATTTCAGCATCTATACGCTTCTGGGGCAGCAGCTGACTCTTAATATCATAGAACCTGTTGGCTGCACTTCTACTCTAGCAGTTACTTCACAAGCTTTGCCCACTGCAGGATCAGAATCCAGGCACTCATTCGTTGTATGCCTTCATGTTGACCTTGAATCACTTGAAGTAAAATGCTCAAATCCTCAGGTTGGTGCATTTAATTATTGAAACAAATTAAAATTGCTTAATTTAAGTATTGTTCTGGATTGTATAGAATTGTTTTTTTTTCCTTTTAAGTATCTTTCCTATAAAAACCAAGTCATCAAGATCAGGATACTTAGATTAAGATTTGCTTTGAAGCTCTTTCATGTTTTGTAATTTAGATTCATCTGTAATAGCTATAGCACATAAGTGCATCTTGGGTTTGATGGAACGAAATCACTTGCAGATGTATTGTTAAATGTTGAGGCCCTGCTTTGCTGTCAAAGTGGATACATTTGTTGAAATGAATTAATGTACTCTTTGCAGAAATTAACACACGTACCTGATCTCATTAAGCATCAAATTATTTCAACTAAAGTAAAGAAACCCTCTATGAGGGTAATAGAACATGACTTTATTTATATAAATATTTTCTTTCTTCTTTTCCAACCAAGCAGTCATTCAAAGTGGTTAGCCATGAATCAAATATAAAAACAAGTTTAAAATGCATAGAATATACAGAAATAAAACGCCAGTGCCATTCAGTAATTACAAAAAGAAATGGCGCAAAAGTAGAAACAGTCCCTTAAATAAGGACAGAATACAAGATCAAGCAATTTAAAAGCACAGAGATCACAGAGTCTGCAAGGGTAAGGAGCAGGCAGCCAGCTGAATATTACAGAGCAATAAATACTATCATATGATATTAGCTTTCTATGGATTATTTCCCTTTGTGAAATATTTGTTGAATTTTGAAATTTGCTGTATCTTCAGGTAGTAATTATTCCCAATAAAAAAGTGACAAATATTCCTCAATGAAAAAGTGAGAAATATTATAACAAATTCTGAATGGTTTTTAAAAAGATATTACAGAAACTTGATTCAATGGATATGTACTTGGTGTAGTTGCAGGGTTGCAAGATGTCATGACTTATTAATATATATTTCTTCAAGCCCTTGGAGAAGTGTTACTGAATTTGTATTTTGTTTACAGCAACAAATACTTGTGCAATTCATAAGGAATCTATGAAATTTGACTAGGATAGAGGCTATGTCTGCATTTATCTTATAGTCTCAAGGCTATAAGATAAATTAATAAAGCTACCAGTATTTAAATTGTAGTGTTGAAATTAGGAATAACGATACCTCATATGGTTTTTTAATTGATTATTCAATTAAAAATCAAGTCAGTATTGATTTTTAATGAACACATAGATTTTCTCCACGACATTCTGTCTCTCATCTGGCCTTTCAGATATTTCCTCACAACATTAGGTGGCCCTTTTTTTTTTATTATATTATGAAACGAAGTAAATGCCAGTTTTCAGTGAAACTGTAGTAAATTGTGGTCATGTAACCATTGGGACACTGCAAATGGCTGTACACATGGGCTGGTTGCAGAGTGTCCAACTTGGCATGATGTGATCACAGGAGAGAACATAATTTGGGAAGAAGGTTGTAAGTGTGTAGCTCATTAGGAGGGGTGAGGATGCCTTGTGAGTAACCTCACTGACTTCTGTTGCGCCTCCCTCCGCTTGGTTCTGCGCATCCTGAGATCCATTGAGGGAGGCAATCTCATTGTAATTTTATTACAATCTTATTACAATGACAATAAAGATTATTATGAAGTAACCCCAGGAGGTCCATCATAACTTTGAATGACCATTGCATTGTTTTGTACATGGATTATTGATACTCAGATTATCAAAGTAAGGAGAGTCACAGGAAAAACATTCTAACTCTTTAGTGGACCTTGATGGACCTTAGTTAGTAAATTTTCAACATAAAAAATATTTTTGTCCTGCCCCAGTCCACGCACGCATATATCAAGGAGATTAAGATACTTTATTGAGGCCCTGCAAACTGCTAATTTTATTCCCTAGGGCCCACTTATATTAAACACAAGGGCCCAATGAATTTGAGTCTACACAGCTGAGGCACAAAGTCATAGGCAACACAAAATGCAAGGCACAAGTTTTCAAATCCACACATGAAATCCAAAGCCTAGGTACGCATCAAAAATCCAAGCACAATAACCAATGACAAGGTCCAAGTCCAGAATCCAAGCACAAAATTCACGATCCAATCACATGTTCAGAAAATGAGGCACAGGTCCGGAATCAAGGAAACACAAAGTCAGAACATGCACACAACAGGGAAGTCAATGGTTTTTTCCAATGCTTCTTTGCTCCATGCCTTGGGCTAAGTAGGCACCTGGTGTAGCTCATTAGGAGGGGTGAGGATGCCTTGTGAGTAACCTCACTGACTTCTGTTGCGCCTCCCTCCGCTTGGTTCTGCGCACCCTGAGATCCATTGAGGGAGGCAATTCCTCATCTCTGCTGACTGACTGCAGCTACACCGCTTCTCCACTCTGTGCTTCTGGTCATCTGTGCTTCCAGTCTCTTCTTTCTCCTCTTCAGCCAGGTGCTTGTCTGGTTGTTCCTCTGCCAGTCTTCAATATTCTTGGCTTCTCCTGCTCTTGCCCAGTCACTCCTGACATGGAGTCTTTGCATCCTTCTGATGCTCTTCCACACCCTAGTCTGGAGCCTAGTCTGAGATAGGTAATCATAAATTAATAGATTGAATGAATGAATGAATGACAGTATTAAATTAAAACATTTAAATATTAATGTACATTTTGCAGAGGGTAAGGAAATTCTTCAATGTTGTATCAATACAAAAGCAACTAAGGAAGATCTGTAAGGATAAATTATGTTCTCATACCCACAAATCAAGTCCTGCTTTATATCAAAACTAGACAGACAGCAATGTTTCCCTGCATCTGTTTTGCCCACATTAGAAGCCAACGTCATTCTTTGGATGTGTCCTGAGGCTGAAACCTCTTCATTAAATATGGGGGGGGGGGGGGGATTTTCCACAATGGCAAGAGGGTATGGCATCCAGCTGTGGATATGGTTATATATTGTGCAACTTTCATGGGAATTTTTTTTAATATACCAAATAGCAAGTTACATGATTATTGCTTATTTATGAAGTATTTTGCATAAATACTTTAGATCTGAGTTGAACAATACAGTAAGTAAATTATGCAGAATGTTTTCTGAATAGATAGATGTGATATCCCAAGAGATAGCTCTGAAAAAATGCTGATTCTTTTCTTCTGTGGTTAGAGACTATTTTCACACCTATTACAGAAATTGGATTCTCCTGTATTCTATAAAATTTGTTTTCTTAGAGCTGCTGATGTTTTAGTTGTACTTTAAGTAGCAGCTTCTATGAAAGTCTATGAAATAATCAAGAAACTGAATTAACTGTTCATTCATTAAAACCACACGTTAAGTTGTACAAGTGGCGATGTAGATCTTACAGCCTTACCTAATGTTATTTGATTTTTTTCTATGCAGATTTTTCCCATGTATATCAAATGAAAATACTGCTGTAATAAGGCCGTCACAAACTTATTATTTTTATATTGTATGAAGTTGGATTTGTGGAAAATGTTGACATATTTGTTTATGTATTTATTTATTTCAGGTACAACTGCTATATGAACTAACAGATTTGATGGAGAAAGTGTGGAATAAGATTCATAAAAAGGGAATTTTCCAGCAGTCTCTGGCACATACAGAATCAGTTTCAGGACCTGTACCACCTGTTTCACCTGTTAAAAGTAGTATTGGGACTGCTCCACTGGATGCCAGTACATGTAGTCCATCAGCTGACATTGGGACAACTACAGAGGTAGTGAAATAAGTGATCACCACGATTTAAAAAATAAGTTGAGACTCTAGAAAGAGTACAGAGAAGAGCAACAAAGATGATTGGGGACTAGAGGATAAAACATATAAAGAACTGGATATGTCTAGTCTTATGAAAAGAAGGACTAGGGCTGACATGATATCAGTGTTCTGATATCTCAGCGGTTGCCACAAAGAAGAGAGAGTCAAATTTTCTCCAAAGCACCTGAAAGTAGAACATGAAGCAATGGGTGGAAACTAATCAAGGAGAGAAGCAACTGAGAACTAAGGAGAAATTTCCTGAGAGTTAGAACAATTAATCAGTGGAACAGCTTGCTTCCAGAAGTTGTAAATACTCCAATACTGGAAGTTTCCAAGAAGAGATTAGATAACCATTTGTCTAAAGGGGGGTAGGGTTTCCTGCCTAAGCAGGGAGTTGAAGACCTCTAAGGCCCCTTTCAACTCTGTTATTCTATCTGCTAGAACAGGGAATTAAACTGACAATGAAAGAATAAGGCATTCAAATATATAAATGCATGTGTCTTATTTATTTATTTTTTAACTCAGTTAAACTTTTGAGTTGAGTGGCTCACAGTTTGCATTTGTGAGTTGGTTAGTCTAAAGAAAGAACAGTAAATGATCCTAATGAAAGTACACAATTATAACACTGGAGTGATTGCATAATTGCCTAGATGTCCTCAGACATTTGATTATGGGTGGCCCTATAAGTTTGTTAAATGATCATGATCATTATTTTACAAGATCACGTACAAGTCATCATTTTGTGTCACTGCAGGTTTTACTGCAGTAAAAACTGCTACAGGTGCTAAAACCATTATCATGATCTTGTAATAGAAATGTCCAATTTGTCAATTTTATCTTTTTTTGTGGAGATAGCCTGCCTTGGATTTCCTATTTTCCTTGAATATATTCTGATCCACTAGAGAGAGGAAGAAGCATCAAAATACAACATCTATGATTTTTTAAGACTTAGTATTTGAACATATTAAAGATCCATATTAAAGTTCTTTAAAAAATGAATGTTTATAGACTATATCAAGATAAGTGATTAATCTGCCTCAAAAGAGCCAACATTTTATTGCTTTAAGATAATTGGGCTCTTAAAGTTGAAATTTTTTATTTCTCAGGGTTTTAATGTTTTGTTTTAATTACTGGAATTCTATAATATAGAAATCCTGGGACATATTTAAAAAAATTTTTTTAAGGAACCACTTTGACTTTTTTCCTTTACTTTGTTTATACATTCCTTACACTTTACACTTAAAAACTTGAATATTATATTAAAAATATGCTGTACGCTAAGTACATTTCTTAAAAATTTCATACATTTCACAGTTAAAGTATGCTACTTTTCCATGAGGTCAAAATGATTATTTTGAAAGTGTCTTTAGCTCTTTCAAGTTAAAGACTTCCTATAAATGAACCGGTGGAGGAAAGGTGAGGAGGTATGGCTCACTCCAAAAATTGTTTACATTAAATAGCATATGAATAGCATATGAAGCATATGAAGACCCACAAGGTCCCTTCCAACTCTGCTATTGTATTGTATTGTAAGTATTTATTTATATTATCCAGCTGTGAATAATTCCTTTCATTTTGACAGATTGATAGGGAGTGCTGGTCCACCATAGCTGTTAGGATTCCTGAATTACAAACTGGGTAAATCTGAAGATGAAAACTTGAGTGAGAGGCTTAAGAACCAAAGTTTAGAAGCACTTAATCATTTTTAACCTCCTCTGCATTTGAGTAAAGGTAGTACAGACTACAACTGGCCACTTGTTACTGTTTACTTAAGTACAAACTGTTGAGGAAGTGTTTAGTCCTTGGGGAACAGTAATTTGCTCCAGACTTATATCATCCCTGAGCTTTAATGCAGATCAAGGATGAAGGCCTTATATGTTTGGCTTTTCCAGATGAATAAAGATAAATTCTCCTAAGAAAAATATACTTGATATTTTGGTTCATTTTGAAAGAATTGGCAAAGAATGAAATTGTGTATTTTAGAGCTTGGTATGAGGAGGGTGGAAAAAATAGTTTACTTTTATTCTGTTTTTATTTTATGGCTTTAAATACAAATAGAAAATGAATGCATAAATCATTTTTAAATAAAATTTAAAATAAAATTAGATATGGAAATTGAAAGATAATGTGTTCATTTTTAGAGAAAAGTGGAACACTGGAAAATAAGGTGCAATAATGTGCAAGATTATGATTAAAGTGAGCTTTAAAAATGGATGGAAACTACCAAAAAGGACAAATTGCCATACTGAATTCAGCTGTGTTTTATAAAGTAGACTACATTCTTAGGTGTTTAGCTTTTTAATTTACAAGACGTTGTAAATTAAGACATTATTTTCAACCTAATTACCTATTGATAATCAAACATCCCTATTATATCCTGTTATTTCATGAGTATATTTGACTCCATAGTGAAGTTAAAGGAAAAAGCCACAGCTTCAAAAAAAAGAATAGCAGCTCTTGGGAAACATATGCAAATTATAATCATGGTAGCAATCATGGTTGTGTTCTTGCTAACCTAAATTCCTCTTACGTTTGTGAAGGAAATTCTCCTGAATTTAAGAACAATTCAAAGATAATTTGAATTATCAGTTACCAAGAAAGTGCATCTGTGCTTATACCACATGGATAAATATTGTATTTCGTCTATGACAATCTCACTGATACAGAGGTGTACAGCTGTTTCCCCTTCCAAACCTTCATGAAGTCCTCAGATTTATTTCAAATGTTTTTAAAATTAAATTAAATTAAATTTCATTTCATTTCTATCTTTATTGCTGTCATTTGCCCATCCCCTTTTTATAATGTGGCCCTTGGCCTGCCATTCAAAACCCAAGTGAAGCCCTAAACTCAAATGTTGCTTATCTCTACTTTAGTGGCTCATTATAAAATGAGCCTCATACTATCTGAGCTCTTGAAACGGCTGGGAGATTTATTGTTGCCTTTGTTAGGATACAGATTTTAGCCATTGAAATTAACTGTGATACACAGTTAAATGCATAGTTCATCTATTATAAGGATATTTTAAAGTCCAATCGTGCTGGTTTTTATGAATGCTTTCATAGAAAAAGCTGTTGCTTTTTTTAATTAACAAAGAGAACATGACTGATCATCAGTATATTTAGAATATTTCAATTTGGGCATTTCCCCACAATAATCATTTTAAATCATACATTACATTGGTATATGTAGCTTCCAGATGTAAACACAAACATATTTTTATGAAATAACATTTTGCATTTAGATTAAGTATCAAAACACTTGAGTGCAAGCCATTTTAAAGAATCTTCCCATGGAATATATGTTATTTTTGTATGCAATTTGATATCTTTGTTTATTAGTGTTAGGTTTGATTTGAAAATCAAATCAAATCATGAAAATAATTTATTTAATTAAATTAGTACAGACCAATGTATTTGTATGGCGAGAAGGGCACAACTTCTCTGTGCTTCTTATGTGTAGTCTATTTATTACAATTTGGTATATTCAGCTAAGATGGCGTAATAAGATGCATCCTGCTTTCAAGTACATAGAAAATAATTCTTTTATAAAATACTAGCTATACCCGGCCACGCGTTGCTGTAGCCCAGTCTGGTTAAATGGCCAACCAATCTGTGTGTAGATCTACACCTGCACACATACACACAACCATCATATAAGGCCCAACCTACCTACCTACTGTATTTCTCCCTCTCTATCTATCCCTCTACCTACCTACCTTCTGTATTTCTTTCTTTCTCCCTCTACCTACCTACCTACCTACTGTGTTTCTTTCTTTCTTTCTTTCTTTCTTTCTTTCTTTCTTTCTTTCTTTCTTTCTTTCTTTCTTTCTTTCTTTCTTTCTTTCTTTCTTTCTTTCTTTCTATAAAGCCTCTGGAGCCTGGGAAGGACGTAAAAAGCATGCCAAATGCAGGGGGTCATGCACATAGCATTATGGATGTGGCACACCTGTGCACATCACCCCTGCACTCCCCCTGCTTTTGGCACGTGAGACAAAAAAGGTTAGCCATCACTGCCGTAAACCATTTCAGACAAATGGCTATCCAACATCTTCTTGAAGACTTCCAGTGTTGGGGCATTCAAAACTTCTGGAGGCAAGTTGTTCCACTGATTAATTGTTCTAACTGTCAGGAAATTTCTCCTCAGTTCTAAGTTGCTTCTCTCCTTGATTAGTTTCCACCCATTGCTTCTTGTCCTGCCCTCAGGTGCTTTGGAGAATAGCTTGACTCCCTCTTCTTTGGGGCAGCCCCTGAGATATTGGAAGGCTGCTATCCTGTCTCCCCGTCCCTCTTTTATTAAACTGTATTTCTCCCTGTCTCTCTATTCCCCTATCTACCTACTTACTGTAATACAATAATACAATAGCAGAGTTGGAAGTGACCTTGGAGGTCATCTAGTCCAACCCCGCTGCTCAAGCAGGAGACCCTATACCATGTCAGACAAATGGTTTTCCAGTCTCTTCTTAAAAATACATCCAGTGTTCGGGCATCCATAACTTCTGGTGGCAAGCTGTTCCACTGGTTAATAGTTCTCACTGCCAGGAAATTTCCCCTCAGTTCTAGGTTGCTTCTCTCCTTGATTAGTTTCCACCCATTGCTTCTTGTTCTGCCCTCAGGTGCCTTGGAGAATAGCTTGACTCCCTCTTCTTTGGGGCAACCCCTGAGATATTGGAAGGTTGCTATCATGTCTCCCCTAGTCCCTCTTTTATTAAACTGTATTTGCTGTGAGATGGGTGGTTCTTTGTTACAGTTTGGTTCAGTTCGTATTAAACAGTTTAAAGCAGCTGCCTGCCTCCGTGTTTTTACCTCAGAGAACAGTCTTGAGCAGTATTCCCCCCCCCTCTCTATGGGCCACCTGGGAGTTTGCTATCTCAGTGCCTTTTTGGCCCCAAGAGGCCTCCGTGGCTGAGGAATGACTGTTGCCTGGTGGGAGGAGTTACAGGGAAGTGAAAGCACATTTCAGTGGGTACATTTTACATGTGTTTACCTTGCACAAGATACATGCGTGCTAGGCACAAAATGAGTAGCTATTCTATTATTGGAAGTCCTTGGGTACGTTGTGTCAAAATTTGAAGCAGATCGGTCCAGTAGTTTTTGAGATTAGTGGATTCGTACAAACTATTTTACATTTTTATTTATATAGATTGGGAATAGTTCATTTATTCAGAACAATACAAACTTTCTTGAACTTCACTTCTAATCAATACTGAGGATATTTTGATTTTAATTAAATAGGGCTTTCTTTTTTCTTTGACTTCTACTTACATTGCATTGGCAGGGATACAGTTATGCAGAAAATACATTTTCTAGAAGTTGATTCTCTGTGGATTATGATGGAGAAGGCAACATTATAAAATAGGGGGCACCACTGTAAGGAATTTAGATGTATATGAAAATATTTGCCATGGTTTTCTATTATATTCCAGCTTTACTTAATTTACTTACTTAGTAAATCTGTGGATATCAGAAATGAATGGGTTGGGTGTGTGTATGTATGTATGTATATATGTATGCATGTATGTATCAGAGTATTCTCAACAGCAGGGGCCTCAGTATATGTGAAAGATGTAAAAATGGATAAGAGTGTTTTATGTCCTAGTTTCCAGTATCCTTGTAGAATGGTACAAATTCAGAAACAGCACATTTTGTGGACAGAGTGGAGGAGAAATTGTTCATAATGATGCACATCAGAGTCTTTGCTCAGTTTACGGAGCTTACTTAATAAGCCATAGCTTGTAAAGTAATTTAGTTACTTGTACAATTTTTATGTTGGAATTTCTTTTTCAAATATATGTTTTTTTTATTAACGTGAGTAGGGGGGTTGATATTTTAAATTTAGATTTTTTAAAATTTGTTTTTTATTTTATTTCTCTCTCCCCCCCCCTCCCCCCCCTCAGGGTGAATCCTTCCAAGGTGGTGATGATTCTCCATTCTCAGACTCTGTTACCTTAGAGCAAACAACAAGCAATATTGGCATTTCAAGTGGACGTGTGAGTTTATGGATGCAGTGGATGTTGCCGAAGCTTACTGTAAAGTTGTTTGCACCAGATCCAGAAAACAAAGGCACAGGTATTACATTTAATTTTAAAAAGCAAATGCATCATGGAACAGAATTCGTCTTACATATTTGCTCAAATATGCTGTCCTAATGGAGGCTTAGCATATCGTGTTTCCATGTTTGAGGGAAGAAGACAGACCAAATTACTTTATTCATTGTCTCTGTTTTGACACTAGACTTGAATGACATTTCTGGCTGGGTCTGAGGACTATAAAAATGCACGCTGCGTGAGACCACAGCCAATGGTTTTCCAGCCTTATGTTAGACAGTAGGATAAATAGAACAATTATGCCTTATCAATACTGAGGCTGCAATTGATGTCCTTTCACCTATCGCATCCCAGTCAGCAGAATTCTTAAATATGGCTATAGAGGAAGTGGTTAGGTGCACTATGTACTGATTTTAATGACTGCTTTAGGATTGATCTGTCTTTTAAAAGGCATAGGTTATATAATAGCAGTTAGAAATTATATAACTAGATGTCATTTAGCAACATGTAGTTGTGTGCATATAGCTTTAGTCAGGTCCATGGCTTTGTTTGTGGAACAGACAAAAGTTCCTCTCCTTTGTGAATACAATATCTATCTACTAAGCCCATGGGTAGATAAGGTTAAGAGTAGGGGAAAACAATTGTACCTGAGCTTTCCGTATACATTTCTGGGGGAACTATTAGTTGTTTAAGATTTGTCTTAACTTAATAATATTGGTTTGAAATTAAGGCAAACTATTTTCTTCTCCATTTCTACAAAATAATCATGTGACTTATTGGTGAACTGGCTAATTTTATTGGCTACTGCAGAGATATGTGTGGTTGGTGAGTTAGAAGATCTCAGTGCCTCAGTAGATGTACAAGATGTCTACACTAAAGTAAAGTGTAAAATAGAAAGTTTCAACATTGACCACTACAGAAATAGGTAAGAATTTTATGTTCATTTTATATTAGTATTCATATAGAAACATACTATATTGTTTAAATGGTAATAGTTATTGATCTGAAGGGCTGAGCTTACATATTTGAAATTATATTGCTGTCATAATTTTACATATCAATATTACAATTTGGTTGTAATTGGAAGTTCATCTAATTTGTGTCCAAATATGCCTCCTCACTAACAACTTAAGTCGAATAACTTCTTAAGTCAAATCTTTGTTGTAAAAACCCAGATAGCAGTTAGTTGGCACCAGAGAGTTAGCATATTCTATATTGAGTTTCACCGTTTACAGCTCTTAGTCTATGTTAAGCCAGGCTAAATGCTTAGCCTCAAACAAGCCTTCCTTTGCCATTGGCACTTCTTCCTCATCAAGAGTACAGCTTCTTATGCAGGTAGTCCTTACTTACCAACTGCTTCATTTAGTGACCATTCAAAGTTACAACAGTTTGGGTGGGAAAAGAACGTTTGCAACAAAATCTTGCACTAAAACAGCCATTGCAGCATCCCTTGGTCACATGACTGCCATTTGTGAATTTCACAACCAGTTTCCAACAGGCAGAATTAATGGAAAACACAGAACTGAAATTTCAAGTCATGGTCACATGATACTCATGTGATTCCCCCCCCCCCCCCCCCCACTTAACAACCACAGTTTTAGAGATTGAATTGCTGGTCTGAATTGTAGTCGCTAAGCAATGTCTTCCCTGTACTTCACGTTTAACTTGAAATGCTCTCCTTTGCCTGGAAGTTGTAGAAGAAGCCATGACATATTTTTGTGATAGTGTTAGTTCCAAAGGTGGTGGGCTGATCTGTTTATCTATCTTTTTCTGTCATAATCTCTGCTACTTTTCCTTCTTTCCTTTCTTTTTTTTATTAAAAGTTTTGTCATATTCTTAATTAAGGTAGTTAATGTATCATAAAAAATGAAATTAAAATTTAATCTTGCCATAGAAAGATTCTTCTTTTTGTGTATGATTTGCATGAGCTGAAATTGTACAAAGTTGATACCATTGTGATATAATATTTATAACATTATGTTCCATTAAAAATTATTTTCTAATAATTTGTTGCTCAGATTAAAAGTGTCAGACAGTAATAGTTGTAAGTTGCTGAAATGTATTTTATACATAAGAAATAGCAACGATTACAGTATTTACATTTTTTCTAATCAGCAATATGAAAATATATGAATTGCCATTTGGATTAGCCTCATTTAAAATTATGATGGTGCTGAAAAAAGTGATGCATACCTGGTCCTCGCGGTTACAACCATCGCAGCATCCAATGGTCCAATGATCAAAATCCAGGTGCTTAGCAACCAGCACGTATTTATGATGCAGTGTCTCAGGATCATGTGATTGCCATTTGTGATTTTCCATGGGGGCTTCTGACAGGCAAAGTTAAAGGCAGAAGCCCGATTCATAGACGTGTTCTGTCAGCTGCGTGCTGTCCCGATGGGCTCCCTCGGGAGCACAGGGTGGTGTTGGACAGACCCCCTGCCATAAGGGTGGCTCGCTGGGAACCCCAACTCGGCGGCGGCCGGTGGGATGTTCCCAACCTCACTCTAGGAGCCGGGAAGCAGAAGGGGGGGGGGCAAATCCTGCCTCTTCGCCGGATGGATCCCAGGAAAAATAAATCAAATTGAAAGAGTAGCTGAAATGCCGGCGGTGGAGGGCTCTTCCTAATCTCCTGGATCACCGATGGGATAAGCGACAGATAATTGTGAGTTCCAGTTCAATCAATTTAAATGGAGATTAGAGGGGGGAGTTTTGTTTTTCTTACCCCCCCTCCGACGAAGCGGCATTCAAACTATCTCTCGCCAAATGGAGAGAGAAAAGGAACCAACGTGCCATTTGAACTAACTATGGGAGAGAATTGTATTGCAGTGGCAACTATCTTTCGCGGAGCCGTTTCTAAAAAGCAAATTGCAACTTTCACTTTTCTCCCTGCGAAAGGATGGGGCAAGATGGCTCCCCTTTGTTCTTTTCTCATAACTTCTTTATACTTATGAAGTTTGCCCTCGGTAACCACCTCTGAAGGATTTGATATTTTTTAACATCTTCCTCGAAGGCTCTCTTTGTCTCTCCTGCTACATGGATTTCCTGGATGTGGATTATATGGTTTTTCTATTTTTTTTTATGTACCTCTGAGACTTGAGACAGTGAAGGAGAACTAGCTTTTTACTTGGATTTTCCTGATACTTCGAACCGTCCGGGCCATCCGCTTCTTTGACGCCATTTCTTTTACCATCTTTAAACTGAGACAATGGGTCCTAAAAAACCACCCACAGGAAAATCAACATCCTCAGCAGTCTCCAGCCCAAGCATGCAACAGTCGAAAATTACCACACTATTGCAGAAAGAAACTGCTGGAGAGAGCTCGCAGGAACTGTCGGTTGCCCAAATGTTTCAGGAACTTATGAGAAGTATAAATGAATTGCGGACAGAGATGACAGACTTTAAAATAGGACTCAGAGAAACGCAGCAAAGCACAACGGAAAATAAACAAACAATCACGATGTTGGAAGGGGAGGCAGCCGAGATGGGGAAGGAGGTTAAGGAGATTCGAAAGGAAAATTTAGAATTAGAAATGTATATGTCTAAAATAGAATTTGAAAGAATGTCCTTTTTTCTCAGGTTCCAGAACATACCAGAGACAGAAAATGAAGATCTTAAAGATGTTATATAATATGAGCAGAATACCTTAAAAGAGATAAAGAACAGCTCTGGTGGGATATGGACCTGGTCTATAGAATTAACTCAGCATATGTTAGAGTCCACAATGTCCCAAGAGAGGTTCATGTTAAATTTCTCAGGAGATCCACGAGGGATGAGATACTGGGGGCCCAAAGGAGGGAACCTTTAAAGTATTAAGACAAAGAAATAAACATTTTGAAACAAATTCCAAAAAAAATCAGAGAAACAAGAAGGAAATATTCCTTCTTGTCTAAGAAATTATATAATAAAGGAATTTGGTTTAAATGGTTATTGCCAGAGGGAATAGAATTATTAATTAAAACATTAAACGAGGCAGATGCCTTTTTTCGAAAACATTCTTCTCTCCTAGAGGACAGAGATAGTGGAGACGGGGAAAAGGGCAACAACATACAAGATATGGGAACGAAGGGGGCTACGGCTCCACCTCGTGACAGGGAGGAAGAAGCAATATCGAAAAGGCTCAGATCACAAAAATGATTTTATTTGAAATGTCATCGCAATTGTTGATATAATAGAAAATGGCAAAGAAAGAGATGATTGAACATATGGTTGATACAATGTAAGAACTCTGTTTATGCTTATCCTTTATTTTTAAAATGGTAAACTTGTGAGGTTTGGGAGGGCTACCACTACCGGCATGGGAGCTACCAAAAATTTTTATACACCCTATTCCTTTTCCCATGTATATTTTGAAAACCAATAAAACTTTTTTACAAAACAAACAAACAAACAAACAAACAAACAAACAAACAATTACAATACCTAGTTATCTACATTCATTAAAGATGGCTCTGGGAATTGATGATAAAACAATCTTATTTATAACATAGCTGATGTAACAGTTATTGAGAAGAAGAAAGTCTGGTTCACTGATGCTACTATTCCAAATTGAGGAAAAACAATTGGAAAAATTTATGAAATGCCAGGACTTATAGGTTGAAGTTGAATGCTTATGGAAAAAGAAATCAGTTTTTATACTAACCATGTTTGGAATTCTCAGAGCAATAGCTAAAGGACTTCCTTGATATCTGGAAATATTGAATTTATCACATCTGAAAACCTAATTTTAACACCACCCTGCTTGGAACTGCCTATATTTTTAGACACTGTCTTAAATATTCTTAATTCTTGATTAGGTTTTGAATTATTATGCTTCCACCAGTCTTAAACTGTGAATCTACCAGTAATTGCACATACATAATAAAAATATGAATTAGTACTTAATAAAAGTAAAAACAAGCATAATGCATAATATGTATAGATGATCAACTAAATAGAGCAGGGGTGTCAAACTCAAGGCCCGCGGACCAGATCTGGCCTGTGGGGTGTTTAGATCTGGCCCGTGGGCTGCCCTGGAAACAGCAAAGGACTGGCATGCAGTGCCTCTGTCAGCAAAAATGGAGCTCGGGAGGGCTGTATGTGGCCCTCCCAAGTTCTGTTTTCAGCTGGTATGGCCTCCTGCAGTCCTCTGCCAGCAAAATTGGAGCTCAGGGGGCTCAAAATGGGGCCACATGCATCCCAGCCCAGCCATGCCCATCCTAGCCCCAAGGTCAAACACAACATGATGTGGCCCTCAGTGAAATTGAGTTTGACACCCCTGAAATAGAGTATTTTAATTAATGGAGAAAAGATATATTTGAAAAAAATATTGTAGTGAATTATACATACAGTAGAGCAATAATTAGCAAAATTCAGCCAATTCCAGTTCACTGCACTAGGTATGCAGCTGCAGGATGCTATATACAAATATATTTTTAATCAATTCTCTGACAGGCCTTTTGATTAATTGGTAGGTTTGTATGTGTTGGAGTTAATCCCATTACTTTGCTGTTTGTAGCAGAGATTTAAGGAGATTAGAAAGTAGAGACATTTAGCTGCCTAGTCCAGCAACCTCTGGTTTACTGCATAAGACTTTACCTGGAATAGGCTGCCTCATATACCAATATCCAGAATTACTCTCAGAAAAGATGTTGGATGTGTTGGAATATATATTGCCTCCTGGCATATGTTTAGGATCAGTAGATGACTGGAAACTTAATACAGTCAACACCGGTATAACAAATATTGAAGTACCATGAGTCCAGTGTACTCAGCTGCTATGGCCCTTTCATAGAAGAAAGGGCTATACTATACCATAGCTTTCTGGAAATAAAACCATGCTGGATATTGAATATCTATGAATATCTTTGGGGGGGAAAGGTGCATTGCAAATGGGAACAAATTACTCTAGAACCAAAAAGGCAATCAGTTTGAAGTGGTAACTAATTGTGCTCCTTATATCTCGGCAAGACCTTGCCAAAATTACATTTCTTCTAGTAGTTTTGTGAATTTTGTGTTTCCCAAACATGGAATTGCCTTGGAAAATTCATTTCTGTCTGGATGCATACATCTGATATTCCTTCTGTTTCTATGGTTGTTTACAATAATTGGGATAAATGTAGTACATAATATCCCTGTTTCCTATAGCATTAAGTTCACTGTGAAAGATTCTATGAAATGCAATGTTCCTGCAGAAAAACAGAATATTTCTCCAGTAAATATCAAGGGTATTTGCAGCTGTTGGAGCATAGTGCTGCTGTTGCAACATCAGAAGAACCTGAGTTATGTTGTGGGCAAAATGTCAATTTCTCCAGGAGGGTTTTCATGAAGAAGAAACAAACCAGCTGCCTGTACACCATCTGTGACTATACTGTTCATTTAATTCCAGGGTACAGATTCTATCTTATTGACTTTGTACCTTATCTGACCTGGAGTTAGATATGTCACACATTTTTAGGAAAAAAACCATCTGCACTGGGGTTTCATTTAATTTTCCATATCATCAGGTGTTGATAAAAAGAAAGGAAATCCTCATGTAAGCGGACTTACGCTCCTGGAAAAAGACAAGATGTAAATATAATACACCATGAACAAAATACATTGTGCACTAATCATCAAGCAGTAGAACATCCTGGGTTATGCAAAATACTACCACCTTTCCCGTGATTTCTAGTGGTCTTGGGTTATGATTGAGATTAAGGACAACACTGAGGCATGCCCAATGTGAGGAAGGGCTGAGAAATCTTTGAATCTTCCCATGCCTGGACCCAGCCAAGCATCTGAGAAAGTAATTTATATGGATTTAATTACAGAGCTTCCAAACACTCAAAGACACACTTAATATAATAGCATTCTTCAACTTATCACATTTTGTCCTTGGCTATGCAATGGAATGGATTATTCCATTGCCACTAATGAAATCAAGCAACTCTTCTTGAAATGGCTTCAGACTTCATGGGTTGCTTGAATGTATGATCGCTTCAGTTCACTGTTCTGGAAAAACCATCTCAAGGTTTTCAGAATGCAGCTAAATTCCGAAACACTTTGACATTCTCAACCTGATTGACAGAGTGTATCTATCTTAGAACAATAGAAGAAAGGCTGATTTGCTTGATTTGCTACAAAATAACGCATAACCTATCTCTATGTTTCTACTTTGTTCCATGCAATTATGAAATGCACTTCTTATATATTTTTCCAAAATTTCATTCTTCATCTTCCAGCATTAGAACAGCCAATAGAAGACCTACTGTTAGGTAGCTGAGCAAGTAAATTATTACTACAAAATATGCCAATGAGAGAAAACAGTGTTGACTTTGCTCAAAATTTCTGACAAAGATTGACTTCCTCTGAAGCATTTATCAGTGCAAAAATTATTTTTTTTGATTTACAAAAAAAATGATTGAGAATCTCATTCAATCCCAGGAATTGATGAGAATAAAAATATATATGTGATCTCTGACTTGAAATATTAGCTCTGTTTATTGGACAGGACTTAGAGACCTGACCCTGAAGATACCCATGTCCACAAGACAATGGGAGATTACTGTCAATAGGAGATTACAAAGCTAATTCAAGATTACAAGACTAAATTCAATAAAATCTTATTTAGAAGTTTGCCATTTCTCCTCGTTAGATTATTTTCTCTTAAAAGCAGCAAGCAGAGTCTTTGAGTATGAGTGGATTTTTAAAATAATCTCTGCATAAACTTTTTTGTCAGAAGACAGAGCCTGCAAACGACATCTGTTGTTCCCTCCCTGTGCTGCAGTTTCTGAACCTTGCCTTTTCTGCTCCCCAAGTTTTCCAAAATGTAGCCTACAGATGTTCCTCAGAATTGCTTGTATCATCTTTATTTAACAGCTAGCATACCTCCATTCGCTACTCCATACAATATTCTCATTCCTTGGCATTATATATTCCCAGTAGGGGTTCTTTTGTAATTGTCTACTTATTACGGATCTATGCATTCTATTCTTTAATACAGGGCTATCCTAGTTAATTCACATTTTAATGAACTTGTATTTGATTTTTAGCATTATATATTGTCCCATATTGCATCTTTATACAGTATATACCATGGATATAAAATGAATTCAATGTTGAAAAGAGTAAGGTTCTACATTTAGGCAAGAAAAACAAAATGCACAGGTACAGTATAGGTAGTACCTTTCTCAATAGTAGTAACTGTGAGAGGGATCTTGGAGTCTTAGTGGACAACCATTTAAATATGAGCCAGCAGTGTGCAGCATCTGCCAAAAAAGCCAACACAGTTCTAGGCTGCATAAACAGAGAGATAGAATCAAGATCACATTAAGTGTTAATACCACTTTATAATGCCTTGGTAAGGCCACACTTGGAATACTGCATTCAGTTTTGGTCGCCACAATGTAGAAAAGATGTGGAGACTCTAGAAAGAGTGCAGAGAAGAGCAACCAAGATGATTAGGGGATTGGATGCTAAAACATATGAAGAACGGTTGCAGGAACTGGGTATGTCTAGTTTAATGAAAAGAAGGACTTAGGGAGAAATGATAGCAGTGTTCCAGTATTTCAGGAGTTGCCACAAAGAAGAGGGAGTCAAACAATGCTCCAAAGCACCTGAGGGCAGAACAAAAAGCAATGGGTGGAAACTAATCAAGGAGAGAAGCAACTTAGAACTGAGGAGAAATTTCCTGACAGTTAGAACAATTAACCAGTGGAACAACTTGCTTCCAGAAGTTGTGAATGCCCCAACACTGCAAGACTTTAAGAAGATGTTGGATAGCCATTTGTCTGAAATGGTATAGGGTTTCCTGCCTAGGCAGGGAGTTGGACTAGATGACCTCCAAGGTCCCTTCCAACTCTGCTATTGTATTATTGTATTGTATTATTGTATTGTATTAATTTGAACCTGGAGTAACTTTAGTCAAAATAACTTTAGTTTCCTCCTGCTTTTTCTTTCCCTCTGCAACCTCTTCCTATGAATTCTTTTTTTAAATCCACTATTAGGTTACTATATTTTCCCTCTGAAATTATGCTCTAGGAATGCATATTGAGAGATGTCCCAGACTTTGTGACTGTTTCCATTCTATTAAATCATAGATTTAAGGCATGATTATTTGTGGATCAGCGCTCCTATTATCAATTTGTCTTTACCATTAAGATCTGTAAGAGAGGGATTTCTTCCTCTGTTAAAGACATATTTATATAGTTTAGGTTTTTCTCTGATGACTTTTTTTTACATATGTCTACATTGTAGATATTAGACATTTCTTTTGAATTTGTCCCAGAAGTTTGTAAATTTCGTAGAATGTTAAATATTAAAAAGAAGCTATGCAAATCTTGATTAGCTTTCTGAAATGTGTTCTATCTGAAGTTGCACTTGAAGTCAACCTGGAAACTTCTGCTGGTGGAAGATACACCTGCCCTTTGCCCACAGAATGACCATGATATTGCTGTGGGAGCTGCAATAGTTGTTGGCTTGTTCCAAATGTAATTCAAGGTCTGGTCATTACCAGTAACTCATTCCATGAACTGAGGTCCACCTTAGAGACCGACTAACTTCTGCTTCCCTGAACTGTGTAAATAGTATCTACTAATGATTCTTTTCCATCATTGCAGTACTAAAAGAGGGGATACAAAGATAGGCCTTTTAAGAATAGGCTTTTAACACAAACTTCTGCAGATCTGTTAATATCTGGCTTTTTTGGAAGGCCTTTAGAAGTAAACAGCTATAATAAGTTGCACCAAATATTGCTGTTTTATTGTTTCATTTTTTACTCCAGATTATTCTTTTCTGTAATTTTGACTTGTTTTATAGATCACCTATAACATTTGAATTGAAACAGTTTATTGATCCAATAAGTAAGCATGCAAGCAAACAAACAACTAATGTTGAAATGAACCTTGTATATGTGTTTTAATATTAGTGCAGTTATACAGGTAGTCCTCAGCCATTCATTTAGTGACCGTTCAAGGTTACAACACCATTGAAAAAAAGAGACTGATGACTATTTTTCACACTGTTCATCCCTGTGGTCACTGTTAGCAACTCTGGGTTCAGAACCAGTGTTACTGGTCCCGTAACCAGTGTTTGAAAATAAATGCGGAATGGTGTAATTCACTGAACAGTAAAGAGATACGTTGCTGTAACCACAAACAAACTCTACAAACTCTGATAGTAAGAAAATAAATAGTCTTTACTTTGTAGCAACTAAAATACTTCTTCCGACTAACTTCTCAAACAATAATAACAGTCCTTCACCCAACACAGAGTTATCTTACAGTGATGCAAAACAAATACTCCTCCTTCTTCAATATTCAGCTTCAGCTTCTCAGACGGCAAACAGTAAGAACAGGAATGGAATCGAAAAAGGGAATGGACTGTGATTCTGAGCTTGCTTTATGGTAGAATCCAGCACAGTTCTTAAAGCTACATAACTCCTTAAGAACATAGGCTCATATATATTGTCAACCCAATATAAGGCTGAATATCCTAACAGTCACATGATTAAAATTCAGATACCTGGCCACTGGTTCATATTTATGTCGGTTGCAAGGTTCCAGAGTCATGTGATCACCTTCTCTCAAGCAATAAGGAAGCCAGATTCACTTAACAACTGTGTTATTAATAACTGCAGTGATTCACTTAACAACTGTGGCTGGAAATGTTCTAAAATGGGGCAAAAGTAACTTAACAACTATCTTGCTTCTCAACAGAAATTTTGGGCTCAATTGTGATTGCAAGTTGAGGACTGCCTGTACAGATAGGCTAGCTTGTAAAATTGAATGACAGCTGCATGTACTTTAAAATGTATTTATTTTCATTTTTGTTGTTCATTCTTATTTATGATTATGTTGAAACTCCACCACCACCACCTCCCTCCTGATTAATTTCTGGAATTGTTTGAGCAAGATGGGTGCTATAGAAATTGAATCAATCAATCAATCAATCAATCAATGAATTATTAAATACCGCTAAAATGTATATGTTTTTATGTAGTTGAAATGTTTGAATTCTGAACAGCTACTTAGAATAGATAAGGTGAACATTATGTTTTCCAGACCAGGAGAAGGCTGGCAATCTGGACATTTTGAAGGGATATTTCTACAATGCAAAGAAAAGCTTGTGGTGAGCTTTTTATGTAGTGGAATAATACATTTAACCAAATAATTACCCTAAAATCTAAACATGACTTTATTTTCATTACAAGAAGAATGATTGCTATAATTACGACGTAAGTCATCACGTCGTTAATTTGCTCTTGCAGAGGTGGATGGGAAAAATCTGTTGAGTTTTGTTTCTGTCCAAGTTCTGTAGCTCTTTTAATCCATCTCCTTCCATTTTAATAAAACGTCTTTCGTTAATAATTGAAAAGCAAATCGAGTGACATTATCCTGGAATAGTCATGTTCTACATTGAGCCCTGCTTTTTGTTGTTGTTGCTGCTGCTGTTCTGCTGAGCTGTTGCTTCCAAATAATGAAACAGTGACATCTTTTTCAATTTCGTGATTTCTCTTTTTGTTAAAATCATTTGATCTGTGATTTTGGAAGTGAAGGACTCACAAGGAAAACTCAGACTTCAGAATTTGGCTTAATTTTTTTTTAATGCCTGTGAGTTTTTTCCCCCTTAAGGCTCAGTGTTTGTTTTTCTGCTTTTTTTATCTATATCACCTCAAGCTTTGGGGAAGATTCTTGGTCTCTGGGGAAATGTGGAGGTGTCTTCCTTTCCTGTACTGACAAGCTGAACAGACGTACATTACTGGTTCGACCGGTCAGCAAGCAGGACCCTTTCAGTAACTTCTCTGGCTTCTTTCCTTCTGTAAGAAATCAGTGCAATATGTATGTTACAGAACTTCCACTAACAAACAGTATTTCAGAGAGGTGATGGTGAAGGCAGAAAGCTGTTCATCTAAGAACCCATTAGTCAAAGTCATATTTTTGTTTTTTAATGTTTAAAAAATATGTTCTGTTTCCCAGTGGTATTCTGGCTAGTGTTTTCACATGCAAAGTAAGTTGGCTAGAGTAGCAAAGGAAGAATATTTATCTTCACAACTTATGGATTTGAATTTAATTATGTGAAGAATGATGCATATATTTGGCCATTTAAGAAGCTACAGCTGTACAAGTTAATAGTTACAGGATAAGTTTAAGTGTTTTGCTGCTCCTCGGCTGTTAGCAAAATTACTGAGTGCCTATTAAAATATTTGAGATAATTTTTTGCAAACTTAAAGCAAACTCAGTGCCAAAACCCAAAAGCCGCAGTAGGATAATGCTAACTTTTGTTCAAAGTAACTAAAATCTTCCAAGATTTGTGAGTGAGATCAAGTTTTAACACGCTTTAGAATTCAAGGCTTAATGGGTTACCAATGGAAGAAAGGGAAATATGGAGATATAGGAAGAAATGAAAGCCACTCTAGAATAAAACTTAAACAAAAATCTTTGCTAATATAGGGATCCTAAAATTGCAATTTGTTTTTCTCTATCTCGTATATATTCTAAATTGTTATAAATATATTTTAGTGACTGCTAGAATATTTTTTTAAAAGTCACTGTATTGTTTTGTTATATTAGCTGCTGTTTATATATGCCATCATTTTTATACTTGGCAAAATTAATATTTTTAAGACTGCCTTATATATTAATTCACTTGTTACTTTCCATGGAGAAATCTCATGCATTCTAGGACACACAAATATACACCCCATCTTCTACATACAGATTTGTTACTTTTTGAACATGGAAAAGAATAACAAATTCAATTACCTGATTTTCTTTATTTTCATCTTCCTAACACATTACTGAAAATTTGTATAATTTCCCAAGGAGTAATTATTTAAGTCTATTGCAACAAAAATAATTTTAAAAGTACTTGATGTCATCTTAAAGGCTGACTATCTTCTTATGGCTTAAATTTTCTTAGAATACAGCCCACTTCATCTAATTAACAATATTATTTAGTTTGTGTGTGTGTACCCAAGATCTATTTTGATTGTGATGTGAGAATTAATCCAGATTTATTTTATTGCATACTAGTTAATAACCTGGTGTAATCCCGGTATGTATTTATCCCAATCCTGTATTACAGGGAGCTCCCTTGTGGAATATTGCGAAGCTGTTACCATGGCAACTCCACTGTGCTGTACAGTATAAGCCATTTTAAGGCACAACAGGCTGTATCTTAACAGAACTTGAATCCAAAATGCACAATGCCACTGTCAAAAGTACTGTGACTTGTCACTATAGATATAATTTAGTCCTTTTCATTTTAGTGGCCCAGGCGTTCCGGAGTTATGCTGGAACACACACACACGGACACACACACACAGATCGCATATGTATGTATGTATGTATAAATAAACATAGAAGATAGAACATTTTCCCCACTGATGTAGTCATCTATCTCTGGCAGTTTCTTCAACTGGACAGAAACATGCTCTGTGTCCCATTAATTAAACAGTATCAGTAGTACCCAATAAATGGACTTTTTATCTTATTGTCTCACTTTTGGAATAGGATCACCCAGATAATCTATTGGAGCCTTTTGAAAACAGCCTTTTAAATATGTTCCCCTTCCTTGGGTGAAATGGGTGGCAGGCTTTTTATGGATCTGTGTACCTTAGGTTTGGAAACTTTTTTATCTCCTGGATATCCATCATTCTATCTATTTGGTTATTATTTTTATTATTCTTGTAGCCACCCAGACTGTTGGTGGATAACTTTATAAACCTGATAAATAAAATCAGGTTTAACAGAAGATAAAATCAGGTTTAGCAGATCAGCAGAAGATTCTATTAGAGTACGTTTGTTTTTAATGTGCAACAGAACACTTCTCAATAAGATAAGCACAGTGTAGTCTCAATCCCAAATTGTTTTCTTCCTGCTTTGAGAAGCAAGTGAGAAGGTCCAAGGTTTTCACCATATTGAGATTTTGTCTATGGGCAGTAATGAATGAATAGGCAGTGTTGTCTAATATATTCAATAAGATAAATGTATTCTTTAAAATGTGTTACTGGAAGTTCTGTTTTTTAATTATTTTCCTATCAGAAGTTCGCACAATTATTGTTCATGCAAAATTATTGTTTATATATATTCCATTCATTTGGTTCTAACACGAATTAAGCTAATTTACTAATATTTACTATTTGCCATAGTCCATTTTCACCATGAAAAAATACTTGTTCAGATTATGTAAAGTGAAATATAATTAAATCTTTAAATAATTTGTTAGTATTAGAAAGAAAATATTAAATACAGTATATATATACAAAAACTACAATGTACGCTTCATGTACAGAACTCTTATCTTAGCCAGATTTCAGATATTATTCCCAACAAGGTAAGAAGGAAGGAGGGAGGGAGGATGAGAGGATGTCTTCAAATATAGAAGTAGTAAATAACAGGTAGTCCTCACTTAATGATCCACAATTAGGCCTGGTAACTCCATTATTAAGCAACACAGTTCTTAAGTGAGGCATCAGATGACCACAAAGGGCTTATGACCTGCTGTGATTATTAAACAAATCATCGGCAGTCATTAGATAAGACATTACATAAGACTGTCCTGCGATTTTACTGCTGGCTCCTCCATTGTCTTTGTTGTAAATCAGCAACAAAAAGTGCAAATGGCACTTCCATAATCATGGAACACTGTGATAGTCATAAACATCTGCTGGTTGCAAAGCACACAGTCTCAGTCATGTGACCATGGGGATGCTATGACAGTTGTAAATGTGAAGACTGGTTAATTTTTCAGCACCGTTGTAACTTTGAATGGTTGCTTAATGGGAGAGTCATTAAGTGAGGACTACCTGTATAAGCCATAGTTTTGAGACACATCTAAATGTGGCTACATACACATACATCATGCATCTGGATTGGCCTCATTTGGATGTGATGCAAAATTGTGGTTTGGCATCCTTTACATGCATAGAGTATGCAGATGAATGGAATCTAAAGCATCCATGGTTGATTTTGTTTAATTGGTGAAACAAAAACTGTTCACAATTAACAAACTTAAGAACTGTATTATAATTTATTTATTGATTAAATTGTTGTGCCACCCACCCTTCAAAGTGACTCTGGCTGGCCATAGTTTCAAATCCTGATTTGATGACGATGAAAGATTACAATTAATCCCTGTTTCTTAAAGTTGCAGTTTAATCAAAGTCAACAATGAAAAGATATTTCCTGAATTGTATGGAAATGTGAAGCAAATAAAGAAGCGATCAGGAGCCTGAAGCTTGCTATGACTCATCCGCTGCTTCTCTGAACCAATCAGTTGGCATACTCTATGTCTGAAGCTTTCTCAACTTTGGCAACTTTAAGATGTGTAGACTTCAGCTCCCAGAATTCTGGGAGTTTACATTTACATGGCTTAAAGTTGTCAAGGTTGAGAAACACTACATTAAATGCATTTTAAAACACCTCTACAGATTAACAAATTTCAGTCAGGTCTGCAAAGAGACAGGGCATTTATTATTTTTCATAAGTTCCCAGAAATGCCATCTTCTGCCAAGAAAGTGGAGGACTTGAAATAGGAAATAAAATATTGACTCAGAAGCAGTTTTGTAACTGTTACGTAATGCATGCAGATTTCTCATTTCTGGATATTTCTGTTTCTTGGCACAGGCAACTGCAAAACTTTTGGATGGTTCTCATCAACAGCATGGATTTCTCTCCTTGACTTACACAAAAGCAGTCACAAAAAATGTCCGTCACAAATTGATCTCAAGAAATGAACGAAGAACTTTGCAGAAATTATCTGAAAGTTTTACAGATAGTTCTCCTCATTTTCTTCATGAGATTCTCCTTTCAGCCCAGGCATTTGATGTTGTTTTTTGTTTTCCTTTCCTCAACGCAATTGCAAGTATTTTTCAAACAAATCTTCCAAAGAGTCAAAAAGAGAAAATAAAATCACCAGGCCAGCCTATGAGGTCCCATATTCTCACATCTCGCAACTTGCCACTTATTTATGTCAATACTGGAGTAATCAGAATCTTCTTCCCCAAAATGGAGGCAGGACCATGTAACACAGAAGGTATTTTTAAAGTTTGTGTACTTATTGAGAAAGCACATACTTTGCTCCCTCCATCAATACCTCTGGGGAGCCTATAATGAATATTTTCTAGATCTTGTTTTCTCAAATGATTTATTGTATGATATCTTTAATGCAGTTTTTCTTTAATTATTTTAGTGTATTTTAGTAATAAAAAAGGGGGGGGGAACCACTGCACTAATTTATGGCACAAATTTTCTTTTTCTGAAAATAAGATTATTATTATTTTTAAAAAGGGTGGCTTTCTATGAAATCAGTATGTGATAGATTTGCTTGACCCATGTTCATTACTTTTGCATTAATGTGTGTGTCCATATTGTTAATTATGGCCTCTGGTTGTTTGATTCATTGTGGGTGCATTTCTGTGGTATACCTAAGTCAGTTTACACAAGGGAGGGGGCACATTTACTTGATTCTTCTGAACTGCATGTGAAGTTTGCTTGTTCTTTCCACATCAAGCAATATGTTATTTAGTAAAATACTTAGCACTCACCACGCTTAACATTTGTAGCTAAAAGTTTAATTTTCAAACTTTCAAAACAAGTCTGGGATAACTCACTGGGTGGCCACAGATGGAGAAATTGAAAGCTTACATCCATCCTCAAAACATAGACTCATGGAGAACACTGGGTTTGCCTTTATGTATATATCAGATGTCAATATCAGCTTCTAAAATATAATAAAATCCTTCACAGGCTTAAAAAAAGTTACAGAAATGTAGTGTGTAGATTGATTGCTGTACTAAAACATGTCAGTTCTTTATATATTAGACTGATGCAGCATTTCTTCTAGTTTAATGCAGTGCAGAGAGTACAAGCCTTAGATTGCAAACAGCTATATTGAATTATAATATGTGGTTACAAAACCCAGTGGTCGGATTGAGATTTTGATTTAAGCCAAAACCAACCAGAGCCCATTATGGCTTAATACAATGCATGCACTTGGCTGTGAAAAGCGCCTTTCCGTGTGAATTAGTATCAATAAATAATGTATTATTTTGTTAGTAATGATTTCACAACTTAGTTGTTCAAAAGTGACCTTAAATCATATTTATCCACTCCAAGTTCTTTTGTTAATGGCTGACTTTTATAACATGTGGTGATTATCTTCCATTTCTATTGCAGATAAGACAAATATGGAAGATACTTTGGTACTGAAAATTGGTTCTGTATCAATGGCTCCTCAGGCTGACAATCCTCTTAGTAGAGTTGTGTTGAGGAAAGACATTTATCAGTAAGTATTAAAAGTTAACTCACATATAGCTCAGAGTGTAGAAGGCATATCACTAAAGTGGTGTAATAGCAGTGCACTTTGATTCTTGTATATTTGCATATAGTAAATTGAAACAATAAAGGGCTTGAATGGGATGCTTGGAGGGGCAAATCATTGTACTTCTTGTCTCCACCTAAACTGTATTCAGTCATCTGACATAGAAGTGATCGGAAAAAGATATGGATTAGTCAGCCAAAATCTGGTTCATATCACTTTTGTTACTGTTGTTGCCCCATATATCCCTTTGACCGATCCGCTCCCACAGGAAGGGCCTTCTCTGGGTACCGTCGGCTGGGCAATGCCGGTTGGCGACACCCAGGGGAAGTGCCTTCTCCGTGGCGGGCCCAGCCCTCTGGAACGACCTACCCTCTGATTTACACACGCAAGCTGGCCTAGCATAGCCCCCCGTTTCTGACTTTTATTTTGATAAATTTTAATTTGTAAGGTTTTTATAAGGGTTTTTAGCACGGGACATAATTTAATTAGTTTTTAATATTGTATCTTTGTATTTTTTGTATGGTTTTTAATATTGCCTATGCGCCGCCCTGGGTCCTTGCCAGGAGAAGGGCGAGGTATAAATTTGAAAATAAATAAATAAAATAAATAAATTCCTTCAGGGTTATTTTTGAAATGTTGTAGCTAAAATTAGAAGAAAAACTATGGAATAATCTGCATTTCTTGCAATCTTATCTCCCTTTCCCTAATGTGTGAAGCTTGCCATATAGCCAAAGTGGAATCATCTTGGTTCTTAATAGTTTTAACAGCCAGAGGAACAAAAGTGTAACCTTTATGACTTACAGCTTCAATTATCTCATTTGTGGGCTTCTGCGCATGAGACTATGGATATATTAATTTCAGGGAGAGGGAAAGTAGAAGGTAGATTCTACTTTTAAACTATTTAAAATCTTTAGTTTGCTTTATTGGAACGTGTTACTTTGCCATTTTTATTGTCACTTGGAGTTTATCATAGGGTTTTCTAAGTGACAGGATTTAGCTGGGGCTTATAGGCTTGTTTGGAAACCTTCCTGGGAGAAGTAAAGAACAACAGGGTGATTGGCATATAATAGCTCATGGATGCCTCTATGTGATAATGTTGTTGTTAGTTGCAAAGTTGTGTCCAATCCATCATGACCCCATGGACAATGTTGCTCCAGACCTTCCTGTCCTCTACCATCCTCTGGAGTCCATGTAAGCTCACCCCTACTGCTTCAGTGACTCCATCCAGCCACCTCATTCTCTGTCGTCCCCTTCTTCTTTTGCCCTCAAACTTTCCCAGCATTAGGCTCTTCTCCAGTAGTCCTTCCTTCTCATTAGGTGGTCAAAGTATTTGAGTTTCATCTTCAGGATCTGGTCTTCTAAAGCAGGGGTCCCCAACCTTTTTTTCACCAGGGACCGGTTTCATTTTTAAAAAAATTCTGCGGACCGGCTGAGGGGCTCAGCAGTCATGTGACTGGGTGGGCGTGGCCAACTTTGAAAATGTGAAACTCACTTAACAATGATCTTGGTTAGCAACCAAACTTTTGGTCATAAGTTCTTTCTTTCTTTCTTTCTCTCTCTCTCTTTCTTTCTCTTTCTTTGTCTCTCTTTTTCTCTCTCGCTATTTCTTTCTTTCTCTCTTTCCCTTTCTCTCTATTTCTTTCTCTTTCTTTTTCTCTTTCCCTCTTTCTGTATCTTTTCCTGTCTCTTTCTTTCTTTTCTGTCTCTTTCTCTCTCTTTCTCTCTCCCACTTTTTTCTTTCTTTTTCTCTTTCCCTCTTTCTGTATCTTTTCCTGTCTCTTTCTTTCTTTTCTGTCTCTTTCTCTCTCTTTCTCTCTCCCACTTTTTTCTTTCTTTCTCTCTTTCTCTGTGTCTCTCCTTCATCCGCCCATTTCTGTCACTCTGTGTGTGTGTGTGTGTGTCTGTCTGTCTGTCTTGCATTCATTCATTCAATCACTCCTTCTGTGTCTCTGTCTATCTTTCTCTCCCTCCCTCCCTCTGTCTCTCTATGTGTGTCTGTCGTCGTCATCGTCGTCCCTTCCCCCCGCCCCCAGCCTCCTCATCCCGCCTGCCAGGCTTGGTCGCTCGTTCGCTCGGTCAGGCTCCGTGGCTGGATAGGAGCCGGGCTGGAGAGGAGGAGGAGGGAGGGGGGGAAGCCCATTGGGAAGATAGTCTCTCTGTCTATAGATTTTTAAATGTATTTTAATGGGTTTTAATTTTTTAGCACGGGATAACATAGTTTAATGGTGTTTTAAACTGTATATTTTGTATTGATTGTTTATATTGTTTTTAGTTTCTCCTGTGCACCGCCCCGGGTCCCTGTGGGGAGAGGGAGCGGTTAATAAATGCAAAGTTATTATTATTATTATTATTATTATTATTATTATTATTATAAGAGCACGCGGGAGAACGCAGGAGGATGGTGGGGGCTCTTCCTCCACCCTCGTCGACGGAGGGACTCCTTGCGCCGCCGGAGCAACCCGCCAGTTCCCACCCCAGCCCGCAGAGCCTCCGCAGTCCCTGGAAGAAAATGAGTGGCCGGCATGCCAGCAGGGGAGGGAATCGGTGGCCGGTTCGGCGGCGTCCAGGAGTCCCTCCGTCGACGAGGGTGGAGGAAGAGTCACACTCCAACGGTGCGAACAGCCGCGCCTGCGTTCTCCTGCGCGCTCTGCTCAGGGGGCAGCCCCCTCCTCCCTCCCTCCTCCTCTCTAGCCTTGCGGCCCGGCTCCCATCCAGCCACGGACCGGCACCGGTCCGCGGCCCGGGGGTTGGGGACCCCTGTTCTAAAGAGCAGTCAGGTTTGTTCTCCTCTAGGACTGATCGGTTTAGTCGCCTTGCAATCCAAGGGACTCGCAGGAGTCTTCTCCAGCATCTACTTCAAAGGCCTCAATTCTTTAGCGTTCAGCCTTTCTTATGGTCCAACTTTCACAGCCATATATTATAACTGTGTGATAATACTGGGGAACTAAACAATGTACTTATTAAAGCATTTACTTTGTAATGGAATTTTCCATATTTTATTTTATTTATTTATTTATTTATTTTATTCAATTTATATCCCGCCCTTCTCCAAAAGGACCCAGGGCGGCAAATATTCATTGTTACTTTTTATGCATGCTTTAATAATTCAGTTCAACACTTCAGAAAACTACATAATTGGACTTTTGTGCATTGGGAAGTAAACCAGGCTTAGAACACAAGTGAAAAAGCAGGCTAATCAATGATCAAAATAAAGTACTTTGAGCTTTGAAAAAGCTTTACCTCATCTCCAGAAAATTGTTCACTTACACAAAAGATATTTTTGCAAATACTATCTGTTTCAGTAGCTGAATAGTGTGAAAGTGATTTTCATAATGTTAAGTGGTTTGCAGACTTTCAAAATGCTGGACCATTGATGTCATGTGGATCAAAGCTGTGAAAGAAAGCAAAGTTCTAAGGCAAAGTTTCACAATAAACACATTTTTTGTGTGAATATCTTGCTCTGGGTTGTGTCACTGCCTTTGTGAAAACCACACTAATCATAAGTAAGCAGAAAAACTGGAGAACATATGTAATCAACCTGATAAAAATAATATATGATCTTTACTAGATTTGGCATTGCTGGAAAACATGAAAGTATAGTTGCAAATAATACCAAGTGAGAAAAGTCACAGAAATACAGATGAACAAGTGTCTTATGCTTCCTGTTGGTCTGTTTCTCAGATGTGGTGTATGTTTTTCTATGTGCATATGTTTGAAAAGTACACTTCAATAGAAGTAAGTCAGAACCTTCAAAATCTTTCTCCAACAATAAAACATGTTACAGCTTTAAAAATGACAGATATTACTTTTGCTCAGACATTCTAATGACTTAAATTGTACAGATTCTTTACAACTTTTGATCTTTTATCTGAGAAGTAGGGATGGGGGACTTTCCCAGAATGCACTTTAAGATGGGTTGGTCTATTAGTCTTATACTCACATATCCTCTGCAGTTGAAATGCATCAGAGTCCCATTTAAATCAGGAACATTTTTCTCAAGCAAGTAAACATATTGAAAAAATACTGCTGTCTTCTCAAATAAATAAAGTACAATGATAATATAGAATGGCTCCCAGATAATGCTAAATTCCTTGTTGTTGTTGTTGTTGTTGTTGTTGTTGTTGTTGTTGTTGTTATTATTATTATTATTATTATTATTATTATTAAATTCCTTATTAAATAGGAAGAATTAACTGTAGAGCTTCAGTTCAACTACTGGCATAATATATTTGAGAAATTTATCTTAGAGCTTAAGAAAAACTGTTGCCAAAAAAGAAGGAATTGTGTTTCAATTTGCAGAAGTTTTCAAAACAAATTTTCATGTCTCTATATTGATAGATTCTTGTAGGGATTATTAGTTTGTTATGCCAAATTTGTTGAAAGAGTAGAAGAGTATATTGCTTACATGGATGGCAGTTGCAAATTTTAGAATGACAGTATCTTTTTAAAATCTCAATAAGCAGGAGTTGCTGTTCCGTTTGGGCCAACAGCATATTTTACATGTAAAAAAAAATCTATTGGAAACATAAAGTAAATTTAATTCTATTCTGGATTCATACACTTTTCCCTTGTTTGATATTATAATCAGCTAATGTATGCTAATGTTTTGTTCAGAACTGCTATATCTCTCCACCCCCCCACCCCCCGGGTTACCCTTAATCTAGGCTCCAAAAATACCCTTGAGATGTGGCAGTCTCCCTAAGGAAGCATTCCAGAATTGGGGTATGTGTGTCAAAGGAAAATCAGTTGGTCTCACTTTATCCATACCTTATTTTTCAGACAGAAGGAGTTGGATTAAAGTCTCTGAGGAAGATTGGTTTGTTTGTTTATGTATTAAACTTCTATGGCTGCCTATCTCACAAGAAGTGATTCTGTGCGTTATACAGCAAAATATATGTAAACACAATAAACATGTCAAAAGGCATCAAATCAAAAAATATAAAACACACACACAATTATATCAGCAAGGGAGTCAATTCAAGATTTCACCAGCCCCCTGAGAGAGCCCCCAGGCCGGATGTTCTTATTTAAATTAATTGGAGAGAAAGGGACTTTCAACTACATAGGGCCATAACCTTGATGATACTACACAGTACAATATCTTAAATTGGGTTAGAAAGAGTTTGGGAGTCAGTTTCATTATTTTAAATTAATTAAGTTAACATGTACCCTGCCATTAATCTAAATGTTGTCTTTGAAACAACCTTTTAACATTAGACTAACAGAAAATACAAAAGAATAATCTTTTGCTTTGTCCTGTTTTGATGTCATATTGAGAGAATGTTGCTGTGATGACTAAAATGATGTGTATGTGTATGTTGGCAGGAATTAGTTTTAGGTTTGGAGAATATCCCGTGAGCCAGATGCATTTGGGAGGCAGAATTATGTCCCTTAACCTTAAATTACGTCATTGTTTCATTGGGTTACTGGAAATTTGTTAGATAGGGAATTTCACATCATAAATACATTTACCTTCACATTCATGATTCACACCATAAATACATCTAATTAAACAAGACAAAAATATATGTTATTGGAATATTGCCTTATTCAAATAACTGAACAGTTTTGTTTAGTATGTACTGTATCTGCATCAAAGTTTGTTTTGCCTGCAATATCACAACTGGGAGACTAAAATTGGAGAACACAATGGCAAAATTGACAGTATACAGTATATCCATTAGAGAGCTAAATTCAAGAAACATTCCTTTGAATACAGTAAAAGTCACAAAACAGAATTCAATGTCTGAAATACAGGTTTTAGGACTCAAATAAAAAATTAACAATTGTGGCTTTATATCAATATTTGTTATAAACATATATAAACTATTGCTGTAGTTGAAGATATAAATAGAAGGAAAGGAAAGGATAAAATCCATTTTTACTATGTTATTTTTAATTTAATGGTTTCTTTTTTGGCATTAACTTGTTCCCCTCCTCCCTTTTTATCTACTCTCTTTGTGTTTATCTATATTATGCTCTTTTTTGGTTGAATGACCTGTTTTTTTGTAGGCTCTATTATGATTTCTTGTATTTTGTCTATATCCAGTGTGGAAATGTAGCTTATGTTTCTTTGACTGTCTTTTAAAATGAAGTCTGTTCTCGTACAATATATTAGAGAACTTTGGTATCCAATTTATCCCATTATGGCATAAGTTTACATTTGTTCCTTTAGATTAGATTTTTTACATTTAGATGACTTTCTACTAAATGGTTCTTAAATTTCCTGCTAATTTTAAAAATACCCTTTTAAACATTTCAATTTCAATTTCAATTTATTAAATTTATAAACCACCCCACTCTCCCCAAAGGGACTCGGGGCGGTGCACAGGAAGTTAAAATAGAATAAAAAGACACACATGACAATAAATAGTACTAAAAATAAATTAAACCCCAATACCCTGTGCTAAAATCCCAAAACCATTTAAAATCCTAAAAACTTTACCCTTAAAAACCGAATTAACAGAATTTAAACTTCAGTCTATAACTAATGGTGTGGATTAGGCCAGGCCGGCGAGTTGGAAGAAATGAGTCTTCAGACTTCGACCGAAGGAGCGGAGGTCCGTGATAGTTCTAAGTTCGGGGGGTAGGTCGTTCCAGAGGGTCAGGCCCGCCAGAGAGAAGGCCCTTCCCCTGGGCGTCACCCGCTGGCATTGCCTCGTGGACGGCACCCAGAGAAGTCCCTCTCTGTGGGAGCGAATCGGCCGAAGGGATGTGTGAGGTAGGATACGATCCCACAGATAACTAGGTCCCGTGCCATGGAGCGCTTTAAAGATGTTAATCAATACCTTAAAGCGCACCCGAAAGGCCACAGGCAGCCAGTGCAGCTCGTGGAGGAGCAGTGTTATGTGGGAATGCCTTGAGGCTCCCAAAATTCCCCGCGCGGCCGCATTCTGAACTAACTGTAGCCTTTGGGTGCACCTCAAGGGCAGCCCCATGTAGAGAGCGTTACAGTAGTCTAGACAGGATGTCACGAGCGTGTGACTGACTGTGCAGAGGGCGTCCCAGTCCAAGAGGGGACACAACTGGCGTACCAGGCGTACCTGGTAGAAAGCCCCCCTGTCCACGGCTGTCAGATGATCTTCCATAGACAGCCAGGAATCCAGGAGGACACCTAAGTTGCGTGCCTTATCCACTGGGGCTAGATGTTCACCCCCAATGGCCAGGGATGGAGTAAACTGATTGTACTGGGACACCGGAAGCCACAGCCACTTGGTCTTGGACGGGTTGAGTCAGAGTTTGTTACGACCTCCACACACCGGGACATCACTTCATTTCATTTCAAGGATACCTTGCTGACATGCATATGTTTAAAAACAATATTTAAAAATAATAGTTGTAGTAGATACTATTACTAGAAAAAGAACACCTTCAGAAAAATTAGTTTCTCTTTTTTAACTCTGCATCTTATGACTAAATTGCAAATTATGCAATATATTGGTTCGAGAAAAATTTCAAAAAGTATTTCACAGTAATGTTTAAAATATTTTATTTCTTTTAATCATGGTAGACTTTTAATTTAATATATTGTGAAGATATACAGCTTATGGTTCATTCCAACAATACTTGTGAGCTCTCTGATGACCTCTACTGGGTTTTATCTATGATTTTTTTTTTAATTATAGCACTTGAAATGCTGTGGAAGAATGATCCTTCCTCCCTCCCTCCCCCATTTTATCTAAAATCTTTGTACATTCTAGGGTTTCTTTGTCTTCACTATTCTTACCTTATTACAAGTATATTATTAATTAACGTAATATCCCATTATTGATTCCATCAAATTGAAAATATTTCTCTTTATTCATGAATTAGTAGCTACATAAGATCTATTTTTCATTGCAAATTTTACACAGAATAAATATATTTTAATCCATTCATCCATGTAATTGTCCCCCAATTGCAGTCAATTACAGTATATATTTTAAACCATAAACCATGAAGTTTTCCAGTGAAGTTCCTTTCTGGCCAGCTAATATATGCATCTGTGTATATGTATTTTTCTCCATGAGAGATGTGCTTTTATTTTGGGATATTATATTACCTTAGGATACATCATAGTGTGGCTTGTGATATTAAAATATGATACAAATATTATTATACAATTTGCACTGCAGACAGGTTAATTTGAATTAATCTGAAATCACACATGTTTGAATTTATCTAAATATTGCATAATGAATATCAGGGAGAAGAGGATTCTTTATTGTCTTTTCAATAATCTCGTTAATCTCTCTTTCTCTCTCTCTCTCTGTCTGTGTGTGTGCTATTATGCACAAAATATAATAGATACATTTACTCAACATTCTTCACAACATATCCAATGTTTTAATCACTGCAGTTACTATTCGTAAACAAGAAAAACAAACTTAGAATTTTTTGTGATTTTTGTGATTTAGGCATGATTTTTTTAGCTTGTTGTGACTGATCCTGTAAGGCAAAAATGAAATGATAATTCTAGCAAGGGATATATTAAATGGAAACAATAATAACAAGAAAAATAAGACTGGGACAGTGATTGCAGTCAGATAATTACCCAAATCTTTTTTTCTGTCATTTATGCAGGCTGATTCAGATCTGCACGGAATTAATAAAAAGCTCTTGGTGCATTTGTTTCAGTAGAACACATTGTGTTAAATCCATAAAATAGTGTGTTACAAGCCAGGATATTATTAAGATATTATATGATAATAGCTAAAAACAGAAAGTATCAGAAAAAAATTCTCAATTGAGTTCTGAAATGAACATACATTTCAGATGGATTCAGTCTGGATCTTCACAATTGAGAAAAGTTGTATGAAGAAAGTTGCATTGTGATGGGGCTCGATAGTGTTACTTGCAAGTGACATAGCTAGTTTGATTTATAGAGGACCTAGATAGTTTCATATGGAAAATTCAGGCCACTGGCTGGGATTGTTATTATCTTTACTCTTAGCTTCTTGCTTCATTGTAAAAGAAAATGGGAGAAATGCAGAGTTGTGCAATGCTTTTGTGGACTGTAATAACATTCATTTAAAATATGTCACTTTATATTGTAATTTTAATTAATCCATTTAGGGGAGACATTTCAGACATTATAAATGGTTTATACAGAAAGTATTTTAGTGTAGAAAAAGCCACAAAAATGCCAATTTTCATAATTCTGCTTAAACTATACTTGTTGCAAAGTGCCGCTAGGGCAGGGGTCCCCAACCTTTGCAACTTTAAGTCTGAAGGACTTCAGCTCCCAGACTTCTCCAGTCAGCTTTGCTGGCTGGAGAAGTCTGGGAGCTGAAGTCCTTCAGACTTAAAGTTGCAAAGGTTGGGGACCCCTGCGCTAGGGCATTTATTTGAGGCAAAACAGCCATAAACAGCTATCACTGTAATTAAATAAATAATTATTTATTGTGCATTCAAAACCATTTACAATGCAATAATTAAAAACAAAACAAGTAGTAGTATGAATATAATATAAAATAGCACAATTGTTCTAAAATATGGGAAGGAGAAACTAAAAATGAAACAGAAATCATGCAGTATTTCTTTAAAAAATATGTAGATGAAAATATGAGTTTTCAATAGGCATTTAACAGGAGTTATAATAAGCTCTTCATAAATTTCTGAAGGCAGAATATTCTAGGGTGGAATCATTACCATAAAAAAGTCCTATCTACAAATGAAAGGAAGGTAACACCTTTCATATCTTAATATAAGCAGTATAATCTTCAATCAACAGGAGTCTCTCAGATATTTGGGTCATAGATTGTTGCAACATTTGTACCAAGAGCAAGGGTAGCCCATCGTGTTATGACTGTCACGTTGCAATGGAGCACCCAAAAGATATTTATGATCCAGTTTCACAGTTCTGGTGACCACTCTTCCAGTCACATGACAGCATTTTGGGCTCTCGTCAACCAGCCTACATATGTTTGCAGCATCCCAGGATCACTTGACTGTGGTTTACTATGTTTTTTTTTTAATCAGGAACTGGTGTTTACTTCCAGTTTTTGGCAAAAACTTTGCATAGTGAAAAATGGGTTTGTTTAATGACGACTGCAGTGTTTGCTTAATTGCCAGTGCAATAAAATGTCCGAAATCAAATTGGTCATGTGATAACCCACTTTACAACTGTCACAACTTACAATGGTAAGGATCCATTGCTGTGATACCTGCAGGCTACTGCGGTAGTCAAAAAGGGAATAATTGGCATATCAGTAAAAAGAGGTAATATAGAAATCACTAGTTCCACATTAGAATTACAATGAGAATAATAATTCTAGAAGTACCCCAAACTACATTGTTGGGTCCAGTATTAGAAATTCCCCAATCATCATCAGAGGTTTTGCTAGATAAAAAGAAAAGAAGTGATAAGGTCCTCATTTTTCTGACAGGCAAAATGTTCATTCCATGGTTGGAGTTCTTGTTTTCAGAATGTTGCCTCAAGTTTGGTGCAGCTTGTGTTTTAGGGCCTATTTTGATGAATTGGAATCAGCAGGTTTATACTGACTCACCTAACCACTCTTTTGTTACATATGTATGTATGTCCTTTTCTTGGTAGCAAATTTTGGACAAATATTGACCTCTAAGCAGTTGAGGAGGGTGATCTCCTAGGGAGGCATTTATGTGTCCTTTGATGTTATGACATCAGCAGAGAAATGACATCAGCAGAGTGGGTGAGGCTAAATGTTGAGTCCCAATGTTGGGACATGTGATCTTGGGAACAGCAAATGGAGAACCTATGCATCCCATGAGCTTCAGGTTGACCAACTCTGATTTAGGATTTTTCATCTGAGAAAGAATAGAAATGTTGTTTTTCTTAAAACTCACACCAATTAATACCTGTTTTTATGTGTGTGTATGATGCTTTTAATTCTTAAACAGCTACTGCTCAATTAATAGGACTTTTTAAAAGTTATGCATGAATTTGAAAATTATTTTCTCAGTGACACAGTCCTGCCTTACACAATAAACATATTAACAGACCTTAGCCTGATCTCATTAAATAATTGAAAGCAGCTTTTTTATTTAGCTTAAATAATTTCCTCTTTGAAACCATGGACCATATCTGAAACATTAGAATGATAATGCTTTAAAACAAAAGATCAAGCTCAAATGGCTTATATAAACAATAGTATACAAATATTTTTAAAAGTATCAATTTCCATGTTGCCCTAGGAAATTATTGCTATGTTTTCATTTCTTAATAGCTTACAGAATTTAGTGGAACAGAAAAAAAAGTAAGAAAATTTATTCAAAGATTTGTTCTCTATAGTTTTTTATCAGATACATATAGAAAAAGTTGATTATTCATTTTTCCTAATGCTTGATTGCCAGTTCTTTCCTTTTCTTTCCCCTTTTGTTTTATACTAACTTAATTATTTTTAACTGAGCTGGAGATTTCTTGTCTCCAATGTCCAGTATTGTGCAAAGGACTTTTGTCTATGAATTCATAGCACTTTTATTTTATTACTAAAAAGAAGAAATATAATAGTGAGAAACACTGAATTTGTTTTTCTGAAACAGCTATGAGTTTATAGACATTGACATCTAAGTAGCATTTTTAGATAAATTACCATTTTTACAGATGCCTTTACGTATTGGAAATAATAAACTCTTCATTCTATTACATTTCAACTAAGCAACCAGTGTTAGGGGATCAATGTAGACATTCACTTTGTATTCCTCAAATATTTTACCTTAGAAAGCCCTCAAGCTTGGACTTTGGTTTAGATAATCTCTATACATCTAAAATACTCAGAATATAAACGTAGGAAAGAAGACCAGCATGTAAATACAGAAAGTCTTTATCATATTTAAAAGCAAGTAAGAATAAAACATTTATTTACCATTAATGTGTTGAGTATAGTTGTTCTTGGTTAATATTTCACTGATTCGGTAGAACAAGCATTAGTCGAACCTTGTCTTTAAACAAAGAACAAATGTTGATTCTATTAATAAAACAGTCTTGCATTTCAGCTTTGGCAAGAATACTTGATTGTTGCAGGTGAGGACCCCACAGGTTTCTCTTGATAGGGTGAAAAATAAAGATAAACACTTACAGGAATATTATGGGACAGATATTTTTTATATTCATTTTTAGAAAACCTGTTTTATTATCATAAAGTAACACTATATATATATATATATATATATATGTCAACATGAAACATGAAACATCCTCTTATTTTAATAGATACTATATATAGTAAAAATATACAATTTCTAAGGTATATTGCTGACAAATATGTATTTAAATAAATAACTTATGAAATACACCACATTTTCTTCCATTAAAAATATGTTAAATACAGCAGCAATTTTGTTATTTCAGGAGGCAGCTGTTGAATAATAACCCACCTGAGATTTTTTTTCTTCTATAATATTTAAATATATAATATTTGAGCAATGCAGCAATAAAATAGAGCAACATAGTGTATATATCATATATTTAATGTAAATGGAGAGCATCCTAGTTATCATATGAGTTATTCTTGAGCTTTTGAAAATAATTCATTGTGCTTAATAGAGGATTTGATTGATATCCACATATGGTTTGATAAATTAACACAACAATAAAAAAGAATTCCTGTCCCATGTCAATTTATCAAACACACTGCAAATGTTCTGTCTTATCCTATATAAAAATAATTACTACTCAGTAAACACGAAGCTCATGTTCAGTGAAACTTAACCTCAGAACTTCCAGGTGAATATATATACAGCACCTGATAAGGCTGAGGTATTGTACCACTAAACAAACAACCTGAAGCAACCCTGTGACTACCACATATGACCAGATTAACATTAATAGAGAATCAGAAGGAGTCTGTTTACTCAATTTTGCACTTAGCCAAATGTTTGTATGAAGTTTGGGAAAGCCAAACCCCGGTCTCCTATTACTGGCAAGCAATGTTGTGTTCTGAACTAAATTTTTCACACAGAATGCAAATCCATAAAGAATGCATTACTTCATTACATTTTATTTTGGCACAATTTGTTACAACTGCTAACCTCTATTTCCTCTGTCCATGTTTCTGAGTCTGTTTAGAAAAGTTATATTCCTGGCTGGTCATCCAAACATTTTGCATGCATTTAGAATTATTCACTTCCTCATTTACAGAATGATTTAGATTATGTTATGCATGTAAGAATAGGCACAAAAACAAATCAAACTTTTTGTCATAGAATCTTTAAAAAAAAATCATGCACATAACCCGATATGCCAGTCTTAACTGAGGTATTTAAAGAAGACATAGGCCACTTTTACAAATAATAACAGATACGTTATATACAGTCACATAATAAAAACATACAACTTTTCAGAAATCAGAGTTTTCTTATTTCTCCCTCAGACAGATTGAAAATACATTGTATAGTTAATGTACTTTACCTTTGTTCCCACTATTGTGCTCCAGTTACAAGTCAAGAAGACAACTGCAGTGGAAAACAGTCTTCTGCTTATTTGTGGTAAATTATTGTACACAGAGCTTTTTGGAACAAGGCACTTTTAAATGTCTGGTCACCTCACGGGATATGTAGTGCATTTCCTGCCACTAGGATAAGAGGAAGGAAGCACCAAGGCCCAAACGTTTGATGTGTGGTCTACTGTAATTCCTTTCATGTGTTCAGTGGCTTTCATAGGATCCATGTCCTACAGTCAGTTTTGACCAGGCTGTGGTCCATTTCATTATGCTGACCCTCTTAAATGGAAAACAAACATTATAAGTAGTATTAAGCTGCCACTGTTATAATGACAGGGCTATCGTCTTGCCCTTAAGCTGATTACTTTATTAAATTTTATGGGAAGGCTTCCTTTGTTTTTTAAAGATAATTTCATTTTTGGGAGAGAATACTAGAAGTATCTGATACTTTAAATTAGACACTGTAGCTAGTATTTACAAGACTTGCAAAAGCTTGGAATTATTCTTAAAACTACCATATTTTAATATTTTAAGATAGACTTTCCCAAGATTCTTTGTGCGTTAAGAATCTTTATGCTATTTCCCAGAGCAAAATTGCCACTTATCAGTTTTTGAAACAACTTATGATGGTTGTTACATGTTTTAGGCATTTTATACATATTAACCAACTATGCATATTGATTAACACTGTAATATTAATTTAATTGGCATAATGAATTTGCTTAGCTAATGAACAAATTTGTTAATTTGTTTTCATGTGGAGCTTTGCATGCGATTTCCAGGCCAAAACTGTATCATCAATAAATGCTTAGTATATGGGGCTTGACTTCCGGCTTCCGATGGAGACAGACGCGTTTTCGGGCGCGCCTGCCACTTGCTTCTTTGGCTAGCCCCCCCGGGGGGGGGGGGCTCAGAGAGTTTGTGCTAACTCTCTGCCGTACGAGCGGCTGTGGGGGCCCCCGTATCGATGGCGATCGGCGGGGTGCCTTTTCCCACTTTGCTCTAGGAGCCGAAGAGCTGAAAGCGGGGGGGGGGGGGGAATCTCCTCGCCAACGCCAGCTGGGAAAACGCAGAAATAAAGGAGTTGGGCTGAAATGCCGGACTTGGAGGAGTATGCCCGGGACTTCCTTTCAAAAAAATGTGGATCGTGAGTTTTGAACTTATTTTCATTCAATCTTCTACAGAAAGAAAAATAGAGGGGGGAGTTTAACTGTAGAAACCCCCCCTTGTAAAAAGCGGCTGCTTAAAATGCTCTCCAGACATAGGAGACTGAGGATTAATACCATCCGTTCATAACCATCTAAAAGAAACTGTGTTTCAACTAATTAATTTACAGCTAGCAACATTGTATCTGAATCTCGTTAAAAAACGGAAACTTTTACTTTCTTCTCCTTTCCTGTGTTGAGGCAGAAAATGGCGTTTTCTTTGTTCCTAGTGGAAAACTTTTACTGACTCATGATTGCATTCCTCCAACTTGTTAAAAATCAAGGGAAAATTTATTTCTAAGCCTTCTCAAGAAATCCTTGGTGTCCTTCCCAATACGTGGACCTTTCTTTTTTTATTACGGATTTACAGGACAATTAACTCTCTGGACATTATAAAAGAACAAGATTAAAAAATTGCCTAAGTTTATTTCCGATATCTCGGATTTTACTGACTGCTTGCTCCTTGACGCCATTTTTATTGCAAAATTTTAAAACTACAAATTACAAATGCCTCCAAAAAAGCCACCAGCTGCAAAGTCCTTTTCAGCTCCATTGTCAGCCAGAGCCAGCCCAGTTTTACAGCAAGGGAAAATCACCACAATGTTACAAAAAGAGGCGGCTGGAGAAGATATTCAAGAACCAACGCTCCATGATATAATGAAAGAAATACAAGAAATGTGGAAAGACCTTATGAACATAAGAATAGAATTGCTGGGGACACAAAGAACTACAACAACCCACGAACAAAAAATTGGAGAGTTGAAGTAGGGGGCAGCCGAGATGAAAGGAGAGATAAAGGAACTTCAAAAGGAAACAGCAGAATTTTCTGGACATATGTCTAAGTTTGAATTTGAAAGAATGTCTTTCTTTTTTCCTTAGGTTTCAGAACATTCCTGAGAGAGAAGGGGAAAATCTCAGAGATTTGATGAGTGAGATTTTAGCAGATTGTATTAAAAAAATTAAGAATACCTTTGGGGGGAAATAGATTTAATTTACAGAATTAACTCAGCATATGCTAGAATAAATGAAGTACCCAGAGAGATTCATATTAAATTTTTAAGAAGGTCCACACGAGACGAGATACTGAGGGTGCAACGAGAGAGGCCTTTGAAGTATGAACAAAAAGACATTTTCATATTGAAGCAGATTCCAAAAAAAATCAGAGAAGCGAGAAGGAAATATTCCTCTTTGTCAAAAAAATTATACAAAAACGGAATCTGGTTCAAATGGTTAATGCCTGAAGGAATGTTGGTATTCTGGGATGGAGGCAGGATTAGAATTAAACAACAGAAGAGGCGGAGGCCTTTCTTAAAAAACACTCCTCAATCTTGGGAGACGAAGAAGAAGGAATGGGAGGAGCCATGGCGCTGCCCACTGGGGGGAGGGAGGAAGAAGATTATTCTCCTGTTGAGCTGTTCCGCCTTGGAGATCATTTTAGTTCTTTGAAAGTCAATGTCATGTCCTGTAGTTTTGAAATGTTGATAGAGAGATGAGGTATTAAGATGATTGTAATTTGGCCACATGGGAAAGAAAAACTGGACAACTTCCTCACACACCTCAACTCCCTACACCCCAAAATACAATTCACCATGGAAATAGAAGCCAACAACCAACTCCCTTTTCTAGACGTCCTAATCTACAAAAAACCTAATGGCTCCCTAGGACACACCATCTAGCGGAAAAAAACACACACCAACCGCTACCTAAATGCACAATCCCATCACCACCCTGCACAGATAAACTCTGTAGCCAAAACCCTCATACACAGAACCAAACGCCTAGCTGACAAAGACCATCTGAAAACCGAAATACACTTCCTCACAAATACATTAATATCCAACGGATTCCGAAGAAAAACAATCACCAAACTAATCCAACAAGAAACACCCCCCAGGAACCAAGACAAAGAACAGGAAAATGGCATTGCCCTCATCCCATACATTAAAGGTACCACAGACAAAATCAGCAAAATTCTCCACAAGCAAAACATCAAGACAGCCTTCAACACCGACCAAAAAATAACCAATATCCTAAGGAACCCAAAAGACAAGATCCAGCTAGAAAACCAAGGAGTCTACAAAATTCCATGTAAAAGCTGCCCTGCCACTTACATAGGACAAACCAACAGAAGGATTAGTGCACGTATTGCTGAACATAAAAATGCTTTAAAAAATCATCTTAATACCTCATCTCTCTATCAACATTTCAAAACTACAGGACATGATATTGACTTTCAAGGAACTAAAATGATCTCCAAGGCGGAACAGCTCAACAGGAGAATAATCAGAGAAGCCATTGAAACAGAGAAACAATCTAGCAGCATGAACAGACGTGATGATACCTCCCGCCTACCAGATATCTGGAAGCCAGCATTGACCAGCAGACGAGCCCCACCCTCCAGCCAAGCCATTGAAATTCAAAACAAGGAGAAACATACAAATGAGACCAATCAGCATCAATCTACCAGTCACGATGCAACTGCACAGCCAATCAACCCACTCACAACAATAGTCAGCACTCCACCCCCTCCCCACCAAGATTTAAAGAGGGGCGATGCCTCCGCAGTCACACTCACAGACACAAGCCTGCCTGATGATGACAAGTGAGATCTTGTCGAAACGTTGCAACAACTTTTCTATGCCTTATACACGGGAAAATCCCCGAAGCCAGCTATGCCAGCATACCTACACCTGTGAAAATCTACGAAAACAAATATCTATCTATATCTATCTATCTATCTATCTATCTATCTATCTATCTATCTATCTATCTATCTATCTATCTATCTATATATATATATATATATATGAGAGATAATTATCACAGCTCCTGTTCAGAGGTCCCTTTAAGGGGAGGAGACTCAACGTCATCCCTCTCTGCCCTTCGACTCATCCTAGAGATCATCCAGACAGAGAACCTAATTAGATTACTGCTGTGTGACATTTTTTTTCCAGCCCTTAATAATCTAATATATATATATATATATATTAGTTTTTATGAGCTGATCAATAAATTTAAATTTGAGAGACCAAGATAGATCTATTTCGAGCTTATTAGCTCTCATCAGTTGGCCACACCCCACTGGGATTCGAAACGGGGCTGTAATGAATCCAAGGCAGAAGCCTAGTACTCCAGCCTAATCGGTTCTACCCTGTTTCATCAGCTAATATATATATCTCTTACCACTATTTACTTAACAATATGATGTATGAAGACCCGGATGTAACCACCATTTCTGACATGGAAGCTCTAAAATATATACTGTATACTCTATATACCCTTTCCCCTATTATAATTTGTAAAACCAATAAAATTCTTTTGCCAAAAAAATAAATAAATGTTTAAAATATGACTTTTATCTTACTATAAACTGATTGTGTTACATCTTGGAAATATGCACATGTCTGACTAACACAGAGAACTTTATTTCAGTAATTAATTAATAAACATAATTAATAAAATGAACAACACAAAACTATCCTTAACAACTACAACTATTAGCAGTGATTTGTGGGCTAAACTTACACATAATATTGATTTAATAGATAGTCATATAAAAGCTATGACAGTGTCTTGGAAATTTAAATGAAAGAGATTAATCAACTGGTGGTAAAAATTCCTGTAGAACTAGTAGAATATGGATTGTAGTTTCTATGGCAACCATATCATAGGACAGTATTGGATTTCATAGGAGGTTTTCCTATAAGTTGTAAACTATTTGCCTTTTATGTTAATAAACTGTGACAAATATCATGTATACTTGTTTTCTTTTGTTTAAATTTAGTTGCTAATAATTAAAATATTTGTAGCTCCCCATTGCCATATTCTCTAATCTCTAGATTGGGGAGTCCAAATCTTTCGGGTTGTGGGAGAAACTAAAAAGTTGGGTATTTTATGTGTTCTTTGGAAAACAGCTATTTGGGGAAGTGTGCAAATTCATAAAGTTGGTTGTCAATGAGGATAGAAGTGCTTTCGAAACATCTACTGCAGGCATGTCCAAAGTCAGGCCCGGGGGCCATTTGCGGCCCGGGGGTCAGTTTAATACGGCCCTCCAACAGCCCTCCCTGCTCTGTGTAAATGTGGCCCTCCCTTCCTCCCTCTGTCTCTGGGGCTGTGTGGCTGGGAGGGAGGTGGACGGAGGTTACGGATGCCTCCTCCCGCAGCGGGCGAGGGAGCAGGCGGGGTGAGCACCCAAGGCTACCGTCATCTTAAGCACCACCGAGGCTGTCGCCCGGCAGGGGCGTTAGGCAGGGAAGCCGGTCGCGCCTCCATCGCTGCACATTCTGGGGCTGCGAAGCTGGGAGGGAGGTGATCGCGCGGCCCCAGAACGTCCGCTTGGCGCGTTCACCTCCCTCCCAGCCACGCAGCCCCAGAACGTGCAGCTCCCGCCGCACAAGGTCGCCCGGCAGGGGCGTCAGGCAGGGAAGACGGACGTGCGGCCTCAGAACGTAAGCCGTGGTGCCTGCCGGAGGGAGACGCGATGGAGACGCGACCGGCTTCCCTGCCTGACGCCCCTGGCGGGCGACAGCCTCGGTGGTGCTTAAGATGACGGTAGCCTTGGGTGCTCACCCCGCCTGCTCCCTCGCCCGCTGCGAGTGGCGAGGGAGTGACTGACAGACACAGAGAGAGACCGAAGGGGAGGGAGGGAAAGACAGAGAGACAGAGACAGAGAAAGAGAGGGAGGGAGAGAGACGGAGAGAGTGACACACACAGAGACAGGGAGAGACAGAGAGAGGGAGGGAGAGACAGATAGATAGAGACTGATTAAGTGAGTGAGAGACAGACAGACAGACAGACACACACACAGAGTGACAGAGAGAAAGAGAGAAAGAGAAAGAAAGAGAAAGAGAAGGAAAGAGAGAAAGAGAGAAATGGAGAGAGAGAGAGAGGAAGAAAGAGAGAGAGAGAGAGAAAGGGAGACAGAAAGAAAGAAAAAGAGAGAGAGAAAGAAAGAGAGAAAGAGCGAGAGAAATGGAGAGAGAGAGAGAGAGGAAGAAAGAGAGAGAGAGACAGAAAGAAAGAGAGAGAAAGAAAGAGAGAAAGAGGTAGGTAAGTTTTTTTAAAATTTATTTTCAATACATTGTGAAAACTCAACTGTCAGTTGATCTTAATGTTATGAAATGAAAAGTATGTCATTTGCAATTAACTTGGCATAAAATAATTTATTTGCATTTAATTGTAATGGTTCAAAGAATGTTCGGAAAAATGTTCGGCCCTCCACCATGTTCACTTCATCCAATCTGGCCCTCTTTGAAAAAAGTTTGGACACCACTGCTCTACTGCATTGCTGCTTGTTAACCATTTCTACCCTCAACAATACAAGGCAGTTTCAGGTTTTTAAATGATTTTTCTGGTCAAATAAACATGTTTAAAGAGATCCTTTAGATTTTATTTTTATTATTTTTTTATAAGAAAGATTACGGATAGAGAAGCTTGAGACTTCTACTTTGCATACAACCATGCCTGTTCTCATTTTTATTAATTAGCTTTGTATAAAGGATCCCATTGGACATGAAGGGTTGTATGTCTCTTGGCATATTAACTTTGGGTACCTTACTTTTTCTGTTTCGCATCTTGCTTAAAGAAACAATAGTTTAAAGCTACACATAGATACATACATACATACATACATACATATACATACATACACATACATATTATATATATATACACACATATACATATACATATACAGAAATATTACTAATTAAGAAAAAAAAAGGAGTTAAAAATCCCTTGGCAGTACAATGATCTCAATTCAAATCAAGAAATTCATGACTGGTCATGTCACCTAAAAATATGTGACATATTTTATATTTTAGGTGACATGACCAGCCATGAATTTCTCTTGTTCTTTAAGTTATTATTATTGCAATTCTGCGTAGGGCAGAATCCATTACTTTGCTGTAGAGAAAATTATTTGTTGTTTTGTGGTCTTTTCCATATTTCTTAAACTACGTTATTTTTAAAAGGCCAAAATACGTTTTTAGAGGTGCTCTAGGTTGAAGTAATGTTTTGGCTCTTATACATAAAACCGCATGAAAGAGAAAATGGGAAGAAAAATATGTATGCCAAAAGCTTTTTCTTTTTGAACGCTTCTTACACCTAATACCTTGACTAGATGAACACACAAAATACTTCAACACACAGAATGTGAACACCTGCTCTTTGGATCCTTTGTTAAGAGCAGTTTACAGTATATTGATATTTTATCTTTATAAAAACCTTTAAAAAGCATGCTAAGCCAAGAAAAACTATTTCCCTGGATGTAAACTTCAAAGCATAATACTGAGAGCTAAATGTTATAACCATCTATAATATCTAGTTTTGTATAGTAGATAAAGGTGTAGAAGTTTTTAAATTAAATACGATTATATCATATAGTACTATTACTTATAACATTTAAAAATATTTTTGTTTGGGACCTTTTTTTACCTGCTTTCTATAGCCTTTTATAATTCTCCAGTGGACTGTAAGAGAATACATGTTGAATTTCTTACAATAAGCCTCTGAATTTTGCCTATTCAGCAATGAATAGTAACTGATTCAACATGAGCTGTTTCTTGTATAAACATACAAAATGCCTGACCCAGACTAAATCAATTTAAAAAGGAAAACATTAAAGTTATGTTTCCGGTTACATGCTTAAGGTCTTCTTTGACTGTATTATATTACTGTGTTATTTACCAACTATGGTAGACATTCAATTTATCCTTTGATGCCACCTGCAAAGAAGAAGACAGATATCTTGTAGGATGGCAAAAAAAAAAAAGAGTTTAGAGAAGTTTTAGTCATTTATTGACCGGTTACTATATATTAATGCAAAAATGCAATTCGCTAAAGTTTGAAAGTTTAGCTGATTGTTTTGGGCTCTGACATTAAAGTTTAATGAAGTGCCAAGATATTCAATAAAGGATTGTTATAAGGAAGGTAATGAATAAGAAAACCTCTATACCTGGCCCTTAATAAATAAAATATAAGCATAATTTTTTACCTACTTGGTAAGTGATCAATTTCCACAAGAGGAGACAACTTCTGATTGCTTGCAGCTCTCCATGGTATCAGTCTTACTCACTACTAGCTGGAAATACTAAGAGATAAAAACTAGATCCTTCTTTATAGCAATAAAAATGATAATGCTTATACATATTCGATCACTGAGTTTTTGGTCAGTCACCAAAATATGTATTCTCCTAAAGACTGATGAAACTGGATAGCTTTAAAACTGAATGATACCTGTGACATAATTGAAATTCTGCTGAAGTCTGAGTGATATCCTGGAAGTTAGCCAAGTTTACTTGACACATTATCTCCTAGCTACTCAGTATATTTTCCAGTATAATAGGTGCTTTGTGATTTTCTTTGGAATTAAGGTGTATGATGCAGCTAAAATAATGGTGTAAGAAAACAACTATTGACCTGTGACAAATTTGGTATAATCCATAGCTGAAACCAAATTTAAAACATGTTTATTTTCTACTACTCTAAATCTGTATAGGATTTATGTTCTGCCCAAGTAAGAATGTTTGACTTGAATGGTGAGAGCTTGGTTGCCACACTCTGACCTCTGTGCCATTGATCTTGATACATTTTAGTTATTGATATTAAATGTATGCATTAGGTGCATTAGACGCTTGCATTTTCTATCTTATTTACATGTCCACCAAAGATGATAAAATGCTCCCTCAATTTGCTTAGATATCCAACAAGTATTTGAAATTTTCTTATAATTTTTAACAATTTTAACAATTTATCTAGTGGTGTACTAACAATACATTAATGTAAATTTTAATTCTTTCTTCTATATACTCTTCCATTGGCCTGAATATATATCCAGTTTTTTGCCTGCTTTATTATAACAATCTTTAACTTTATTGTCCTCTGTTTCCATTTTAATAAAGTTTATAGATCTTAGCAACAATACAATTATCATTAGTACAGAGCACTACATCAAATTTAGCATTATGCTTTTCAAATTTATAATTCATTTTATCCAACTTAAATCTTGCAATTTAAGAATGATAAACTAGTCTATGCTTCTTCTAGTTTACAAGTGAAATTCTTAATTGATATATGCCTAAAAAATCAATAGTTATGGGTCCATTTGATGATGATGACCATAGCATAAGGAGGATTATGACTTGGAATATAAGAAACATAAATGGTAAAACATGTGAATTAACAAATGAAATGAAATGAAATAAAATAAATATGTTACATGCTTGTGAAAGATGGAAAAATGGGATGGATAAAATAGATCTGGTGTTCATTTCCTTTTGTGTAATTCACCTACTCTGCTCCATTTGGAGATCCAAAAATGATGGAAAAATGAGTTACCTACTTAGAAAAAAGTTCTGTTTCTTTTGAATATGTAGTTTAATATGTTCACATAAGAAAAGAATGATAAAAATCTAAAATTGTGGTTTATTTTATCTATATAAATAAAAATGTAAAATAGTTTGTGCAAAGCCACTAATCTCAAACATTACTGGACTGATTTACACCAAAGTTTCACACAATGTTCCCAAGGACTTCCGATAATATAATATGTACTTATTTTGTGGCTAGCACATGTGTGTCATAACATAAAATGTACCCACTTGTGAGATTTTCACCTCCCTGTAGCTCCTCCCACCCGGCATTTCCAACAGTCGTTTCCTCAGCAACCGAATAATAAGCCTCCAAAGTTCCACTGTATGGAGGCCTAAAAGGGCCAAAACAAGGCAGAGCGGATAGCAAACTCCCTCTATGGCCCATAGAGAGAGAGAGAGGGAGAAATACAGTACGTAGGTAGGTAGGTAGATAGAGGGAGAAAGGAAGAAATACAGTAGGTAGGTAGGTAGGATAGAGAGAAAGGAAGAAATACAGTAGGTAGGTAGGTAGAGGGGTAGATAGAGAGGGAGAAATACAATAGGTAGGTAGGTAGGTAGGGGGATAGATAGGGAGAAATACAGTAGGTAGGTAGATAGGTAGACAGGGGGATAGATAGGGAGAAATAGGTAGGTAGGTAGAGAGAGAGAGAAAGGAAGAAATATGGTAGGTAGGTAGGTAGGTAGAAGGGTAGATAGAGAGGGAGAAATACAGTAGGTAGGTAGGTAGGTAGAGGGGTAGATAGAGAGGGAGAAATACAGTAAGTAGGTAGGTAGAAGAATAGAGAGAGAGAGGGAGAAATACGGTAGGTAGGTAGGTAGAGGGGTAGATAGAGAGGGAGAAATACAGTAGGTAGGTAGGTAGAGGGGTAGATAGGGAGAAATACAGTAGGTAGGTAGATAGAGGGAGAAAGGAAGAAATACAGTAGGTAGGTAGATAGGTACAGTAGGTAGGTCGAGGGATAGATAAAGAGGGAGAAATACTGTAGGTAGGTAGATAGAGGGAGAAAGGAAGAAATACAGTAGGTAGGTAGATAGAATAGAGAGAGGGGAGGAGAAATACAGTAGATAGGTATAGGAATAAAGAGAGAAAGGAAGAAATACAGTAGGTACGTAGCAGGGGTGGGTTTCAAAATTTTTGGAACAGGTTCTGTGGCTTGCTGGCCATGTGACCGGGTGGGAGTGGCTTGCCGGCCATGTGACTGGGTGGGAGTGGCTTGCCGGCCATGTGACCGGGTGGGAGTGGCTTGCCAGCCATGTGACCGGGTGGGAGTGGCCAATTTGTATATATGTGTATATATATATATTTCAGTTAATGGTACAGAAAGAGGGGAGGGGGGGGTTGCTGGCTTGTGAAACCAGCCTCAGGTAGGTCAGCGACAGGGAAGGGACTTGACGGCTGCCGGTCTGTTTTCTAAGCCTCACACCTAAACTCCGTTCAAGGAAATTCCGATTTAAATAAACAGATCGCTTCTCCCCCGCATCCAGCCTCCCCCGTCCCCTCCATTTGGCAAGGCGCAGAGCCAGAAGCCTCCCCGCTCTTCCAGCACCGACCTTCTACCTGAGAAGACGGGGGGAGGGGGGAGTGGCGGCCTATCTCAATCGGGAGACTTTCCCAAGCGCAGCCGAAGGATCCCTCCATCAGCCAGGCCCGCTCTCCGAAGGGGTCCCCCTTTCCCCTTCTCCATGGGGGTGGGTGGTGGGGGTGGGCCGCTCACCTCGTCGCCCCACTTGAGCACGTCCTTGTGCCTCTCCCCGACGGCCCGGTAGATGTGCAGGAACTGCTGGATGCCGTGTTTGCGCACGTGCTCCGCGTGCCGCTGCGTCTTCTCCCAGCTGAGTAGAGAGCCTTGCGACAGAAGCCCCATGGCTCTGCCGGGGAGAAAGAAGGAGGCGCGCGGAAAAGGCAACCTGCGGCCGCTGCTGCCGTGACAACTCCGAAGAGCAGCGCTCGGGCCAGGAGCCGCCGGCCAAAAAAAAAGAAAGCACACACACACACACAACCTACTTCAGGCGGCGGGAAACACGCAAGGAGAATCCACTCGCGGCTAGGCGTAGAGGGGAAGAGGTGGCTGAGCAAAGGGAAGGGGGGGAAAGGCGCTCCCGCCGCCTTCCCGAGCCTCCCGCTTTGCCAGCGGCCAGTACCCTTCGCAGAGGGAAAAAGAAGACAGCGCGGTCGCCTTGCTTGCTTTCCTGCCGGCCGGCCCAGCCCCTGCTGCTGCCGCCGCCGCCGCTAACTGCTGCTCCCAGCTGTCTTCTTTTTCCCTCTGCGAAGGGTACTGGCCGCTGGCAAAGCGGGAGGCTCGGGAAGGCGGCGGGAGCGCCTTTCCCCCCCTTCCCTTTGCTCAGCCACCTCTTCCCCTCTACGCCTAGCCGCGAGTGGATTCTCCTTGCGTGTTTCCCGCCGCCTGAAGTAGGTTGTGTGTGTGTGTGTGCTTTCTTTTTTTTTGGCCGGCGGCTCCTGGCCCGAGCGCTGCTCTTCGGAGTTGTCACGGCAGCAGCGGCCGCAGGTTGCCTTTTCCGCTCGCCTCCTCTTCCCGGCAGAGCCATGGGGCTTCTGTCGCAAGGCTCTCCACTCAGCTGGGAGAAGACGCAGCGGCACGCGGAGCACGTGCGCAAACACAGCATCCAGCAGTTCCTGCACATCTACCAGGCCGTCGGGGAGAGGCACAAGGACGTGCTCAAGTGGGGCGACGAGGTGAGCGGCCCACCCCCACCACCCACCCCCATGGAGAAGGGGAAAGGGGGACCCCTTCGGAGAGCCGGCCTGGCTGTCTTCTTTTTTCCTCAGCAAAGCATGGGCGAGGAGGAGGTGGCGCTTCGTTGAGGGAAAAAGAAGACAGCGCAGTCGCCTTGCTTGCTTTCCTGCCTGCCCGCCCCAGCTGGGAGCAGCAGTTAGCAGCGGCGACTTACTTCCGGGTCCACGATCCAAAGGGATCGCTCGGGATCCGGAAATTTTACGAAAGGGTTCGCCCGATCCTGGCCGATCCCCCAGAAACCCACCCCTGGTACGTAGGTAGAGGGGTAGATAAAGAGGGAGAAATACAGTAGGTAGGTAGAGGGATAGATAGATAGGGAGAAATACAGTAGGCAGGTAGGTAGATGGGAGATAGATAGGGAGAAATACAGTAGGTAGGTAGGTAGGTAGGGGGATAGAGGGATAATTACGGTAGGTAGGTAGAGGGAGAAAGGAAAAATACAGTAGGTAGGTAGGTAGAGGGATAGACAGAGAGGGAGAAATACAGTAGGTAGCTAGGTAGGTAGGTAGGTAGATAGGGGGATAGATAGGGAGAAATACGGTAGGTAGGTAGGTAGGTAGGTAGGTAGGTAGGTAGGTAGGTAGAGGAAGAAAGGAAGAAATACAGTAGGTAGTTAGGTGGGATAGATAGAGAGGGAGAAATACAGTAGGTAGGTAGAGGTATAGATAGGGAGAAATACAGTAGGTAGGTAGGTAGGTAGGTAGGTAGGTAGGTAGGTAGAGGAATAGAGAGAGAGGGAGAAATACAGTAGGTAGGTAGGTAAGTAGGTAGGTAGAGGGAGAAATACAGTAGGTATGTAGGTAAAGGGATAGATAGAGAGGGAGAAATACAGTAGGTAGGTAGAGGGATAGATAGGGAGAAATACAGTAGGTAGGTAGGTAGGTAGGTAGGTAGGTAGGTAGGTAGGTAGGTAGAGGAATAGAGAGAGAGAGGGAGAAATACAGTAGGTAAGTAGGAAGGTAGGTAGGTAAGTAGGTAGAGGGATAAAAGAAGAAATACAGTAGGTACAGTATGTAGATAGAGGGATAGATAGAGAGGGAGAAATACAGTAGGTAGGTAGGTAGAGGGATAGATAGATAGGGAGAAATACAGTAGGTAGGTAGGTTGGGGGTTATATGGTGGTTGTGTGTACGTGTTTGTGTGTGCAGGTGTAGATCTACACACAGATTGGTTGGCCATTTAACCAGACTGGGCCACAGCAATGCGTGGCCGGGTACAGCTAGTTATTTATAATTTAAGAGAATTAATTAAGAATATGAAACAGTCAGAAGGTATTATATGAGATAGACCATTATCTGGTACTATGAAGAATAATTGGGAGTGGGGGACTGGATATGGTAGAAAAGAAAGAAAATAAATTAGAATGAAAATATAATCACTACAGAAAATTAAGGTGCTGTATGAAAAACTGTTCGAATATTAGTCTCCCAACAGAATAAATGGGTAAGTGAATGGATCCGATCTCATAATAACTTTAAATTAATGTTATTGTTATCTTAAAACTGTTGAGTTAGCTTTGAAGAAAATAATGACATTGTTTGATTTCTCCCATCACAGGAGAGCACTAAATTTGGGAGTTCTTCGAGATCCTGGTTCAGAGGTTGAAGACAGACAGTACCAAATAGACCTCCAGTCCATCAACATTGGTACTGCTCAGTGGGAGCAGCTAAAGCCAGAGAAGGAAAATGGTAAAAGCAGGGCTGTGCCAGAGAATGAAAGGAATTCTCAGAATCCAGCACTTGAATGGAATATGGCCAGTAGGTAAGAATCTGCTTGGAAGTGGTGCTTTGTGGATTCTAAGCAAAAGCGTAATGGTAACAGCATCTCATAGATTTGAACTAATTGGTTTTTTTTATTTATACATAGAAGTGTATGTTTGCATTCTGTTGCAAACACGTTTTCCATGAGCTTGGATTCTGAACAGTGCATTTCAAACTGTTTATTGAATTGCTGTACAATAATCCTACAGATACAGTTATGTCTATAATTTTGTAATAGCTTATTATAGCCATAAAGTGTAACACGGGCCAAAACCTGGAATTCCCATTACTAGTCTAGAAAAAGCAGCATTATTATCCCTTTTGTACATTTGTAAAAGTTTGAACAGAACTAGTTTAGACATTTTAAAGCCAACAGACGACAAAAATGTTTTCCCCCAATTGGCTTGAAACCAGTTTCTGTGCTTCTGTAAATGAAAACAGCTGCTGTTTCTGAAATGACAAATTTCTGTTGATTTGTTGATATGCAAAAGAGGGCTTCCAACTCAAATCTAGTTAGAAATATTACATTGACATCTTCCATTTTTAGTTCTCCATTTTGATTACATTGCTACAATAAACTTTGATTTTGTTTTCAGTCAAGGGTCGCAACGGTCCTTTAAAGAGATGCTACCCAGCATATGCATTTCAGTGAATGCAAAAGACACAATTAAACAATGCCTGTTGAAAAAAGTCTGTATGAATGCAGTTCTGCAATATTTTATGTAAAGGTGAGGGGAGCCAAACTACCTGCAAAGGCTGTGGTTCAGGAGCATAAAGCATTTTTCTAAGGTTTCAGATCAAGAGAGTATATTTTTTCCATGTTCCTTGTTTCTTTATTTGCTGCATTTTTATATCCCAGCAGTTTAGAATAATTAAATATAGCATCTCTAAAATCTTAAATATGAAAAAAGGAAAACTTTCTAAGATCAAAATGTTTTTGCAGTTTATTTCAGATTCTTTAATTTTTTAAGCTTATGATAACTTTTTTTTTTTGTTCAGGAATAGAGGCAAACTCATGCACTTTATTCAGAGGTTGTTCTGAAGATCTCTAATAGCTTAGAGGTAGTTATGATTAGAAAGTGAGGTTTGTGAACTTAGTGTCTCTTTAAAAGTCTGTTATCACCGTTTGGTACAAGTTTGCTAATCTCTTTGCCTCCTGGCACGCAAGCCTGCAGAAAACCTGTACTGCTGTTTCCTCACGAGGAGCAGTCATCCAGTGCACATGTGGGCAATGTCCCATCTTCTCCTTATCCAAAGAGGTTCCAAGGAAACCTATTCATCAGTTCTTTGGCCTTTGCTGTAGTCGAGGCTATTTTCAGTTCACAGTGGCAGAACTGTCTTCAGTTCACCATAACTTCCCAAGAAGTTGAGTTTGGTGGGATTTTCTTACACATATGCATACACATGGCAGGCTTTCCTAAGGGGTCCTTTTTCTGTGTGTGGTTAAGTTTACAAGCACATGACTTTTTGAACACTGCAAAGGCAAAATCATCCACAATAGGGTTTTTTTTGTAAAATATATCTACATTTTTTTTAGTTTCAACACTGCTGTAGTTTTAGTTTCAGCATCACTTCCCAAATACGATCAATATAACTAGCAATGTAAGGCCCATTTGTAAATCAATCATTTTTAATGAAAGTGACATAATAGTATTTTACTTGTGATCACACTATCCCTTTAACTTTTATGTTGATTTAAAAGAATCAAAACCCAAAAAGTGTATGGTCTGAAAAGTTTTGCAAAGTCTTCACTGTACTTATTAATTAGATGAAGTGAAATATATTGATATGCCTATATGGAATTCTTCATATTAAACATGTATAAAGTCTTTGGTATCTAGATATGAATAGATGAATGATAGTATTTTAAATGACCTGGAATGCCTTTCAGCTACTGTTATTATTGTATAACAATTTTTATTGATTTTACAATTTTATAACAGGAAAGGGGTGTGTAGGGTATTTAACAAATGTTTTAGAGCTTCTGTGTCAGGGTTGGTAACCTCCGAGACTTCATACAAAATAATTTCAATAAAAGGTGGAAAGAGATACATACATTTCATGTCATAGATTCCATGCATTCAATCATTTGTTCGTGTTAACATCCATGTAGGAGTTACAATACAAAATAAAAAAAAAATCATTTTTGTGATCTTAGCCTCTTTGCTATTGTTTCTTCTTCTTCGTTACCACTGGTGGGCGGAGCCATGGCCCCTCCCGATCCCACAACTTCGTCCTCCAGGGTTGAGGCGTGTTTTTTAAGAAAGACCTCCGCCTCTTCTACTGTTTTAATTCTGGCTCTGCCTCCCTCCCAGAACACCAACATTCCCTCTGGCATTAACCATTTGAACCACACCCCTTTTTTATATAATTTTTTTTGATAAGAAGGAATATTTCCTTCTTATTTCTCGAATTTTTTTAGGGATCTGTTTCAATATGGCAATTTCTTTTTGTTGATATATCAAAGGCGCTCCTTTCTGCGCTCTCAGAATCTCATCCCTTGTTGACCTCTTTACAAATTTAATATGAATCTCTCTGGGCACATCATTTATTCTGGCATATGCTGAATTAATTCTATAAATCAGGTCTATATCCCCCCAGATATGTTCTTTATTCTTTTTGGTATATTCTGCTAAAATCATGCTCATTAAATCTTTTAAATTTTCAGAGTCTGACACTGGGACGTTTTGAAACCTTAAAAAAAAGATATTTTTTCAAAATCCATTCTTGACGTATGACCAGTAATATCTGTAATATCTTTCTGAAATTCCCTCATCTCTTCCCTCATCTCAACTGCCCCTCCCTCCAACCCATCAATTTTTCGTTTGTTTTCTGTTATAGCTCTTTGTGCCTCCAGTAATTCCAATCTTGTGCTTATATTGTCTTTCCGGATCTCTCTTATTTCCTTCATTATGCTTTGCAGCATCTCTTCTATTGTTGGTGGGGTGTCCTCTCCTGATGTTTCTTTCTGCAGCATTGTAGAAATTTTTGCCTGCTGTAAGGATGGACTAGTCTTTGTAGAGGGTGGGGCGGAAAGTGATTTCCCCAACGGAGGCTTTTTCGCTGCCATTGTTAAAAATTTAAGTTCTTGTGGCAAAAGATGGCGTTGATGGGCAGGCAGTCAGTGAAGTCCGAGAGAAGGAAAAGTCTGTTTCAAAGTTCAAAATTTTGTACTGTGTAAAATCCAGAGAAACAATTGTATCATCCATCCATCAAGAAAAAAAAATTAAAAAGGCTCGCAATGGGAGAAACACTGAGAGTTGTTTGGATGGCTTTGATCTTGTAAAAGTGAAGGAATGTTCTCAAGTCAAAGAATGTTTACTGCTGGGAACAAAGAAGTGCCATTTTTCCGCCCTGTTAATGGTAGTGAAGAGTTAGCGAAAGTTTCATTTTAGCTATAGCGAGACTCGGATACAAAGTTTCTATAGCAACTCCATATATGGTAATACATTTCCGTTTCTTTAATGTTAATTCGGATGTTTCACTTTCTCCTTCTCCCCGATCCCGGGAAGCATTTTAAAATGCCGCTTAATTCCGAGGGGGGGTTTCTGGCAACTCCCCCCTCTATTCTTCTTTTCAAAGAGTTGAGTGCAAGTCAATAACTCACAGTCCGTGCAGCTGTCCAGAGTCTCGGTGCGGTCCTCCAACTCTGGCGTTTCAGCCCATTCTCCAAACCTTCGTTGTTCCAGCACTCCTTCGGAGAGAGGACTCTTCCCCCCGCATTCTGTCTTTCAGCTCCTGGAGCGAGATGAGCACAGCCCCCCCCTGACCGCCATCTGGGTGGGGGCCTCCCACAGCCGCCCGTATGATGGGGGCTCTCTACAGGAGCCCCCCTGCCCCCGAAGGCACTCACCAAAAGAACCAAGCGGCGGACGTGTCAGAAAACATGTCCGTCTTGTCCGGAAGCCGGAAGCGATCTCCCCTAGCTACTGTTATTATTATGGTTGGTCACACAGTCAACCAGATGGTTAGACTGTATTTGGCTTTTTTATCCGTCTAAAGTCCTTCCAAATGGGGAAGGACTTGGGATAGGCAGAATCCCTATTGTTCAACGGTATTAAATGTATCATTGTGGTTTATTATTTTTATGTGCGAGTAATCTACATAAACATTTAAACATCATCAAGATGATTGTAAAAATAAAATAAAATAATAGTGTATTTTTCTGTGGTTTAGTACTTTCATGCTATGTTCTTTTGATTTATGCTTTGCCTTGCTACCCTTGTAAATTTGGGATAAAATGTGCTTGAGGTTTAGGTCAAAGTATACATGTAACATTAAGGTTTTATTCTGAAATATTCCAAATGTCTAATGAAGCTATCTAAATATTCCTCTTAAGACAGCTGGTTCCATAATATTTTTCTCCCTTTTTTAACCACCGTGAATATGCAGCATGTAGAAACAACATAAAATGGCTGGAAAATCCTAGGAGAGGTCTGATAAAAAGATATTATCAATTTCCATGCCTTGAGATTTCGGGCAAAATTTACTTGTGTGTTTAATTGTGCAAGGCCTTGTCAATTTAGCAGAGGGACATGGATATAAGCTAGAAAGAAAAATGGATTTTATTTTTTTTAAAGGCCAGAAAACATTAATTTCATTCATGACTTCTAATAACTTAATTGATAGTTCCCTTAAGAATATAAGGAAAGAGCCATTTTATTCCTTTTCTGTTATAGGGTTTACATGGTCACTTGTATCTCTAATACTTATTTTGTGGGTACATATTCTGGAGCATTTATTTACTTGTTTTCTCAGTACTATACTTGAAACAAATGTTTTTTCAAAGCAGAATGTACAAAGAAGAGTCATACACTTTAATATTTCTGAAATGTTCCTTCTGTTTCAAAGATAAATATGTAACAGATGCGTAGGTGATCATACTACATTATACCATTCCCCTCTGATGATACTCACATGGTCAAATTAATGGAACATTAAAGAGTGGTACTGTGTAGGAAAATTAGTAGAGAAAGCACAGGTTTATTTCTTGTTATCTCTTTAGAATCACTGGAAAAATCTTCAGATCAGAAGATAGTGTCTTAACTTCAGTTTATTTTAACACTTGCATTAATTCCAATACCTGCTTTAGCCCCTTTCTTAGAAAAATATTTAAATATCCTGCAATGCTAATTTTGCTGATTCAGAGAAGGGACCCCCAATAGGCAATGAATGTTGAATAGTGCTCTCTTTCTCTGGATACTGTTTCAATTAACATGACTATTTAAAATTGTATATAGGATTTAAAATATATGTTTATAAATATACTTATTACATATTTTCTAATGGAATAGCATGTATATGTTTATGTTGGATATTGATAGCATTAAAAAGTAATTTTAGAGCATTTTCTCAGCTTTGGTGCTCAGTTGTGTATATGTGTGTGTGTTCTCTGAACATTATTGTAACGGTATTTCATCCTTTATTACTTTCTGATAGTTCACAGCAGGCATTTTTCTATAATGTTGCTAGTTTAAGAAATTAATATTTACAAATAGGAAGGAAGAGTCTTTTAACCATAAGAGTTTTTCATTTAGTGCACATTTATTTCATTTTATTTTTTAGCATAAAACACCATCAAGAACGAAGAGCTATTTTAACTCCAATTTTAACAGATTTTACTGTACGGGTAACTGCAGCTCCTGCCATCATTTTCACAAAAGTAATTTCTCCAGAGAATTTACACACAGAGGTCAGTACTGGATATGAGTTGTTTATCACTGAGCTTTATATCTGCACATTTGTTAAATATTAAAATGATACATAAAATTATGTTAAAAAACTGTGTGGTATGCACTTGTTGGGCCAGAACAGAAAGTCCAGGCAGCATTGTTTGTTGAATCCTTCAACACTGTCACCAGATCTCTAATTGATAATAAATTCTGCTTTTAAATGAAGCACATACTGAAAATTGACTTGATTTAAGTTGCGATGCCAACTGCAAGGAATGCCATATTATTTTTCATGGCCAAAATTATGTTTAAATCAGGCTTCTGAGCATCTTTTCTGAAGATCAATCTAAGAATCCTTAAATGTCAACATTGGGAAAGCAGGTCATTTAGGACCCCAAATGATAATTTATTTTATAAAAAAGAGGCCTAAGGGATAATTTTAGATCACCTAAAGGAAATACAGTTTCAAGGCAGATTATGTTCCCTTTAATTTTTTTTTTCAAACTTTCATCAAGAAAGTTTATATTATCTTTTTGGCATCCAGCTGCTTGTTCCCCTTAGTCAGTTCATTTCAAACTTTGCACAAAGACTTGGGGGCTCTCATCCTTTCTGGAAAAGGATTGTAGCTGTGGTACTTGAGTTTCTATATGCCTGGATAACCAGGAATAGAACTGAAGGACTCTATACAGAGGTGGTATTCAGCAGGTTCTGACCAGTTCTAGACAACCGGTAGCGGAAAATTTGAGTAGTTCGGACAAGCTCTTATACTGGCCCCGGCCCATCTATTCTCTGTCTCCAAAGTCCCGGGTGATTGGGAGGGAATGGAGATTTTGCAGTAACCTTAACCTGGAGTGGGGAGGAAATGAAGATTTTGCAGTATTCTTCCTCTGCCACGTCCACCAAGCCACACCATGCCCACCAAGCCACGAACCGGTAGTAAAAAAAATTGAATCCCACCATGGCTCTATATGAAGCCTGCACTATTCCGCTGCCTATGGCCCCAATCTCCACAGCTTTATCTTGTGTTGCATATCTGCTGAAAAAAAGAGTTGGGAAAAAATAGATGAATAGGGAAAGCATAGAGTACAAAGTAACAGATGAATTTTACTGTTCCTGTTGTTCAGGAATGTAAATGCTTTAGCTGTTTTAATTTTTCTTGAATCTACTCCCTTTGGATTTTCAGTAAGGAAGGGAGAGATCTACCACAGATTACTAAGGATGAATATGCACATATTTTTTTTATAACAAGAGGATATGACTTCCTGCTTAGCAAGCAAATCTGTTTATTTTCTCCTTTCATTAATTTCTAAAACATGGTCATGATTGCTTTCTTTGTGTGGGGGTTATGATAGCCAGGGGACAATGGTCATTTATCTATACTCCAAATGTTAGCAGACAGCTACAAATCAATTGAATCAGCTATCTGTGAACTGCAAAATACAGTTTCATTATAAACTAAGATGTGCTGGTAGACTCAAATACATCTCTGTGAGAAAAGAGAATTACAATTTTCTGCCAAGAAAATGAATAAGGGCTCTTGACAGCCCAGAATTTAATACAACAAAGAAACAGGACCTCACACATGAAATACATAAAACAAAGAGAAAGCAAGTTAATCGTTAAATATCCTGTTGGAACCGTAGCTGTATGACGTTCCATCACTCCTCCACTTGATTTTATTTTACAGATGGTGGATTGTGCTTTTCTGCTGAAGGAGATAGAGAAAATGTTAATAAACAATTGAGAGAATATAAACAATTTATATTGTCTTTCTTAAAAATAAAATTACATAAAAGCCAAGAATAAGGTGGTAACCAATGGAATTTGTTTTGCAAACTTGTTTCTTTCATAGGAAATTTTAGTATGTGGCCATTCTTTGGAAGTGAATATGACAACAGGCCTGGATTTCTTCCTCAGTGTTGCTCAATTACAGCTCCTACAACAATTAATGCAGGATAATATGTCTGGATTGGAGCCTTCCAATAAAGCTGCAGAGGTAACTTCCATTATCGGTTGACTTTTTGAAGCAACTATATGCTTCATCATTCTAACATTTTTATTATTGATAGTATATGCTTCCTAAATATGTGTTACACATCATGATTATGTCTGAAAGTATACAATATACAATAGCAGAGTTGGAAGGGGCCTTGGAGGTCTTCTTTAACTTTAACTTTAATTTCATTTCTATACCGCCCTATCTCCCGACATGAGACTCAGGGCAGTGCACAGGAGTTATAAAATATAAAAGTACAAACAATCAAATAGTTAAAATTAAGATTAAATAAGATTTGGCCCGTGCTAAAACCCTTAATTAAAACCCAATTAAAATAGTAATAGCTGTACCAGCTATGCCAGGCCAACCCCCTGCCTAGGCAGAAATGGTATAAGGTTCCTGCCTAGGTAGGGGATTGGACTAGAAGACCTCCAAGGTCCCTTCCAACTCTGCTATTGTATATTGTATAGTGATCCCCTTTGGGATATACAGATAGTCCTTGACCACAACTGAGCCCAAAATTTATGTTGCTAAGAAAGAAATTTGTTAAATGAGTTTTGCCCTATTTTACGACTATTTCCCCCCACAGATATTAAGTGAACTACTGCAGTTGTTAAATTAGTAATGCCGTTGTTAAGTGAATTTTAAGTGAAGGTCACAAAAAGTGATCACATTGCCCCGGGACGATACAACCCAGAACAATGCCATGGTCATAAATGTGAAAAATGGTCATGTCACTTTTTTCAGTGCTGTTGTAACTACGAACGGTCACTACGAACTGTTGTAAGTTGAGGACTACCTATGTAGGAACCCTGTCTTCTGTGTTTATTTTCTTGACTACATTTTGTTTATCTGATCATAGGAAAAGAAGAGTTTGGTTTCATTCTTTTCAGCTATTGGCTATAGTAAAATTACTCCAATTGACCTGTGCATTTGTACAATTGAGGAACAACAAGTTGTTAGTAGTTTAAACTATAGTTAAACCTTTCTCCAATCTGAAGCTCGATTGACGCATTGGAATTGCATTACCAGAATTTTTTTTCCTATTCTAGCTATGGCACAACCCCTGAACAGGAGCACTCATTTCAGGTGTATCACATACAGGTGTTGCCCAGAATAGTCATGGTTAGCTGCATAAATTCTGTAGCATTCACTGGGATATCAGAGAAAACCAGGCTCTGTGGAACAAATTCAGAACACTACTTAATATAGTTAGGTTGAGATTTATATCTATCAATCCAAATCCTATTTCCCCCCAAACAACAACACTGTGCGATGAGTTGAGCTGAGACACAGTGGCTGGCCCAAAATCACCCAACCTGCTTACATGGCTAAGGTGGAACTAGTATTCACAATCTCCCAGTAGGCCAAACTTCACTAGGCCAAACTGATTAATCTTGTTCTAAACTTAGTTTTCTTTCTTCTTGTAAATCCAAACCTAAGAAATGTACTTTTAAGAATGAGCATTTCTATACAATAATATCCTAAATTCCATTTACTCCCTCCCCCCCCCTTTTTTTTTCAAATAAGACAGAATCATAATCCTGAATTTCCTTTTCATTACTACTTAGGCTTGTTTGTAGAGGTTCTGGTGAGGTATCCTAGTTCTTAACATTAAGCTAAACAAAACATATATAGGGCTCTTTGTGTTTGCTTGACTCTGCACCCCAAAGCATTCTTAGAAACATTTAAATGGTTACTGATCCAGAGTATTATTTCAATGTGTGCCCAGCGGCTCAGGAAAAAATAAAAATAAAAGGAAACTGGATATCATAAAGTTTCTTGGGGATCTAGAGGGATTGGCAATATTTCCATAATCATATTTGGAACAGCAAGCTATACCAAATCAGCTGTTTTCTAAAGGCACCTTCAAACTGCTCATTAAATGTTCATGGGTCTGAAAAACTAGGGACTCCTACATTTCATGCTGGGAATAAATGATAAGTAGAAATAATTACATTTGCTGGCTTATGTCTTAATTCCTCATAAGCAGGACTTCTAAAATAGTCTAGTTTATCATTGCCTGTGAACAATGCTAGTCCACAAAATTATTCTCTTAGTAGAAATGAGTACAGTGATTATAGTCCAGCAAGGAAGAAGCAAATTAATTTATCCTCATTGGCAGTTTTTAAGATTGTCCCTTTTAATGGTTTCAATATATAAGTAACCTAAAACTGCTCTTCAATTTCCATTTCACAATAGAGCCTATTTATGCAATTCCTCCTATCTTGAGCCATTTTAACTTATTTAATGGCAAAGAACCTTTGTTTCATTTTCACTCCCCCACTTAGACACTCTGAACGATGAGCATCAAGAAGGAAAAGAAATAAAGCCAACATTATATTTCCTTTGCTATATATTTCTCAACTCCCATTAGGAGCTCCTTCACATTTCTTTTCCCAACAAAGGAAGACCATCTTCTATCATCTGCAAACATATCCTCCAACACACAGTCTTCTGAGACCTCTACAAATCCTAAGTTCAAAGAAAAGCAACAAAATTACTCAGAGGACTGGGCTGATTTATGATCAAGGTTTCTGAAAGTTAAATATATATATAGTTTGACTAAAAAATGCGGAGTCTAAAAGAGGACATAAATCTGCAAATGTAACACCATGATGTAAACATCAGCAAAAATGGGACATTTTAGGACTTCATAAGAGATCATTACTAGAAATCAGATACTATTATTCAAAGTAAAATAGTGCAGAGACCAAGAACTCTTCAGATGGAGTTAATGGTTTGAATTACAAATTATTTCTCAACTCCTGTTCAGTTGTTTGTACTAACTCAAACCTTATCACTAATTATTCTACATAATATTGCATACCTGAATTTCAAACATCACTTAGAATTTTGTGGTACAACACATTACAAAAGGATAAAAGTTGAAGACTGAAGCTACATTACAGTAATTGAATAACAAGTTTGTTTTTAAAAGTTGGCTAACTGATCTGGAAGTAGTAATTACTTTGTTCACAAATATCCAGTAATCATCATATTAAACCCACTTCCAAAAGGACCATATGTAAGAAATAGTATATGTATACTTTTTAAACCAGTGTTATAGAGTAAATTAAATGTTTATATTTTACCAAAATAAAAAACATATTGTGTAGAACGTTAGAGAGTAACCACATAATTAATGCCAAAAATGGCTCTTCTTTGATCTATGTAGGTGCTAAAGGACAAATGTTATTTTATGTAAATGTAAATTTCTGAATTTTCCAGTACTTACTATTACATTTCTCAGATCTTTATTCTTGTACAGTTGTCTTATTTTGATTGGACTCACTTTCCTAACATTGTCATTCCTTTAGAGTTTATTTTTGCTTGTTTATCTGTCATTGAGATTGAAGTATTTAAGCAGAACAAGAGACTTCTGTGGGATCGTTTAGTTTCAGTTAACATAGCAAAGATTTTAATTTTGTTATGCTAAAATGCAAACATTAACTTATACCTCACCAGGTAATACAGGATTGAGTTAAATCTTCTTGTATACTAGCTTCTGGGGGAAAATATTTGTATGTTATTGAAGGTACAAATTTATAATTCCAGAATAGTAATTTTTTATTTAGTGGGGGGAAATAAATCACTTTTGTAGCAATCATCCTTTTCTCTTGCTGTTGGGTCTTTTTTATATGTGCCTATAATGAAGTATATAAGCTCATCAGAATAGCTTTATCAAGTCAAAAATATTGCAGAAGATTTTGTAATAATTGAAAAAGTATTAGTGGAATGTTGTACCTTGTCTGAAAGAATCCTGGATTGCATTGAAGACCAAGGGCAGTAGTAGTACAGCTACTATGCTTTTGCAAATGTATTTATGTTCGGTATACTACCTATTCTAATAGACCAGGGACTATGTTCCATTTCATGTTAAAGAAACAATCTCAAGTGAATAATAGCCATGTTTCTTCTTAATTCTGACATACCCATGAATCCCTTTTATACTGTTTAGATTATTATTTTATCTTTATTCCTGTTAGAAATACCATATCAGTAGATCTCAGGATAAATTAGAATGTTCGTAAAGATTGCAAGCAGTTAATATAATCCGGTAAAAGAATTACAAATTCTAATAACAATTCAGAAATAACTAATTTTTGTGGATAATTTATGGTCTATGACCGGCTGGCTGGGGAATTCTGGGATTTGAGGCCCACACCTTTAAAGTCGCCAGTGTTGAAAAGCACTGGTTTATGGGTCCTGTATTCTAAGCCTGATTTTTTCAGCTACTGTAGCATCCTCAATCTTGCAGCTGACTTTCAGAAGCAAAGCCATGAATTTTCATCCATATATTTTGAGTTATTGTAATTTGTATTTAAGGGCAAAATAAGATGCTAAAAAGGAATGTAAAGGCTATATTTTGTAATGAGTAAGAGCATGCTAATTTAAAATGTGCGAGAAAACTCTTAAATTTTAAAATGGAAGCGTATATGTATACATTTCTGTGTTTTGTAGCAGGATGATTTTTTTTTGAACAGTTATGACAGCAAATATATCTAATGGCAGCATGTCCTTGAAATTTGTAGTTCCTGAATGTGAGTTTGAGTTTCTGGGAGCTTAAAGCTGAAGTTCTGAAGAAAGGAAGGAAGACTGCTCTAAATTTTGTATTGCATATAACAGCTGTGATCAGAAACTATGATATACCAGTTGCAGCAGTGTCCTATTCCAGAAGTAGACAGAATGGCAGTTGATAATACCAGGAGTTTCTTGGTTCTATAATGATCCACAAATATCAGATTTCTTTAATATCTTCTGTGAGGAGCAGGTGTAGAACCACTAGCCGTCTGCAAGTACAAAGGAGACCACACACTAATCTTTCACCAAATGCAGATCTCACTAGATAAGTCTCTTCTGTCCCTTTTCTCTTCTGCATTCTGGGGAGAGTCAGTGAGCTTTATTACAGGAGGCACATTGATTGGAATACAAGAATTGACATCTCCTTGGGGGAATTTTTTCCATTCATTTATTTGAAAATCTAAAGTCTCATTTTCTTCAGTCTGAACAAAAGTTCCCATAAATTGGGAAGAGTATGTGGTTTTGCTAAGAGCCAACTGTGCTATTTAAGGGATGGGGAACTTTTATATTTTACTCATTACAAATGCTTTCATATTCATCACAGGATATTTCCGTGTGGCAGTTTGTACTCTTTGTAAAAACTATTAATCTAGCAAATACCAGTACCTATCTTAAAAACTGAACTTTGATTGTCTTCATTTGTGCAATCTGGAAAACAGTCAGAGAAAGCCATATGCAAATCAACTCTTCCTCCAGCTCACTAAAAAAAAAAGTTCAAGAATTGATTCGAATAATGCTTGTTGGTTGCAGTATAGATTCTCTGTGTCTTTTGGATTGGGGAGAAAAATAAGAGAATTAAGGCAAAATGTAATTGCAATAAGATGGGGAAATTAATCTGGACATTGTGGAACTTGACTAGAAGTATTAAGAATGGGTTCCTTGATAAGGTTGCCTGTATGTCTTCCCTCCTTTCTCCAATTTACATCAATTACTTAGCCTGCTTGTAACTATTGTCTAGGAAGCTGTTCTGAAGCACAACTATGTTATAGAAATAATAAAAAATATGATTACATTTATATGTCACGACCCCCAGTGATCCATTCAAGTTCCATATTGTTAAATAGATGAATAATCAGGACTAGTCAGATTTTCATTGATTAACTTAAATTGTACTTAAATCTTGGAAATATTAGAAAATTGTAGATACTATAGATTACATGGATATAATTTGGATAGTAAGATGGGCAACATATGAATGTTAGGGTTCCCACTGATGCCAATCCCCCTGCCTATGGCAACTTGAGAGCAGGTCAGGAATGCTTTGCGAGTTGACAATAAACGTAATAAATAATAAAATAAATTTATAGACTACAATTCTGTATATGATATTACTAAATTCATGTATGAAATTTAAACCAGTTTGAGGTCTGTAGACTCAGTAGGCTCCTGACCTATTTTTATATAAGGAAGTTTCTTTGATAAATTCTTTTGACTCTTTTATAAAATGAAATTTCTTTGATATGTTACTGATTTTTTTAAAAATAAGGAGTTTCAGAAATTGTTAAAGAATGGTTTTGTTGTGTTAGTTTCACTGGGCTTTTGTACAAATCTGTGTAGTGTTTTTAGACATTGGTATTAAAAAGTATAAAAAGTGTACATCAGTTAGTATGTCAGGTTTCTGACTAATGTATCCAAGCAAATCAGAACTCTGAGGCTAGATTCTTCCTTAAGGAACTTCTTTATTGGGTACATTTAATCATGCTGATATGACATACCCTATAAGGAAATCCTTTGAGGAAGACTCCAGTCTCAGAATTCTGATTTGCTTGGGTTCGTTAGTCGGAACCTTGACATAGTAGTTAATAATTTGTGCTAAATATGTGAACTACTTGCATTAATAAATAGATTTTAAGTGATACGAATGTTCTTTGATCACTTATCTATGATGACTCATGGCTCTATTACATATTCAGATCATTATTACTTAATGCCAAGAAATCCTATTACTGGATAAACTATATACATTTGTTCCTAAAAACATTTTGTTATATATTGTATTTCTTATTATTTCTCCATAAAAATTAAATAAATATATTCCAGTTTATATTACATTATCAGAATTCAGTAACCTTAAATAATTTATACCCACTTTCAATAGCTGCCATGGTGATGGATGTTGCAATTAAAGCATAACTTTATGCTTTAACCCTATGAAAAAGCAATATAAAATCAGATTTGTGAATGTACCTTCTCATTCATGTGATTGTGCAAGAAAGCTAGATTTGCTGAAATATAAGTACAAGTGAGCAAATTTCTTTTAAATATTTTTGAGTCAAATTTCAAGAATGATTGAGTTATTTGACAATGGTTTCTGCAGAACATTTTGAAGTTAAGCAAAAGAAAGTAGTATTACAATTCCAAAATAAACCTATAATGCTGTATAGAGTTTCCTGTTTTGGTATCTTTTGTAGTTCTTTAAATTTTTCATTGACTAGATATAGATTTCTTATTGTCTTTATTATAGTTATATCATAAAGTTGTTCTGAATTACTGAAGTCAGAGCCTTAGCTATTTTCTCTCTGCATTATTGATGTAAATAGATTTTGCAGAGGCTTTTCCAGACAGCCTCTGAAAATCTGATATGATTGAACAGAAGGAAAATTATACGCAAGCAGTCATTTTATTTATTATTTATTTATTTATTTAATTCGATTTATATACCGCGCCTTCTCCGTTGGAACGGACCCAGGGTGATTTATTTTTATTTATTTATTTTATTACATTTATATCCCGCCCTTCTCCGCAGAGGACCCAGGGCGGCGCACAGGAGATTTAAAATATACAAAATAGAAAACGGATAAATAATTTAAAATACATATTAAATAATCCCAGTCCTATGCTAAAACCAATTATTAAAAACCCAATTTAAAACTTTTCTAAAAGTCCCCATGGGAGGTTAGGCTAGGCCGGCTTGATGAAAAAAGTATGTCTTTAGACATTGGCAGAAGAGGCGGAGGTCGGTGATGGTCCAGAGTTCAGGGGATAGGTCGTTCCAAAGGGCAGGGCCCGCCACAGAAAAGGCTCTTCCCCTGGGTGTCGCCAGTCAGCATTGTCTGGCCGACGGCACCCTGAGAAGGCCCTCTCTGTGGGAGCGGATCGGCCGAAGGGATGTATGGGGCAGGAGACGGTCTCGCATATAACTAGGCCCCGAGCCATGGAGCGCTTTAAAGATGGTCGTCAGAACCTTGAAGCGCACCCGAAAGAGCACAGGAAGCCAATGCAGCTCGCGCAGGATTGGTGTTATATGGGAGCTTCTGGTGGCTCCCGTAATTACTCGCGCGGCTGCGTTTTGGACTAGCTGTAGCTTTCGAGTGCACCTCAAGGGAAGCCCCATGTAGAGAGCATTACAGTAGTCGAGACGGGACGTCACGAGAGCTTGAGTGACTGTGCGAAGGGCAGCCCGGTCCAGTAAGGGGCGCAATTGGCGCATCGGGCATACCTGATGAAACGCCCCCCTGGCCACGGCCGTCACATGGTCCTCCAAGGACAGCCGGGAATCCAGGAGGACACCCAAATTGCGCGCCCTCTCCACGGGGGCCAGTGTTTCGCCCCCAATGGCCAGAGTTGGAGTAATCTGGCTGAACCGGGGTGCCGGAAACCACAGCCACTCAGTCTTGGCAGGGTTGAGCTTGAGTTTGTTACCACCCATCCAGATCCGTACAGCTTCCAAACACCGGGACAGTACTTCGGCGGCATCGTTGGGGTGGTCTGGGGTGGATATGTACAGCTGGGTGTCGTCAGCGTACAGATGGTACTCCACCCCAAAACCACGGATGATCTCACCCAGCGGCTTCATATATGTGTTAAACAGGAGGGGCGAGAGGACCGACCCCTGAGGAACCCCACATAAGAGGGGTCTCGAGGTCGACCTCTGCCCTCCCGTCAACACATATTGCGACCGACCAGAGAGGTAGGACGAGAACCACCGCAAAACGGTGCCTCCCAGCCCCAACCCCCCCAGTTGGCGCAATAGGATACCATGGTCGATGGTATCAAAAGCCGCCGAGAGGTCTAACAGGACTAGGATAGAGGAATAACCTCTATCCCGCGCCCTCCAGAGATCATCAACCAATGCGACCAATGCCGTCTCGGTACTGTGACCGGGTCGGAAGCCGGACTGGCGCGGGTCAAGATAATCAACTTCCTCCAGGTGTCGCGGAAACTGTTGGGCTACCACACTCTCAACAACCTTCACCAGAAAGTGAAGGTTGGAGACCGGACGATAGTTCTCTAGTAAAGCTGGGTCCAGGGACGGCTTCTTGAGGAGGGGCCTCACTACCGCCTCTTTCAAGGTGGCAGGTAAGGACCCCTCACTCAAAGATGCGTTGACAATGCCCTGGAGCCAGCCTTGTGTCGTCTCCCAGGATGCCAGTACAAGCCAGGAGGGACACGGGTCCAATAAACATGTGGTCGCCCTAAGTTTCCTTGACAACCTGTCCATATCCTCGGTGGTGACAAAGTCAAACTTCTCCCAAGATGGAACCTCAAGACTAGTCTTGGACAGTCCCACAGGACCACTGTCGATGGAGGGTAGCTCATTCCGAATCCGAGTGATTTTCTCCTGCAGATAAATCCCAAATTCCTCTGCTCGCCCTTGTAGAGGGGCTTCCCGCGGCCTCTGGTGGAGGAGGGAGCGGGTCACCCCAAACAGGGCGGCAGGGCGGTTATCTGCGGATGCAATTAGGGTGGCACAATACTCACGTTTGGCCACCCTTATCGCCACTAAGTAAGCCCTAATATGGGTTCTCACTAGTGTTCGGTCGGCTTCGGAGCGAGAGGATCTCCATCTGCTCTCTAGGCGTCTCTTGTGGCGTTTCATCCCCCGAAGCTCCTCAGTAAACCAGGGAGCCTGGGTGATTCGTCGCCGCAAGAGAGGCCGCAAGGGCGCAACTCGGTCCAGGGCCCCCGTGGCCGCACTTAACCATGCGGCCACTAGGTCCTCAGTCGAGTCGCGGGGCAGGGTCACAGGAATTGGCCCAAGCTCCCTCTGGAACCCCTCCGGGTCCATTAGAAGCCTGGGACGGAACCATCTAGGAGTATCCGGTTCCGCCTCCCCGCGGTGAGGTGAAGCGATTGGAAAGTCCAGCCGGAGGAGAGCGTGATCTGTCCATGACAAGGGAGTGATGACTAAATCCCCTATTCCCAGATCACGACTCCACTGTCCCGAGACAAAGATCAAATCCAGCGTGTTTCCCCCCCTCGTGAGTGGGGCCTAAAACTACCTGGGTCAGGTCCATGGCCGTCATGGAGGCCATGAACTCCCGAGCTTCTCCAGAGGCTTCGCCCGCCGACGGCAAGTTAAAGTCCCCCATGACTAATAGTTTGGGGATCTCAACTGCCGCCTCGGCTATCACCTCCAGGAGCTCGGGCAGGTATACAACTATCACGCCCAACTGCCTCCCTAGGCCCCATCTCACGCAGAGAGATTGACACCCGGTTGTCTGAGGGACTGTGGTCTCCTTTGGCTCAAGACCTTCCCTAACCATAATCGCGACTCCCCCACCCCTCCCTAGGGCCCTAGGCTGATGGAAGGCGCGGTAACCTGGTGGGCACATGTCCACGAGGGGTAGACCCCCTTCGTGGCCCAACCAGGTTTCCGTTATACCCACCAGGTCCGGGTCCCCCTCTGACACAAGGTCATGGATGAGGGGGGCTTTCTGAACCACGGACCTGGCGTTGCATAACATCAGCCTAGGGCCCCGGGTCTGTGATTCCTGCCCACCTAGTCTGCGATGGGAGGACGGAGAGTTGGAGCGCGTGACCGATGCACAGGAAACTAAAAAGCCAATAAATAGAATATAATACAATAAATATAGATAAAAGAAATTAAATTAGGGACCTGTGCTAAAATTCCCACTAAAAACCCAATGTCCATTTGCGAATGCGGCAAGAGCTATATAACAGTCTGATCTCAGTGTTAAGCAAGACCAGCTTGCTGAAAAAAGTAAGTCTTGAGTGAATGGCGAAAGAGGGGAAGGTCCGTGATAGTGCAAAGTTCGGGGGGGAGGTCATTCCAGAGGACCGGCCCTGCCACAGAGAAGGCCCTACCCCTGGGCACCGCTAGCCGGCATTGACCGGCGGTCGGCACCCTCAGTAGGCCCTCTCTGTGGGAGCGTATAGGCCGCAGAGAGGTATGTGGCAGGAGACGGTCACGTAAGTAACTAGGACCCGAGCCATGGAGCGATTTGAAGATGGTAACTAGCAGCTTGAAGCACACCCAGAAGACTACCGGTAGCCAGTGCAGCTCGCACAGGAGCGGTGTTACATGGGAGTAATGAGAAGCTCCCAAGATCCGCCGCGCGGCCGCATTCTGCACCAACTGGAGCCTCCGGGTGCCACCTCAAGGGGAGCCCCATGTAGAGAGCATTACAATAGTCCAGGCAAGACGTCACGAGTGCTTGAGTGACAGTGCGGAGGGCGTCTCAGTCAAGAAAGGGACGTAACTGGCATACCAGGCGAACCTGGTAAAATGCCCCCCTGGTCACAGCCGCCACATGGTCATCCAGGGACAGCCGCGAATCCAGGAGGACGGCAGGGTTGCGAACCCTTTCCACGGGGGCCAGTGATTCGCCCCCGATAACCAGCGATGGAATAAGCTGGCTATGCCGAGGCGCCGGAAACCACAACCACTCGGTTTTGGACGGGTTGAGCCGAAGTTTGTTACTTCCCATCCAGAGCCGCACGGCCTCCAGACACCGGGACATCACTTCGACGGCATCGTTGGGGTGGTTGGCGGTAGATATGTACAGCTGAGTGTCATCAGCGTACAGGTGGTACTCTACCCCACAACCACAGATGATCTCACCCAACGGCTTCATATAAGTGTTGAATAGGAGGGAGAGGATCGATCCTTGAGGCACCCCACAAGTCAGGGGCCTCGCCGTCGACCTCTCCCCTCCTGTCAACACAAATTGCGAACGGCCGGAGAGGTAGGAAGAGAACCACTGTAATACAGTGCCTCCCAATCCCAACCCCTCCAGCCATCGCAATAGGATACCATAGTCGATGGTATCGAAAGCCGCTGAGAGATCTAACAGGACCAGAATAGGGAAAAAACCTCTATCTCTGGCCCTCCAGAGATCATCCACCAACGCGACCAATGCCGTCTCGGTGCTGTGTCCGATGCGGAAGCCGGACTGGCATGGGTCTAGATAAGCAGTTTCCTCCAGATGTCAAGGGAACTGTTGTGTCACCACACTCTCAACAACCTTCGCCAAAAAGTGAAGGTTGGAGACCGGACGATAATTAGATAACAATCCTGGGTCCAGGGAAGGCTTCTTGAGGAGGGGTCTCACTACCGCCTCTTTCAAGGCGGTCGGCAAGAACCCCTCACTCAAGGAAGCATTCACTATTTCCTGAAGCCAGCCTCGTGTCACCTCCCAGGAGGCCAGTACCAACCAGGAGGGACACGGGTCCAATAAACATGTAGTGGCATTCAGCCGCCTCGGCAACCTGTCCATGTCTTCGGAAGTAACAAAGTCGAACTCGTCCCATAAAACGGTCTCAAGACCTGCCTTGGACGGTCTGCCCAGATCTATCGGGTTGGAGGCCAGGTCGTCCCAGATCCGAGCGATTTTATCCTGCAGATAACTTCCAAACTCCTCTGCTCTGCCCTACAAGGGAGCTTCCCGCGGCCCCTGTTGGAAAAGGGAGTGGGTCACTCTAAACAGGGCGGCAGGGTGGTTATCTGCGGACGCAATAAGAGTGGCAAGATGGCTACGTTTTGCCACTCTTATTGCCACTAGGTAGGTCCTTAAATAGGACCTCACCAGTGTTCGGTCGGATTCAGAGCAAGTGGACCTCCACCTGCTCTCTAGGCGTCTCTTGCGGCTCTTCATCACCCTCAACTCCTCAGAGAACCAAGGGGCCAGGGTGGATCGGCGCCGCGTGACAGGCTGCAAGGGCATGACCCGGTCCAAGGCCCCCGCGGCCGCACTATTCCATGCGGCCACTAAGCCCTCAGTCGAGTCGTGGGTGAGGGTTACAGGTATAGGCCCAAGCTCTGTCTGGAACCTCTCAGGGTCCATCAGGCGCCTGGGGCGGAACCATCTAGGAATCTCAGGTTTTATGCAGCAAACTTTACTAGTTTTGTCTGCATATTGTCACAAGCTGCTTACAACTGCATGCACTAAAACAACATGGTGAGGGGCTGCTGTGGATCACTACTCATCATATGTTACCTGCTGAAGTCACCAGAAAAACTCTGTTTGAAAATGTCTTTACATGATAATTGCCTTACATAGCAAACGATTATGAGATGGCTTGCTCTGGGAAACAGCTGGCATACAGAATCAGTTCAAAGACAGAACATTTTGGGGAGGGGATAGCAAAGCATGTGGCACGGTCGCATTCTCATGAGAAGCTGGCATGCACACAAAGCGCTGTTCCGTGGAAGCAGTTTTAAGAAGCCATTTGAAAAATCTATATCATGAGAAGCAGTCCACAGAAATACTCCATCATGTGGCATAACCAAATACAAAAGCAGCCCCCATGAAGTAACCATGTGGTGAGAAAGCAGCACTTAGTTTTGAAAATGCAACAGCAGGCTTGCTTGCTTCACCATTTACATGTATTTGTTTATTTTATATCCTGCACCTTTTTTTATACAACGCAATGTGATGCACCTAATGCTCCCTCCCATTTTCTCCACAGCAGCAACCTGTGAGATGGGTTGAATTATGAGAGAATGACTGGCCCAAATTCACCAGTCAACCCCATGCTGGAATCATACTCTCCCACCATCACACTCTCTAAACCTAAACCCAGTGTGATGTTATTGAATATGATGTCATAGAATACTGTAATTCTGTAGGAGTTTCTCCTATACAGTTCTGTGTTTCAGGTGTTATTTCTTTTTTTATTTGAGATGTATTGAATGTCCATCCTTGAACCAGGAGAGACAGTATATTGAGTGTTCATTTTTAGCTTGTTAAGGTCTAAGCACTATTCCATTAGGCAAGGAAAGACAAGCAGCACAGTCACATATGGAATCTTTAGGACACTTACAAGCAGAGGTGGGTTGTCAATTTACTACCGGTTTGGGTGTGCTCCTGCATGTACTTGTGCCCACACGCAACACTTTTGTGCATGCACAGAAGCGTGCGGATGGGTGGAGCCTCATTTCTCTGCTACTACTGGTATGTCCAATCCGGGCCAAACCAACCGCAACACACCTCTGCTTACAAGCATTTGTCATTGATTTCTGTGTTGAGTATGAATAAGGTAGCACACATAAGTTGATGGCAAAGTTAATCATTCTGCAGCTACATCACGGGCAGTGAAAGAAACTGAGAAACTAACCACCTTAACTTGTCAAGCTGTAAAAGCTGGGAATTTTTACTGACACGCTTGCAAGATTGTAGCCTTACAATAAAGTAGAACTAGCTCATCTAGTTTTGTTTCTCAGCCAGCCTACTTGGAAAGGCTGAGGAAATCTGACTTTGAGAGGAACCCCAAATTCCCAGTCCTTCCAAAAAATTTCAGTGGTTCATACAATTGGTCTTCTCAGGCAAGGCTTCAGAGTACAGGAATGGATGTTAGCTTTTATTAGCTGGAATTGTGAAGCATCATCAAAATGTAGAGGTGGCTTCAGGGGTTTGTAAGCTAACCATCTCTGTTCTCTTAAATATCTAGCAGATAGCACTTTAAGCACTTATTATTTGGCAGAGCAAGCCCTGATATTTAAGGTAGTCTGTTTTTGTCTGTTTTCTTGTAAAAATCAAAAGTGACTCTAAATCCTTAGCTCACAGTTTTCAGATGTAATGATCCCCCACTTCCCACTGAACTTGCATTTTTATGTTATTTCACAAGATAATCATTTGTTTCAAGAAATTATGTAATTCTTTGTTGATAAAGACTTAGCATTTACTCTTTTTGGTTGTAAAATCTCACATACTGGCTCCTGACCAAGATAGTAATTGCCCCCAAGGGGATGATTTTCCCTTAGAAAAATGTTGGAAACCCAGGTAATGAAAAATCTAAAAGATAAATAAAGTACTTCAGCCAAAGTACATTTTTCTAGCTTTTTTAAAAACTTAATCTAATTATTTTATTTATTTTTCAGTGTGTTTGAGAATTAACCCATATGGATCAAGCAGTTTTAACCTGAGTGTTAAGTGCACGATTGGGCTCAGTCCAGATTTTGTTTGATTATCTGAAATCAGCTCTTTGTTGTGGGGATAGTATTTCTTTTGTCTCTAACTTTAATATAGTAGCCTAACATTCTGCTCAATGTCTTTCAAAGTCTATCAGATTATTGCATAAAATGTGGCAGAGCTTTGTAAAATTCAAAGGACTAGTTTAGTAGCTGGAGTTTGTAATCTACTTTAACTCTTCAAATTGTAATTTTTAGATTTAGGAAAATGATAACTAGAATTAAAATTGTAGATATTGTGTATGGCAGCAAATACATCTCACAAATTAAATTTTTAAAGGTTTTGCTGCCTCTATAGCATGCAGTTATTTTACCCCAGTCTAGAAGATTTGCAGCTATTTAGATATGTCCCTTGTCTGTCATACTGCAAGGTAGGTTTAAAAAAATGATATATTTAGAAAACTGGTCAAGCACAATGTATATTGAAGGAAGTAGCCAGTATTTATACTAAAATATTGCACATACATTTTTTTTTAAAAAAATGAAGAAATGACATTTTAATTTCCCTTCATGACATTTTTTCATTTTTCTCTAGTGTCAGTGGTTTATGCTATTGATGAGAAAGCCAGTTTGCTGTAGGAGTTGCATTGCTGGTCTAAAGATTGTAAATTCTAGTCTTCCCTTAGACATGGAAGCCAGTTGGATGATTGACTCAGTCACTCTCCCTCTGCCAGAAGTTGTTGTTGGGGAAACTAGGAGGCTGGAATATTATGTACACTGCCCTGAGTTGTAAGTTGAGTTGAGCTCTAACCATTGCAAATGAAATCAAATGAATACATGGTCAGCAATTAGCCTTTAAAAATCTGGCCTATATTTTTTGGTGACAAGCACTTACTTAGTTAACTTTAATTAATCACTGAAAATGAAGAAGACATGATATTAGCTTTAGCACTCGCAGGTCAAAAAACAGGTGGCAGCTGTGGTTAAGAGCGTTTTTGTACAGGTTTGTCTTGTGAGTCACTTCTGCCTGTTCCTGCATAGTGAAGATTTGCTCATAGTGATTCAAGCCTTAGCCATCTCTTGTTTGAATTACTGTAATGCACTGTACTTGGGGTGACCATTGAAGAACATTTGGAAGCTGCAATTGATCCAGAATTTAATAAATGTAAAAAGCCATCCAACTCAAACATTGTGACACTGGGAAGCATGCAACAGAAAAACAAACCAGAAACTGGGAGGAAAAAAACCAAATGCTATAAAGAAATAGATTATATAAATATAAGATGGCAACTGGGTCCAATAAGTAAAAGAATAAAAAGCGGATCCATTCAACTTAACCCAAATTCCCAGGGAAAATGCCAAATCTTAAAAGCTTTCCTAAAGCAGAGTTGGGGGCTGTTGTATGTTCTGGGGAAGAACATTCCAGAGCATTTCAAGGGCAACCACCAAAACGGCACGTGTCTTCAGTCTCATGAGGTGGCAAAATTTAAAATAGGAAACCTGGAGCACACCCTCCCTCTGAGACTCCATGGGATGGTAGATGTTTGTGGAGGAAGGCAGCGCTTCAAATAATCCCATCCTTTGCCATGTACAGCTTGGGACTGACTGCCCTCCATTATATCTGCTCCACCTCCAGATCTATTTAGGAGAGCATATTCTGAGTCTTACCATTAAACAATGTCATCTTCTTGGACCCAGAAGTTGTGTCTTATCTGTGGTAGTGCAGCCCTGTGGAATAAGCATTCCTCTAGGAAATCCAAACAACCTCAACCCTGTTAGCCTTTTTCAAGGCTTTGAAGACTGTTTCCTGAGGCTTTGGGGCCAGATGGTAAGGCAAGCTCTGCTGTTGATGTGGTTTTTCTGATTGGTTTTTGTTTTCATTTCATTTCATTTCATTTTATTACATTTATATCCCGCCCTTCTCCACAGAGGACCCAGGGCGGCGCACAGGAAATTTAAAAAACATACACAATAGAAGATAGACAAATAATTTAAAATATATATTAAATAATCCCCAATCCTGTGCTAAAAACCAATTATTAAAAACCCAATTTAAAACTTTTCTAAAAGTCCCCATGGGAGGTTAGGCTAGGCCGGCTTGATGGAAAAAATATGTCTTTAAACATTTGCGGAAGAGGCGGAGGTCGGTGATGGTCCGGAGTTCAGGGGGTAGGTCGTTCCAAAGGGCAGGGCCCGCCACAGAGAAGGCTCTTCCCCTGGGTGTCGCCAGTCGGCATTGTCCGGCCGACGGCACCCTGAGAAGGCCCTCTCTGTGGGAGCGGATCGGTCTAAGGGATGTATGGGGCAGGAGACGGTCTCGCATATAACTAGGCCCCGAGCCATGGAGCGCTTTAAAGATGGTCGTCAGAACCTTGAAGCGCACCCGAAAGACCACAGGAAGCCAATGCAGCTCGCGCAGGATTGGTGTTATATGGGAGCTTCTGGTGGCTCCCGTAATTACCCGCGCGGCTGCGTTTTGGACTAGCTGTAGCTTTCGAGTGCACCTCAAGGGAAGCCCCATGTAGAGAGCATTACAGTAGTCGAGACGGGACGTCACGAGAGCTTGAGTGACTGTGCAAAGGGCAGCCCGGTCCAGTAAGGGGCGCAATTGGCGCATCAGGCGTACCTGATGAAACGCCCCCCTGGCCACGGCCGTCACATGGTCCTCCAAGGACAGCCGGGAATCCAGGAGGACACCCAAATTGCGCGCCCTCTCCACGGGGGCCAGTGTTTCGCCCCCAATGGCCAGAGTTGGAGTAATCTGGCTGAACCGGGGTGCCGGAAACCACAGCCACTCAGTCTTGGCAGGGTTGAGCTTGAGTTTGTTACCACCCATCCAGATCCGTACGGCTTCCAAACACCGGGACAGCACTTCGGCGGCATCGTTGGGGTGGTCTGGGGTGGATATGTACAGCTGGGTGTCGTCAGCGTACAGATGGTACTCCACCCCAAAACCACGGATGATCTCACCCAGCGGCTTCATATATGTGTTAAACAGGAGGGGCGAGAGGACCGACCCCTGAGGAACCCCACATAAGAGGGGTCTCGAGGTCGACCTCTGCCCTCCCGTCAACACATATTGCGACCGACCAGAGAGGTAGGATGAGAACCACCGCAAAACGGTGCCTCCCAGCCCCAACCCCCCCAGTCGGTGCAATAGGATACCATGGTCGATGGTATCAAAAGCCGCCGAGAGGTCTAATAGGACTAGGATAGAGGAATACCCTCTATCCCGCGCCCTCCAGAGATCATCAACCAACGCGACCAATGCCGTCTCGGTACTGTGACCGGGTCGGAAGCCGGACTGGCGCGGGTCTAGATAATCAACTTCCTCCAGGTGTTGAGGAAACTGTTGGGCTACCACACTCTCAACAACCTTCACCAGAAAGTGAAGGTTGGAGACTGGACGATAGTTCTCTAGTAAAGCTGGGTCCAGGGACGGCTTCTTGAGGAGGGGCCTCACTACCGCCTCTTTCAAGACGGCAGGCAAGGACCCCTCACTCAAAGATGCGTTGACAATGCCCTGGAGCCAGCCTCGTGTCGTCTCCCAGGATGCCAGTACAAGCCAGGAGGGACACGGGTCCAATAAACATGTGGTCGCTCTTTGTTTTGCTTTAACCTTGGACGTCATGGGTTATATGCAGATGTTTTAGTAGTTCTCTTATACACCACCCAGAGTCATTGTTGTGAGATGGGTGGCCCTACAAGTAATAAATAAATAAATAAAATGTTATTCGTAGAGATAAAAGTAATATCTACTACATATCAGAATACTGATAGTATGAGAAAGTGCTGAGACCTTCAGGAATGGAAATTGGGAGTTTACCTTGACCTGACCTTGTCACCATTCCAATAAAGTCCCCTTTCTGACATTGCTCAGCCTTTCAAAGAAAGCTTCTTTTGACAGTTAAGAGCATTTTCTTTTGGCTTGTAAATAACAGCTTCAGAGGTGAAATCTTTGCAGGATTGCAGCAAGAATGGGATGAGAGTTGAGCTCTACAATACATCCAGTGTTGCAAAGCATCTCTCTTAATTTTTGAAATGACTTCTTCTCAGTCCCTTGTTTTTTGTTATATCTTCCTTGATGAAGCCTTGTGGAGAAAAGATTGGGCAACCTTTGGTGTTATTTTCATGGTGTTTGTAGGTTTGTTTTCAATATTTTTATACAGTCATGTTCCACAAGGATAGGAAGATTTCTTCCTACTATGTCTTTTTATCCTCCACAATTCTCCTGGACTCTCCATTTTTTTTTGCAAGAATATGCAAGTACTAAAACATTCATAGACGTTATTACTAAAACAATAATGAAAGTTTAAAAATATACTAAAAAGACTGAAATCCAGGTGGCAAGTCCCAAACATCCTGTAGAATAAATGAGATTCAGTGGGAGTCATTCAGGGGGCTGGTAATACTGCAGGAAATCAGAGCCCTGCACCTCCTTAGAGTGGAGAACCTCCAGCTGCTTTCCCTTTTCCTTGCAAGATCAAATTGGTTGGGCCAATTCAATGGGGCATCTTCCCTCCTCCCTTTCCCACTTTCTCCCTCCCACACCCGCCATCGACTAACAGTTATAATTACTTTTTATTTGGCTTTCTAGGGACTGCTGCTTGTGTAACATCTACAGCAATGTACATAAAATTATATTCAAAGAATTAATCTGGTTCAGCTGTTGGATAGTTAAGGTTACACTGAATAAAATCTTAATGGATAATATAGAAATATATCCTATTTGGATGGGTGGGAAACCTTATCACAACTGAAGGAACATATAAGCCAATAAGAAATGAATAAACTGCAGAGACATGTGTCACAGGATTCTCAAGCATCTGTTTCTGCAGTGATGAGAATAAATTTCAAACTCTAATACATGAAATAAATCGTGGAAGGATGAGAAATGTCATTATTAAAACTTGGATACCCGTAAAATTGTCAGATTTTTGTAGTTACCCGAAAGAGTTAAAGCCTAACTGTAGCATCTGAAAACTACTATTTGTTTCAATAAATTTTACGATACTATTTAAATAGTTATACTTAATATTATATTCTGGAGGATTAACTCCTTGTATTTTTTAGACAGTCATGAAACAATCTTAATATTGTAATGTATAGTGATATGTAAAGCAAACTAATGGAAACTAAAATAGATGCAAATTGCAATTACAGTACAATACAATAGCAGAGTTGGAAGGGACCTTAGAGATCATCTAGTCCAGCGTTTCTCAAATAGTGGGGCGCGCCCCCCTAGGGGGGCGCGAGGCTCCGTAAGGGGGGGCGCGGAGCCGCACACCCGGAAAGACTGATACCACCGTTGCATTCTCTGCATGGCCCGAGCGCCTGTTCCTTAGCAGCTCCCAGCGCGCCGCCCGGCTCAGCAGCTCCCAGCGCGCCGCCCGACTTGCCCGCTCACGGCTCTTGCCCGCTGCCCGCCTGGACGCGACCAGTCGAAAGCCGGGAGGGAGGCGACCCCCTTCCACGGCGTGGAAAAGCGGCCTCCCTCCCGGCTTTCGACTGGCTGCGTTGGGAGCGCTGGGAGCTGCTGAGACCATCACAGTAAGGAACAGGCGCTCGGGCCATGCAGAGAAGGCAACGGCGGCACCAAGGAGAATAAATATCCTTGGCTCAGAAGGAGGCGAGGGAAAGAAGGGAGGGGGCAGCCCCGGGGCTGGGGGGGGCGCTTTCCGGGGCTGGGGGGGCGCTTTCCGGGGCTGGGGGGGGGCGCTTTCCAGGGCTGGGGGGGCGCAAAATGTTTTCTTCTTCCCAGGGGGGGCCTGACAGAAAATAACTGAGAACCACTGATCTAGTCCAACCCCCTGCCTAGGCAGGAAGCCCTATACCGTTTAAGAGAAATGGCTATCCAACAATTTCTTAAAGTTTTAATTTTAATTTTAGTTTTAATAATTCATAATAAAGATGTAGAACATTAACCCTGCCTTGAAATATTAAAGCTTGATTATTTTTTCAGGATTATATTTTTACAGTAGGGAAAATCAGAAACTTCTAGTTTAAGGTCTTAAATATATGCAGAGCTTAGAATTGCCAGCTGCTAAAGAATCAAAATGTTTATGATTATAGCTTCTTGCAACATAATGGGTTTTTATTCATAGCCATAACTTTCACTTTTTGTTGAGCCAGATTGCTTGATTAGCAATTTCTATTGAAGTACAGTATGACGGAGGGATAATTGCGAAGACTGAGAAGACACATATTAATTAATTAATTAATTAATTAATTAATTTCTGTATTCCCTCTAGAAGGTCATTTGATTTGGAATTACAACAAACTGTCAACACCTTTAGAGTTGTATACAGTATTTCATATAATAAATCATCTAACTAAAATGCTTTCATTTCAAATCTAGAAAGTTAGTTGTTTCTGCAATCTTGTTTCACTGAAAAAATAGTCTGGAACAAGAGAGATAGTTTGACATTTAGAAATTTTTTTACTTGTTGATAATGTGAACTTTCCCATGTAGGATATATGTATAATTATTTTTTTAACTTGATGTTCCTTTCTAAATTGCATGAAATGACAAAATACTGTTTTCATTATATCTTAAAGCAGTGTTGTATGCTATATTTACACTATGCAATTGATGGGCAGCTCCAAATTGATATGCAGCACTTAAATGATTTGGTGAATCAAATTTAAAAAAAACTGCTACTGTCCACTTGTATAGTTGTTGACCTGTACAGCTCTCAACCTCATGCGCATATACACATAAACAGACATCACTTCTTCATTTTCCTTTCTACACATTTTATTAGAACTTGGGACTGCTTCTTATCATACTAACAGAAGATTTCTGTACAAAATATTGCACTGGAATGCCCCCAAATTCTCTTTTTATTTATTTTATTTATTTTATTCAAATTTATACCCCGCACCTTCTCCAAAAAGGACCCAGGGCAGCGCACAGGAAAATTAAAACAATACAAATATAACAAAAATACAAAATTTAAAAAACTATTAAACTATTAAACTATTTAATCAACATTCTCTTAATCAAATTTTGTTTTTATTTAATCTTTAGTTCTGGCCTTGTGGCTTGTACCAATGAAGGAGAATATTTATAACTGGGTTGAAATGAGGATGCTTTCTGAGCCTGGCTGTTTTCTTGCAGATGTAGTCCTTGTGATGTTAGCACTAGCAAAGATGATATTAACTATTTGGGTAATGAAATGTCTGCAAAACCACAACCACACTCAGAGAGCACCAAGCATCTCTCTTGTGGCTTATGTTTCAGTATATAGGACTTTTGTGCTATTTCAAATTTTCAAGGAAAATGTTCTTTTAGCTAGAAAATGATTACCTTCCCCTTTTCCTTCTCCTTCATTACAATCACACTCTTAGTAGTTTAATTAATTCGCATGCCAGCCAATGTTTCCAGACCCAGTGAGGTTTACAGAAACATAATAAACTGCAACAAGAAACTGCATTGTATGAAGTATCCCACATTTCAGAGCTGACTTATTTTTTGCCTTGTCTTTTTCCCATTCCCAAAACCTTAAAGTAAATCTTATTCAAATTTTAAAATAATAATATTTTAAGATATTGTAATAATATTTAAAAACAGCAAAAAATCTACTCTGGCCCAATATTGCAACTATTATGTATCATTTGGGAAAAAAACCTATTAAGAAGTACACCATTATTCTTGTTTTTTATAGACTTAAAACACTAACAAACATTTATGTGATTAAGATCATTTCACCCATGGAAAGGACAAATCACTGAGAGCTATGTATCTCAAGTATCTGCTTTGAATAATTACTGACTAGTAGAATGGTGTTATAGAACATTTAAGATAGAATACATATGGCAATTTGGTACAATTATTCATCCAAGTGGTAGGGTTCCCTGATCAAAGAAAACAATGGTCCTCATCTTGTGGAGCTCAACTAAGACAACTGCAGTCATTTGTTGTTGTTGTTGTTAGTTGTGAAGTCGTGTCTGACCCATTACGACCCCATGGACAAATGCTCCTCCAGGCCTGCCAGGCCTCTACCATCCTCTGGAGACTATTTAAACTCATGCCTACTGTTTCAGTGACTCCATTTGCCCACCTCATTCTCTGTTGTTCCTTTCTTCTTTTGCTCTCTATCTTTTCCAGCATTCGGCTCTTCTACAGTAAGTCCTTCCTTCTCCTTCAGTGGCCAAAGTGTTTATTTGTCATTTACTGTAGATTTGTATTATTAAGTTCAAGAGCAATGCGTGATTAAATGGTCTTTTTTCTAAACTTGAAGGTTAAAAATAATGATGTCTTCGTGTGTAACTAGCTCTCTTTGTTCTCCCAATTGCTCCTCATTATTTATTAAGAGGAAAGGCAGAGAATCTCAAAGATTTCAAACTCTGTACCACTGTTATTTGGGGGTGGAAGGAGGTTGCCATCCCTGAGGGAAGGGATATTAAAACTAATGGTTTAATCCAGTTTGTTTCCATAATGCACCCTGCAAGAGCATGAGTAGGCATTGTGTCAATTCACATGCAATAGGCAAGTTAGAAATTGACAATGGTACTGGTTAAGAAATTAGCAGAAGATTTCACCACTATCATTTTCTGCTGCTACATGTATGGATGACTAGTACTTCAACTCATCAATGCAGAAGAACCTGTTGGCGGCTATAATAAAATATTTGCAAAGTTAAGATTTTCTTTGGCTGTGCACATTGCTGCTTCAGCTGCAGGAAAGTGAATACTTTCTTTTTCACATTGTGGCAGACTGTGAACTGGAATTATATACATTGTTCCAAATTCTTATGCTTGACTATTGGATCCAGATTACGTTCCATCAAGATGGAGGTGTTACAGTGGTAAAGGTCCAGTTTGCCAGTATTTTCAGAACATTTTGTTTGTTTGTTTGTTTGTTTTGTCAAACATGTACAGGATAACAGGTATAAATATAAACTAGGACATGAACAAAGGAAATGAGTACAAATAAATGGGAACAATAAGACAGGGACGGTAGGCACGCTGGTGTGCTTATGCACACCCCCTTTACAGACCTCTTAGGTGTTCATCTTGCATTTAAAATACAGTTTACCTTATACTTCTGAGATACTGAATTCATTTTAAATTGTTCACAGAATCTATCGTAAAATAACAAAGACATCATTGATTTCCAGACCAGAGATGACCAATGCATAAACATATAACAACTGCTTTACTTCAAAGTCACCAAGCAGTGGACCAAAAAGCCATTAATTTAGGGATCTTTTTTCAACTTGGCACTAATAGTTGGCAATTAACTACTGTGTGTAGCTTCGTTCTTATCTGCTATATAGATTCTAATTAAGCTGAAAGCCAAGTGATAAAATGTTAGATCTGAAATTTACTGCCGTTTCCGCAAAGAAAAAAAACACTTAAAATTATGTAATTCTTAAAATATACAGTATGTTACAAGCAGGATCTCATAGGAAAATGAAATCTAATCAGGAGATATAGTTTTGTAATTTATATAAATACTGCAATTTCCAAATGTTTCTGAATGAATTTACTAAAGAATTAACAGAAATCATATACAATTGTATACCTCTTAGTTTCACTATTATATCTTCTGGGTATGCAGCTTTCCTCCGTTTCTTGTTGTAAATTTAGCATTATACAACATATTGAAATGTAGTGTAGTTTTCCTTTTTCAAAAAAATGTATTTGCTGGTGTAAACTAATAGTGGTAAGTGCTGCCTATGCCTTTCTTTTTCTAAGATTTGGAAAAAATTAATTATTTTTATGAGATACTGTTCATACATCTGAACAAAAATACTCCAATTAGAGCAGCATGTCCTCCTAAACTGAAAGGATAATTAATATCCTATCTTGGCTGGTGTAATTATTAATAACATTTTATTTGGAATTATTGGAACTGATGTTTTAGGGTGCTAAAGGAGGATATAGATTATAGCCCTTATCTCTTTATCTTCTCTAAATGCTATTGAATTCAAGGGGTTAAGCTATAAAGTCACTTATCTCAACACATGACAAGGAAGAATTTGCTAGAATTCCCTAGCTACCAGCATAGCTTTCATCACCTTCTCTGTTGGGCTACTGTGATGTGAAAGAATGAGGAAAACGCACTGAAGCCATCTAAGAAGTAAACTATCAACTTGACATTTTTCAGCAATTGAAAACTTTTTCACATTGCAATTCCTTCTGACAGAGAAACTGTAGAATTCCTCTGATTTAAGACCCATCTGGTTATTGTTCAAATGTTTAAAACTATTATTTCCAGTAAAAAAAAAAATTCCAACTCATATGCTATTTTTCTTCGCCAAACTACAAATATTTCCCTCCGCATTTTAGATTTTATCTTTAAAGTATATTTTAACAGTATTTTAAGTACTTTTTTTTTTAAACCCAATTTATCTTGATAGTGGACATGCTGTGTTTTTTCATTTTATTTTAATTAGCCATTGTGAAACTAAATTCTCCTTTGTTTTACTCCTTTGAATACTGTTTAATTATGGTTATCATGCCAGATATCTTAAAGGTTATTTTACCAATACAGTTTCATTTAACATAAGCCATATGGAATCAATAGTACTGTTTCCTAAAGTAAATGCTTGGAAAATCTTACATTCATATGTTAAGAGTGCACATCCTTTCCTCATTAGTTGGAAAGTACAGGGATTTTGGCACAGGTTCTGTGTGGAAGCATTGTGCAGCTTTTATATGGATTTTGTTTTTAGCCTTTGATGACACTGTTTAGAATAGGAAGTATCTAATAAGTAAAGCATTTTGTCTAATGTGCTGCCAGTGTGTTTCATATATGCCTGGAGGTCTGAAACATTATCTTCTCCACTGCAGTAATATGCATTTAATTCTCTGAAAGCAGAAGGTTGAACTTTTAAAAGAGACTCAAAGTACATTTTCAGCTAAAATAATTTGAAACACATGTGATAGCGGACCTGAGTAATGTACAGTTGGTTTTTATGGTTTAATCATGATCATGTTAATGCACACCAGTAGCTAATTAAAGAAAACTTTTATTGTTCATTTTAAATGGGTTATGTAAAGAGTGAGTGAACTGATATAAATGCAGTTCAATGATAAATGTTACCATTACATTTGCTATCAGGAAGCTGATATTGGTGTTTTTGACATCTTTAAAGTATTGGGCCATTTCTTTTGTAACAAAGCAAGAGATGTTTTTAGAAGTTTTTACATTTGGAATTGTTCACTAATGTAAAAGGATATTCACTGGATTTATTATCAAGCTGGCTTTTTAAAATTAATAGCTTCAAATCCCGAGTAACGTGTATGGTTGCACATCCTCCAAGGAACATTGATGGCAGGTCTCAAGGGCTCTGTGTCTTTCCATAGACGCCATGATCTACTAAAGATTCTTTGCACACACAAAAAACAAAACAAAAAACCCCTTTATGTGGCGAGATAGGCCATCAAGAGGAAAATTGTTAATGTTTTAGCCATCGAACATGTTCCTGTTAGCAGCCTATTGAAATTTGGTTGTCTTGGAAAATTTTAGTCTAGATTAATAATTCTACCAAATTGTTTTTTCAGTTGCATCTCTATATTGATCTTAATGTTTTCATTGAGAATTTAATATTTGAGTTTATAAATTCTGGTTTTTTAATCATCCTGACTTCCTGAATAAGCTGCTAATCAAATTGCTATAGCAGTTAAGTAATATTTTTAAAATCTTAATAATGTATAAATAGAAGATATCCAATGGAGCCAAAAACAGTTATCTCTTTGTTAAGTGATATTTTGCAGAACCTAACCAATTTTTAACTGTGTTCATACTAAAATTAATCCAACATATTCTAGAGAGACTTTAAAACATACTTCAAACAGTGTTCACATTTTAACATCATCAATTTGTGCCTGCTTCAAATGTGCATTAGTCCTAGTAGCTATAAAATTCAGATTGAAAAATATTAATTTTATAAAATCACTAAAATCATTTCCGAAATGTGTCTTTGTCCTAGATGTGCTTCAGTAAAAGCATTCCTCTCTGGAAATATCATTTGTTTCTTCTGAGTCCTTGAAAGCAACAATGGAGAAGGATTCTGGTGGGGTGATCACTTAGTTTTTGGTTTTGGTACCTTTTATGTCTGTCTTTTCAAAACTGATGCCCTTCAGATATGTTGGGATTACAGTTCCTAGAATTTCCACATTCAACAAAGTGCTGGAGAGTTGCTATTCACAAATGTTGCCCTAATTTTAAAATCTTGTGAGACATTGCCTAGCTAATCATTCTGTAGTTCTGCTTCTATAATACCAGTCTATGGTTTTTATCTTCCATTGGATTGATCAAAGTCCTCTGAGTTTTTCAGTGTTATGACTCATAGTAAACACTTAAGAGAGTTAAAATGTATAACATATTTTATTTTCCTGGGTGGTTATTAATACGATTTAAAGGAGCTGTGGTGACACAATTGCACAGTGTTGCAGGTTTGCTGTGCCCACACAGCCAGGAGTTCAATCCTGACTAGTTCAAGGTTGACTCAGCCTTACATCCTTCTGATGTGTATAAAATGAGGTCACAGATTGTAGGGGATAACAATTGCTTAGAGAATGCTATAAAGCATTATGAAGTGTTTTATAAGTCTTAAGCGCTATTGCTATTAAATCAGGAAGCTACTAGTATTGCTTAATAGATTTCTGTCTAATTTTTTAAAAATCAGCTGTTTTTGAAATCTAGCAATGTTAAATATAATTTGATTTATAGAGACCAAAATTTTTTAATTTTTATTTATTTAGGCAAAAGCCTCATAGACATTTCAGCTAGTAGGTCCTATTTAATCTTTGTGTCAGTCAAACCATATCCTTAATAAGAAGTGGATCTATCAATGTAGATTGCCAGACTTGATATATTACACAATGCATACAGTGGCTATTGTTTTTGGTGGTTACTTTTGATGTTATGTAATGAAGAACGGAATAAGAGATGTTATTAAACTAGTTCTTTGCTTACTTTGAGTAGGCCATTAGTGTGACCATCTTTTTGTTTGACAGGGGGGGGGGGAGAAATCTTTTAAAAAAAACATTTAAATGAGGAAATAATTACAATAAAAGCTCCCTAAGGCATAACTTAAAACTTAGATCTTTCAATTCATAGTTCAAGATATAGAACGCATTGTTTAATTTCAGAAATGCTTTTCTTCAGAACCTTTGCTTTTAGCACTTAAGCTGACAGATTGTAACAGGGGAGACTAGTAGTTGAAACCTTTTTCTTAAATAATTTGTCTACAAGGATGAATTGGGCCATAATCTCAGGTAACAGATTTTCATAGGATATAGTATACTAGAGAAGAAGATCCTTATAAAATCTTGGGACATTAAGGATAATTCAGAAGTACGGGGAATCTTGAATGATAATATGTCTGTACTGGCTCTTCTATGAAACTATGTGATCGGGCTTGATAAATTGACACAGCTTGAAAATTAATGAGTAGTTACGATTGGCCTCTCCTCTCCCATTCTCTCCCTCAAGCTTGCCTCACAGAAGCTTCTCCTCTCCTTCTCTCCCTCAGGCTTACCCCACAGAAGCCTCTACTGTCTTATCCCCTTCTCTCCCTCAGTCTAACTCCTTAGCATCACAGCATTTTTTAGATGGGGAGGGAAGTAGAATGTCTAAACTCCCATCCTGCAGGGGGGATAAGTCACACGCTGGCCACGCCCATTGCTAAGTGGCAGTTGGAACAGAATTATTATCAGGTGGGGAGGGGGAATAGAACTCTTTAGCATCAGAGCATATATACATACATACACACATACATACATACATACATACATACATACATACATACATACATACATACAAATGATCTGATCTTAGAAAAATCCTTTCTTAGTGAGCACCTAGAAGCCAAGATGAACATACGTGCCAAATTTCAAGTTTGTAGGGTTTAAAGTTGTGGAGATTTTGTGATGAGTGAGTGAATTTGCTTTTATATATATAGATAAAGACAGAATTATGCACTCTTGAATAAAAGTAAAATTGCCTTAGGTCTGAAGTTCAACTGCTGCTGAAACAGAAGCCTGATTGATTATCACATCTAATAAGCACATTTGAAGCCTCTGTTTGTAAGATGAAAGTTCGCCAATTTGTTGCTTTCAACTAAAGGACCATTATTTAAATCACCTGGCTTGTTCTGTATGGATACCATTTATGTTCAAAGTCAGAGCTTTTTTGTGTGTGAATACCTTCTTTTTGAATAATTAATTGTAACCTTTTTTTTGTTGAAAGGCTGGCCTAATTGAAACAGAGAATGAAATGTAAATTGCATTGTTCTATTTTATTAGAATAAAAATTACACATAATAATAATAATAATAATAATAATTTTAATTTATATCCCGCTCTCTCTCCCCAAGGGGAGAATAATAATAATAATAATAATAATAATAATAATAATAATAATAATAATAATAATAATAATAATAATAATAATAATCTTTATTGTCATTGTAAAAATTACAATGAAATTGGTTTTAACTTCACTGGTGCAAATTATAACAGAAACAAAAAAGAGAGAAAAGAAAAAAGAAAAAAACTAGCATGTGCATGGAGTGATTGCGGTTGAATTTAAAAGTCTCACAGCCCATGGATAGAAGCTACCTTTAAACCTGTTCGTTCGGCTGGCTATACTTTGATATCTTCTGCCTGATGGTAGAAGGGCAAAGAGATACCAACCAGAGTGTGAATCATCTTTGAGAATCTTCCTTGCTCTGCTAAAGCGAGATCTAGCGATGTTATCCAGTGATGTCAGAGGGCAACCGATGGTTTCTTGTGCCGAATTGATCACTCTCTGTAGTGCCTTCCTCTCTGCAACTGTTAAACCAGCATACCACACTGTGATACAATATGTGAGGACACTTTATATGATGGACCGATAGAAAGAGGTCATCAGCCGTTGTTCCACCTGATTTTTCTGCAGGACTCTAAGGAAATGAAGTCTCTGTTGAGCTTTTCCAATCACCAGAGACGTGTTGAATACTATAATCACTCAAAATATATGACAATCAAGCAAGGTTTGGTTGCTGCTGATTTCTTGTAAAAACATTTAAGTCACAATTGTATCAGATGCTGTCTTCAGATGGATGAAAACAGAATGTTGGGCATATTGAGCATATTTTTGTAAAAATGTGATGCAGGATTATGTATTGATGTAAGGTTGAATATTTGAGTCTGAAACTGGCTTATTTTATAGCTAGAATCTTTTTAGATTACTTGGTGAAGAAGCTTGATTAATTTATAATACATAATTGTCTATTTATACTTTTAGGCTTAAATTTAATGAAATTAGATACATTGGATGTTTATGGGGATTGCTATAGAGCAAGGTTGTCAAATTCCAGGACTGAATGAGTCACGCTCTGGCCACACCCATGCCCGGTTTAGCAAGGGGGGGGGGGGGAGTCCTGATGCTCACGTGATGCCACCGTGACATGACTTTGACACCCCTGCTATAAAGCAACCCATCAACCAGCATTTAATTTTTTTTAAAATTAGGTTTTCAGCAAATATTAGGTTATCCTTAGATGTTAAGGAACTTAAAACTGTTTTCAAACATTAAAGTAGCACAGTGGCTAGCAATATGCTAATTCTTTATCTTCTAGTCTAAATATATCTGACCTGAAAAATATGATATTAATTGTTTTCATTGGACAGACCCTTTTTTGTAGCTATGCTGGCTACTTTTAAGAGTTTATCTATTTGCAATGTTGCACCTCACAAAGATACATTTGCATATATATCTAGTTAGAGGACCTTGAGTTTCTAGCAAAGGATTCTATTCCACAAACACAAAATATATAAGATCAGATTTATTTTAAAAATAAATTATAGTGTTGTATCTAATACAATAATGAAACAGAAAACAATTATAAGGTTTATATTCCCCTCTAATAAATCATGCCAGCTTTGGCTTATAAAAATGATATTGTGCCCATTTTCAATATTGCAAAAAAAATACAATAGCAACATTTTAGTTTTATTTAAATCTAAATGCTTAAAACAGTTTAATTTCTTCAATTACTTGATTTTCAATACTTCATCATGGAAGTTGTCAGACATTGTATCTTTTTAGCATCTGAAAAAAAATTATTTGAACTTGGAAATATTTTCTTCATGCTACATCTTTCTTCCAACATGTCTTTATGAGTCATCATTCTCTCTGGACTAGACATCTGATAAGTTTTCATCAGTGATTTTCTATTTTAAAAGTTAACTTAGCAATCTTTTCTTTTTTACACAAATTTATCTGACTTGATTTTTTTTTGTTTATATAACAATTGTTTCATGTAGGAATGGAAATCTTTGGGAGTAGCAATTTTATGATATAGTGTTTTCCTTTCCAGGTTTTCAAACAAGAACAGAAGAGGATGGATACATCTGATGGGGGTACAGCTGAAACATCTTCACGTTATAGTGGAGCTCAGGACAGTGGCATTGGCAGTGACAGTGTTAAAATCAGAATAGTCCAAATAGAACAACATAGCGGCACCAGCCAACATCGCATTGCCCAACCTTCCCGACAGTCTTCTATAGTGAAGAACCTAAACTTTATTCCATTTGACATTTTTATTACTGCCAGCCGATTCTCCTTCATGACTTATTCATGTACTACTTTACTTAAATCAAAATCACAGGAAGATCAAAAAGAGGGTGAAAAAACCATCAAAAGTTCATTAAACCTTCCAGAAGCAGTTGATGATTGCAAGAAATCTGACAAAGCAGGTTTTTCATCAGTAACAGCTGATGATCTTCTAAACTCCAACAGTTCATTGCCCCCTGGGAAAAAATCAGGTCTTATATCTCTGGAAAGTCTTCATGCTTCCACAAGATCATCTGCTAGACAAGCCTTGGGAGTAACTATTGTCCGGCAGCCTGGTCGCAGAGGAACTGGAGACTTGCGGTTAGAGCCATTTTTGCACCTGGTTGTATCTCAACCATCTTTTATCTTAAGCTGTCATCATAGAAAACAAAAGGTGGAAATATCTGTGTTTGATGCTGTCCTCAAAGGTGTCGCATCCGATTACAAGTGTACAGGTAAGATTATTTACTATCCTTAAGGTCATAGATTCGTTGCCTAATTTTTGTTTTGTTCAGGTGTGAACAAAAAGGGGGGGGGGAAGTTTATTCTAAATAAAAATGAGGTTATTTATTCAGTAGCTTGAACTAATTTTATTGGCTGCATAATTTGATTCACTAACAGTTTTTTTAAATGTTCTAACATTTTCATGTTGGTTTTCTGTCACTTCCTCTAATCTCTTACACACAAATACTAGCTCATACATGGTAAGATAAGTTACCTTTTAATCATCTGAATTACTCCACTATTTGTGGCCGTGTACTATTATAATTCCTACTTGTTGTAAGGAATTAGACCATTTCAGGTGCTCTTAAACACAAGAAGAGCCTTTTATGTTCAACTCAAAATATTCAAAGAAAAATAAGTCTGGTATTTTTTCTCTTCTTGCCCTACTTGGGTACTGGAACTGGTCAAGATCTTGGAAAAGTTATGCTGAATATTACACACACTTGTAAATCAGAGCTCCATCTTGGGCTGGATATATAGTAGAACCTCTAGTGGCGACCATAATTTATTCCATAACTTTGGATGCAAACCGATTTGTTCGTGAACCGAACCAAATTTTGGAAATTTGGCTCTTACCCAAAAAATGGTGTGGAAGGGGAAATTGGCCATTTAAAAAAAGGTGAATTTTTTGGTCAGAACCCGATTTGGTCATGGTGAGAAGTGTTTGTGACCAGAGGTTCTACTGTACGCATTGTTTTGTTCTGTTTGATCATTGCTCCTTTTACTACTTCTTCCCCATGTCAAGGTTTTTTTGTACTCTTTTACTATATTCTTTCTTTCTCAATAGATTCCTCTTGCTCTCTTCATTTCTACATTTCCTTCTTTGGTTTATTTAAGATTTATTCTTTCAGCTATAATGTCTGATAGCCTTGATCGTCTGTATTTTTTCCCCTTCAGTCATGACTTCTGGTGACTGCTGGACAAGTCCCTGCAGTTTTCTTGCAATATTTCGTTAGCAGTTTGCCTGCTTCTTAGGTCTGAAAGAGAATGACTGGCCCATGCACACCCAGCAGTTAGTCTAGAATGCGGCCGCGCGGGTGATTACGGGAGCGCCTAGACACACCCATATAACACCGATCCTGCGCGAGCTGCACTGGCTTCCTGTGGTCTTTCGGGTGCGCTTCAAGGTTCTGACGACTATCTTCAAAGCGCTCCATGGTTCGGGGCCTAGTTACATGCGAGACCGTTTCCTGCACCATACATCCCTAAGACCAATACGCTCCCACAGAGAGGGCCTTCTCAGGGTGCCGTCGGCCGGACAATGCCGACTGGCGACACCCAGGGGGAGAGCCTTCTCTGTGGCGGGCCCAGCCCTTTGGAACGACTTATCCCCTGAACTTCGCACCATCTCCGACCTCCGCCTCTTCCGCAAGTGCTTAAAGACACATCTGTTCCATCTAGCCGGCCTAGCGTAACCTCCATAATGACTTGTAGATAGTTTTAAATTTTGGGGTTTTTAATCTGGTTTTAGCGCAGGATCTTCATTAATAAGTTTTTTAAATTTGTTATATGGTTTTGTATATATTTTAATATGCCTGTGCGCCGCCCTGGGTCCGTTTGGAGAAGGGCGGGGTATAAATTTAATAAAATCAAATCAAATCAAATCAGATGGCATTGTGCCCAAGGCAAAATTAGAGCTTATGGTCTCCCAGTTTCTGGCCTGATGGCTTAACCACTACATCAACTGGCTCTGTTAAAAGAGCTAAACTGAAACATGCTGTTAGCATATTGGCTGCAATATCTCAACTTTGGCCTTTCTTGCTAAGTTTTCTCCATGAGAAAATTCTTTCTCTCTCGGTCATTAGACTTGCTTCAATTAATTATTCCTGTCACTCTGAAAAATGTTCTGTAGTTTCATGTGTTAAATCAGTCAGAATATGTTGGAATTCCAAAGCAGATTGGTTGGCCTGTTTGGGGGGAGGGATGGAGGGTTGCAACATCATTTGCAATCTAAGGCAAAAGTTCTTTAGCTTCACAAGACAGTTAAGCATTGTTAATTTTCATTTCTACCTAAATTGTCATAATTAATTACTTATATACTTATAAGTATAGATGTTTTTAAAAGCTATACATGATTTGTATGCAAAAATTTATAGGTTCTGGGACTGGCATGTCGAAGGAATTATTTCTCTTCTGAAATGATGGACAGCCAGAATAAATTGGGGAAGGACAGCAGAGAGTTCGTTCAATTACTGTTTCTAAGAGCTTTTTCCTGTGCTTCCCTTATCTAGTCTTATCCATTCAAGTTAGAGGTGCCCATCTGATGTTGATTTCATGGAGCGATAGATTTGGAAAGATCATGCAAGTCATTTAGTCTCATCCCTCCTCTCAGTATAGGTTCTATACGGCATATCTGAGAAATGACTAGGTGTCTGTTGCCAAGCATGTGATCATGTGACTGTAGTGATGCCGTAAAGGTGTTAAGTGTGGAAAACTGTCATAAGTCACTTTTTTCAGTGTCGTAACTTTGAAAAGTCACTAAATAAACTGTTGTAAGTCGAGGACTACCGATATGCCCAATAATACAATAGCCGAATTGGAAGGGACCTTGGAGGTCTTCTAGTCCAACCCCCTACCTAGGCAAGAAGCCCTATACCGTTTCAGACAAATGGCTATCCAACATCTTCTTAAAGACTTGCAGTGTTGGGGCATTCACAACTTCTGGAGGCAAGCTGTTCCAGAGGTTAATTGTTCTAACTGTCAGGAAATTTCTCCTCAGTTCTAAGTTGCTTCTCTCCTTGATTAGTTTCCACCCATTGCTTCTTGTTCTACCTCAGGTGCCTTGGAGAATAGTTTGACTCCCTCTTCTTTGTGGCAGCCCCTGAGATATTGGAACACTGCTATCATGTCTCCCCTAGTGATAGCAGTGTTCCAATATCTCAGGGGTGCCACAAAGAAGAGGGAGTCAAACTATTCTCCAAGACACCCAGATCCTTTCATCGTTCCTTATAGGGCTTGGCTTCTTGGTAACTATCCTTTGCACTTGTATTTGCTCTTCCTTTTGAACTGTACCAGAAATCAAGGCAATGCTTAGAAATGGAGTCTGATGGAGGCAGAGTAGAATGCAACAGTTGCTTCCTATGATCTGGGTTCTGTGTTTCTATAAATACACTCCAAGTTGGTATTGTGCCTTTTTGGCATCTGCATTTGACTCCTGATTCACATTTCATATGTTGTGGAGAAGGACAGACAAGCGCATTATGTAATTACTATGAGTAGTCCTAAACGTAAGACCACAGTTTGGAACAGAATTTCCATTGCTAAGCAAGGTGGTTAAGTGAAGCACATCTGATTTTGCAATCTGTTTTGCTTTGGCTGTTAAGCAAATCAGTGCAGTGGCTAGGTGAACCACAAGCAAATTTGGCTTCCCCCATTGAATGTGCTTGTCAGAAACCAGCTGGGAAGGTCGTAAATAGCGATCATGTGATCCCAGGATACTGCAACTATCATAAATACATGCCAGTGGCCCAGCACCTTCTTCAGTGTCGTGGTAACTTCCAATGGTTGCTAAACAAATTGTTGTAAGTTAAGGACTGCCTGTACTGCCAAGCCAAGTCTCTTCAGTCTTATAATTGTGCCTTATATTTTTTCCTACACAAATACAAATCTTCCAATTTTTTAATTAAATCCCATCCTATTCATTTCCATCCACTGTTCATGCCTGCCTAGATCTTTTCAATCTAAAGTTCATCTAAAAAATTAGTTTTGTCTCATCTACAAACTTTTTAAGTGACTCTCCAACTCTCTCACCCCAGTCATTGGTAAAAAAATGTTAAACAATACAGGGCCCAGAAGAGAGGTCTGTGCCACTTCACATTATGCTTTCCTTCAGGCTAGAAACATTGATTATCTTTGGGTATGGTAATTAAACTGATTGTAATTTCATAAAACAGGAGCATCATTTGGTCCATAATTTACCAATTTATGAAGAGCATCAGAAGATACTCTGTTGAATAGTTTGCTGAAGACCAGTGATAATGTATCTGTGGCATTCCTGACCTATTAACCAAGTAACTACATGAAGGAAAGAGATACTGTAGAGTTAGCATGGCATGGTTTATTTATGATATGCCCCTCCTAGATCCGATTAAATATAAAATGTCTTTCCATGGGCTCAGAAACATGCTGCTTCATAATCTGTTCAAGAACCTTACCTAGTAAAGATGCCAGATTTACAGCATTGTTCTTGCTTACGTCTTCCTCCTTCCCCTTTCTGAAGACGGGGATGACATTTGTTCTCATTCAGTATTCAAGGATCTGACTTCAAAACGTATTGAGAATGGTTCTGTGGTCACATTTTCAAATTCTTTCAGTACCTTGCAACATGCTTGATCTGGCCTCATTTAACTTATCTAAATTCTATTATGCTGAAATTCCCCCCTTTCCATAAATGACATTTCCTTGCTAAGGTGTAAGATGAAAAAAGAATAGTTAAGATCTTAAATGCTGCCCACATAATGAAGATGCCAAACGGAACCCAGAATTTTTACTGTGGACAGTCACTTAACTATTTTCCCTCTTCTAGTGTTAGGTGGGGAAAGGTTATTTCATTTCCCCTCCTAAAAGGATGCTCTTATCTAAACCTGATCAAATAGTCTATTGATTGATTATTTCCAATATTAAGAATCACTTAACAGAACCTGTGAAATTCTCCCCTCTCAATAACAAGTGTGTCCAGAAGCAACTGTGAATTACTAGTTGCCCAAAGCTGCCATTTCCTTTAATTGCAAAAGAAACAAAGCCTAGTTTCGTTTAAACATACTTTCTCAGTAATGTCTCTGACTAACCGGCTGCGGAGGATCATTTTTTTCTGGATGGACAATTTCCATCCATACCAACTCTCCCGTTTAAAAATAAATCATAAAAATAAAATGATACAGCAAAAATTTGCTTAGCAGAAGGCATTTCCAATTTTTCAGAACACCATGTTCTTCTACATAGCCATTAATTTTAGTTTTTCACAATGGTTCTGATTAGACTGGGACTTGGGTTTTTAAAAAAGATTCTGTGGTGTTAATGCGTAAATCACATTAGATTGCTTTTACACACTGAAATACTCACCTAAAATTATAGTCACTTAAATACTTAAAAATTACATTGCCAAATTGAGTGCATTCATTTGTCAGATAATAAATTCCATTTCTCCTTTGCTGATAGGGCTGGCAATCCTTAAATTCCTTTGTCATTCATGTAAAACAATTCCTGCCAGGTTTTCTGAACCATGATTACACTAAATAATACATTCCAAGAGAGACTTGATGTGCTAAAATTTATACTGTGTTACCATATGCTGGCTGTAATTATGAAGCCATTGTGCTAAAGTTTGAAGCTTGTGTGCTTAAAAAGGGAACAGTCTGTTAAGATGAATAACCCAGGTTGGCAAAATCCTTGATTTATCTAAGGGCATGGTTAGGGGTTGTTGTTTTTAAAAAATTTTTTGGTAAACACCAATATTTAATAGAAGAAGAATAAGTGTCATGAAGTTGATATGACCTAATTGAGATTTACTTATATTCTTTTATTGTTCAGCTCTAATCAACTTTAGAAAAACAAACAAACAAACAAAGCAAAGGAAGTGAGCAGCCAAAAACCCCTAAATGTTTTTTATGCAGTTTTGATTTCTCATATATGGTGTCCTGAACATGAAGAAAGGCATAGTGCTGAGAAGTACCAAATGTGAACTTTTAGTCACTATTGGGAATATTAAGAATTCAGCAAAGAGGTCCCATTAAAGAGAACCAAGAGGAAAAGCTACTGAAGTCAACTTCAAAAGTATGGCTGTAAAAAGGGATTGAAGTGTCAGTGAAACTATAAACTGTATCAAATAACCCATAAGTAGAAGTACTCTATTGCATCCATGTGGCTTTCTGATCTCTATAGTTTCTTTTATTTTGGAACAAATCATTTTTAAAGACATCTGAAGGAAATATAAATGCATTACTAGAAGAAATAAAATTTAGATTGTAGACCTTATTAGATGCACAATTACTAGAGGTATTTCAGATATACTAAGCTTATTTGTCTATTCCTGATGGCTTTAACATTTGGCACTGATAATATTTAGCAATGAATACTTTTTACTAATGTGTAATTAACACAATGCAACCTTTATATGTGCCCTGAAATAGATACAGTATTATGTACAGAATAAAGTTTGGCTTATTTTAATACTGTTAGTGATTTAATCAATAATATATCATAAACGGTCATCTTATCATTTGTAGATCCTGGAAAAACTCTCCCAGAAACACTTGACTACTGTAAGACCTGGTTGCAGACAGTAGCAGGGGAAATAGATGCTAAAAGTGGTATTCCACCTCCTCTTATAACATTGAAGATTAAAGACTTCCTCAACGGCCCAGGTAAGAATGACCAACAATTGTCAACTGATATTCTAAATTTAACCTATTAATTCTGTTTCTTGGAGCAATAGGCACAGATCATAAGTGTAGAGATTCTTTTCTTCATTATTATCATTAAAAAAAATAACGTACAGAACTCAACTTCCAAACTTGAGTTAACAGTTGGTATTCACTGAATGAAGATGTCTTCAATTTATTTACAGGCTGTGGTTGCTTAATGATGGTAATTGGGACAGGAATTTCTATTGTTACACAATGTGGTCATAAAGCACAACATCACGTGATGTAGAGGTGGGTTGCTCCCGGTTTGGCCTGGATCAGGCGAACCAGTGGTAGTGGCAGTGGAAGGTTCCTCCCACCCACACAAGTGAACCGGTAGTAAAAAAATTAGCAACCTACCATTGACTGATGCATCACTTACAGCAAGGGCAATCCAGGCAGTTCTCATAGCCATCTTTAATCAAAATTTCCAAATAATTAAGCAAGAATCTGATGTGATTACAACTATATTCTATGACAAGTCTGTGTGGGCTGGGGAGGCAATGCTGAAGAGCTATAGGATTACATAAAGCTGGAGAGGGATCGTTGCAGCTGGGGATAAGGTGCATGAGGAATCTTTGCAGTTGCAGTATTAGTGTGCATGTGGACTATGAAGATGTTGCTGTAATACCACATGAGGGTTGTGGAGAGGTTGCTGCAGGACTGCATGAGTGCATATGGGCTGCAAAGGGAGTGGTGCAATGTGAATGTGACACAGAATGCGAGGTCCCTTGGGTGAAAATTGGCAGGAGTGACTTACAACATTCCCCATAGGCTTCCCCACTAACTTTGCTTATGGGAAGCCTGCAGAGAAGATTTGCTAATGGTGATAATGTGACCATGAGTTGCTGCAAGTATCATGAGTGTGAGGCAGTTGCCAAGTGCCCATATTACAACTGTATGGTTTCAAGAGTGGTATATTGACCAAAGTCATAAGTACCACTCATACATTGGCATAACTTTGAACAGTGGCTGGATGAGTGGTTGTTAACCATGAACTATTTGTACTCCATCTGTATTCTGCCCAATTTTAGAAACTTTAGGTAGCTCCGAGTCCCTTCGGGGAGAGGGTGCGGTATACAAATCAAATAAATAGAAATAGCTCATATATTTTATAATATTCCTTCTTTCAATTACGATACCTTGATGTTTATACAGAGAATAGCGTACTGTAATTGTATCAGCTATTTCATTTATTGATACACTTGACAAAAGCACATTATCAAAATCTATGTAGATGGGAAGTCCAGATTATGTCTTAAATGGGGCATAATTACTTCAAAAGTTGAGAATGCTTCTAATAGCTCAAACCAAAGACTTTAAACATGAATAAGCACTAGCCATTATAGAGACCATGTACTCCACAGTCAACAATAAGTGAACTAAGCAAATAGAAATTTTGCATTGCCTGCTTGAAGTTATACTAAGTAGTGTGAACACATATTGTGTGTTCTCTCAAGCGTTCAACAGTGTCTACATGAAGAGGGGCAAATGATAAAAACACCACTGTACCCATGCAAGGCAAGATCGTTGCTTGGACTGGAACTTACGGAACAATGCTACTTTCATCATTTTGATGTGGTGGTGGATCCAGTAGATGTGTGACAGTTGTTTCATTGATGGCTTCCCATATATAATGATTGCATATTGTTTGACTCGCCAGACACAATTCTTCAGTTCTCTCCTAGACATCCTGACTCTATAGCCAAACTCCTGGATTATTTCAATATGTAACCCTTAATCTACATTCAGCATGCTTTGGTTGAATAATCCCATCTCTGCAGAAAGGAGGCATTGCTATTTGAGACTGGCAGTTTATTTCAGGGTTAGGCCAAGTGTAAGAATAGAATAGAATAACAAAGTTGGAAGGGACCTTGGAGGTCTTCTAGTCCAAGGTCTTCTAGACAGGAAACCCTATACCGTTTTAGACAAATGGCTATTCAACTTCTTCTTAAAAACTTCCAGTGTTGAAGCATTCACAACTTCTGGAGGCAAGTTGTTCCACTGATTAATTGTTCTAAACTTCAGGAAATTTCTACTCAGTCCTAAATTGCTTCTCTCCTTGATTAGTTTCCACTCGTTGCTTGTTCTTGTTCTAGCCTCAGGTGCTTTGGAGAATAGCTTGACTCCGCCTTCTTTGTGGCAGCCCCTGAGATATTGGAACACTGCTATCAAGTCACCCCTAGTCCTTCTTTTCATTACACTAGCTATGTCCAGTTCCTGCAACCGTTCTTCATATGTTTTAGCAGTCCTCTAAGCATCTTTGTTGTTCTTCTCTGCATTCTTTCTAGAGTGTCCACATCTTTTTTACATCATGGCGACCAAAACTGAATGCAATATTCCAAGTGTGGCCTTACCGAGGCATTATAAAGTGGTATTAACACTTCACGTAAGAGAATGCTTTGAATGGGAAAATGAAGAAAACTTCTGTCATCAGTCAAACTGCATTATTTCTTCAATACCTCAAGAGTTATTTTTTTAGAATATGAATCAATTATTGTATTTTTTGGAGTATAAGACGTTCCAAAGTATAAGACACACCTAGATTTAGGGGAGGAAAACAAGGGAAAAATATCTGCCTCTGCCTCCCAGTAATCTGCCTCCTTGCAACAAACAGTATAGACAATATACACTGTTTGTAGTGTTATATTTCAGACTATACTTGTATAGGTGCTGTTAAAATTGATGTGCTTTCTGGAAGTATTCTCTGCTATTTAAAAGAATAGCCCTTTTAAAAACAATAGCACTGGGCGTCTCCAGATCAAGCATTTATTTTAAAAAGCTTCTTCATTTTGTCAAGTTGTCTAGAATAATAAAGTCTTTAAAAATAAGTCTAATAATTTACACATTCTATAGGTATTTATAGTTGTTGACTTACCTCCTTTCAGCAAACAGCCTGAGTAGCACAAGAAAAAAAATCTGCCTCCCAGCAATTTGCCACTTGGAGCAAATAGCAAGTTTCACTTTCAATTTCTCCCAATCATCAGCTGTTACAGGCTGCTGGCCTTGGCAAGTCCCTTTTGCTACAAAGAGGGTAAATTGCTGGGAGGCAGAGGCCAAAGGGTTGGGGCCGGTGGGTGGGTGGGGCTACATTTTCAGTGTATAAGACGCACCCACATTTCTCCTGTGAGCTGCTTGGAGAGTCCAACAATGGGTTAATCCTGCCTTTCTGCCCTTCTGGACTGGATTGATTTTCTTTGAAGCCACGCCTCCTCCCATGTGCTTGCCAGAATTTCAATCCAGTCTGAATGCCCAGGACGCGTTCTGTTGGTTCTCCCTAAGAGATTCAGGACATTTAGTTGGACTCTCCAAGTAGAGTATTTATTTTATTTTAATTTATTTTATTTAGGATTTTTTTTCCTTACAGCTAGCAGCTGGTGAAGCTCTGCGACTCACCAGCTGCCGCAGACCCGACGCGACCTGGGTTCGCCCGGGCGCGCGTGGGTCCATTCACCTGGCCCCAGGTGAGGATCGACCTGGGAGCCAAGAGACGTCTCGGTCAGTGGCGAGGAGCCCTGCCGCTGACGTCCCAGATCGCCGGACCGGCCAAGCCTGAGCCCTTTCGCAGCGGCAGCTGCAGGCTCTTTTTTCCTTTGAGTCAAACAGGACGGCTTCGCGCCGTCCGTTTGAATCGCGCCCGCCATTTTGGAGGCTGATCGGCCATTGGCGGGCGCCTGATACCAGAGAGGAGGCGGAAGCGGCGTGACGGGCCGCTCCTCCTCTTCCGGAGGACTGTTTTTTTCCGACCGGCAAGCGGCAAGGCGCGCCATTTAAAACGCGTGCGGAGCCGCATTTTAAAGAAGAAGAAAACCTTTTTTTTTTCCTTTTGGACTTTTCATCCAAATTTCTACAAGAATCCTTTTGGCCGGCTCCAGGCGAGAAGCGGGGGAAAGGTTTCTGTCCGGCCCAGATCCGGCAGACTTTCCTCAGCTCGGGTGCAGACCTGCTCCTGCGGAGGCAGCCCTTGAGTCTTGCTTGCAAGCTGATCTGCTGCTCCACCTTGCCATCCTCAAGCCTGCGGATCAGGATTACCTGGCTGAAGCCCCTTTTGACCAGCGATCTTCGAGTGGTGAGTTACTGGGGCCCAAAATGTCGGAGAGCTCCCCAAGATTCTGAACAGCCAGGGCCATCCACCAGCAGGGGGCTTGTGAGACAGGCCAGCAGGGCCGCAGCTGAAGCCCTGAACAAGGCAGGGGGGAAGAGGCAGGACAAGGCCCAAGACAGGGCTGCCTCCAGGCGGCAAAAAGCCCTTGAAAAAGAATTCGAGAAGGCCCAACGAAGGGCCAACGAAGACCCCATAGAGGATCCAGAGGGGATGGTTCAAGTGGATCCCAGTATCCCAACAGTATCCATTCCCCAGATAGTCAGAGAAGAGGAAGAAGAAGAATTCTCCTCTGATGAGTCCCCAGAACCCTCCTTGCTAGGAGATGAGGACCTGTTTCAGGAAGACAGCTTAGCCTCCTCCAGAATGATTACCCCCCCACCTGCCCCAGAGAGGCCCCCCAAGAGGCCCAGAGTTGAGGAGGGCCAAGGGACTGTGATATCCTCAGAATTGCAGGCCATCATAAACAGGGCTATCGCCCAGGGCATTGCCGATGGCATTAAGCAGAAGACCAAGCGCCCCAGGGGGCGCAGTAGATCCAGAGCATCTGGAAACCAAGAAGCTCCAAGATCCCCCTCCCCTCATTCCTCGCTGGACAGCGGGGATTCCACTGTGGAGGATGATCTGCTCCCAGAGCAAGAATTCTCAGGGGATGAGCAGGCTGTCCCAGAGAAGCCCGCCTTCAAGGGTTTATTCCATTGCTCCTCCTTTAAGACCATCTTAACAAAGGCCAAGGTTTCCACCCGCATGACGGTCACCACCCCCACCCCCACCACTGAGGTGGCGTCAGAGGATGATGAGGGACTATTTGAGGAGCCAGAGGAGATCCAGGAGGTAGTCCCCGTACCAAAGATGTTTCTTAACCTAGTTCAGAAACAGTGGGCACAGCCAGGCACAGCTGCCTCACACAGTAACATTGACAGGCAGCTGTACACAGTTGATGCTCCCCTGGAGGACCTACTCAAGCTACCCCCGGTAGATGCCCCAGTGCAGGCACTCACATCCACGTCAGTGCTACCCCCTGACCTCTTGGAAGGTCTCAAGGCGGAGGACAAGAGGTCGGAGAGGGCATGTCACAAGACCCACATGGCGGCTGCATGGGCCATCAAGACGGCCACCTCAGCCTCATTCATGTCCAGAGCCACTCTTAAGTGGCTCCGAAAGCTGTTAGCGAAGGTTCCAGCAGGGGATGCTAGAGCTAGGCAGGAGCTGAGAAAAATAATGGCAGGTGTCTCTTACACCGCCGACGCCACCCTGAGCTCTGCAAAGTTCGCCTCTAGAGCCCTGGCCTCCAATGTAACCTCCAGGAGGCTGCTTTGGCTCCGCCACTGGAACGCGGACATGCGCTCAAAGTGGAAGATCGCTTCCGCCCCCTATAAAGGGGGGAAACTGTTTGGTGAGGTCCTTGACCCGGTGTTGGTGGAAAACAGGGACAAGAAGAAGGTCATGCCTTCGGTCTACAAGAAGTCGGACCACAAGAGGTCGGGTTCCTTTCGAAGGCAGCCTTTTCGGAACACAGAACCTTCCACCAGTTCAGGGCAGTTCCATCGGCCCTTTAACCAGGGACCAGATAGGGGGCAGGACCGCCACTCCTTCAGGGACAGAGGCAGACAGCAATCCTTCTCCAGACGCCCCTTCAGAGGAGGATCCGGTTCCCGTCCCTTCCGAAAGTTCAAGTGACTCCCCGACGGACGCTCCCATAGGGGGCCGCCTGCAGCTGTTTCAGGCGGCCTGGGAGCAAACCACGTCGGATCAGTGGGTCCTACAGACCATCAGGTTAGGGCTCACGCTGGAATTCCTCTCCATGCCTCCCAGGCGATTCATCCGCTGCCCCACCCCATCCTCTCCCCTCAAGAGGTCTCTGATGGAACAGGAGGTGGCGCACCTGAAGGAGATAAATGCCATAGAGCCGGTTCCGGCAGAGCAGGCAGGGTCAGGCTTCTACTCCATCCTGTTCCTGGTCCCCAAGAACTCGGGAGGATGGAGGGGGATCCTAGACCTAAAACAGTTAAACAAGCACCTGGCGTACAGGCGCTTCAAAATGCAGTCTCTCCAGTCCATCCTGAGCTGCATCCGGACAGGAGACCTGATGACCTCGATAGACCTTCAGGAGGCCTATCTACACATTCCAGTCCAGGAGGCGCACCGCAGATTCCTCAGGTTCTATTATGCGGGCCAGCATTACCAGTACAGGGCTCTCCCCTTCGGCCTGCCGTCCGCTCCGAGGACCTTCACGAAGGTCCTTGCCGCGGTCCTGGCGTCCCTCAGGGCGCGGCCAGTCAGATTACAGGCGTACCTAGACGACATCGTGATCCAGTTGTCCAGCCACCGGCAGGCGCTCAGGGATCTCCGGCTGACCATGAGGACCCTCGAACATCACGGGTTCTCCATCAACCTCAAGAAGAGCCACCTGAGCCCTACCACCAGTCTGACACATCTGGGAGCGGTCATAGACACCATCTCCGGCTGGGTCTATCTGTCTCCAGAGCGGGCGAACAGCCTGATCCCACTGGCGCTGAAGGTAGGATCATCAGGAACCGCCCCCATCGTGCTCCTGTCACAGCTCCTCGGGAAGATGATATCATGCCTCTCCATTGTGCCTTGGGCGCGCCTCCACTCGAGGCATCTGCAGTGGTGCCTCCTACCACACCAGCGAGCCAAGGAGAGCGACTCACCCAGACACGTACCAGTCCCAGACAAGGTCAGAGCGTCTCTAGGGTGGTGGACAGCGAGGTCCCTGGCCAAGGGATGCCTCTTTCGAGAGCCAGAACGGACCGTCATCACCACAGATGCCAGTCTCTACGGCTGGGGTGCCCACCTGGACCAGCAGGTGGCGCAAGGGAAATGGTCACCCGAGGAACTCAAACACAGCATCAACTGGCTGGAGCTCAGAGCTGCGCGCCTAGTACTTCTCCACTTCCGCCCGAGGATCAAGAACTGTCACGTGCTACTACTCACGGACAATGTGTCCACCAAGGCCCACATCAACCGACAAGGGGGCACCCGGTCCAAGTCACTGATGGAGGAAGCAGAACGACTGGGCCTGTGGGCGGAGAGACACCTGGCCTCGATCAGAGCAGAACACATCTCGGGCGAGAGCAACATCCAGGCGGACTGGCTGAGCAGGGCCACCATCGACAACTCAGAGTGGCAACTACACCCGAACCTCTTCTCCAGCATCACGCAGAGGTTCGGTCGACCTGTTCGCGTCAGCCACAAACGCTCAAGTTCCAAGGTATTTCACCAGGTACCGGTGCCAGGGGGCGGAGGGAGTCAACGCCCTCAGGTGCCACTGGCCCCCGGGCCTCCTGTATGCTTTCCCTCCACTTCCGCTCCTGCCGGGCCTGGTCTGGAAGATACTCAAGGAACAGGCAGAAGTCATAGTGATAGCCCCCTACTGGCCCAGGAGAGCCTGGTTCGCGGACCTAGTGAGCCTCTCCGTAGTCAAGCCGTGGAGGATTCCGCAGGGGGAGGTGTCACTCGTGCAGGGCTCCATCGAACATCCGGAGCCACACTGGTTGCAACTGACCGCCTGGCATGTGAAAGGCAACTGCTAGAAAGAGCACAGTTTTCCGAAGGGGTCATCCGGACCATCCAGGCCTCGCGACGAGGCTCGACTACCAGGATATACGACGCCACCTGGAAGACCTTCGTAGCTTGGTGCAGCTCCAGGGGAGTCGAACCCATCTCAGCCTCCATCCCTGACGTGCTGGATTTTCTTCAGCGAGGTCTGGAGCAGGGGCTAGCTGCCAACACGCTCAGGCGCCAGACGGCCGCACTCTCAACCGTGCTAGCCTTCGACTCCTACTCATCCCTGGCTAGACACCCAGGGGTCAGGGGTTTCCTAAGAGGAGCTACCAACATCCGACCACCGGTAGTTCACAGGTACCCCACGTGGGACCTACACGTGGTGCTAAGGGCACTGATTGACCCGCCGTTCGAGCCCCTACGCACTTGCGACCTACAGCGTCTTACCGTAAAGACGGCCTTCCTAGTGGCCATCACCTCGGCACGCCGAATTTCGGAACTGGCAGCCTTGTCCGTCAGAGACGACCTCTGCATCATCCATGAGGACAGGGTGACCTTACGGCTCGATCCCACATTCATCCCCAAGGTCAACTCAACCTTCCACCGGACCCAGGAGATCGTCCTACCGAATTTTTGCCCAAGACCGGTACATCCCAGAGAGCGGCGATGGCACAAGCTCGACGCCAGGCGTGCACTTAAGTACTATGTAACACGCACCGCATCCTATCGGCGGTCTGAGGCCCTATTCGTCACCTTCCAGCCCCGCAACATGGGCCAGAAGGCCTCACCAGCCACCATCGACAGATGGTTACGTAGCTGCATCGCCTCAGCTTATGAACTTCAACGCCAGAGGGTACCTCGCCGCATCACAGCTCACTCGACCAGAAGCGCGGCAACCTCGGCGGCCTGGGCAACCCAGGCATTGCTGGACGAGATCTGCAGGGCGGCCACTTGGGCCTCCCCGTCCCAGTTTGTACGTAACTACAGATTGGACAATTTTGCATCTTCAGAGGCGGCCTTTGGGCGCAGAGTGTTGCAACAGGTGCATTTGTCTACGGAATCTACCAGAGACAGTTTTTCCCGCCCTGGGAATGTTTAGCTTGGGCATATTCCCATTGTTGGACTCTCCAAGCAGTTCACAGGAGAAGTGTCGTTGGCTTACCTGAACGATCTTCTCTGTGAGCTGCGAGGAGAGGCCAACCCCGCCCTAGCTCGTAGATTCCTCAAGTTGTGTTGTTAAACGTTTGTGTTACTGTATTTTTAGTTGACAGAAGTATTGCATTAAAGCCTACAACGATAAAGGAACCAACTAGACGACTACTAGTCCACGCCTAAATTGAAATTCTGGCAAGCACATGGGAGGAGGCGTGGCTTCAAAGAAAATCAATCCAGTCCAGAAGGGCAGAAAGGCAGGATTAACCCATTGTTGGCCTCTCCTCGCAGCTCACAGAGAAGATCGTTCAGGTAAGCCAACGACACCTTTTCAACCTCTTTTAGGGGGAAAGGGATGCGTCTTATACTCGGAAACATTCAGTAGTTAATTTATCTCTGCAATTTCTGAATAATTTATGTAATACTGGTGAAGCATTTGCAACTAGGTATGAATTTTGATTAAATTCAAATGGTCATTTAATTTTGGTGAACCATCATGAACACTTTTGTACTATTTCTAAGTATACACTTAGAATAAGGAAATATTGACATTTTCACCACACTTTAACACAGTTTTTGACATAATATATTACAAAAACTGTCAGTGATTCATAAAATTTAACATCTAATCACGTCCCAAAAAATTTCAAGCTGTTCTGTCCCAGAGTTGTTCATTCATGTTATTTTCTGGGAAAGTTCTTCATATATTAAATTATGAAGCTTCTTGAAAGTTTACTATCTAAAATGATTTGCTGTAGACCTTTAGCCAGTTCAAATTGAGAAATATATTAAGAATGAGAAATAAAAGGTTGCTGAATGAGCTCTTCATGTCTAGGGTTTCCCTTCTCTCCCTTCTGTTGTTTGCGAAGTTTTGTGATGAATAACATACATCCAGCCATCCATAAAAAAGCACTTTGTACAGATTCTGTCCTCTTTATTCCAAAGGAAACAATTGTACCCATTAGCAAGGTCAGTTGCTTGGAGAAAACTGGGAAGGAGCAGCTACCAGAAGTCCCAATACAATAATATCTCCAGCAGGTGATAGATTAGTTGGAACAAATTGGAACCATTGCACTTGGACAATCCTGGTTTCTTTCAAGCTGCTTTAAAATGTCGTCATTTTAATATACAATCTCAGCCCTGCAGAACAGTCCACAGCAGGTTAATTTGAATCATATGATGTGTCATTGCCCTCAGTTGACATGAGCTCCGTTCCATGTGTGAAGCCATAATAAATCCATTCCCAACTGAGACAAATTCCCTGTGAGAAGGTGAACTAATCCAGGCCTCACACTGGCATGCTAGCCCTCTGTAATTGAAAGCAGGATCACCTGTTTCCATCACAATCAGTCTATGGCCGAAAAAGTAGCACGAGATCAGATAGTTACTCTTTTGAAAAATCGTATTTCTCAGAGAGTTCAATTGTAGGCTGTCTAATATGACATCATATATAAATGTAGGAATGTGCTCATTTGATCCCAGTTTAACAGTTTTGTTAACCATGGTGTTGCTTAACTTTGAAATGAGTTTTTTTTTTTAAACATAATTTAATGAGAGATGATATATGAGAAGGGAACTGACTGGAGTACATACTTTTCTGATTAACTTAGGGTCATTTGCAAAAGCATTTCGGTACTTGGGTAAGGTTATTTTTTCATTACTTTTTTTACAAATATCTTTTTGAGATAGTGATACTATATAGTTATAAAGCTGGATTCTTTTGTTAGAGGAAGTGAATTATGCCAAAGCAAATATTCATTCAAATAGATATGGTTTAGTTGGTGGCAGTTCTAGGAAAAGCTGCAAGTGGGAATGTCTATGGAGATTCTCAATCATCCAGGTCATGATTGTTCTAAAAGTGCTTTTCCAAAAGGCAACTAGACTTCCTTTCTTGATTTTTTTCCTTGAAAACTTTTCACTTCTCACCCAAGAAGCTTCTTCAGTTCTGACTTCTTCAGTCAGAAATGAAGAAGCTCCTTGAATGAGAAGTGAAACATTTTCAAGGAAACCCCCCTAAGAAAGTCCAGTTGCTTTTTGGAAAAGCATCTTTGGGACTTCAAATGGGAATGGTTTTTTTCAATCAGGTATTTATAATACATAATATTGTTTTTGCCTTTCATATTCTTCTCATAGTTAGTCCCATCCATATGTAATTACTTTTACTTATATTAGAAAAAACATTGCTGAATTGTGAGTTTTAAATGATGCTCAACTCTGTCTCCCTTCTTCTGTTGGTTTCATGGACCTGGCATCTGTATCTGTTTTCTCTTACTTTCATTTCATTAGCTCATTCTTGCTTTTTAACACTTAGTCTTCTTACATTCAAATCATACATATTTCATATGCCATAGTTTTTGTCAGATAGACATGGCACCTGCCTATCATGGTTTAGTCAATTGGCTGGGTTACTAGATTACTGCCTCACTACCTCATGATAAGGACAGTATTCATAAACATTTTATACTATACACTCATCAGTCTAGTTGTACTCCAGGAATATGTGCATCTCATCAGTTAGAAAGTGCATGTAATATACTGACTTATGCAGGATGAAACCAATTTGCCCAAAACAAATTGGTTCTCTGGAAATAAGCTGTCTTTACTTGCCAACTTCCCAAATACCTTGACATTCTTCCCTTTATAAAAGCACTTCCAGAAGAAGGGAGAGATTTAGCAAGGTCTTCCGCCTTTGCATTTGGACCAAGAAGAAAGAAGAAATTAACAATTGTTTTCCTATTGCAAAGATCTAAAAATGTCATTAAGGAACATGCGTATCAGACAGCATCAGCTGAAGAAGCAGAATTTCTCCTGGAAAAAAATCATATTTGGAAGCAAGTTCTGTTGCCATCAATTACACTTCTAAGTGTATGTACCCCAGATGATGACAAAAATGTGAGATTTTAAAGTTAATAGTTAAACTAGAACAGTGCAATTCAACAAGGAAATTGAACACACTAAGCTTTTACCAGACTTTCAGACTTTTCTTGCTAATGCTTAGAAACCATTTGGTGTGTTGATGAGAAGACCCATATAATAAGAATGCTTGGAATATTTTTGATGCAGGCTAAATATCAGCTTACTAGAGGGAAGTGTATGGTAATATTAACAGATTTATAACAGGCTAATAGGCACAAGACTTTGGGGTATCCATTATCCATTAACCATATGTATTGCTAATTAAAGAAAATAACAATTAATCCTACTTTCCCAAGTAAATTCAGGATTCTATAAGTTATCTGATCCTTTGTGGTGAGGCATTTCCATTAGCTAAAAGAAAAAATGGTTTTAAACACAATTCTTAGGAATTATTATATTTTGTTGGGGAAAATGAAAAAAACAGCTATACATTAAATCACTAAAGAGATAGTTGAAAATACCTTACAAAAAGCCTAGGAAAAGATGCAGCTGCTTTAATGGGAGCTGCTTCTTATCTATTCCCATTGATTTCAGTGAACTTTTACAAAGGACTTGCACAGCTCTAATATTGAAGAAATATAAACAAATAAATAAAGTAAATGAAATACAATTTTGTAAATTGTGTCATTGGGAAGGGTGAATGTTAACATGTCAAAATGGATATAGGATCAATTTGTGCATTTGCCTTAAATCAAACTGTTTGGATTACAAAGGGAGAGAGATTCTCTGAACACAGTTCAGGACTATTTGAGGACAAAGAGATGGACAAACGTATTTATGGAGGTAAATTAGCACATTTCCAAATGATTATCCATGAAGAGAATATTATGTTTGTTTGTTTACTGTATTTATATCCTGCAATAATCCAAGTTTTTCAGTCGCTCACATATTTAATATAAAAAATAAAACTTCTATATACAGTATGATTAATGCAATAAAACTAATAAAATAACAGCCATAAATTCCCAGTCCAAAAGACTTTATACATCATAAAAAAATAATAAAATAAAATAAAGTGGAATAAAAGATGTTGCAGTGCATGAACATCAATGCTGTCCAAAGTATTTTCTTTTTACCATCTTCATGATAATTTAAGGAGGAGAGATCTAGGCTGATTCTGGGAGATTCTTCCAGAGCCCTGACAGCACCGGGCCCTGGATTGTGGCAGGACATAAATACAATAAAGAAACAAAGAAACATCATATTCTGTTCATGGTTAGTCATTTAGAAATATAATTTACTTTCATAAAAAGCTTGGCCCTTTCTCTGTCCATAACTACCAGAGGGTCGTACACCTTCTGCAGTCCTTCTCTGACAATTTGATTAGAGGTAAATGACTTGTAGCTTTGATCCCTTCACCTTTTAGAAATGTAGGTCAAATAAGAGGTTTTTTTCTCAGTCTGATGCATTGTTGGACTTCCTTGTGCTTCTTGGATTACAGATGTTTCATTAGCCTATTAGCGAATGTCACCAATACATAGGTTTTGGAGAAGTGATGTTCAGTGATTAAATGGGATTATATATTTATTTGTTTTTACTGCTTTGCGCATACTTGAATATGGTAAACTATAGACAAATATTTTATAAGAGATTGAGGTCTTATTTGATTATTTGTCTGATAAGGTGATTATTCTGTCTTACCTATGTGTTGACTGCTTCTTGTGTAATCAGGGAAAATACTATATATTAGGATAGTTTGTTGGGGGAGGAGTGTATTCTTTTTGTGCATGTGCTTGTTGAATTGTGGTTCAGTTTGGGTTATTTGGTTTATAATGAGATGGTTCCAGTTTATGTATGGGTTGATTGATTGCTGTGTGGCTGGAGAAATGTTCTTTGCTTTGCTGATGACTGGATTGGATTTGTAATGCTGAATTTTTCATTACATATTTTGACATCTTCATAAACAGGATTTGAGTCAATATTCTTATTAATCCCTATTTAGTCAGAGTACAATGCTTCTAATAATTTGCTTGTATTTTTCAATTTGACTTTTTCTAAAGTTTGTCATTGTTTTCCAGTTGAAATTCTTCTGAAGATTATTCATATGCAAGGAGATTAATAAAGTTATGTTGTGTCTTCTGACAGCTTGTTCATGTATATGTTTTGCCGGCCTTCTGCCTGTTTGTTCTACAGAATGGTGTTCATAATATTATTAATACTTTATTGCATTTTTGTTTGTAAATTAGTCCTGTATTATCTTCCTTTAGTACTGGCTTTTGGGGTTCCTTAGTATATTTTGCCGGTTTGTGTTCCATGTTTATTTCCAAATTAAAACTTTTTAATTAGTTTATTAAAGTGTAAAATACAAAGAAAAAAATCATGCCTTTAATGTAATAATGCAGGGGTCTTTAAACCTGACAACTTTAAGACTTGTGGACTTCCAATTCCCATAATTCCCCAGCCCATGATGACTTGCCTATAATAATAGATTTAATTTTTGTTGAAGGATTTGGTGTTAGTGATATTGGTGGATTGAAGTGCACTTTTTGATGAAATTATATAAATATTGCTTGCATTGAAATATACTTTGAATTTATTTCTGTTTTCTGTAATGCCATATGTTGCAATGTGATATGGCTCATAGGTGACTATGGGTCTTCATCCAGCTCTTCTTTGTGTGCATTGTTGAATTTTTGCTTTTTAATAATTAATACTTATGCATTTGTACAAAAAGTATTTACCTTTGAATGTCTAATTACAGTGCTCTAAAGCAGGGGTCTCCAACCTTTGCAACTTTAAGTCTGAAGGACTTCAGCTCCCAGAATCTCCAGCCAGCTTTGAAGTCCTTCAGACTTAAAGTTGCAAAGGTTGGAGACCCCTGCTCTAAAGTACAGCCCACAGTTATAAATTACCTAACAAATCTGTAAATTAACATTCATTTTACCACCATAGCTGTTTGAGATTAGATTATTTTTACAAGCAAAAAACTGTATTCTCTCTTTTTTTCTCTTTTCCACAGCCAACATAAATGTGGATATATCAAAGCCTCTGAGAGCCAATATCAGTTTTGTCAAGTTAGATCAAATAAAACAATTTCTGAAAAAGCTAAGGCAAAATAATGGTTATGAGGCCCAGGAGGAAAATGTTTCAGCACATGATAGTGTTCCAAACAAGGATGACACATATACATCCCAGTGTTGCAAAAATAAGATTTCCAACTCTGAAGATCATAGTTATGGAGGGGAAAAAGCTTCACCACAAGAAAACCTATGGATGAGCATTTCCTGTTGTCAGCAACTTTCTATCCATGCCACTCAGATTATGGTTTCTGTGGAAACTTGCCCAAATCCCTTTAAACCTCGCCTGTTGGTATCTTTATCCAACCTCAGTGGAAATTTGAACGTCAAAGTCAACTGTAAGACTAAAGGTAAGAATGTTGAAGTTATTTTTGCTTATGAACATGGAATCCTGACGACAGTACAGGTAGTCCTCGATTTACAACCACAAATGGGATTGGAATTTCCATCACTTTGTAAAGTGGTCATTAAGTGAGTTGTGCCTGATTTTACAATCTTTTTTGCCATGGTCATTAAATGAAACATTACAATAATTAAGAAAATATGGCTTTCCTTATTGACTTAGCTTGTTGGAAGCCCCTTGGAAAGGTTGCAAATGGGATGACATGGCCCTTGGATACGGCAACTGTCATAAATTGCCAAGCATCCAAATGTTGATCACATTTTGCAACAGTTGTGTAAGGACAGGTTACCATTGTAAATTCGAATGTTCATTAAATGAATGATCGTAAGTTGAAGACTATCTGTACTAATATATAATTAACCTTAAATATAGCTTATTGTTATAACATGACGAATAAACCTAAAGAATGGATACATAGCTTTACTTTCGGACCACATTATTCAGGTTTTCACTCAACATATGGAAGTAACCAAATTAACCAACTAAATGAACCTTTTAAAACATTGGTGTCCTCCAGATGTATGACAAGTCCCTAGATCTGGAAGGCACCAAGTTTGGGACATGCCCCCAACTTTTAGCAGTAAATATATTGACAGAGGAATACTGGAAATTGAAAGCTATGTATCTAGAGAGACTCCTGATTGGGACAAATATTTCTGAAACTGATGAGAAGGAGTCAGGACTCTATTTATTTTGAACAAAGATATTTTTCTTGATGTGTTTTGAGAGGTATCTATCAAATAAAATACTCACTGGTTTTTGAAAGCTCATGTGACTCTACTCTAGACTGTCCTACTTCTCAAGCAAGTAGAGTATGCTGGAGTTGCTTTTCCTTTAGATAAGTCTTAATGGGTTAATGTGCAAATATCTTTGGAGTTTCAGAAACAAATACAACTTATATTGATGAAGAAACATACTTGTTTCCCCAAAGTATGTGAGGAATAATATTTTTGTCTTGGTTTTGGCTATGGCTTCTATTATGTTTTATTGTTCACTTGGTAATCTCATCACTTTTGGGTCCTATTTCTTCTGGACACGGTGGGTTGCACTTTTGCAAGCACTATATAACAGTGTTATATTTTCCTGTTGTTTTGAGTTCAAAAATTAGTATTTAAAAATTATAGTTTGGCATCACAGCTATTAGCTATGGTGCCCCACAAAATTTAATTTGCCTGTATAATAGTGAATACATACCAAAAAAAAAGCATGTGGATGGCTCCAGAGCTTTAGAGCAAGGAACCATCAATACACACATGACACAAAGATCTACAGCACTTTGTTTTCTAAAACTAAAGAATCAGTGAAATATTTTGAATATTGCTTCATCTTAAAATGGGCTAATCCAGAAAATTAGAACACCCGATTTAGAGAATAGAATTCAATCATGTTCTAGAAGAGTTGGCTTTTCATCTTGAAGATCAGGAGTGCACTTTGATCTTACACTATTTTTTGATCATATCTTCAGGGACCTATTCTAAAAAGTACAGTAGGCTGTCCATCTATTTTTTGTGCGTTTGGTATGACTGCGTCCAAATCTGTTTGTTGCATTAATTACACAGGCCTTGGTTTAATTACATCTATTTTGTTACTATGTCCCCAACATATTATTTACACTTCTAAAAATGGAACAGTAAGCAAAAAAGCAAACTGTTTTGTCACAATCATATTTTTTCCTGTTCAAAGTTCTGCTCTGGACTGGTTGCCAATGTTTTTTTTTCTAGCCAGATCAATGGTTTGGCTTAATGTGAAAACTTGGAATGGTTTGCATCCAGGTATTATATTGAATTATTGGCCCATTACCATCTTCCCATTTAAAACTTGCAGAAAATACTCTTGCACCCTTAGCTGCATTAGTCAAGCATAGAAGAACGCGTTCTCCAGAATCACACTCAAAATTGTGAAATGGTTTCCCTTCCAAGCTTAACTTGGCTCCTATTTTCTTGACATTTAAGATATATCTCATTATTTTTAGATTTTAAACTGCAAGAAATTGTTTTAAAGTGGTTTTAACATTTTAATATTTCATTGCTAATTATTTAGTTTTTAAATTGTTCACCCTATTGGTAATATTTGTGGAAAGCCACGATGTAAGTAAATAAATGAAAGAAGAAAAAAGAAGAAACAGGGAATGAAATGAAATAAACCCATATCTGAATATACTGTATGTGATATTGAGCTTTCAAATTGAAAGCTTCCACTTTCATTGGTGGAGGAAAAAAAACCCCATGGTTTCCCTTGATGTTTCCAAATTTGGAAACTATTATATTGTGTTATTTTAAACAAACTAACCAGTTCAAACCATGTAAAAGTGGTTGCAGATGCAGATTGTTTGAATGAACTATCATTAGAATAAACACGTTTTCCAAGTTTATGAATGATTGGAAACTGGTTTATTCAGACCCTAAAGTAAGAGCCTTATTATTTCCTGTCCACTTTCCCAGGCAGTCCTGAAAGGAATCATGCCATGTGAGCTAATACTACTGTATTATTAAAGGCTACATTAATGAATCTTGCAAGTTTGTTCCATTTCTTTTACAGCCTAAGAAGTTAGGGAAGATCTTTTCTGAATCTCTTTCTCTGCCCATTATGCAGTTTTAGGCTATACCCTCTCTTATCTGATCATTCCTTAGGCAAGCATCCTTTCTCCCTACTTCCCTGCACCTCCCATGGTTTGTCACACTTAATCTTTTCGCTTCCCTCAAGGAAGCAGGGGAAACATATTCCTGAGATTCAGTCTATATTTTTATTTGTGAGTTAGCCCTGTAAAGGGAAATGAGTAAAAACCTCTACCTTTGCATGACAGTAAGAAGAAAAAGATATCCATTATTTTTTTAAAAAATGAAAACAGTATTCTTAAGGTACCTTTTGATCAGGTATACAATAATTTATTTCAATGAAATATATGAATGTGAAAAATATTTGCTTAAAAGAAAAAAAAGTTCCTATGGAGTATGCAAAAGGCAAATTAATTTCACACTTTTTCTTCCTTAGTTTTGTCATTTGGAAACATGCAGGTGCATAGAGACAGATAGACCAAACTTTGGGAAGCGAGAGCGATAGTAAAAAGAATATGTTAATAAAGGATAACTCATATGCATTCAATTTAGGAAATTATTTTTTTATTTTTTTAAAAAATAACTTCTTTTAAACATCGTGGTAATCAGTAGTACAGTTTCATTCCATTTAATAGATCATTGCTTATTCTAAAGGACACAATATTATTTCTAAGCCCAAACTAAGTATAGTTGAAGATAAATTGCAGTAACTTCATTTCAAATGAAAATATAAGCTCAAATCTATGTAAGAGCCAATCTCTTTTTATATTCAACAATTTTATGGTAGTGTTTTTGAGCTGAATAAAGCTGATTTTGGCATATGAAACTAATATGTAAATACTTCACAGTGTTTCAGGTTTTTACAATCACATAACCATGGTGACCATCTGCACCAGCTGCATTTTACGAATTATTTGCTGAAGCAAATGGCATACAATGACAAAAAAAAAACGTCCTCTCAGATGTACTTGTTAAAACAGACAAAATAGCTTTGCTTGCCTTTTATACAAAATGGCCATCTGTTGTACAGATGTTATAATAACCAATGACTTCAGATTCAATAATTGTAGAAAATTTTCATTAAAACCTCAACAATTTGCACTTGTTTACTTGAATCTGCATAATTCTCCCATGAGACAACACAACACACTTGGGGCTTTTTTTAAGTTCTCACTCGCAGTGGCTTTGATCCTTTTTGATGTGCTGACTTTAATAAACATAGTCAAAAGGCGCTGTTCAGAAACATCATGGAAAAAAAAACTACAAAGGAGCAATTATAGCAGCAGAAACTACTCTAATCCCTTACTTACGCAAGCTATTTTTAGTGAATGGCTTTTTTTTCCCTTACAAATTTTATGTGACAGTATTTTATAAACAGTGTAAACGGCCTCTTTTCCAGATGAGCCTTTGTGTAAGAGATGGAAGTTGGTTTGTAATGTAAGAGGAATCCTCTTGCGCTGAGAGCCATTTTTTAAAAGCTTCAGTTGGGAATGTGTGAAAAGCATGTTTTCTCCCTCATGGAAGCAAAACAAAAGCTTATGGCCGTGCCTAATGATTTTAAAGCAGGCTTCATTAACTGATAACCTTACGGTAAATTATGTTTTCCAGATATTATTCATCAGGAATTTTTATAGCTAGTTTCCTTTCTATTTTAGGAAATATCAAAAATGCATATTTTGAGTTCCTTACTTAATACAATACAATAGCAGATTTGGAAGGGACCTTGTAGGTCTTCTAGTCCAACCCCCTGCGTGGGCAGGAACCTTATATCATTTCAGACAAATGGCTATCTAACATCTTTTTAAAGACTTCCAGGGTTGGGGCATTCACAACTTCTGGAGGCAAGCTGTTCCAGAGGTTAATTGTTCTAACTGTCAGGAAATTTCTCCTTAGTTCTAAGTTGCTTCTCTCCTTGATTAGTTTCCACCCATTGCTTCTTGTCCTGCCCCCAGGTGCCTTGGAGAATAGTTTGACTCCCTCTTCTTTGTGGCACCATCTGAGATATCGGAACACTGCTATCATGTCTCCCCTGGTCCTTCTCTTCATCAAACTAGACATACCCAGCTCCTGCAACCGTTCTTCATATGTTTTAGTCTCCAGTCCCCTAATCATGTTGGTTGCTCTTCTCTGCAAGATGATTAGGGGACTGGAGACTAAAACATATGAAGAACGGTTGCAGGAGCTGGGTATGTCTAGTTTGATGAAGTTAGTTGCCTCTTTTCTATTGAGCTGCAGTTGCCTCTTTTCTATTGAGCAATCTTTGGCTCTGTTTGATAAATGCTTTGTGGGATCTTGTTGGCTTCTTTGCATAGAAATACATGCAGAATATCACTGAAAGTGAAAAAGGAGTCATGTGGATTGGTAAACATAAACAGATATGTTCCCTTTGTGAAAACGCACACAATAGTGATGCAGTGTGGCAAGCTAATTTATTTATTTATTTATTTATTTTATTAAATTTATACCCCGCCCTTCTCCTAAAAAAGGACCCAGGGCGGCGCACAGGCATCATTAAAAAACATACACAGTAGAAAAGCCCAAAAATTTAAAAACTAATTAAATAATTCCCTGTGCTAAAATACTAACACTCTAAAATTTAAAATTATCCCTATAAAATCAGAAACGGGGTTATGCCAGGCCGGCTTGTTGGAATAAGTAGGTTTTAAGACGTTGGCGGAAAAGGCGGAGGTCCACGATGGTGCGTAGATCGGGGGGAAGGTCATTCCAGAGGGCAGGGCCCGCCACAGAGAAGGCTCTTCCCCTGGGCACTGCCAACCGGCATTGCCCGGCCGACGGTACCCTGAGAAGGCCCTCTCTGTGGGAGTGGATCGGTCGAAGGGATGTATGGGGCAAGAGGCGGTCGCGGATATAGCTAGGCCCCGAGCCATGGAGCGCTTTAAAGATGGTCGTCAGCACCTTGAAGCGCACCCGAAAGGCCACAGGTAGCCAGTGCAGCTCGCGCAGGAGAGGTGTTATGTGGGCCTGCCTTGCGGCACCCATAATTACCCGTGCGGCCGCATTCTGGACTAGCTGTAACCTTCGAGTGCACCTCAAGGGGAGTCCCATGTAGAGAGCGTTACAGTAGTCCAGCCGAGATGTCACCAATGCCTGAATGACTATGCGAAGAGCTCCCCGGTCCAGTAAGGGGCGCAACTGGCGTATCAAGCGTACCTGATAGAACGCCCCCCTGGCCACGGCCGACACATGGTCCTCCATGGTCAGTCGGGAATCCAGGAGGACACCCAAGTTGCGCGCCCTCTCCACAGGGGCTAGTTGGACGCCCCCAATGGCCAGTGTTGGATTAATCTGGCTGTACCGGGGTGCTGGAAACCACAGCCACTCGGTCTTGGACGGGTTGAGTCTGCGTTTGTTGCTACCCATCCAGCCCCGTACGGCCTCAAGACACCGGGACAGCACCTCGACGGCATCGTTGGGGTGGTTTGGGGTGGATATGTACAGCTGAGTATCGTCAGCGTTACAGATGGTATTCCATCCCAAAACCACGGATGATCTTGCCCAGCAGCTTCATATAGGTGTTGAACAGAAGTGGCGAGAACAGAGAACAGTGGCGAGAATATAATATATTATATCTTAATGTAAGACAGAATCTATTCTTATTACCTGCTCTTTGGCATGTGAATTGAGACCAAAGTTGACTTTGAATGCTGGGGGGAAAAACCCAATTCTACCTAGAATTATTGCTTTTAACAGTAACCAAAATTATCACAACAAATGCATTTGTTAGTTTGTATGGATTGGTGGGTGACTGTTCTCAGGGATATCCAGGACCCCAAATTACAAATAATGTTACCTTGGTATTCATGCTAAAACCAGCTGGAGTCTCCTAATAGCTTTCAAGGGCACCTCTATATTACAGTGATTCCAATAATGTAGATGCAAGGTGAGAGAGCCCAAGTACTATGAACAAAAGACTGCTGTTTTGGAAATGGCCTCAATTGACACACAAGGCATCATTGTGCAAAGGCTATCCTGGCCACAGTTTCGACTTTCTGTTGAAGCAGGAACTGTGAGTTCAGGAGAAGGCTCAAATTGTGGGCCAGCTTTATCCAGAACTAAGGATGAAATATCTCTGGAATTAGTCAGATACTCCATCTTGCTGGGATTTGGCTTAAGCCTCTTCTTCTGCATCCAACCCTAATAGCCTCCAGGGGTTAGGTCAGGACCTACAATACAATTCCTTCTCAGCCTGTGGCAAAGACATGCAGTTGAGTATCATCCACAGATTGATGATACCTCACCCTAGGTGATGGATTACCTTCCCCAAAGGCTTCAAGTAGAGCCTAAACAGAGAAAAGGACCAGTCCTGTGATGCTCCACAACAGAGGACATGACCTCTCTCATAACCAAATTGGATGAATCATTCAGGAAAGAGGAGAATCATAGAAAAACATTGCTAGAACCACCAGCTTTTCCAACCGAACCAAAAATGATTCCATAGTCAATAGTACTGAATGCAGCTAAGAGATCCAATGTGAGCAGGAGATTTCTTCTCTTATTATTTTGATCTTGCCAGAGTTTATCAGCAAACAACAGCAACCATTTCTGCACTATACTCAGCTGACAGCACAGATAACATTGGACACTTCCTCGGGATCCTCAGGCTCAAATTAATCCCAGATCATCTCACAAGAATTTAGCCAAGTAGCATTCAACTTTGAGAAAAATGTGAGAAACTCTATCCTTCAGATGCTGAGTGAATTCTTTGCAATGATCCAGCAGCCCTTTTTCCAGCCCCGTTTTCCCCAACAGGGAATATGTAACTCTAAATAATGCTGCTGTGTGGCTATCTGCATATGCAATAAAAGTAGGATAATCACACTTCACTGCTCTTACTAGCACAGTATAATTACATTTGTTCTTCTTCACTGCACGCCAGTATTGCCTCAGGCATCTCTTCCATAGCTTCATCTCTTAGAGCTCCTTAGTAAACCAAGGAGTTCTGTTGGCTCAGCAGTTCAGGGTCTGGGTGTTTAGGAGCAACCCTGTCAAGCACCACTGCTAACCTCTCATTCCAGTGGTGAACAAAGCACACAACAGAACTGCCTGCCTTTGGAAACTCCCCAGGCATTCTTGGAAACATGTAGGTTCTATTTCTCCTCTTCCAGGCCAAACACTCTCACACACTGTTAAGAGGTCTTATTCTAACGTTTAAATAATGCAGACAGTGGCAGGCAGGATGTGTATACAGTAGGGAGAAAGGTGTAAGCTTGTTTGCATGATTTCCAAAGCAGTATGTGAGATCATTATAAGGTCACAGTCCAAGATCCAGGAGATCAGTGCAGTGTTGGCTTGTCAGTTCCAAGAAGCAGAGATTTCTTAGAAGAGCAGGTTTAGGATGCAGAGTACTGGTAAGCTGAGAGGTTGTTTCCAATAGAGAACATCTGGGCAGCGGTGGCTCTTACAGGCTGTAAGAGCCACCGCTGCCCAGCTGTTCTGTATTGGGAACAACCGCTCAGCTTTGCACCAAGTGCAGTCAATGGTGGAAACCATACAAGGAGCCATGTAGATTTCTGTTTTGCTATGGACACAGCTCTGGGTGGAGGTCCTGGATGCAGCCACTGGCCAACTTTTGTCTCCTGTTATGTCAGCCTTAGATGCCTCTTGAGCCTAGCATTATCGGGGGCACTTTGAGCAGCTTACTTTGTCTCACTCTTTTTTGAATCTAAACTGGACCTAGTTATCTGCGGGATCGTATCCTACCCCACACATCCCTTCGGCCGATTCGCTCCCACAGAGAGGGACCTCTCCGGGTGCCGTCCACTAGGCAATGCCAGCGGGTGTTGCCCAGGAGAAGGGCCTTCTCTGTGGCGGGCCCTACCCTCTGGAACGACCTACCCCCCAAACTTAGATCTACCACGGACCTCCGCTCCTTCCGCCAGCAACTAAAACCTATTTTTTCCAACAGGCCGGCCTGGCCTAACCTACCGTACCTAGCCTTAGTTTTTAGCAGAGAAATTCTTAACATTGGTTTTATGGATTAGTTTTAATGGGATAGATTTTAGCACAGGGTGTTAATTTAATATAGTTTTAAGTATTTATGTATTTATTCTGTGATATATTATGTTTTTTACATTTCCTGTGCACCGCCCCGAGTCCCTTCGGAGAGAGGGGGCGGTTAATAAGTCAAATAAATAATAATAATAATAATAATAATAATAATAATAATAATAATAATAATAATAATAATAATAATAATAATAAACTGGCCATCAGATTGGCAGCGAGATCACTCAAATGGATCCTTCTCCCTGCAGATGTTTGTATCACCAGTTAACATCATTGAAATTAGAAATGATCTTAGTATGATGCCTCCTTGATCCTTCTCAGTATTTCTAGAGGAAGAGACCCCAGATCTAACATAGATATTATTCTGGTCAAACCCAGGATCACTCAGGACAATCTTATGATATAGAGAATCAGGAAGATTTTTTAGCCAATTTCATTGTATACATGATGTACAATGACAATAAAGGCTCTACTGTACTAAAGATGGTGTTGAGGAAAATAGGCAAAAAGTGTAATATAAGCAAAGAGGGCTGAAACACCAAGGTTCTGTTCAGGAATAGGCTCCTCAGGATTCTTACTACTGATGGACACTCCACCAGAGGATGGCCCATACCAATAGTTGTCTCTACGCAGTCCTCTGTCACCTTTTCTCTTATCCAAAGGATGATTTACATTAATTATTCATTCTTCACAATCCAGTCTCCAGCATCACAACCAATCCACCACTCCCTGTCTGGTAGTCAATTACACTTCACCTAATTTATTATATTAGAAGAAACATCTTCTATTTTATATTTTCCATCTCTAACGATGGTTGTTTGCCGATTGGCTTTTATGATGAAGGACTTCTTGCTTGCTCTTTTTTCCTGCAATTCCTCTATTCTCATAGACTTGTCCAGTCACTGATGCTTTCTTCCCTGGGCTCGGGTCCTAGGAGTCCGAGATTCTTTCATGTAATTTGCAGCCGCTGTTGGTTTCTAATCACTGGTTATCTCCTGATACATCATACTATGTGTGCTCCCAGCATTCATAGCCATTACAGTTCTACAGCTGTCTTGGTCTGTCCAGCTCTTTCCTTGGCTTGATTCCTACCCCTGTTTGCTCTTTTTCTTCCTTCTTCCTCGCCTTTCAATCCAGTGAAAACTCCTAATCCTTATTCCTAATTCTCACTTACATCTAAAGACTCGAAATCAAAAAGAAAACTACTTGCTTATCCATCCATCCCCCCCCCTTTAATATAACGTGAATATTATTAGATTCCAATTTACAATAGAGATTTTTTTTCTTATACAGTGTATTCTATTCTCTTATATATGTACAAAAATATCAACTACTATGAAACATATAATCCAGCACAATCAGATTTGATTAAAGGAAATGGGAGGAGACATTCTATATAGCTTACTAGTATGGGCATGTATAAAGGGGGGGGGGGAGATTTTGTTTTACATTAAGCACAAAATGGCCAACAAAATAAAACTCCAAATGCTTCAAATCTTCCATGATCTGTACAAACAAAACTGAAAACATTTTGAGTATTCTGCCGTAGGAAACAATAGGAACTCATACAAACTCCTGTTTTTTCACTCTTAAGTCACAAAAATAAGTGGGATGGTGATCCATGCCAAACTAGGAACATAAGAACATAAGAATAGCCTTGCTGGAACAGGCCACAGCCCATCCAGTCCAGCATTCTGTCTCACACAGTGGCTCACCATTTGCTTCAGGATCTTCCCAAGCAGATGTCATCTGCTTATGATTCCCTGCAAATGGCATTGAGAAATATCCTGCCTATCTCTCCAACCCAGAGGGTGTCCTTAGGCATCCATAATTATAGCCATTGATACCCTTGTTCTCCATGAACTCATCGAATCCTTTCTTAAAGGTGTCGAGGCTGACAGCTGTCACCACTTCTTCTGGCAGGGAGTTCCATAGACCAGTGATCCTCTGGGTGAAAAAGTACTTCCTCTTATTTGTTTGAGGTCTAGCTTCCAAAAGTTTCATGGAGTGCCCCCTAGTTCTAGTGTTGTGCGATAGGGAAAACAGTTTTTCCTTTTCTACTTTGTCCACACCGTGCATGATTTTATAGACTTCAATCAGGTCACCTCTCAGGCGCCATCGTTCTAGAGTGAAGAGACCCAGCCGTTGCAGCCTCAGATGGTAAGGAAGGTGTTCCAGCCCTCTAATCTTTCTGGTTGCCCTCCTCTGCACCTTTTCCATTTCCATAATATCCTTCTGAAGGTATGGTGACCAGAACTGTACACAATACTCCAGATGGGGCCTCACCATAGATTTATAAAGAGGCAAAATGACACTTGCTGACTTATTTTCTATACCCTTCCTAATGATCCCTAGCAATGAGTTTTCTTTTTTCACTGCTGCGGCACACTGGGTTGACACCTTCATTGAGCTGTCCACCAGGACACCAAGGTCCCTTTCCTGGTTAGTTGCAAGGAGTTCAGACCCCATCAGTTTATAGATGTAGTTGGGGTTTTTTGCACTTACTAATGTTGAAGCTCATTTGCCACTGGTTTGCCCACTCCCCCAGTGTCAAGAGATCCCTCTGGAGCTCCTCACACTCTCTCTCAGTTTTCACTACCCTGTATAATTTAGTGTCATCGGCGAATTTGGCTACCTTGCTGTTTACTCCTACTTCTAGATAATTTATGAAAAGGTTGAAGAGCAGGGGTCCCAGTACTGAACCTTGGGGGACCCTACTCTTTACCTCCCTCCACCTGGAGAAGTGTCCATTTAATGCTACTCTCTGTTTCTTGTCCCTTAGCCAGTTGCTAATCCAGGACAAGGTCTGTCCCTTTATTCCATGACTGGCAAGTTTATTTAAGAGCCTTTGGTGCGGGACCTTGTCAAAGGCCTTCTGAAAGTCCAGATAAACAATGTCAACTGGATCTCCCTTGTCCACGTGCTTGTTGACACGCTCAAAAAATTCCAGCAGATTAGTGAGGCATGATTTGCTCTTGCAAAAGCCATGTTGGCTCTCCTTCAGCAGCGCCTTCTCTTCTACGTGCCTATTAATTTTATCTTTTAAGATGGTTTCCATCACTTTACCTGAGACACTTGTCAAGCTGACCGGTTGGTAATTTCCTGGATCACCTCTGGATCCTTTTTTGAAGATAGGTGTTATATTCGCTACCTTCCAGTCATCCGGCACAAGGCCTGATTTGAGGGAAAGATTATATATTTTGGCAAGGACATCAGCAATTTCATCTTTAAGTTCCTTGAGAACTCGTGGATGGATGCCATCTGGTCCTGGTGATTTGTTAGTGTTTAGTTTAACAAGACACGCAAGGACCTCCTCCCTGGTTATTTCTATCTGGGTTAGTTCCTCAGTTTCCCTCCCTACAAAGATAGGCTCTGTTTTAGGCATGTGATCTCTGTCTTCTTCAGTGAATACTGAAGCAAATAATTCATTGAGTCTCTCTGCAATCTCTGCTTCCTCCTTAATAATCCCTTGCCTTCCATTGTCATCTAATGGTCCAATGGCCTTCCCAGTTGGGTTCTTACTTATAATGTACTTAAAGAAGTCCTTGTTATTTCTTTGAGTGTTTTTAGCTAAACGCTCCTCAAAGTCTTGCTTTGCTTTCCTGATTGTTGCCTTGCATTTGTTCTGCCAGAATCTATGTTTCTGCCTGTTGTCCTCATTTGGAGAAGCCTTCCATCTTTTAAATGAGCTTTTCTTGCTTTTGATCACTTCCCGAACAACTCCTGTAAGCCACATCGTAGTTCTCTTGAACCTGCCAGTGCCCTTTTTCCGTTTAGGTATACATTCCAATTGGGCCTCTGGAGATAATATTTCAAAATTCCTGTAGCAAATATTGAGAGCAATCATTTAAATGTTTCATCCAATCTCAATACACAAACAACCTGAGAGGCCTAGTATACAATATACTGTGTGGTTTACTTTAACATAGCCAATGAATTATTTCTGCAGCATAAAAATGTACTTTTCACCTCTTAACTTGAGGGTTTTCTTTCTTCTAGTGCCCAAACCTAATGCACATTTCTATATTTAGCAATCTTTCAGCAGGGCTTAACAAACAATACATGCAACATGATCTTTACTTTTAGTGTACAAATACTTATAGTATTTAAAAGCTTAATATAAATATATATAATCACATACATTGAAACTCAAGTCAATAAACAAGGAATATAGTCCTCATATTTTAAAATTTACAACTTAAGATATAAACGTTAAGATTTAATGTAACGCACACAAAGTTTACAAAATAAATAATACTGTACACACAAATCATAGTCAAACAATACTAATTTCCTTGTTTTTTTAAAAAAAAAACAGCTGTATACAGTATGGTATCTGCTAGGCACACAAGAAGATATCATCTGACTTCTTTTTTTCACATGTATGGGATCATCTATTCAGAAATGCCTCTGAATTTAAGAATAATACCCTTACCCAGCTGTAATGCCATCTGGTTCTGAACATGTGTTTTAGTGACTATTATTCTCCTTCATCCTTTTACTCTTTTTCTTAAGGTGGCCAGTAGCAGAAGCATGCAACTGGACTTTACAAATTTTCTGGTACATTGGAGGAAAAAATTAAAAATGAGTCCATCATAATTTATAAAGCAACAAACTAATTATAGCTAAAGCTTCTTGGAATATCTGGGGGGGGGGGGGGGACACGACTATTCCAAAATGGCTCTATTTAATGTTTATGCTTATTCTGAAATCCTGATGTTCTCTTTTTTTTCCCCCAGACATAAAATTATAAAAACTGGTAGAAATGTCAGTGATTGAATGCTGTTTAACAGCCTTTTCAGTTATACATTCCGCAGTGATAATGCATGTAGTACTTAGCACTACCACTTAGACTTATATACCACTTTACAGTGCTTTCCAGCCCTCTCTAAGTAGTTTACAAAGTCAGCATATTACCTCCAACAATTTGGGTCCTCATTTTACCCACCTTGGAAGGATGGAAGGCTGAGTCAACCTTGAGCCTGGTGAGATTTGAACTGTCAAATTGCAGGTAGCAGAAGTAGTCTGCAGCACTGCACTCTAACCACTGTGCCACTGCGACTCAAGTAATTTAATTAATTAATTTATTAAATTTGTTGACCGCTCCCTCTCCCCGAAGGGACTCGGAGCGGTGCACAGGGCTAATAAAACAATAAATACATACATATAGTTAAAAACAAATTAAATATTTCCCTGCGCTAAAAATTCGAATTAAAAAACTAAAATCCCCATCTAAAATTTCTGGCAACCCCATCGAAGAGAGACTATCCTAGGCCGGCCAAGCAGAACAGATATGTTTTTAGTTTTAGACGGAAGGAGCGGAGGTCCGTGGTAGTTCTAATGTCGGGGGGAAGGTCGTTCCAGAGGGCTGGGCCCGCCACAGAGAGAGCCCTTCCCCTGGGCGTCGCCCGCTGACAAAGTCTAGTGGACGGCACCCGGAGAAGTCCCTCTCTGTGGGAGCGAATCGGCCGTGTGGATGTGTGCGGCAGGATCCGATCCCGCAAATAGCTAGGTCCCGAGCCATGGAGCGCTTTAAAGATGATAACTAGAACCTTGAAGTGCACCCGGAAGACGACAGGCAGCCAGTGCAGCTCGCGCAAGAGCGGTGTTACGTGGGTACACCTTGCGGTTCCCATAATTGCTCGCGCGGCTGCATTCTGGACTAGCTGAAGTCTCCGAGTGCACCTCAAGGGGAGCCCCATGTAGAGAGAGTTACAATAGTCCAGTCGGGAAGTAGTATGTGATCTTTTGGATAGGTGGTGGGGTGATTTCCTTGTTAGTTATAGTCTATTCCCAAATGTAGGGTTGCACAATGCAGTGTTTTCAACCACAGGCAAAACACCCTTATATTGAACAGGAAGATGCTAAGGGTGTTAGCTTGAATAGGAAAGGAACCCTATATGGTCAGGAAGCTTGATAAAGTAGTGTTTGATACAATACAATACAATAGCAGAGTTGGAAGAGACCTTGTAGGTCTTCTAGTCCAACCCCCTGCGTGGGCAGGAACCTTATACCATTTCAGACAAATGGTTATCCAACATCTTTCTTCAAGGCAGTTCTGATTCCTTCCATCCATTACTGTTCAGGTCTTGCCGCTCAGTCCAGCAGGATGCAGAGCAAGAGGGGCAGATCTTGGTACATCTGATTAATGTTTGATCCTTGGACTAAAACATTTGTATAATCAGTTCTAGTATGCTCTAGTTGTTCACTGCAACTTTTAAATGAAAAAGCAACACGCCATATTTTAACCAAGTATTTCTTCACTATAATGTCCCTGTAAGTTAATCAGTTCAGCATTGATCAATTCAGCATTGCCTAAATTGTGAGATTTTTTTAAGAGTCAGTTTGTACAGTGCATCTGAAATAATTATTAGAGCCAATATATTCCAAAGTATTCCCAGATCATGATGGCCAGCAGAAGAAGAAGATCATATCTGTTGTATTTTACAACTTTGAGTAAAATCAGTTGGCTGGATTTGTATTTGCTGCTGTTACACAAAAGAACATATAAAATCTACTACTATAAAATCATCATTGCCTCTGCAAGAGTAATCAGTGTTGTCTTATTTTTAAGTGGTCACAGAGTTTATTACAAGCACAGTTTGCGGTTCACTGAAGTAATCTAGGACAGTAGTTTGAATAGTAGAAGAAAATGAATTAAGACATTTGTAGTTATTTTCAGTAAAGTTGGATTTTGTTTTTACATAAAGTAACTTAGTAAACATATTTTATATAGATTACATTTGCAATTTGTCCAATAATTCTGATTGTGGTAATATTCTGATTGTGGTAATAATAAATTCTGATTGTGGTAATAATAAAATAACTAATCAAGGAGAGAAGCAACTTAGAACTAAGGAGAAATTTCCGGACAGTTAGAACAATTAACCTCTGGAACAGCTTGCCTCCAGAAGTTGTGAATGCCCCAACCCTGGAAATCTTTAAAAAGATGTTAGAGAGCTATTTGTCTGAAATGGTATAAGGTTCCTGCCCACGCAGGGGGTTGGACTAGGAAGACCTACAAGGTCCCTTCCAACTCTGCTATTGTATTGTATTGTATTGGTATCTCACAGCTAAAACAGAATGGAATAGTAGGGGAAAGATTACAGAGGGAAGAATAGAAATCATTTTTTCAAGTCTTGAGCTGAAGAATGAAACACAGTGAACTATAGGGCTATTATCAGTATATTCCTTTGTTCTTTTTCATGTATTTAGAAATTATTTCTTTTTCTTACATTGAAATTATTCGGCTAAAAGAAACCATTTACAAATAAAAATTGGAAGTGGTAAAAGCTTCAAAATACAATGCGTTGTATTCTCTCAAATACAAAGGTTTTTACAGAAACCAATACAGTTTTTTTTTTAATTCATGCATCTAATTGGAAAAGTCTGCCAAAATGTTATCATGTCTTTTGATGCTTAAAAATACTTATCTTAGGAAAAATATAGCATAAAGTTAATTCTGACTACTTAAAATAATAATCCAGAGTAACAATCTTCTTAGAAGTACCACAATACTTTTAGGGGGGGGAAATCATAATCATAAACTCAGTTTATGTGCTTAAACAATAGCAAATTAATTCCTTGTCAGTAAAAGCTAGAGAAGAAGCAAAACGTTTTCATGGCCACTGAGGGTTGAAATGGAAGTTCAGCTGGTAGACATCTATCGAAATCACTAACGAATCATAATGAATATTGGGTGTGGGCATCAGGGTCCTGTCACTTTTGATGCTGTGTCCCAAGTAGCTTAAACACAACACTCAAGGAAAGGTGGCGACCTCATCAGCTCTGTAACATCTGGGATTTTATTTGTCATTTTGGCATACTCTGCAAGCGCAAAAGAAAGAGTAAAAGAGGATTATCCTGACAATGAAATGAGTTACTGAATCTTGTGATAATGAAAAGCAGAACAATCCTAATTCCTTTCTATAGTCCCTAAGGTAGAGCTGCTTTTATAGTTCTCCAGGCCTAAATGCAGGAGGGAGGAACAGATGGCCTAAAATCCCTGAAATAAGATACTACCTAATCCCAGGACCAAGTATCACTATTAATCCTGGTCAGATGCCCTAATGTTACTTTATAATAGAATTCATAGTTGCTATTGATAAACTGGCTTCTTCCATCATCTCTCTGCTAATACAATTAATCATAGCACACTGATTTTGATAAAGACAATGCCTCAAATATAAAACTCCATTATAATCAAAATTCCATTTACCAGTTAATTTAGGGATGTGTGAACAAAGATTATATTCAGATGGAATGACCTATCCAATGTTCTGCATAAATGCAATTTATACAGTAACAATGGAATACACTCTGTGATTATTGCACATTAAACATAGTGGATTGTTTAAAATGTTAGGTTCACACAATAACTTAACAGTTCTGAATTGCGTCTTTACTTTGTTTTGGAGTACTAATAAACTATTTTTCAGGTAAGGTACAGGGTTAAATATTTTTCTAAGTATTCTAAGCATAAAGCTGCAATTAAGCGAAGAGATTATATATATATATATATAATATAAAATTAGGCTAGATATATTTGCTCTGAATGAAGATACAAAACAATTAACCAAAAACTATCAGATCACCATCTGATTTCCAGATTATTTAACATTTAGCACTGACCGTGATGTACCTGCTCCTTTCCTAAATGGAGATGAGCTCATTTCATAAAGATAACCATCTCTGACTTTGCTTCTGATTCATCGCTTGTCTGAACTCCATTTGAACCTTGTTAGACAGAAAACAAGCAGGGCTCCTGGCCCAGACTATAAAATATAATTAAGCCCTTTTGAAAAGATACGTAAAAGAGCTTTGTTTCCCCCCCCCCCCAAATAGATCCACTACCTCCAGCACAGCCAATAAAATTAAATGAAGCACTGCCTGCAGTGGATTAAAGTAATATAAGTCCCTGAATGTTTAGTGTTTGAAGTAACTCAAACAAAATATATGTTCAGGCTGCCAAGGCTGCTGTAATGCAGGAGGAACATACATTAAGGATACATTCAAGGATTTGATATGTTGAAGGTCATTAATATCTGTTTATCACTGATAACACATTTTGTATTTTTACAGAGCCCATATGAGGCCATATATAATGCTAAAAAAGTCTCAGTGAAGATTGGTTAATTGACATTGTTGAAGTATGGTACTCTAGTGACCGTTCATTCTCCGCTTCACACAAATGAGAAATCCAGTAGTCTAATCTATTGTGTTTGATCACTACTAATTTTTTCATATAACCTGATAGTTTTGTTGATAGTGGTGTAAGTCTGGTCATTTCAGCTAGCATAGTCTTTTACTAACAAAAACGCCATCCTTTAAGATCCTTTAATATCTTATTAAGTAGGTCTTTGTGATCTTCTTTTGTGACAATGCTAATTAGTTTCAATCGTGCAGTTTGCAATGGAAGGAAATTAGCAGTGTTGGGCTATACATCAGGATTCTTTCATTAGCCCTGCTGTTTTGACACCGATTCTTCTTTCATCCCTCCTCAATCTTCAGTATTGCCAGTAGAAGCAGGAGATGAGAAAAGTGGCTGAGAATGGTAATTACCAGATGGGTAATAACAGTCCAATAAAAGTCCAAGAGGAAGCTCACCAAAGATGTACGGTGTTCCTTTTTAATCTCACTCTGATTAGTCCTGAGCCAAAATGGCCTTTGAAAATTCTCTGTCAAATTACCAGAAAAAGAAATTAGATGAACAATTTCTCAAAATTTCTCTAAGCAACAATCCTTTTAATAATGACAAAGAACCACTGCCAAAAAAAACACAACACCCCATTGTAAAGCATTCCCTCATGAGATCTTCACCTCGATTAAACCTCCTTCAATTAAATCTCAATAGAAACACAGGATTTCAAGGAGTTTTCAGGAGAGACAATGTTCAAAAAAATAGAGGAAACAATTCTTTCGTACACATGGTAGTTTTCTCTGCCTCTTTCCTCTTACATATATAAACACACCCATAAGATCATGCTAGAGCTATATTAAAAACATTTGTTGTGTAGGTTTAAATCAGTCATTCTCACCTAAGCTTCAAGCGTCTTAACTTAAACCAGTAAGATTTCTGACAACTAAGTTTTCAACTGGGTGTTTGGAGGATGGAGGCAAGAGGGTAGAATAGCAAACATAGAAATTATAATAGTTGCAAATAGTTTGGATCCAAATGTACCCAAAATATCTGTCTTTCTTCACTTAACGAAACTAAAATGGGTTATGCTTTTAGAAGAACTGTATGACCAGATTTACATACCATTTTTCAGATTTCATTATAACTTACTAACTAGTTGTCAGTGATTCCCAATGGAAGAAACATCCACAATTTAAAATATTTAATATTATGACTCAAATTTCTCCATTTGTAACTATTTTACTAATGGGTTTTTAAACTAACCCGGGGATGAGAAAAGCAAGAATATTGGTAATCTTTAAATTTTTGAAGATACTATATAATGCTTTTCAATATCTGAAAATGTTTTTTAACCGTGTTAATGGAATTATTTCTTGAGTTTGGGATTTTAATTTTTTTTAAAAACCCTGACCATTTAAATGCAAGACGCCTTATTGATTTGGTTACATATTCAGACACAGTGCATACATTTGAGAGATTATTATTATAACTTGTTTGAAACAATAGTTTTCTTAATTCATGACAGACTGCAGGTTTTCTATATAGTAACATACTAGCAAACCGAAATGTGGTTACAAACTGTGTCAGATAACAGGAGAAAAGCAAGAATTTTCTTTGAATAGTTCTGCCAGTCAAAGTACGTAGGTAATATTATGGGAAGATGTTCTTATTTTAGTTTCTGTAATCTTGCTTCTTCATGTACTTTGTTTCAAATTCAAAGGTAATGCAAATGCACGTGTTCATTCATTCACAAACCACACATATATAAGTACACTGAATCTGTTTGGCTGGAAATTGTACAGAACAACTCCTAGGTTTCCAAGAAAGAAGAAGCTATTGGCAGAAGAACGAAGCTGACATATCATTTTGGTCCAAGAGAAGAAGCTGTTGGAGATAAACCAAGAAGCAGGATACAGCTATAAATAATTATTTAAGAGAATGGAGCTAAATGGGAAGGAGAAGACTGCTTAAAACGATTTTCTTCTTGCAGGAGCACTTCAGAAAGCCTGGGGGAAAATATAAAATATATGGACCATTAGAATTTTGCTGCTCAGGAATGAGGGAATTTTTTTTACAGTTGTCTTTACTTATTTGCCCTTGTCAATTGTCATTGTGTTACATCTTTCACTATTATGTTTTGCGAGCAAAATAAGTTATATAGTGGTTTATAAAAGTTAATAGTTCTGGCTTCAAGTAATTGCTATGCAAATCAGCTTCTGGTTAGTATCAATCACATGCCTCCACATTTGTCAAACATTCCTAGATCACTTCCAGCTGTATAAAGACTACCTACTTATTTCTTTCTAGCATATGGCATCCCATACTTTATAATGACATACAGAAGCCCCATTTTAAAGGAGTCTGATTGCCTTTTCTCCATCAACACATTGATACATCCAAGCTCTATAAAGGATCAAAGCAGACCTTCACAATGCAAGGGCTGGCAATGTTTTGTAAACCTCTTCTAACCATTTTTATTAGTCTCCCGAAGGACTAGTGGTTTTTTTTAAAATTGTAGAATAGTTGACCAAATAGTTCTTCTTTTGAAAAAAAACTGCTCAGCAAAACAAAATGTTAACTTGCATGGTATACATGAAAAAAATTGTAAGCGTTGGATAGCAACAGATTTGGAAATAAATAAATAGATTCCATGAGCTAGCAAGGCAATGACAGAAATGATTAGATTGCTTCAAAGGAAACTAATATACTACAATACATTTTTCTCAGAGTATCCTTGGAGAGCTGTGTCAAAGCTTTATATATTGGTAGGGAGAAAGGAAATGTCTTTAAACTTTTTTCCCACCTTTTCTGGCTAACAATAATCATGGGAATTCATATTGTACAGTGTAGTTCATGCAGATGCATAGAGATCCTACAGTTAGCCTCTGGGGTATGGTGATAGTTTCCATTCATGTTTCAGCACCATTTCCTGTAGTGTGTAAAGCCCATGTTCTCTATGCATCTCAACCCCTGTCCAACTTCCAATCCTTTCATTAGGTGCAATGTGATTTCTTCTGCAAAATTTAGTTCATCCTAAAGGCGAAACAGAACAGCTGAAAGATAAAGCTATAATGGCCTTGAGGAAGAATTTTGGTTCTTAGTAATATTAAAATATACTTTTTAAATTGTGAAACTTCAGTATACAGGTAGTCCTTGACTTACAACCAATTGAGCCCAAAATTTCTGTTGTTAAGTGAGACATTTCTTAAGTGAGTTTTTCCCCATTTTACGACCTTCCTTGCCACAATTGTTAAGTGAATCACTGCAGTTGATAAGTCAGAAACCTGGTTGCTAAGTGAATTGGGCTTGCCCATTGACTTTATTTGTTCAAAGGTGGCAAAAGGTGATCGCATGACCTTGGGACACAACAATGATCATAAGTATGAACCAATTGCCAAGCATCTAAATTTTGGTCACATGATTGTCGGGATGCTACAAAGGTTGTAACTATTAAAAATGGACACAAGTCACTTTTTTCAGTGCCATTGTAACATTGAATGATCATTAAATGAACTGTTGTAAATTAAGGATTGCCTGTAGTTGCTTCTGACAATATAAATTATCTTCATTTCAAATTCACGGACACCTTTCCTATAGGGATTATTTGGGCTAAACTAAAAATCATCCTACTTGACAAGAATATTCCATCAACTTTCTATCTCTTAAACTCAAATTAGAGTAACTTTGAGATTAATGATAATTTTAAAGGTAGGTGTCTGGTTTAAAAAATAGACTTTGTAGTGGAACAATTTACTGTACCTTGGTGTTTAGTTTCATAATCACATGAAGCTACAGTGATAAAAACAGAATGGCCATAAGATTATCTAAATTTGTAATAGAATGTGTTAGGGGTGTTTTTTTAACTGAAGACCACATTAGATTGAGCCACCAATTGACAGCACCAGAGGCAAAGACAGGCCTAAAGAGGGGTGGGTTTACAGTCCTTTTTTATAAATATATTGTAAGCAAACTAGGATATACATGTGATTGTCTAGTGCAGGGGTGGCGAACTGTGGCTCTTTTATGACTCATGGACTGCAATACCCAGAATTCCTGAGCCAGCCATGCTGGCTCAGGAATTCTGGGTAGTGAAGTCCATGAGTCATAAAAGAGCCACAGTTCGCCACCCCTGGTCTAGTGCAACTGTGCATTTCTATCATATAGTATAGCCTTTACTGTCATTATACAAAATAAATACAATGAAATTGGTTATTGATGTAATAAAATAAATTTCATTGGCTATAATACATCATGTGCTTAGTGAAGTCCTCAAGGCCATTAAGTGTAACTATGAGGCAATGGGGCAGGATTGCAAAAACAGATTTTGAAAAAAATAAAGAGGCAGTTATTCCATGAACCTCATTTAGCAACCACAATTGAAACCAGTAGCTTTGTTGTTAAGCAAGGTGGTTGCTAGATGAGAAATCACATGACTATGGCTATGCTTTTCCTTTTGTCCATCCCCTCACCTTTGCAGAGTGGGAGAGATTGCTTAAACAACCAACAGGTGGGACACTGAGAAATGGTCTGGGTACCTACTTAATCTACCTTTACATAAGGTGCCTTCTTCTGGTTTACTTGGAAACTCTTCCCCACTGAAAAATATATTTTCTAAGGTTTGCATTAGTTGTGCATAATAGTTTATGAAGTAGTTTCTATGTGTTTTTTGGACACATGTGTTGCTCTGAGTTGACAGCAGGATCTGGGTAACACTTGTCTTGAGTTCTGAAACTTTTCCATTATTATCAAATTCAGTGAAAGAACTGAGCAAGTATTTGTTCTGTGAACTCATAAACATTATTATGTTACAGAAAGCTTATTTTTAAAGAGCATTAATTCAATTTATTATGAAATTATTCTTGGCATAATAGCTACTTTTCAAAATTTACAATAAGGAAACAGGCCATTTCCCCTAATTTCTAAAAGAAATTAATAAGTAAATCTTCCTGCTTTTCTCCCTCAGCACAGTTGATGCAAATTCTTTTATGTTACACACACGGGTTAGGGCTCTGACGTACAGAGGGATTGGGGAGTTGGGGCAGTTGAATCACAGGTTTGGAGATCCTGTTCTAAGAAACAGCTGCCTATTGTAGACCCTGGATGTATTTTTTAGTTCATTTTTATAAATATTAAATTTCTTTAGAAAAATAAGCCATAGGCATTACAAATTAAGCATAGTGAAATTCAATATTCACAATGACAATTCCAAATATGAGCACCACAGTTAGAATAGGGGGGAGTACCCCTGGCTGAGAAGTCCAGTTTATTTCAATTTATTGTCGTAAGTATAAGAGAGAAAATTAAAGATTTTTTAAAGACTTAGAACTGGACTATGAGTCTGTAATTTTAAAACAATACTTTTCGCAAAATAAATATTTTCTACCAAATTTAGCAGTGAAGTTCATAATGTTTTAAATTGAATAAATTATGAAATGATATTTTTTTTACTGTAAGTGTATGATAACATAAATCAGTTGAGTATATTGTTCAGTATAAACTGGGTATCAGTTGAGTATAAAGTATACTTAGCAAATGGAAGATAGACAATTGCCCATTTTAGAATAAATGTTTATCTGTAATTAAATGCTATTGCAGACAACTGGAAATGATCTTTGCACGCACCACATCCCATCTTTAAGTCTTCCTCTTTGAAGCTGCAAGTAGTACAGAGCTATAGAATAAGCCTATCAAGTCCCATAGCAGTGTAAATATTAGGATCCAGAATATAATTACTGTTATTGAAAATGTTACACATTCATTTACTAATAATAACAAAGCTTCAAATATCAATACAGTGGAGATCATAGGACACAGTTTTTTTCCTACTGGCATAAAAACATAAGATTATACTTTAGTGGGAAATAAAATTGCCTATCAAATTCATGTAATTATTCATTTATATAACTGGTTCAATAGTTTTAAAACACAGCCGTTTCCTTTTTAAGCTGATAATTATGAAGACATTATGCAATTTTACATTGTTTATTGACATTTTATATTCAATAACATTTATTTTGTATATTATAGACATACAGCATATGCGATATATTTAATGTGGATTCTATAACGAACTCAAATATTGATATTTCTTTTTCTCATACTCAGAATGCCGAAGACTATAAATTATCCCCTTTTGCATGGGCGATATAGTTTGAACAATTTCTTGTTTTTGGCAATTGACTATTCAATTATTAGGCTTGTTGCTTTCTACCTTGGGAAAATTTGCTGTCACATTATGTTACAGAAAGCTTATTTTTAAATAACATTAATTCAATTTGTTATAAAAATTATTCTTGGCATAATAGCTACTTTTCAAAATTTACAATAAGGAAACAGACCATTTCCCCTAATTTCTAAAAGAAACATTTCACATCTAAACATTTCTTTAGAAAGATAATCTACCGTATTTATTCGAGTATAACGCGCAAAATTTTCTACCAAAAAAAGAAATCAAAGTTTGGGTGCGCGTTATAAACGAGGGCCGGTCCATTGAGGGCGCAGGCGAATTGTGAGTTCGCACTGCGCCTTTTCCGGGCTGCAGCCGCTCACTGTACGCGAGGGCGAAGAAAAAAAAACCGTTTTTTATACCGATTTTTAATCGAAAATTAGGGGTGCGTGTTATACACGTGTGCGCGTTATACTCGAATAAATACGGTAGTTATTTTTGCAAGATTGAATGAGAATCAATATTCTTCTCAGTAAGAAATGACTTCTGCCTTGTTATAAGCTGACAAGAATCATTCTGATTGTGGTGGCATTAAAACTCGTTTAATAAATAAATATCTTTATTAGTGTAGTGCATCAAGGCATTTCTTGTTGATTTTCTTCTAATCTGGTCAACCTATTCTACTCAAATAGCTCTAGGACTCCATGTTTGTATTCTACTGTTCAATATTATTCTTTTTTTCTGGGGAAAACTCCCCAGAAACTAAATATTCTAAAAGGATAAAAGATTCTTGTTGTTAATTCTCTTAACAAACATAGCTCATTCAAACATTCAAGTATTATCAGATTATTATTAATTAATAATAATAATTATTATTAATTAAAATACTAATTCACATTTTGCCAAATTGTTTGCTGTATTCTATAAACATCTCTTTAGTATAAAATGGAATTTATTAAAAGAACTTCCTTTTTATATATTAATACACGAGTTAATGCTTATGTAAACAAAAAATATAATTGACTGGCGAAAATGTACTTTAGTTGTAAAGGCATTAAATATATATGATTTGTACATACTTATGTAAGTTATTCCTTTAAAAGTAAATATTTTATTTCTTGAAAAGAAAAAGCAACATATACTTTATGCATAATTAATGGTAGATTTTTTTTTATGCTTACCGTAGGTATAATTAATAAATCATCACTTACCCTTGACATCAATGACTTCCTTATAAAGACGAGTCTTCAGGAGAAAAGCAGGACTCTGGTTGGACCTATGTGCTGCTCTGTCACCACAGAAGCTAAATGGTGTAAACATAGCGGGAATCCTGGCCCTGAACTGGTTACTCCAAAAGTCTGTATTGATATAAGAGGCGGACTGATCCAGGTCTGTATGTAGAAAATAATTTGAAATTGTGGACAGAATGAGTGTGGGCAATAGAAAGTTTAGCAGAGTTAGAGAAAAATCTTCTTAAGGAAGTCTTAGACCGAGTGTATTTTATCTTAATATGTAGAAATGACATATAGTTCTCTATGATGTGCCTTAGAAATATTCAATGGCTTATTAACAAGATCCTTTTCTGAGCAGACTATATTATGTCTATCATTTTTTTCCCTACAGCTCTAAGTAAATTTCAGTCTTGTAATCTGAATTTCAACTGTTTTGAAAAGATTCAGAGGAAATGACTTCACAGTATTGCTTATTATATATAATTTTATATTCCTTCTACGTAATAACTTCAGATCATTTGAAAATAAAATGAGAAAATTGTTATATGTCAGATGATCAGACACCAGTAGCATATTTTCCCGATGACTGTTTATATTCTACTTTTAGCCGAGATGGAGTCCTAAAATTGTTTGCAATTAAGAGTGCACAAAAAAGAACATATTAATTGTAAATGCAGATACTTACTACTGCTGTTTGATGTCGTAGTCACAATTCCAGATTTTTCTCTCTCTACAAATTCCAAAACTGACTATTGGTAAATGTGCCACCCTACAGAAGGTCCCTTTCAACAGAAGAGTAGAACCTGGTTTTTGACATTTCATTACACAGTTCAGCCTGCAGCTCCTTCCTCTAAAATTAGCTGCACAATGACAGGGGTTAGCTGATTTGAAAGATATAAACCCATTGGATTAGCAGTTTGTATCATTACTTAACTATAACTGTAAATAAAGACTCTGTGCCATATGACTTGAGAAGTCTGTCTTGGGAGAGAAATGAAGACTTGAGGAAGCGAACTCTTGTTAGGCAATTTTGTTTTTCTGATAGATAGTTCTGATGTTTGTCCTTTCCTAGTCCTTTCCTAGTTTGTTTTTCGGAATAGATGCATACTGTTGTTAACAGTGTATATAATGCCATAATGCTCCAGTCTAATCCCCAGACTGACTGGAGATACCTGAGTTGAAATTGAAATAATATGTAGAAAACAAAGATGAGAAAGAACATACAAAAGTACGTAGGTGATATAAAATTAATAATTTATAATAGCTTATTAGATTTTTTGAACTCTTGAATTTTCAGTATTTCTGGTCAATGTGATGTAAAACAAATCCTAAAACTAGATAAAGAGAACACAATTAAACAAATGAGTCAGAATATACTTGATCATTTATTTACTGAAAGGAAAGACAAAAACAGATTTCTTGCATGCCACTATTAAAGAGATAGTAACTTTTTTTCTATATTTAAAATAAATCCTGCTTCAAGATTTTTGCAGTAATTTTTTTTTGTTGCTACTATAAATACCTTCTGCCTTCAGGACCAGGATCTGAATTTTTAAACTCTTCTTGATGCATGAACCATTTCTCTGATAAATCTAAAAATAATAGAATAAACTTTCTAACAATTAAGTTACTGGAAGGAAGTGGATATAAAGTATTTAACTTTTTTCAAATTGCTCACTATGATTTTTCTCATTACAAGGTTTTTTGGGGACAGGAACATTTGAACTGCTTAGTTCTTCTTAATGAACTTCTGCAAACGTACCTTGTTCAAGAAGACAAAATAGAAGGACAAATGGCCAGTCAGATATATCCAGTACAATTTGCAATGGAGAAGAACCAGATTTCTAAAACAGAACATACTTCAGATGATCTACGAACAGGCCTATTTCAGTATATACAAGATACAGGTATTATACAGCAGTTATGGAGTAATTTTGTACTAATCTGAAATACTGAATATTACTTTTCTTTAGATAAATTTTAACAGATTAAGAAAGGCATTTTTTTGTTTTGTTTTAAGTTTGTGGGTGCTAAGAAAATTTGGATTTCATTTAATTTTTTCTTCTTTTAATTTATTTTAACTTCATTGTTCTCATAGACATTATTTGGGTAAAATATTCTTCTTCCTCCATTTCACCTCAATTTAATAGATACACAAAAACTACCAGGTGCTTATGAAGTTGTGTTTTACAATGAAACTGAGGACGATCCAGGAATGATGTTATGGAGATATCCAGAGCCCAGAGTACTCACCCTTGTGAGAATCACCCCAGTTCCTTTTAACACCACTGAAGATCCAGATATTAGCACTGCAGATCTTGGAGATGTACTTCAGGTTGGTAGCATCTTTATTAATTTAGAAAACAACTTTCAGGATGCCAATGGGAAATTAGTTTAAAAAATAAAAATACATCCCTGAATTATAAAAGACAAACAGTGGCTCTTCCATGAGTTAGAGTTTATTTATTAAATTGTATGTCACCAGACTTCAAATAATTTTCAATCTTTGCTTCCAATACATCTGAAAAAAGAAGTATATATGGTACTTTGCAGATGTAATATTAGAAAGGCGATGGCTATTTAATATAATATCTGCGGGATCGGATCCTGCCTCATACATCCTCACGGCCGATTCGCTCCCACAGAGAGGGACTTCTCCGGGTGCCGTCCACTAGACTCTGTCAGCGGGCGACGCCCAGGGGAAGGGCTCTCTCTGTGGCGGGCCCGGCCCTCTGGAACGACCTTCCCCCCGACATTAGGACGACCACGGACCTCCGCTCCTTCCGTCTCAAATTAAAAACTCATTTCTTCTGTCTGGCCGGCCTAGGATAGTCTCTCTGTCTTTGGGGTTTTATAGGGATTTTATAATATAGCTTAGTTTTAATGGGAATTTTAGCGCAGGTTTAGATTTAATTTATTTTTAATGAAATGTTTGTATATATTTATTGTTTTACTGTGCCTGTGCACCGCCCCGAGTCCCCGAGGGGAGAGGGTGCGGTTTAGAAATATTAAATTATTATTATTATTATTATTATTATATTTTTTTCTATGTTTTTGTATATTTGCAGTGTGTTGCTTTGTCTTGTAAGTAATTTAGAGTTAATCTGGAATGGAACCACATTGAAATCTTAGAAATAACTAATTACAGGTAGTCCCTATTCAGCAGTCACTGTAAGGGTACTTAACAACTGTTCCTTGAAATCATGGCAGTTGCAGCATTCTCACAGACATGTTATCCTGATTTGGTTGCTTGGCAGCCAATTCAAAATCACGATGGTTGCAGCATCCCGTGATCACAATTGTCTTTTGCATTTTTCACTTTGCTTTCCAACAAGCAGAGTTAATGGGGAAGCTGGCAGGAAATCACAAATGGCATTCCCATGATCACAGGACACTGCAACCATGTGGGGTTGGTCTAACAGCTACTGGAACTGCTGTAACTGCCATTATAAGTGGGTGTGAAAGAGTTACTGGTTCGAATTACCATAAGTAAGGGAGGGCCGCCTGTAACTTAATAAATATATTACAAATAATACAATGAAATGTATCATTTGCATATTTTTACTCATATAGAAATAGACTCTGGTTTTGTTTTTACATATTTAATTCAACTTTGTTCAAATAGCCATTATAGGCTTCATGTGCCGAAATCACTCATTTAATTGATTTGTTTTATGCTCTCAGGTGACTAGTCAGAATAGCTGAATGGTTCTGTTTTGTTTTTAAGCGAAGAAGCCCTGGATTGTTCAAATATGTCATGATGAAATGAAGAGGGAAATACCGAAGGGTGTTCCTTTTGAGAAAAAAGATGTTTGCAATGTTGGATGTTGCATGCACAGATAATCCATTAAAGAGTCTGTGGACTTGTACTCTTTTAGACTTTTAACACTCCGATATATAATCTATAAACTATATTCCCTCTCTGTTTACAATATATCTAGTAGTAAGTATTTGCTACTACTTTTTTTTTCTTTCTTTTGGGACCGCTGCAAAAATAAGTACTTTGTGTGATTTGGGGACAATATAATAGATAGTACACAACTTATGACAATTCATTTATCGGCCATTCAAAGTTAACAATGGCACTGAATAAATGGTGCTTATGACTGGTCATCAGAGTTCAAGCTGTCTCAGTGCCCTTCTAGTCACACCATTGCAATCTGAGTGCTTAGCAACCAATTTTCACTTATGAGTAGTTGCACTACTATCCTCTGATGACCGTTTGCCACTTTCTCTGCTGCCTTCTCTAGAAATAGGGAAGCCAATAGGGAAGGTTGCAAATTGCTGAGGTAAGTCTCCCCCATCAGTGCAGCCTTCTCCTGTTTTTCTTCACTCATGCACTGTCCATTCATGCATCCCCATGCACCCTTATAGATCATTGTCACACTTCCTTGTACACTTGCATATCTTTTCCAAGCACCACCATAGCTCTAAGGCCAATATAATATATTTTACATTCGTTTAGAAAATGAATGTGCAATGGTCGCGAAAATGAAAAAGGAAATAGTATGTGTATATTGTCTACTTACATGATTTGTTTCTTAACTTCAAATAAACATTTCTGAACTAAAATATATGAGCTAGATATTTATTTCTAGCACCATATACTGCTGCTTCCTGTAGCACTCCCTAAAATAGTGCCTAAAGAAAATATAGGCTTTGGAGCAATTGTCTTGAAATTAATCATAAGTCATAACTTTAAGAAAGATTTGACACAGCAATCCATGAGAAAACAATTATGAGGCACATCAGAGGCATTTGTATTTTTTCTTTTCAAAGAGAATACTTCATTTTGTGCTCACTTGCGACTTTTTGTTTTACATTTCCCAATGAGACTACAGTGTTGAGCTGGAAGTTGAGAGCCTGGGAAAAGAGCTTTTCGGAAAACCACACATTTTACTGATGTTTGAGTCATTTCTCACATTTCAGAAGCAAGTATTTTGGAAATTCAAATAATTTGTGTATGACATGCAATGATTTAAGTTCTTGGTATTAGCAAAGAAAACCATAAAAATTCTACCACAGTTATCAGGAAGGAAGGAATTCTTCCCTGGTTTAGCCTTTTTAGTCTGAATATTTAAATTGTTTTAATTGGGTTTTTAATGGGGTTTTAGTTTTAGGGTTTTAGGTTTTTAGCGCAGGGATATAGTTGTTTAATTTGATTTTATATATTTATGATGTTTCTATGTTTGTACGCTTTTTAATCTCCTGTGCACCGCCCCGAGTCCCTCCGAGAGGGAGCGGTCTACAAATTAAATTTGATTTGATTTGATTTGATTTTAAAAGTCTTCAGTTTTAACTAATCTCATTGCCTTTAATTGGGAAATAGAATTAGTACAGCTTTTTATTCTTTTGCACTGGTTTTAGCAATAAGTTCTGTAGACCCTAAATGTTTCCTACAAAAATTCAAGGTTTGAATGTTTATCTGAACAATTGGCTTAGAAACAAATAAGGAAGTAATTGGCTAAGAATGTGGTAGCAGAGGAGATGAATGGCATTTCCAGCAAATGCTTCTTTCTGGATTCAAATTAAGCTTCTAGTTTTGTTTTTACAAAGCTTGGGTCTAGGTTACTTGGCTACATGAAGGACCATCTTCACATATCCAAGATACCGTATGTTCTTTGACCTTCCCTGGAGTATCTTTTGCAGATCCTACCATAGATGTGTATACATCAATGGCAATTTCTGCTTTTTATGTGGGGGAAGCTAAACTGTCAATCGATTTGCCCATTGGAATTGAGGGTGGCCTCCTCCTTGTTTAATATAAAGTATGGAATAAAATATTTCTTTTTACTAAGATTTCATTGTATATTTATATTCTAAAACCATCTAGAGTAAACCACAAATTGGAAGTGGGTTGTGTATAAAAAAACAAGAGTGGTCAAGATATAAGTTTTGAGATCTCTCTCTCCCTCTCTCTCACACACGCACACACACACACACACTCAAACATAATTTGTAATTGACAGAATATTTTCTCTACACACACACATACACATCCTTCAGTATTTTTGGTTGTTACTGAATTTTCTTTTAATGAAAACCTCAACAATTAAAGCTCACTGAGTGCATGTATCAAGTGTGTGTTTGACATGTACACATCTCCATTATAAATCTCAGATAGTAATGTGGGGAATTAAAATGGTAACTATTGGTCTAGATGTCTTGATGATCTGATTCACATGGGTAGTTTTGTATACAGTGATATAGTGCAGGGGTCTCAAACTCAATTTACCTGGGGGCTGCTGGAGGCAGAGTCTCGGTGAGATTGGGCCACATAAGGGATTCATTCCCTCTGCAGGCCGCACCAACTTTCAAATCACGGTGGGGGCCACAAGATACCGTCCTGCGAGCTGCAATTGGCCTGCGGGCCGCGAGTTTGAGACCCCTGATATAGTGGCTTTACTGCAATAAAATGCAAAGCCAGATAAATATTAGAGCTAGAATTCTTGAAAGTATTCCTTGTTGTCCTATTGTTGCTGTTGAAGTTTTAAGATAGCTTGTATGGCTTTTCTCCTAATGATACTGGTTTTGTATGACTTTATTTACATACATACTTTAATTTAATTTCTTCGAATTTATACCCCGCACCTTCTCCTAAAAAAGGACCCAGGGTGGCATACATACATACGCACTTTATGGGTAATGCATTTTTCTTTTCCCTCTGATTCTGTGTTTCGTGAGACTGCTTTTAAATGTATATTTAGCTGTTTATTTAGTTTCATTCCCCGTTTTATTGAGACTTGATGCAGGTTTTGTGGCACATTTTTAAATTCACAGATCTATTCAGCACACCTGCATTTGCTCTAAACCTAGTAGCTTGATGAACTGATAAGCTGGCCACATGCTTTCTCTAAAAATAAAGGAATGTTATGTATTTCTTCCCAAAGGTTAAAATTATTTCTCATGGCTCTTGAATTACCATATTCTGATACCAAGGGAAAATAAAACCTCAGCTCAGAATCTTGTTTGTACTTAGAGGGCTTTCCGGACAGGAAGGCAATCTTGATGCAATGCAATAAGCCACAATACCAGTGGGCATTACAGGTGAAAAACGTGCAGCTGTGCCCCATACCACAAATATACAGTGAATATTTCCTGTACAGAAATAAGGCTTGGCTAACTTTGTTTCCCAAGAGAAGATCACATTAAAATGTTATAAAATCATGATTTCCTGCATTTGAATACTTGTGGTTTCTCAACTGCTTCCAATATTACAAAAGTTTTTTTATGGCTTCTATTAGTTGAAGATGTATAGGAGCCTCATTCTTAAGTAATCTAAAAGGCAGAGAGATACGTTAAAAAAAAAGCTCTTTTTCAAGCAAACCTGGATTTTTTGACATTTCAGCTATATAACTGAGCATTCCATAGGTTTTATTTAATAAAAATCATATCTGTCTAAGTATAGGTAAAATGTGTATACTATATATTAGCTGCTAGACTTTCCCATAAAGAAAATTCAAACGCAGAAACATGGAATAAAAAGTATTTTTTTAAATTTGATTTATTCCTGTGTAAGAAAAAAAATCAGTACAAGACATTGAATTCATAATAATAATCTTAATAATATATATAGAAGATAATATTTGGAGCTCAGGGTTAAACTGTGGGGTCCTTGGTGCTCTCTGGGATTGGTTGTGTTGGAGGGGTGATCTTGGTGGTTGGAGGGGTGATCTTGGTGGTTCCTTAATTAGGCTATTGTTTACTATTAGCTTTCTCTGAGCTGGTGAAATGACTAACAATACAAGTGGGCATAGCCCTTTTATGGAATTACCATCTTTACATGATAAAAGAAAGCTTATTAGTTTCAAATTGATGCTAACAGGAGTTCCTAGTAAATTGCTGTTTCTGGTGAGGTTAAAGGCAGCAGTGAAGTAAGGTTAGTCCAAAATGGAGGCAAGGTTCCAATAAAGGAGACTTGTGACTTGTGGCTTGTTCCTCAGGTCTAAAGCCAACTTAACTATAACAAAGAACTTCAGAATTAAATCTGTTACCAACAAAATTGTATGGATGTGTCTGAAATGTTGGAACAACTTTGGTTACCAGTTAATAACATCCTCAGGTTGGAAGGCACCCCTCTAGTTACTTTCACAAATAAATTTTGAGATAATTACTTTATTACACCAAGCTGCATAGAGATGCAATAATACTCACTGATGTCACCAATACCAAAAAAGTAATTTTGACTGAGTACATGCCACAATGCAGAGATGGGCTAACAATTTATAAAGATAATGTGCTATTTTATGTTTCCTGATTGATTGGTTGATTGAGATTTTTTTTTTTGCCAGGCATCTGTTTACATTTTTTCTGTATTTATTTGTTTTCTGTAGTTACCTGTTTTGTTTGTCAGCCCAATGTGATGTGATGTGATGTGATTTGATTTAAGATAGGTAGCCATATGGGTAAATTGACACAATAAATACATTAAATACAAATAATGTTTATAATATCATTTATTTATCTTGCTTCCAGCTTTGAGACTAGACTTGTAGGTGTGACTGGTGAGCCAAATAGTTGTTTCATTTCCCTAATATTAAGGCTGCCTCTGAGTTCCCATTGTAGAGGCACTTTGAAAAGAGCTTTTTCAGCTGATAATGTAATGGAGAATGGGAGGAGCCATTTATTAAGAGAGGTAGCAGCTAGGCCACATTGGGCATTGGCAATCAGGAATAGAATTTTAGATTGGGCCCAGAAATGATTAGTGATTATTTAGTGAAAGACTTGTGTTATTCTACTGCTGAACAAATAGGCATGGGGTTGTATTAGTATTGTAGTGTACCCTATAAGTTGCTCTATGAACTTGTTCTATGGATACTGATTCCTGTTACAGGTGGTCCTTAACTTAGGGACTGTTCAAATTTACAGTGCCACTGAAAAAAAAGTGCCTTATAATTGCTTTTCACACTTATGACCATTGCGGTATCCCCATGGTATCATGATCAATATATGGATGCTTGACAACTTGCATGTATTTATGACAGTTGCACTGTCCTGGGGTCATGTGATCACCATTTGTAACCTCCTTAGCTGGCTTCCGACAAGCATAGTCAATAGGGGAAACCAAATTCATTTAATGACTCCATGATTCCCTTAACAACTGCAATGATTTACTTAACAACTCAACAAAAAGGTAATAAAATCATGCACAACTCACTTAACAACTGCCTTGCTTAGCAATGTTGAGCTCCCTTGTGGTTATAAATCAGACTACCTGTAGTTTCAGTGTCTCTAACTCTATGGAGAGAATATTACTTCTGGTATTGGTTATTTTTTTGTCTCAGATTACTGTTTTAAAAGGTATGTATTCTGAATATTTATAATTGGTATAATGCCTAAAGAAACAGTTTTGCAAGGCATGTGGTAAAGTTACAGAAGTTAGCCAAGAAGTAAATAATTTATTTATTCATAACGTCTCCAGATTCTTATGTGGGAAGAGAAATACTTCGGAATTTTCAGCTAAAGCTTGTAACCAAGGACATTGTGTTTTGCTTCCACAAACAATGATCATATGAGAGATGCAGAAGGAATTTATGAAAAAGCTTTTCTTCCTATATATATTGGTTGCAGTAGCAGTAAGACCTTCCAAAATGGCTTAAGGACTACCAGCTATCTGTCATCACTACTATCTGTTTAGTGGGTGGCTTATATCACTCTAGATAGGCTAACTTCTTCTAAATTTCCATAACTGGAATCAATTTTCTCTTCACTTGGATACTTTAAATGGAAGGCTCTCATTCACCAGGCTTTATGCAGTTCTTTCATCTTTCTTTTCTATATAACCTTATTAAAAAGAGTTAGAGAAAATAATTAAAAGAAACTAATGTATGGAGTAAGCAAAAAAGAAAAGAAAAGGAAAAGAAGGAACAAAGTCAAAAGTAAAGAAAAGCAAAAAAGGAATTATGAAGAAATAACATAGTTTTTCTTTTTAACATCAAAACCATAGCACATACATTTGTCCTTTTCTGTTTCTTGCAAAAATTCTACAAAGTGTCTCCAGTCAACTATAAACTTAGGTAATATCTTTTTTCTAATCAAAAGTGCCAATTGGGTCATCTCAGTTCCATCAACACCATCCATTTCTCCATTGTGGGTAATGTCAGATTTTCCACCTCGTGCATATAAAATCTCACTACAGTTACTATGTATAAAAACAAAATTCCATTATATTTTCCCCACTATTTATCAATCAGCCCCAAAAGAAAAACCCTCTAGTTTAAACTATATATATTAATCTTTAAAATCTTCTGAATTAATGCATATATTTGAATCCAAAACTTTCTGGCTTTTTACAAATCTCCTAAGCACGATAAAAAGTCCCTTCCTGTTGTTCCCATTTCCAACATAAATTTAAATAACCTTTTACATTCTAGACAGTTCTCTGGTAAAATAGGCCAACAATATTTAATTTTATAAAATGTATCTTTAAAATTATAACATAATATAAATTCCAGCCCTTTCAACTACATATTCTCCCATTGTTCCATCTGAACAGTAAACCGTTAAAAAAAAATCTTTTATCTACCTTCAATCTTTCTGATAATTGTACATAAGTAAACCATGATACCATTCCGTCATCAAATTTTCTAAATGTAAAATTTACGTTTTACATTCTCCTTGACAAAATCACATAATTTGACCTTTTTTTTTTACTACAGCTCTTCCATCTTTTCTTCCATACATTTTTCTGGAAATGTATGTATTTCATTTATTTACTATAATGGAGGGCTTCAGTTAACAACAGCAGTTGGGTCCAGAATCGCCATCACTAACCACAACAGTCATAAAGTATGTGACTGTGCTGTTTAGAAAGAGCAATTTCCATACTCCCTGTTAGCCATCATTACCAAATCATCTTAATGGGCCATTAAGTGTGCATGTCATATGGTCACTATTTGGTCTCCTGCCAGCTTTCCTATTGACCCTGGCTGGTAAAGAAAGTTGCAAATGATAAACATGTGACTATATGAAGCTGCAATGTTGTGATTGCAACCTGAGCTCCAAATGCCCATATTGTGATCCTGGGATCACAGGGGCACCGTGACAACTGGAATTCTCAGTACCACTTATTCAGCCCTGATGCAAGTTTGGACAGTCATGAATGAGTGGTCCTTCACCGAGGACATCTGTACAGTTGCAGGCCAAAAAGAAAACCCACATAAAAGCCAACACAGACCACATTAAAGCAATTCGACAAAAGATAGGACTGATAAAGAGCAATTAGACTGCTTGAGTTAGCTTATATAGCAACAGATATTACTGTGAAACCCACTTTCTCATAGTAATCGCAAGGGTAAACATTTCATGATTTTCATAGAAATGTTATCTCTGAATAAGTAACACATCATCTGTAATTACAGCCAAGCACCTACTAGTCGGCGGGGAGGTTGTCTTGAATTGTCAAACATGGTACAGAAGACCACACAATAGAATATATATAACAGTTTTAGTCCCTCCTTCTGAAGACACACATCAGGGTTTGTGATAATGCTGTTGAATTACCCCTTCAGCATCTTGGAGAACAGCGTATAAAAACTTGGCAAAGTAAATCTCCTTCTATGTAGAGCAGAAAAAAATATTGTCCAAAAATTTAATGATGGCATTAAAACTGGTGTTGATGTCTCCATAATGCTAGCAGGAGAGTTGACATCTGTTTTTTCATCAATCCATATCAAATACTTTCTTTTTCTGGATTCAGCATAAGTTAACACAGGGTGAGCCCCCACACTGAGTCAGCTTAGAAACAATCTGTATCTTCCAAATGGAGGTATGTTTCACTCCTTCCTCCATCTATTTTCCTCCACAACAACAGTCTGTGAAGTGAATTGGGCTGAAAGAGAGTGACTAACCCAAAGTCACCCAGATGGTTTTCATACCTAGGGTGGGAATAAAACTCATCATCTCTTGGCTTCTACCCTGTTACCTCAGCCATTATACCAAACCTAGTGTCTCTTAATCTATATAAATAAAAATGTAAAATAGTTTGTACGAATCCACTAATCTCAAAAACTACTGGGCCGATTTACACCAAACTTTCAGACAATGTAGCCAAGGACTTCCGATAATAGAATAGCTACTCATTTTGTGCCTAGCACGCATGTGTTGTGTACAAATTACACACAAAAAAATGTACCCACTGAAATGTGTTTTAACATCCCTGTAGCCACGCCCATCAAACTGCTTTTCAACTGTCAGTGTTGGAAGAGGCCTCATACGGTGGCCTCTTGGGGCCAAAGAGGCACAGAGGATAGCAAACTCCCAGGTGGCCCATAGACGGGGGAGGGAGAAATTCTGCTCAGGACTGTTCTCTGAGGTAAAAAAACGGAGGCAGGCAGCTGCTTTAAACTGTTTAATACGAACTGAACCAACTGTAACAAAGAATCACCCATCTGACAGCAAATACAGTTTAATAAAAGAGGGACTAGGGAAGACATGATAGCAGCCTTCCGATATCTCAGGGGTTGCCCCAAAGAAGAGGGAGTCAAGCTATTCACCAAGGCACCTGAGGGCAGAACAAGAAGCAATGGGTGGAAACTAATCAAGGAGAGAAGCAACCTAGAACTGAGGGGAAATTTCCTGGCAGTGAGAACTATTAACCAGTGGAAAATCTTGCCACCAGAAGTTATGGATGCCCCAACACTGGATGTGTTTTTAAGAAGAGACTGGAAAACCATTTGTCTGAAACGGCATAGGGTCTCCTGCTTGAGCAGCGGGGTTGGACTAGATGACCTCCAAGGTCCCTTCCAACTCTGCTATTGTATTATTGTATTACAGTAGGTAGGTAGATAGGGGAATAGAGAGACAAGGAGAAATACAGTTTAATAAAAGAGGGACTAGGGGAGACAGGATAGCAGCCTTCCAATATCTCAGGGGTTGCCACAAAGAAGAGGGAGTCAAGCTATTCTCCAAAGCACCTGAGGGCAGAACAAGAAGCAATGGGTGGAAACTAATCAAGGAGAGAAGCAACTTAGAACTGAGGAGAAATTTCCTGACAGTTAGAACAATTAATCAGTGGAACAACTTGCCTTCAGAAGTTGTGAATGCCCCAACACTGGAAGTCTTCAAGAAGATGTTGGATAGCCATTAGTCTGAAATGGTATAGGGCAGTGATGGCTAACCTTTTTTGGCTCACGTGCCAATAGCAGGGGGAGTGCAGGGGCGATGTGCACAGGTGTGCCACATCCATAATGCTATGTGCATGACCCCCTGCATTTGGCATGCTTTTTACGTCATCTCCAGGCTCCAGAGGGTTTATAGGAGCCTGGGGAGGGTGAAAACAGCCTTCCCCCACCTCCAGAGGGCAAAAAATGGCCTCAAAAGAAGGCCTAAATCAGTTGGCCAGGGCACACATACAAACTGAAGCTGACAGGGCAATGCCTCGAGTGGCCTAAGAAATGGTTCCATGTGCCACCTGTGGCACCCGTGCCATAGGTTCGCCATCATGGGTATAGGGCTTCCTGCCTAGCAGGGAGTTGGACTAGATGACCCCCAAGGGATAGATAGAGAGGCAGAAATAAGGTAGGTAGGTAGGTAGGTGGGTGGGTGGGTGGGTGGGTGGGTGGATGGATGGATGGATGGAAGGAAGGAGAGAGAGAGAGAGAGAGAGAGAGAGAGAGAGAGAGAGAGAAAGAAAGAAAGAAAGACGGTAGGTAGGTAGGTAGGTAGGTAGGTAGGTAGGTAGGTAGGTAGGTTAGGTAGGTAGGTAGAGGGAGAAAGGAAGAAATATAGTAGGTAGGTAGGTAGGTAGGTAGGTACATAGGTAGGGGGATGGATAGATAGATAGGGAGAAATACAGTAGATAGGTAGGTAGAGGGATAGACAGAGAGGGAGAAATACAGTAGGTAGGCAGGTAGGGGGATAGGGGGATAGATAGAGAGGGAGAAATACAGTAGGTAGGTAGGTAGGTAGGTAGGTGGAGGGAGAAAGCAAGAAATACAATAGGTAGGTAAGTAGAGGGATAGACAGAGAGGGAGAAATACCGTAGGTAGGTAGGTAGGTGTATAGATAGCGAGAAATACGGTAGATAGGTAGAGGGATAGAGGGGGGGAAATACAGTAGGTAGGTAGATAGAGGGGGAAAAGAAAGAAATACAGTAGGTAGGTAGGTAGAGGGATAGACAGAGAGGGAGAAATACAGTAGGTAGGTAGGTAGAGGGATAGAGGGGGGAAATACAGTAGGTAGGTAGGTAGATAGAGGGACAAAGAAAGAAATACAGTAGGTAGGTAGGTAGAGGGATAGACAGAGAGGGAGAAATACAGTAGGTAGGCAGGTAGGTAGATAGGGGGATAGATAGAGAGGGAGAAATATAGTAGGTAGGTAGATAGGTAGGTAGGTAGGTAGGTAGAGGGAGAAAGAAAGAAATACAGTAGGTAGGTAAGTAGAGGGATAGATAGATGATAGATAGATAGATAGATAGATAGATAGATAGATAGATAGATAGATAGATAGATAGATAGATAGATAGATAGAGAAAAATACAGTAGGTAGGTAGGTTGGGGCTTATATGGTGGTTGGGTGTATGTGTGCAGGTGTAGATCTACACACAGATTGGTTGGCCATTTAACCAGACTGGGCCACAGCAACGCGTGGCCGGGTATAGCTAGTTCTTAATATTTTAAGTCAGGGAGTTTTTAGTCATTAGTTCAGAAAACAGGATCTCATATGGAACTTGGATGCCCCTAAAGCAGGGGTTCCCAAACTTGGCAACTTTAAGACTTGTGGACTTCAACTCCCAGAATTCTCCAGCCAGCTATGCTGGCTGGAGAATTCTGGGAGTTGAAGTCCACAAGTCTTAAAGTTGCCAAGTTTGGGAACCCCTGCCCTAAAGCTTTTGAAGCTCAAAAGCTGAATTTATAAATAAAAAGTCACACAATCAATCAGAATAGAGCTGGTCCTTGGTGGTCTTCTGGTCCAACCCCTTGCTCAAGCAGCAGACCCTATACCATTTCAGATAAGTGACTGTCCAATCTTTTCTTAAAAACCTCCAGTGATGAAGCACCAACAACCTCTGGCAGCAAGCTGTTCCACTGGTTAAGTTTCTCCTTAAATCCAGGTTGCTTCTCTCCTTGATTAGTTTCCATACATTGTTTCTTGTCCTGTCCTCTAGTTCTTTGGAAAATAAGTTGACCCCCCCCCTTCTCTTTGTGAAGCATAATACTTATAATAAAGAATTTATAAAATGACCCGAAATTGCCTTTCTATAAAAATCCTCTACATCTGTCTACTGCATGTCATTCTCATAAGTCTATAAAAATGTAAAAAGCTTCCAGACCTTGATTCATGTTCCCCCATTAATAGATAGAGAAGTTATCCAAGGCTTCTGAAAATTAACTGAGGCTATGTCTCAATGTCAAGGTAAACTAAAATACCATTATACTGGAATGACCTGCCATTGAGCAAGGTAATTCTCTGCACAGCCTATATTCAAAATATCTCTAATCTACCAAATTAAACCATGTCATTTATTGGATGGATTCACTTTATAACCAAAGCAAAATAATCCATGTTAGTGCCAAGTTCTACATGTGGTTCCTATATTGGATTCCAGCATTTTTCCAGCTATTTACCATCAGGACCTAGAAAGAGAAATTTTCATATATTAAGTACAGGTTTTTCTTTCTCCTTTTTTCAAACCTGGAAGCATACATATTAAAGGTTACCGTATAAAACTTTCAAATTAAAAGGCTAATTTCCATGCAGTCATGCACCCAACACCTCTTGTCTCACAAATTGATTACTGTCTGAAATATGTTCTGCTTTGCCTTGAATTACTCATATCTTGTTGAACTTGTGATGTTCATAGAATGCAATCATGAAGAAACAGTATGCTTTTTCAAAAGGGGGGGGGGGAAGCTTCCAAGGAGAACTATTTAAATATTCCTCTCTGAAAAGAAAGTTTATCAGTCAGAGTATGAAAGAGAAAGCAACTAAATTATATAATCCCTTGGGAACATTTAAATTCTGAATACTTTACCAGAAAAATAAAAAGGAATTGCAGTGGCAGCATAAAAAGGTAAATGTCAAGGTTTGTCAGCTATGCAGATCGAGGAAAACTTCATTGCGGGTGAAAAGTGAAAGGGTTGAACATGTGAAAAGGTTAATAAACCGTGAAAGGAACAAGAGAAATAAATGAAGAAGAAACAAAATTCCAATTGTCTGTAGGGAATTAAAATTGTAAGTGCATTCAGGTTGTCCTCTGAAATGTCAAATGCTGCAGGGTTACAAAAGCATTACAAAAAAATAACCAGAGTATCCCCAGATATTATACTCTCAGGGACCTGAATGAATGACCAGTGGTAATTTTTTTTATTCTGGATGCAGGACCCCTAAACCTAAACAAAAAAAAATGAGTAAATGCCTTCTATGTATTATTTTACTTATAAAAGGTACAGCACAGAATCACAGGTACCTTAGAGGTCATCTAATCAACTCCTTGCCCATTGCAGTACCTTCATACCATCCAGACAAATGACTGTCCAATTTTTTTTTTGAAAACTTAAAATGATGGAGAACCATGACCTCAGGAAGCAGACTGTTCCATTTTTTAAATAGCTCTCCCACTCCAGAAATTCCTCTTTATTTAAAGTTTCCTAACAGTGTGCATTGCAAAAACCTTATGGAGTCGTATCTCACCAGTTATGAGCTCCTTGCTTGATAGCCAAGAACATTCCAAAGAGCACCAAAAGAAATGCATTAAGAATTGGCTGATTTATACAACAACAAAAAACTCAATTTTGGGTTCAATGGATGCTTTATCAGGTATAGTAAACTGCATATCTGAATAGCCAGGAAGAAAATGGGCATTCCAGCTGAGTTGGTAGAAGCTAAAATTGGGTAAAAATATTGCTACATGAAATCATGACAAACCAAGGGCCACCTTATGTGAAATAATGATGCTTATTGTTGAGGTGAAGAAAATGAATGGACAACAGTGATGATCGTAACATAGACTGTGACAAAGAAGAACAGTACTGTAAAAAGAAACTACAGGGAGAGTTGGAATTATATGATTTTTTTAAAAAGCAGATCATTGAAAATTATCGTGGTAGCCAAATGTTATTCTGAACATTTTGTTTTTGTAAGGGATGGAAATGCTCCACAACTAATCTATTTTTCTAATCAGAACTTTATCTTGGGTAAAATCAAGGAATTCTCGTGTAGGTTTCCTGGGTTGGAGAATTGGAGAAATATCATTTGATGCCCTTGGATGATTATTTAGTTTGCTTCAGATAAAGTCCAAATTATTACCACAGTTGCCTTTTAACCTGCACCACTTTCAGCTCGTGTCACCCTTGGAAGACAGTCAGTTTGGTCTTCTAGGCAGGCTAGAAGGCCTGAGAATGTGAGCCATGAAAGCCACCTGGGTGATCTTGGCCCAGTCACTCACTCTCTCAGCCACTTTAAAGATTGTTTTGGGAAAAATAGGAGAAGGAACGTGTAATATGTTTGCTGTCATAAGTTATTTGTAAAAACTAATGAATATGGATAAACAAACAAGTCAATACTCATGGTATTCAAATGAAGAAAGCTGCAGTGTTACGACTTCTTTTGAAGTTTCAGCAAAATTGAAATCAATTTTCATGTTGCAGAAATGGCAGCAGCAATATTTTTGGAATGTGTATTATTTGTCATGTAGGAAGACTATTAATCTTATTTTTCAAGACAAAAGGAATACAATTTTATTTTTTTTATGGGACTCTCAATGGCACCTAATAATCTCACTTCCCCTGCCCATGAGTCATTTTGTATAATATACTTGATATTCAAGTTTTTGACTTATTATTTTTGGCAGCTGCTACTGCATAAAGCATTTGTCTTTCTTTAAAATTATCAAGCTGGGCCACTAGTCATAACCTATCCACCCAAAAGAATAAATAATGTGGTATCCATAGAAATACATAATGTAAATCAGTTTAAATTCCCAAATTCAATTCATAAAGAGTTCTGTTGCTATAAACCTGTGCATTTTGGTGAGACTTTCTCCCTTCCTAGGCATTTGTGTACTGGATTATAACTCTCTTTTTAATATTTCGTATTAGGTAGCTTAATTTTTTTTGCTTACTAAGAACTAGCATTTTGTAAGCAGTTACTCAGTGATAAACATAGCAGTATGTATTTGTTTAAACACAAATTCTGTTTTTCTTGTATTCTGTGTGCTTGCTGATATTAATAGGCTTTTCGGTATTGCATAAATTAAAATAAAGGATTATAGCTAAAAACCCTGTTTTCTTTTGCTGCCTAGCTTCTTATTAATTAATGTAAAAACAAGCATCTTTAAATAGTTCACTCAAACTTGCCAGTGATTATATAGCCAGTTCCTGATGTGTAATAAAATGGCTTTAAGAGATTAAGAGGGTGTTCCAAATCATGACATTGCGTAAAAATAAAATCACTTAAATCATTTCTACCACACAATGATTCTGTTGGGGCACATATATACTGTATATATGGAAGGAAGGCACCCAGCTTCATACTCTTTCAAGAGGACCTGAAGACATGGTTTTGCCAGTGGTTCTGGGGATCCCAGAGTGATACGGAGCCCATCAAGTGGTTTGTTTGATTGCTGTTTTTTTTTTTGGGGGGGGGGGGTTATTGGGTTTTGTAATTGGGGTTTTACTTCTGTAAGCCACCTAGAATCACCATGAGTGTGTTGGGTGGCCATATACATTTTCTTAATAAATAATCAAAATGAAGTAGGACAATTGAGGAAAGAAATTTAAGTTCACCCCCTACTCCACTAAGCAGATTTATTCCACTGGAGCCAGGAATCATCTAACTGGTAGTACATCTGCTCTGATGAGTATCTGGGGATTCTCACAGTTGGGAAGTGAAGATTAAATGATATACTCTTAGATATGTTGTGTGCACTGAGGGGCTGCGCTCCTTCAGATTGTCATATTATATCTATCTATCTATCTATCTATCTATCTATCTATCTATCTATCTATCTATCTATCTATCTATCTATCTATCTATCTATCTATCTATCTGCCAGGCCATAGTGGACATTCAGAAAACTACATTCAGCTGCTTTGTATGCTATTTAATGCTGCATTCTTAGAAAGTAATCATACATGTTTTTTTCTCAGAAAATCAGGTACATGGACTACAGGTAGTCCTTGACTTAACGTCTCTGAAAAAAGTTACTTATGACTGTTTTTCACACAGGCCATTGCAGCATCCCCATGGTTACGTGATCAAAATTCATATGCTTGGCAACTGGTCCATATTTATGACGGTTATAGTGTCCTGGGGTCACACGCTTCCCTTTTGTGACCTTCTGACAAGCAAAGTCAATGGGGAAGCCAGATTCTCTTAACAACCGTGTGACTAACTTAACAAATGCAGTGGTTCACTTAACAACCCTGCCAAGAACAGTTGTAAAATTGGGTGGAACTCACTTAACAAATGTTTCACTTAGCAACATAAAATTTGGGCTCAATTGTGGTCATAACTCAAGGACTACCTATACTCAGAGTTGGGTTGAAATCCCATATTGAGATATTCTCTCCATCAGATTAGGGGATCGTTGTGTAAAACTGGAGGCAAAACCAAACATGTCTCTTGACATAGTTTTGTCAGTGGTATGGGTCACACATCATTTCTGTTCATCAGCTGTTAAAGGAGCCGCAGTGACAATTCAGACCTGCCACCTAAATACAGCAATTGGAGGTTTAAGAGTTAACAAGCTGATCTAGATAAGAACTTTAAAAAAAAAATGGTTGGTTTCTCTTATGACTGAGATGAGGTGGATATCCTATCCTGAACTGAGTCACACCCTGCATGAAAAGCTTCCAAGAAGATCTCCAAAATATTTCCTGATCTATTGCAGATGTGCCCTGGTAAATACTGATTCTGTCTTAACATTTGGTATATGTGAAAATGGCATTTTAGAAAAGCTAATTAATCAAAACCTAAGTAAATGTATTCTAAGTATAAACACATAATTCATTCTCTTGGTTTTTGTTTTGATAATTATAATAATATCTGATTGCAATTTACTTTGCATAATTTAGAGAAATGTGTATACATTGTATGGTAGTTAATATTCCCTTTGTGTGGTAAGAAATATTCTCTAATCCCAGTGAGATAAATATAGGTATAAATTGTATTAATATTAAACCTTTTAAAATATATTAAGATGACTGACAAAGTACTGCTTCTGAATGGCAGCATCGGTCCTTTGAAATGGCATCCCAATGGAGTTGACTTCCATCTTTATTGCTTTCCAGAAACAGCTCAAAATAAAGTTCTTCCAGAGGGTTTTTAGATTGTGATGTCATCTTGGCTGAGATTTATAGACTGATTCTTGTTGGGACTTGTTCTTGTTTATACATCCTGAAACATATATTTCAATTTTAATTTGATTGTGGATTGTGTCATTGTATCTTTTTATTTCGGTGAATTTCCAAGAGTCCTTCGGGATTTCAGTGGGATTGATGGACAGACTGACAGATAGGCATTATGTATGTGTGTATTTATCAATGGATGGATACATGTATGCATGCATGCAGAGACAGAAAGAATCACTATCTCTCTTGATGGGGAGGGACAGACAAATAGCGCAACTGTATAATTACACTCAAAATAAATGTCTTTGACTTTGTCAAGAAATGCCAAACAACTAAAATTTGCAATTGTTACAGATCCCCTGCAGTTTGGAATACTGGGATGAGCTCCAAAAATCATTTGTTGCTTTCAGAGAGTTCAGCTTATCGGAAAGCAAAGTTTGTGAGTTGACCCTGCCAAGCATCAACTTAACTGATCCGAAAGAGTTTGTAGCTTCAGATCTTTGGAGAGTTGTTTTGAACAGCAACCAGAGTTCAGGGGATGACCAAAGGTAAATACAGTATTGATTATGAAACAGAAATTTAGTTCACTGAGACAGATTGTGCTATTTTTTAAACCAGAAGCTAAAACACTGAAACAGACAAAAACACATGACTCTTCAAACAATTCATTATTTGCTGGAAGAAATCTCACTGAAATAGATCATTGAAACACTACATTACACAGATCTGGAAGAATGCTAAAATTATCCAAGTCTTCCACAGGTAACTTGGTTGGTCACAATATAAAGAAGTCTAGGTAAATCTTGGATCCAAGAAGTCCTCACCTGTCTTTCTCTGGCATGATCACAAAGAGATTGAAAGCTTTTTTAAAAAAAAAATCGCAGTATTATTTCTGAATCCAAAACTACAGTTATATTTAACTGCTTTGTTAAGATAGGTCCAGTACATAGCCCACTGTATTTACTTGGCCATGTTTCAAAGAAATTACCAAGATTGACTACAATATATCAAATTGAAATAATAAAATAGCAGTGAATCTTTTACATTTATGTTTGTGTTCAAAGTGAGGAATTTGTTTCTGTTACATTGTGTCCCCCTCAGCAATCTGACAAATTCAGTTAATTCAATCAAACAGACAATAATTGATTCAGGTTCATCCAAGTTCCTCTGTAAAAACTTCATGGCTAAGTGAGAATAGAATCCTTTCTTTCTTGACTGTAGTTCAATCTTTTAAGAGTACCTTACTCTCTTATCTTTTTTATTAGATGACTATTCTTATGTCTTAGAAGACAATTCAGGCACAGGTTTGGAGAATATTGTCTAATAAGAGTTTATTTCACTCAAATAGTATATAATATATTCTTAATATAATGCTGTTATTGAAATAATTATTCCAAATTAATAGGGTTTAATAATTACCACATTATTGGGGCTCTGATCCTCAAAGATGCTGCTATTTTAGAAAACAATTTAATGCAAGTGCATTAGAACATTATTTTTGTCTTTTTTCTCACGTCCCTTCCCCAGTTCAGAAAGTGAATCGGGTTCCCAGAGTGCATCTGATCAGTTTGTGACTCCTACTGCCCTAGCAGCCTGTACAAGGGTAGATTCATGCTTCACTCCCTGGTACGTGCCTGCCCTGGGGGTTTCCATTCAGTTTGCTCATGCCGAACTTCATCTTTGCCACCATCTGGATCAGCTGGGCAGAGGTATGTATCTTAAATTATGAAACAGAAAGCTGTAGCTATTGCTTTTCCATTTACTCATCATCCCACCTGCTTTACATTTGCAGTTCTTTTGTCCACTGGACCATATGCTCAGATAACTTACACCTACTTATCAGTAGCAGGAATGTGTAAAAAGCAGATGTATTTGAAGGCAGTAATTGCAGAAGGTGCTTCATTTTTTAAGCTTCAGTAGTGGGCCCAAATTCCCCCTTTCCTTTCACTTTGTTGTGAAGTTAATGGAATAAATTTTGCTTTTCACTTTTGCCAGCAAACCTGCCCCACTTTATATGTGCCGTTGAACAAAAAGATTCCAAAGGAAGTAGCAAGGGCTCAAAACTCAATTATAGTATTGTTTTAAAAGAAAATTGGGAATAGAGATGCAATCCACCTGGTTTCATTCAGTAAATGTGTGCTTGCATTTTTGTCAGTTTTATTTCCAATACATATTATTATATTGTGTAATTTAAAATACTCTCCATGATAAATGAGCAAATATCTCAGCAATTTCTAAAGCATGACATCTTGCTTAAATGATGTTTTGAAAGTGGTGAATGACTAACATTTTCTTCAACATTTCTAAGTTTTCCCATTACTATTTAACATTTTTAGCACTTCAAATGACAGTGAAAAGAACAAAAGAAACTTGAATCGGGCAGAGGTCCTTAAAAAGATTTTATTTATTTTTATTTTTTAGAATCTTTTTTTAAACTAAGCTATTCTTAATTGCTATTTTCTTTACTAACTTATTCATAGTGGAACAATTAAATGTATGCAACTGGGACTATTGTAGATTGACTGTCACAAATTGTTTTTGGGATAATTATTTTCTGCAATTCAAAGTAATGTATTCAATAATTATCTTTTAAAAATTTGTCTGTATCCTTTAAAAAAAATCTGCAAGAGGATTATATGTATGCTTGTGATAGCCTGCTCTTTATATCTTTTTAATAATTGACTATATTTTCAATAATCTTATTTTCCATTTCCCTTTTGGGTTCATCAGATGCTGATCACTACCCACATCAATAATTACATTTATTTTAACTTACATATCAGCACTGTATCTGAACATACAGTCCTGAATGAGTATTTGAATCTCACCACTGACCACATCTTTTATTTATTGATGTCAGACTTGTAAACACAAAGAGGCACAGAAAAGATCTCTCTTCCATCCAAAATCTGACCAAAAATCAGGTTATATATTAAAAGACTGCTCTTTCTTATGACTTTAGGTGTTATCTTGGGACTTCAAAAGCTAACCTTACCTTTCACAAATAGGGACACCAACTCTCAGAATTTTTAGTAATGTCCAAGTTGCTTAGGACTGAACCCATGCATCTCAGTAGCTCTCAAGTGGTCAGGGAATGCTTTTGAAAAATAGAGTTCAATTAACCTTGCAAAAAGAATACGTGAAATGATTATATTGTAACTTAGAATGAAAAAAAGTCATAGTTTTATTGTATGATTACAGAACTTGGATATAAGCACATTTTTAAATAAAAATGTTGCTGATGGCAGTAAACTTTCAATGGAGAAAATATTGCTTTATAATATTTTTCAGTTTACATTTCATGCCTGTAACTACTTAACTATGGTCAAATAACATCTAGAATTTTTGTTTAAAATAAATTGATTTGATCTAGAAAAATATAGCTTGGTCCTTCTGTGCATATTTTTATTCTGCATGTGTTCATTCCTAGTTTTACATTAAGTACTAGTGATTTATTTTTACCTTTTGTTCTACAGAGCCACCAAAGTTCCTACATCCATTTATCTCTGATAAAAATGTGCCATCTGAATTAGAATATTCAATCATCTCTTTTGAAGAACCTCATACCTATTTCAGGCAATGGAGTGATGGATCCATCTTCAGAGACATGCAGTTGTCCACTAGAATTGACTGTAAACTTTTGGAATGTAGAAATCTAACTAAGCAAACTATTGCCAAACCATTTGGTGTATCGGGGCAGCTTTCTGTTTCTGGAAATTCCATGGAAAAGATTTTGGATGGAAGTATGGTGGTGGATCCTATATTCATCAGCTTTGGCCAACATACCATTCACTCTCTGCATAAAACACTTCAGGCTTGGCAACAGGTAAGCACATAGGCCTGAAACAAAAAGCTATCATAACTCAGGATTCCTAAGAGCGAAGAAGCTTTATAGGGTGAAGGGACTGAAATTGGAATGGTAAACTAGCCTCAGGTCCTTTTTGTTGCGTGATGCATTTTATTAAAAATGAAACAAAAGCAAATGAAATGCATGAAACCTATTTACATATCATCTTTTGGTGTTGTATGTGCATGATTAGTAAATGTATGGATTATGGGGGGGGGGGGGTGTCCTGTTACATGGGGAAGAACATTTATTTACTTATCAAATTTCTACACTATTCACCTCACTTAAGTCCAATGAATGAAAGGTTGCTGAATGAATGTGCATTGAATACAAAAGTTCTACAAAAAATGAATGAGAATTGAATTGCAAAATATATATATGAAGAAACGCGAATGGGCTGGGAGGAAAGACTAGAAGTAGTATTTGTAGTTGGATGGAGGTCCTCAAATAGAAGAGAAAAGTTTAAGGAACAAAAGGAAATGTATGAATTCATATAAAGATATACTATAAACAAGACTGGTTTGCAAGGATAGAAAGGTATGAAGAGTTACCGTAGTTTTCAGACTATAAGATGTACCAAACTATAAGACACACCTAAATTTACAGGAGGAAAACAAGGAAAAAAACAGTTTTTGGCCTCTCTGGCCCCCAGAAGCACTCTGCAGTGCTCTGCACACCCCCTTTCACCAAAAACAGGCCTATTTTTGGCCTGCAGAGTGCAGGTGAAAATGCAATGCACAGAGTGCTTGAAGCCCAAAAACGAGCCCATTTTTGCAAAAAACACCCATATTCATAAGGCACACCTAAATTTTCATCTACTTTGGGGGGAGAAAGTGTGTCTTATACTCCGAAAAATACGGTGCATTGATTGTTGTTTGTATAAATTAAATTTTGCAATATCTATTTTTCTGGTTTTACATATTCCCCAAAAAGAAATGTTATGACACGATGGATGTAGTTGTATTTTCCATTTAGCAGACACCAGAGATTATGTGGGTTTTGCCATTATACCCAGGCTAATAACTGTTTATGTTTGAAATCCAAGCAGTGATCTGAATGTGGCTTCTCCAGTTTGGAGCATAAGCAAAAATCATAATTTGAAGGTTCAGATCCAACCTTGTAATGCAATTTTGTGCTTATCATCAAGTAATTAACTGAAACGGAAGGTACATATTCAAGGAGAGTAAAGATAAGGAAAAGATATATGAGTTTGTAGTAAGAGAGCAGATTTTCAGAGTGTGCAAGTCACTGAGTGACTCTGGAAGGATGCAGACTGAACATAAGATGTAGCAAATGCCAAGGAAATAGTCAATTGTCAGTGGGAAAACACTTGAGAACAAAAGTTCTCTTTTCCTCTTTGAATTCAAATAAAGTCTGAATGAGCCAGAAGATACCATGGCTCAACTATTTTCTGGCAGTTATCTCAATAGGATATACAGTATCTAAGTTTATTCACAGAATAATTGATGCAGGGGCTGTAATAAGGAGTTTTGTCCTGACAGAGAGCAGCTATCTTAGGCAGACCAAAACCTCTGAGGACTATTTGGCAGAAGCTACAGCAAGTATATCCTGTTAGTTTTGTTATCCAATTTGGCAATAATAAATTAAACAATTATGGCAGGAAGAGTATTTTACACTAAAATTCTTACTACTGTACCATTGAAAAGGCATCAAGATTTCATGGACCAATTGATGGATTTAACTTTGGGTAAATGAGATTGGAATATAATTTGTGGAATAATTGTAATGTCAATATTTCTCACATAATAATAACCAAGTAAGTAGTAACAACCTACTAAGACCCAAATCTACATATAACATAGAAAAATATTCTTTTCTTTTAGTTCAG